>CM040122.1:45292367-45892367 GCA_022559845.1 Amorphophallus konjac
CATCGGGGGGGGGGGGGGGGGGGGGGGGGGCTCGGCGGGCTTTCATCTCGGGGCGCCTTGGCTTCGGCGTGCTTTTGGTGCCGAGGAGCAATGGCGCCGAGGGGAGTCCCCCGGCCGATTCTCGGTTTGCATTTTGTTTAGTATTTTTTTATTTACTTATTGTTATTATTATATATTTGTTCGTTTATTTCATCTTATTTGTTTGTTTCTCCGTTTGTTTTCATTTGTTTATTATTTATTCTATTTGTTTATGTTTATTATTATTATTATTATTATTATCATCATATATATATATATTTTATTAACAGTTCGACAGTTAGTGTTTATGTCTAGTAAAAATCCGGCAGCATCTCCCCCGTACCCGGAGGGTTGATGGGGTATATGGGAAACTATCCACGGAGAGCCGAGACAGAATCCATAATAGAGATTGGGCGTAGCCCGGGATCCAAAAGGATCGTAATCCGACGGGACAGTGTCCACTCATCGTGGTATTTATTAATTTTCGCAGTGGCATAACTCCATAGGTCCATAGGGCTAAAGATAGATCTAGCTTAGACCAGCATAATGTAGGGGCATTCCCCGTTAATTTAACTCCTGTGTGGCCTTGAGTGAATTCCCCCTGAGTTTCCTTTCGAAGGACGTGATGAAAGTGGCTAGAAGCTTTAATAAGATTCAACATGTGAAGGTCTCGGCGCGAAGGCTCCGGCTCGGCATGGTTTCTGGCATACAAGGCTCCCGGCGCAAGAGTCCCGGCGCGAAGGCTCCGGCATGGTCTCGGCGGGAAGGGGTCTCGGGGCGCTGGAAAGCAGGTGACCGATCGGCGCGAGCAGCACTCGGCGCGGAACTCGCGCCGAGGGAGGGTCGCGCCGGGGGGGTCGTGCCGGAAGGCCGTTAAGGGGCCGATAGAAGGTTTTCTTGAGGGTTTCGAAGGGGTTTGATGCCGGGGGAACACTGTTCGGAGGATTACACCAGGAAGATTGAGATCCTCACACTTTAAACGCCATCGGAGACTAACCGAATATCAGGTCTGATAGAACAGACCTTGACAGCGTATGCCACAAATTTCAACAGGAGGTCACGAGATGGTCTGTCTCGGATTCCCGGTGTGATCGTGAGATTTAGAGAGTAACGACGAGGCTCAAAGATGGAGCCACGAGGATGACCGGAAAACACGCAAATCAGGGGCTCTTGGAAGCTTTGGACCCCAATAATCCATGGATTTGGATGATAAGATCCACTGCCGTTTCTACAAAAATAGAAAGCAGAGAAAACAACAAAAAGCAATATGTCTCTCTTCTCATGCTGGTTCTGGGAAATAATAGACACCTGCAGACACTGGAGACGTAGTATCAAGAAATCAATCACTCTGAGAGGGGAATACCGTTTACATTCGAGATTAGAACAAAGGAAGAAAAGAAACTCCGTTCATTCATCTTTTCTTGCAAATAGCTACATTGTCCCAGAGAAATCGGATCTAGGAATCTGGGATGACATGAGTTTGAGAAAGAACAGGGGAGTGGATAATAATATACATCAGAAAGAAAACAAAAGACGGTGGGGGAGGGCGGAGCATTGACTCCTCTCCCTCCCCATACAGCCCACCTTCCACTCCTTCTTCCTTCAGACTTCGAAGCAGCAGTCGTTCTCTTCTATCTTTCCCTTTCTCGGTGGTCTGGAACAGAGGCCAACCGTCCGAGTGAAAAAGAGAGAGGACCGAAGCCGAGAGGAGAAGACCAGAGAAGAGAAAAGCAGATCCTTCCTTTTTCTTCGCCGTAGGAGGCTTCTTATGGGGGGGTTCGGAGTCTTCTCGCTCGAGGGGGGGACTCCTCCGAGTCTTTTCTCTGATTCGCCGACGCCGCTGGCGCTCTTCTCGTGGCATGTTGCAGCGGTTGCTTCACTAGAGGGGGCTCGCCGAGAGCAGGGTTTCCCCTTGTGGGATGTCCGCACGCCTGCCTTCATCGTTGGGGAATCGAGGCTTACCGGAATGGTGCTGCGCGCCGCTACTCTTGAGAACGGAGCTCCGCGAGCATTGAATGGACAGGACCGGGAGTAGGGGCCTTCGTTCAGACTGGGACAAAGGTCCACCGGGCATCAGCAAGGGGCTGGTGGTCGCTGCTACAGACCGCTGGTCGCCGTGACCGGCCAATGCGGTTGCTCCGCGTGTGAGAGAGAAGCTGGAGAGGGGAGACACGCGAGGAGTAAGATAGACACTGGGTGAACAATGTCTGCTGAATTTCCTCCTATTTTGTATATATATATTTTTGAAATCCCCTCTCCATTACTCTTGGCCCCCCCCTTCTTCTTCTTGTATTTGTATATGTGCCCTCTTCCGATTATTCTCTTATCTTATTTGGGTTTCTCTCGTATTTGGGCCTTCCCACATACTTGGCCCATCTGGCAAATGGGATGCCCCCTTTCTTCTTCATATTTTTGGTGTCCATAACACCCTACCTACAAATTCTCACCACAACCATAGCTCCACAAACCCAATTGGGCCCCATGACCACCCCTCCACCTAGGCCCATGACGACCACCACCCCCCAACCCAAATTCCCCCACCAAACCCATATCCCACAAGCTCCCTTGAACCCCACCACTATCCCTCCATCACCCCCAAAGAAAGATGCACCTCGCAAGGCCAACCAGCCTAAACCCCCTCGCCCAACCCACCTTCCACTTCCAACCCCAACCCTACCCCAACCTAGGCCACCACTACTTCCACTCCCAACCCAAGTTCGACCTCACTCACCACCCCGGGTGCACCATGCCCCAACCATCATCACCCCATCTCCACAAGACCTTCCCATTCCCTTGAGAAAGGAGGCCACACCCACTCACATAGGAATAGTTGCTAGCCCGGACCCTCTCCCCCCCATAAGGAAGCCCAAGTTCACACCAATAGTAAGGAAGAGCCTCAACCCTTCACCACTTCAAATAGTCTGGATCTTCAAGAGCCACAAACCTTCACAAATGGCACCATAATCATAGATGGGCCCCTAGCTAGATGGCTAAAGGAGAGACCAAATCACCCCATCATGTCCCATGTTTTCCCTCCCATAGAACATGACCTTCCCATAGTGCCCTTGTTCTCCTATCACACCATAATCCAAGCGTCCTATCAAGTGGAGACCTTAGAGGACCTTCTCAAGGGCTTAGCATGACAATTAGAGATGACTAGTATGTTGACCCCTAGGGTCGAACAACCTAGGAGCCTTGGCCTCCTACACCTATGCATAGGGTCCATCACCTCAATGTGCACCATTGGTTGCTACACTAGTGACCTTCTCTTATTCCTCCCTATACCCGATAAGCCCGATGCTATCCATAAATTAGAGTTGCTTATCTTGGGTAGAACGTCGAGCCCTCTATTCATGGCCGACCATCCCACCAAAAACTTCGGCCCAATTATTTCACTAGAGGAGGATGAATCACCACTATGTGAGGACCATGAGGACCTAGAGTTCCTCTCCCTAAGTGACTCTTATCATGACCCCTTCGATCCCTTCCTACACCTACCCACCTTACTCACCACCAACCTTTTCCTACCCCAACCAACCATGTTGGACCAAGCCCACCTCTCCCAAGACCCGGACCACACCAAGGGAACCATGACCATGGGTGAAATACACTTAGGAAACAATGAAGAGCCCCTCTCCATGATACCCACCTTCCTAGATCCTTTCGACCCTTTCACATGGAAGATCAAGGGCCACCCCACACCCATGCACATGGAGGTCATCTCTAGGATAGGAGTGCATAAGTCTTGGCACAACACACCACTTGGCATGATTAGAAAGTCGGGTCCATTCATTCACATCACCCACATGTCAAGTAGGAAGCATGAGTGGTCCCTATTTGGGTGTAACGGTCCTCCCCAATTCACCATTGGTCTTATGTATGCTAGGAACCTACATGGGTGTCCGGGTCCTCCAACATTCATCACACTCACTCATAAGAGGGACACCTATGGATGCCCCGGTCCTCCCAAATCATTCAAAGTCTTCATAACATCAATGCATGATAGGTCTATATATGGTTGCCCTGGACCACCTTTGCATACCATACATTGTCCACTCACACCGCATCATAGTGCATGGCATATGCATCCGAGCAAGTATCAAGTAACAAGTGGTGAGATTCACAACAAGCGGGCAAAAACTCATGGGCGCCACTTGGAATTCCAAGTTGGTAACCTGACGATGATGACTTTGGAGTGGCTTTACCCTAGGGTCACCTCCAATTTGAGGGCACGAGGACTTGAACATTGCCAAGTTTTGAGTGATTTTGGTAACCCGACTTGCGGGTTGGACTTATCGATGGGTTTTGGGATTCACTCCATTTCTTATGTGGCGGATTCGGCACCCTCTAAGGGCACCGCGGTGGATCCTAGTGAGTGCCTTGAGCTTACACCTATCCTTGCAAGAGACACCCTCGGAGTGTCACCACAAATTAGCCTGAGATCCCGACGTGAGCACACGGCGGCAATACTAGGCAAGCAAGATCCCATCGCCAGCATGAGGGTGTGTCCGAGCCACTTTGACGAGCTGAAGCGCCCTTCTCCGGCTATGAGCGAAGGTTGAGTTTGGAGATCGTGGTTTGCCCAGAGCTGCATTTTGGTGTACTACTTCCCCGGTGGACCCATACTCGACGGGGTCGAGTTTTCCCCACCCCGCGGGTATGATGGGGGCATCCCTCACCCCCTCTTCTTCTTTTGAGGCTCAGATTGCTCATCAGCGTGCGCCATTGTGTTCGTCATAATTTTTTGAGTCTAGTCATGTAATTTTTACATTTCATTTGAGTCATCATCATGTAATTTTCCCTTTATTTGAGTCATGTACCTAGGTTAGTATGTTATCTACCAAAGTCTTGTGTCATTGTGTTGGTTTATTAGGCTATTGGGCCCAACTAATGGGCTAGGCCCAGGGGCGCCCCTCCCATGGAGTGCTTGGTCAATAGTTGTTTAGTCAGGGTCATTTTCATCCTAGGAAAAGTCCAATGCCTATAAATAGGCCCCCACTCATCTCATATGTAACAACTTTGGCATGAATATTGAAATCAAAAATTCCACATCCCTCTAGATCTCTCTCATTATCTCTCTCTTTCTTTCTCTCTCTCTCTCTCTAAGGGGTCCCCCCCTCTCTCTCTCTCCACTCACCCCAAATTTCAAAATTTTCTCTCTCCTCCCCATTCACCTATCATTAAGACCCCTCCCCCTTCCCCATACACTCATTTAACTCCCCCCTGTTGACACCCGTTTTATACCCAATAAGTCGGGTCATCTCCTTATTCATTCTATATGATGCTCTGAGTTGTTCATTCTTCATTGAGTCTCTTGATTAGTTGAAGCCTATTTCTTGGGTCTTAACTCCTTGATCGGATATGGTTCCTGGTGGCGCTTCATTGGATGAATCTTAGCAATACCTCTATTCCTTTTGATCTCCATTTTTGATAATAACGGTCGGTCCTAGGAGCGTTGTTTAATTCTGACGGATGGGTCCTGGACCGTTACTCTTTGAAGAGTCTTAAGGCTTAAGGCCTTGTTTTAAAACTTATCCTTTTGGCTTACACGTTGATAATAACGGTCTGTTGTGCAGCCGTTGTTTCATTCTGACGCCCTATTCCTTGGCCGTTGCTTCCTTGAAGAGTCCAGCTTGTTGGGTCTTCTTCCCGTTGATCTTATCTTTTAGGGATAAGGTTGATAGTGACGGATGTTCCTTGGTGCGTTATTTCCAAGTGGCGGTCTGTCGTGCGGCCGTTACTTCCTTCAGAGAGTCCTGACAGTTCAGGCCTTTTCTCTGCTACTCCGTGGCCGAAGATAAGGGTTTGGATTGACGATATCTCTTTCAAATCTGATCCTCAGACCTTCTGTTTGTTTCTATGGACTCTTGGTGATATTATCTTCGGAGATTTGCTAAGAGTTATCCCTTTATCTTGCTGGATTATCCTCTGCTCGACCTGAGAGTTTGAGGGTCTATAAATAGAACCCTTGACTTCATGGCCCAAGGAGGAGGATTTTGAAATTCACGACGAAGTGCTGCCGAACTCAGGAGCCATCTTCATCCAAGAGGAACTGCTTCCCACGTTCATCCATCTCATAATCAAGGGAGTACTTTGGTTTTAGTCTTCCAAGTTCATCATTGCATGCTTAAGTTCTTCCCTGGTTTTTCCTCAATCAAAGCATTGTCCCTCCTCTTTCTCCACGTTTTCTCACTGTTCTCTAAGCATCCAAACAGCCTCCTAATCTTTTAAAACGCCCAGAGGGGTTAAAAAACCAAAAACTCCCCGGTAATCCCCTTTCCTTTTGATGTCTTTAAGTTCTTTTGAGAATTGATGCTATATTATTAGAAGGGCTAATTTGGGTTGTTTTGTTCTTGTCTTCTACATCTTTGGCAGGTTTACAGGTTCACCAGTACGAGGCCCAAGTCTTCTAGCCGACTGGAAGAGTTGGAGTTAAAAGAATCTACACTTTGCTACTGCAGGTGATCTGACGGTCTGGTGAAGGCGCGTCATCTCCTCCTGGTGGTCTATCGTGTGGCCGTCACTTTCCAAGTAACGCACAGGGTCCTGGCCGTTATTTCTAGCTGACCTACAGGTTCTCTTCGGTTTTCTCTCCCGTGGGCGGGTGTTTCATCCACCTATTTCCAAGGTATTTACAGGTCTTTTGCTTGTTTTTACTTTGGTGGCGATCACATCTTTCCTTAGTCTTGGGCATTAGCTTTCTCGTTCATCATATATCTCTTTTATTTTCTTGCTTGCTCCACCCCTTGCGGTGTGTTTTATTTACTCTTTTGCTCCACGCCCCGGCGTGTGTTTTCCCTTCTCTTTAGCGTAGTTTGAGCGAGATAGCATGCCCATGCTAGAGCTAGCTTTGATTGCCTAGGTTCATGATCACATGTTCATAGGTTAAGAGCGGATCTTTGATTACTTGCTTGTCGTTTCATCATTCAAAACCCCAAAGAAAAGATAGATAGGCAAAATAAAATCAACAGATAATTTTTTGGCGATCACGGTGGGACAACTTGTGCCAATCGTGCTTTTGATTCCTGTTTAGACCTGCCATCATCTGCTTGTTGAGTTGCCCTTGGTTTCCCCCTTTACCTCCTGCTGATTCTGGTTTTCTGGGTGCTCCGACGGCCCTGTGTCCCTGCGTTACAGTTCTCTGACGCAGGGGCATTAGACCGCCACTTTGGTTCTGCTGTGTGAGCTTCCACGGGTTTTCCTGTTATTTCTGTCCGATTTTGGCTCTGGCTCATTTGACGGACCCATCTCCCTGCGTTATATCATTTCTGGCGGTCTGGCATTCGACCGTTATTTTACTCTGACGCAGGGTTCTTCGACCGTCATACTCCTGGCAGGTACGCATCCGAGGTGCATTTATTTCCGCAGTTTCTGCTGTGAATTATTGCTTGGGTGGTACTGAACTTCCTCCTTGTTTTGTTCATATATTCATATCATTGTGTGCATCATTGATTTCTAGATTTTAGGCTAGACTTTGCATGCACTTCGATGCACATAGGGTCATTCATCTTGTCATATCTTAGATTACATTTTTCTACCTTGTTGTGAGGACCTCTCGTCTCCATATTCCTTGGAGCCGACCAGGAAATCATAGCAGGGACCTCCATAAGTCTCCGCGAGCCGTGGATTCCCACACGGACGCCGGGCTGGTTGTACCTTTCCTACCCCATGCATAGGGTTGCATAAGTGAAGGAGTGATTATACTTAGAGTCAAACCAAGTCTCATACCCATCTCCTGCTAGGAACCTATTGTTGAGAGCACATATTAATCAATTCACTAAAGTTCCGAAGGGGGAATCACAAGATTTGGGTTGCATCATCTTAAACAACTTGGTTGCCTTTGAGTGTCTTCATCTTTTATCACTTGCATCTTGTTAGAATCACCTAAGTTTGGTTGCTTATTGTGTGTTTTTGTGTTGGTTGTTCTTGCATTTTGTCAAGGTTGTTTGTTGCATGTGGAGTTGTTCTCGTCCATCCGAATCATCTCCTCAAGTCAATTCCTTCTTCACATTCTATTCCAATCCTCTTTTCGAGTCCACCATGGCATCCTTTAATCCTCCCCGCTCCCAAGAGGACTCCCTTCCTCAAGGGCTCCTTGAGAACCCTCCTAGGGTTGTTACCTTTTCCTCCGGGGAGGGGACTACCCCTCTCCCGTCCCCCACTTCTATGGAAGGTGGTCAAGCTACCCCTTCTTTCTCCACTCCTTCCGCGGGCTCCGTCCTTCAGATGATGGCCCAATTGGATCCGGCCCAACTCCAAGTTCTTTATCAGACCATGCAAGGGTCCAACGCATCTCCTTCTACCATCATCCAAAATCAATCCAATCCTTCCACTGTTGGGCTCCCCGCTCAGCCCATTCCAATTGACCTTACTCCGGTCCAACCACGGACCATCACTTTCACGGGCATGGAAACGGGCCAGTCTTCCAATTCAGCCCAACAATCTTTCGATAAGGGAAAGTCGCCCATCCCTTCTTTTGTTCAAATGGGTCATCACACATCTGCTCCGGTAGCTCCGCAAGTTCTCATGGGCCCTTCCGACTTCTTACGCTCTCAGCAAGGGGCAGCCCAAGTTTATCCTAATCCGGGTCAAGCTTATGCCCAATATCCTTCTTACGGGCCCCCCATCCCTACTGTTTATCCCTCCACTCCTTCCTGTGGGCACCCACCTTCTGCCACAACCGTTCCATCTGCTCCTCACATTCAATCAGCATCTTTCGCCGCCCCTGCTCCCTCCCGAGAGCAGGACTTGCTCGACAAGTGGGCCGCCATGAAGCAGCAACTCGATTTCCTCCAGAAGCGGGTTGGCCCACAATCTTTGGCCGATATCCCTGTTCCAAGCTTCCAGAATATCTGATTCCCTCCTCAATCAGAGCTCCCCAACTACCGCAAGTACGACGGGAACAGCAATCCCTTTATTCATGTGAGGGATTTTCTATATGAATCGGCGCAATTCCAGTATGATGATCGCCTCATGGCGTATTTATTCCGCCGATCTTTAGATGGTGTTGCTCTGGAATGGTTCTATTCCCTACCACTGGAAGAGGCTGAGAGTTTCAAGGTAGTCAAGGACAAGTTTATCCAGCGGTTCCAAGACAGGGTCGGCCCAGAATACTCGTTCACAGATCTGGTGGCCGAGAAGATGAAATCAGACGAGGAGTTTGCCACTTATGCAGACAGGTGGAGACAGATGGCCGCTAGAGTGCCTGGCCACATCCCGGAGGAAGAGAAGGTCAAGCTGTTGATTTCAAATGCTACTCCAACCTTCCGGAACATCCTGGCAATGAACGACATAGCCAACATGCATCAGCTCTACAGCCGGGCGCGCTTCATCCAGACCCAGTTTAAGGATTCCCCCATCCACTCTTTATTTGAAAACCAAAAGCCCAAGTACCACAAGAAGCCACAAGGGCCAGTTACCGAGGGGGTCCAGACAAATGAACAAGTGCAAGCCGTTGCCTTCCCATTCCAGTCCGCACCATTCCACTTCCCCCAAAACCCCCGCAATTCCCAAAACCCCGCTCCACCAAACTTCCAGGCAACCCCACAAAACCCTCTGCCTACCTTTGTCACTCCACAAAATGCCTTCACCAATCCACAACAACCACCACCCCCGCAATACCACAATGTCCCTCCACCCAACGGCTATAACAGCAACCCCAACAGCAAGCGCCCGGCTCCCAGGAGAGCCCAGTACCCTCCATTGCCAGAGACACTTACAGATATCTTCTCCGCCCTCATGTCAGTGAATGCTATCCAACTTCCACCAGAATGGCCTACTTGGAATCCAGCCGTTGATCAGACTAAATATTGTATGTTCCATAGGCAGTCGGGCCATACCATAGAAGGATGTTTTCAGTTTCGGGATCTGGTGTATGATCTCCATGAAGGGCAAAGGATAGATTGGGCCGCAATGCATCGGGCCATTGTTGAGATCAAGGAGAAAAGAGGGCAGCAGCCGAGGCCGCAAGTGCAGCAGCAACAGGCACCGCAGCCGCAGCAGCCACCACAACAGCAACCACAGCAAGTACAGGACCTGGGCATCCATCAGAATCCGATGCCAAACCACCCACCCGCTCCTCAGCAGCAGCCGCCAGCACCAGCACAAGTAAACGTGGTCCAACCACCGACCCCCAATGCCGGGTGGTCTTTTGATGATGTCAGTGCCGCACCACAAGTCAAGGCCCTCCACCATAACCACCGCAATCCTCTCACTCCCTTCTTCGTCCTTCCTGCACACCCAACATCCCCTCCATTCATCTTCCCAATTACACCCGCTTCAGCAAATTCCTTACCACCCACCGTTCCATCATACTCTCCACCACCTAACCCCGTCACCGTCATCACACCACCATCCAACCCTTCATCCATCCTTACCCTGCCGCTAGCCTTCCCTCCACCCGCGTCGACACTCATCACCACCCTGCCTTCCACCAACCCTTCGCCCATCATCCGCTCATCACCCACTGCCACCACCAACCTTACGCTCCACCAAACCGTCTCCCCCGCACCACCTGTTCCATTCATCCACCCCGCAGGGCCCATCATACTATCTTCAGATGCTACAGCGAATTGTGCTCTAAGGAGCGGGAAGATGTTCCATCGGAATTACCCCACTACTTCTAATCCCCAGTCCTCCCAGCCAACGGCTGAGAAAGAAGAAACTGAACCGCTGCCAGGTACTCAATATGACTTGTTACATCATCTAGACCGGGTGCCCGCTAAAATCTCTGTGCTAGAGCTGATCAAAAGGTCTACCCTTCATCAGGATGCACTAAGAGACTTTTTACAGAAGGTAATGGTCAGTGAAGATATGGCAGTCGACAGCTTACCGACCGCACTAGCAACCATCTCCAAAGGGCCGGCAATTACGTTTTCAGAAACTGAGCTAGCACCTCCAGAAGCTTGGCAAATGCCGCTCTGCATTACAATCACTCTGAACAAGGTCAGCATTGAAGCAGCGCTGGTTGACACAGGGGCTTCAATTAATGTTTGTCCACTTAGCACCCTCCGAGCATGCAACATATCTGAAGAGTTATTACGGCCTACCCCCACCACTATAGCAGCGTATGACAACTCGAGGCGAGCGTGTCACGGGGTGATCACCATTCAGGCAGAGTCGGGCCCCTTACAATGGCCGTGGAATTCTATGTGCTTGATATCGACCCTATGTTCAAGGCTATCCTGGGTCGTCCGTGGATTGACACACTCGGTGCCGTGCCTTCCACC
Organism: Amorphophallus konjac; assembly: GCA_022559845.1. Classification (NCBI taxonomy): domain Eukaryota; kingdom Viridiplantae; phylum Streptophyta; class Magnoliopsida; order Alismatales; family Araceae; genus Amorphophallus; species Amorphophallus konjac. Next base: position 45,303,614 of record CM040122.1, read on the forward strand.
GCACATCAGTGCGTCAAATTCCCCTTCCAAGGGAGGGTCGTCAAAGTTAAAAGCTTGTCCGCGGTGCAGACAGTTAAGGCCATATCGGAGCATGTTCTTCCCACACTTTGGCCAAGCAGCCGGCCCGTTATATCAGTGCTGGACTTGAACTTCCCCTGGGCGTATGCATCTCCTAAGCCCGCCGCTACTCCAGTCAACATCAAAGTGAAGCCGCAGATTCGGGATTCCAAGGGCTGGAACATCATACTGAAACTGGGCTATCAACCGGGGAGAGGCCTCGGTGTGCAATTACAAGGAATGACCAAGCCCATACCCAAGGGAAGAAAAATGGGCAGGAGAGGTCTCGGCTACAAGGAGACAGCATTATCAATGATGGGTGATTCTGGGCCACTCACCTGGGATTATCGTTAACATTTTGTCAGAGGGCCTATCCAGCTCGGCACATTAGCTTCAAAACAAGTCCAGCCAGAAAAAGATGCAGTCTGTCCGATTACCAACCCGCCCCCATTGCCGGGAGGGTCAGATGATGATATGCTCGACAATGGTCAGGCCTTGCAGGGGCTCTTTCATGAGGAAGAATGTCAGAAGGAGCAAGAGGTTCGGCTTGTGCAGTGGAGACCGAAGAAGCAGCCTAGTGTTGATTTACAGAAGGAGGGGAGCTCTCCAATTGCCTTTTCTTGGTCTCCCTCATGCCTCCAATCTATTTTCCAGCGAGGGGACTTCATACCCCGCCTTCCTCCTATCATAATAAATCCATCCTTTATTGATCCGCCAGAAATTCTATTTGTTCCTTGTGCTTGCGGGAGGTGCCCACCCATTGATCTATCCACTGTCTTCACTCCTCCTCCTCCCAACGCCCAACTCCACGAGATGTGGTTCTCTTCTTCCGATCCTTTCTTCGACTGCATTTTCCCCGAGCTGTTCCCTATGCAGCTCCCACCTCCTCCATCTTGCTATGTAGTCTCCGCTGATCTCCAAAAAAAACGTCAAATTTGAAGCGGAGATTTCAGTGGAAGATTACGCTATCCTGTCGCCATCCTCCTCCCAGGGGCACGAGTCCCCTGCTCCTTCCCTTCCACTAGGCTTCCTCTCTCCTAGGTTAGGATTAGGGTCCGTCGAGTCTAGGGAAGTAGAGTCAGTTAGGTCTAGAGAAGTAGGGTCTTGTTCTAGGTCATCCAACCCTTCCTCTTCTAAGCCGCGCTCGCTTGCGCATCCATCCCGATTTGTTCCTGATAGGCTCTTGCAAGATTTAGCTCAGCGTTGCCATGCCCTTTTGAAGTACCCGGAATTTGTTGCTACGGCAATTATGATTGAAGATGAAGAGGAAATAGAAGGGGTATGGAGCGATGACGGATTAGGCGTCTACGAGATCTTGGATGAAAAGGATCCAATTGATGAGGACAGCGATGTAGATGACACCGCCGACTTATACGCACAAGGATTGAAAAGATTCGATGAGCCGTCGACGTCGGTGGCCGAACCTACAAAGGAAATCAATCTAGGAACTGAAGAAGACCCAAGGCCCATCATGATTGCTGCTAATCTCCCTTCACAAGTAGAAGAGGAATTGATTAAGGTCCTAAGGGAGTATAGCGATTCCTTCGCCTGGTGTTACGAGGATATGCCAGGTCTTGACCCCTCTTTAGTGGAACATCGACTAGTGCTTAAACCAGGGGCAACACCTGTGAAACAAAGGTCAAGAAGATTTCACCCCCACATGGCCTTACGAATCAAGGAAGAGGTCGACAAACTATACAAATCTAGATTCATCAGAGTAATTTTATATCCTCAGTGGGTGGCAAACATAGTCCCTGTTCTTAAGAAAGATGGAAAAGTGCGCATATGCATTGACTTCAGGGATCTTAACAAAGCATGTCCCAAAGATGATTTTCCGCTACCCCATATAGACGTCCTAGTGGATAATACAGCCGGGTATGAAGCTCTCTCATTCATGGATGGATACTCGGGCTACAATCAGATCCGTCTCGCTCCGGAAGATCAAGAGAAAACTTCCTTCACCACGCCCTGGGGCACGTATTGTTATGTGGTTATGCCATTCGGTCTAAAGAACGCAGGTGATTAGTGTGTATTTTTATCATTTAATTCATGAGTATATGCATTTTTATGAGCTTAATTGATATTAAATATACACTTCTCACACTTATTGTTGATTTTGTATCAAATGTTTAATTATCTGAAATTAAATAAATTTTTATGATAATTTTTATGTATTTATGCAGGCACGTAGTTCGAGGAAAGCTCCAAGAAAAAGAAAAAAAAAGAATAACAATATATATGTTCAACTGGGCCAAAAGCCCGGAAACTTGTTCAAAAAGATAAGAAAAAAATTAGAAAAAAAAATAAAATTATTTGATATTTTTTTAGATTTTTCTAACTATTTCTATCCTATATATATATATAGATATATATATATATATTATATAATAAAATTAAAAAAATGAAAAAAAATATATTCAAAACCCACCCCCGCCCCTTCCCGCCCGCGCGAATGGCGCGGGCGACGATGCGGGGGCGGGGGGGGGGGGTCGTGGCCGGCGCGCGAAGGCGGAGCCGCGGCGGGACGGCGAGGCACACGCGACGCACGCGGCCGCGTGTGACGTGTGGCGACAGCAGCAGCGGCGGGCGCACGAAGGGCCGACGGGTTCGGCGACCTAACGCGGCGCGGTCGGCGCGTTGCGCTCGCAGAAAGAGAAAGAGAGAAAGAAGGAGAAGAAAAGGCCATAAAATACCAGAAAAATTCAGAAAAATCCGAAAAAAATGGCAAAGTGGGAAGAACCTACCTGCCTACCATTTTAGGCTAAAATTGGGTACACTTGTTTGTATTGATGGAGTGTTTTTTGTAACCCCTATATAAAGGGTGCATTGGTCTTGAATGAAGGGAGTTAGTAAGTGGAGTTAGTTAGTGAGTGATAGAAGATGGCAAGAAGGTTGAGTAGGGGGAGAGCTAGCTATGGGTCACTTGTAATGTAAGTTGTTCTTTGCATTTCTGAAGTTGTTGAGTGCATCAAGTTGTATTTTCCAAGCTTTTGAAGTCAAAGTTGTAAGTTGTTCTTATTTCAATAAAAGTTTCATTTTTGAATTCAGCCTGTTCTTAGCCTTATTTCGCATGGTTGTAATCTTTATTTCAATTTGATTTCTTCACAAACGTTGTTTGTTTGTAAGTCTTCTTCAACTTCTCTGTTGATCATTTCTTCAAATTCCTCTTAATTCATAGAGTTCTGGTCCGTTTTCTTAAGTGCTGTCTTATGTGTTTAATATCCATCCGTGGTGTACCTTTTAGAATTCTTATGTTTTGAAGGCTTTCTAGACCTCCTTTCAATCTGAGTTATTCATCAAAGTTGTTCCTATCTTATAGATCTCCATTTAATTCTTCTTCCACGTTGTCTAATTATGCGTATTTTTAGAGTTAGAATTAATTTTTCAAGGTGCTGTTTTCTGCCATTTTATAGTTGATAGTTCTTTCTTAAATTCACATTTTCACTGTCTTTCTCTTATTTTCTGTCTTTGTGTTCTTCATCAAAGTTCTTTATCTTTTAATTCTCTACAACTTTCATGTTTTCAACTTTTTTTTAATTCCATTCAGATTTCAAGTTATTTCATTTCTTCCAACCCTTAGTTTCATTAGAATTCTGTTTTATGTCCAACTTGATAGCTCTTTAGTTTTTTTTCCAGTTTTCACTATCTTCCTCTCAGTTTCTGTTGCTATGGTCTTCATCAAAGTTCTTCCTTTTTCAATTCTCTACAACTTTCATGTTTTACACTTCTTCTAATTCTGTCCAGATTTGAAGTTATGCTTTTTCTTCCAATCCCTATTTTTACTTGAATTCTATTATGATTTCAAACTTAAGTTTTCAAACTTGTTAAATCCAACTCTTGTCTTCATAAGTTCTTCAATCATACCCAAAGCGGTGATCATTCTTCTGCAAATCCTCTCACGGCATCGACTTCCTAGGCGGAGCGATCTTCATCAAAGGCTCGGCATGGAAACGACGGCGTTCTTATTCAAATTGGATAATTATTTCTTTCACTTACCTTTTGTTGTTTGAAGTTGCACTTTAATTTCATTTAGTTGTAATCGCACTCAAAACCCAACAATTGATTTTTCAAAATACAAGAATATTTTCCAACTAAGAAAAATAACCAAATTCCTTCCCCGTGGGATCGACCCGTACTTACCATTATACTCATGTTTTCAAATCCATAAGTGAGTGAGTGCGGTTATAAATATTTGAAATTTGTGTGGCACGGCAATTTTAACAACGACTGTCGAGGCGACATCAAATTTTTGGCGCCGTTGCCGGGGATGGAGATACTTTTCATAGTTGGATACTCTTGTGTTTACTTTGTATATTTGTATATTGATTTTTGCTTTCTTTACTTGTGCAGGAAAACGAAAAAAAAAATTTGAAAAACAAAGAAAGAGGAAGATCGAATCTGAAATTCCAAGGATATGAAACGTCGTTAAATAGCTCAGAAGCATTGCTAAAGGGCTGAAATCAAGAAACAGGTTCTATCTTTCCACTTTCTGAAAAATTTTTACAAAAATCTGAAAATTTCTTGAAAACTCTATAAAAATAAAAAACAATCAAAACAAAAGAAAAATTTTCATGCTGGTTAGTTAGGTTCATTAACTAAAAACAAAAAATAAAAAAAAATCTTCATTTGTACCAAATAAAAGACCTCATTGCAAGAGTAGAAACTACACTTTCATGCTCTAGGTCATGCATCATTTAGCTTAGAGTTTGTCTTTGTTTAATTTCTGCATTGCATTTTGAAGATCGCGAGGGGCAAGGTACGTTCTACTGATACCAGTCTGGCATTCATTTTTGCATAAAGAACCCCTTGTTTGAAATTGTGGTGTGCATTTCATTTCAAAATACTTTAAGGGCAACACCCCTAACAAGATAAGGTGGGGATTTCATCACCCTCCCTTAGCCCGAAAACCACAATTTCCTTGCATCTCTGCATTACCTAGGCCTTAATAAAAGCCAGTAGACATTGGCCCTAGGATCACACTGTGATTCCTGTGATATTTAGGTTTATCCTCTTATGAAAACTGGTGTCTAAGGCAAGACGGTCGGATGGCAAACGCCTTAAGCGGGATTGTGGTTTTGTATAATAAGGTCCCTACGAAAGTAGGGGGAACCTCCCACTTCCCCACCCCTTACCTGGCCGGTGGACATACTGAGGGTGAATTTAAGTTCATTTTAATCACTTTGTGAAACCACATTTGTAGGTCTGAGTCGCATCTAGGTCATTAGGATAATTTGTGTTAACTTGTTTGTGTTTGCATAAAAAAAGTTTTGAAAAATTAAAAAAAAATATATATAATTTGAAATACTTAAAAAAATGTAAAAAAAAATTCATTTTATGGCCATTCATCTTGGAGGGAAACCCACGCCTATGAAGGAGCATTTTTATCCTTCTTCTTACAAGCCCTCCACCTGTATTCAACTCCCCGATATTCACGTTGATCAATATGAGATTCGCCCTAGTCTCATCCAGATGCTCCCATCTTTTTATGGGAATCTCAATGAAAATCCTTATAGGCATCTAGATGATTTTCTAGAAGTTTGCTCACTGATCAAAATTCAGAATTTTAATGATGATGCCCTTAAATTAATTTTATTTCCATTCTCGTTAAAAGATAAAGCAAAATGTTGGTTAAGGAGTTTTCGAAAGATTATCAGGACTTGGGAAGATATGCAGTCAGAATTTTTAAAAAAATTTTACCCCATAGGCCAAACCAACATGATGAGAAGGGCGATTACAGGATTTACTCAACGTCCGGGAGAGCAACTTCATGAATCTTGGGTGAGATTAAAGGAGCTAGTGAGTCAATGTCCACATCATGGGTTGCCCAGATGGCAAATTATCTTTACATTTTATGAGGGGTTATCCAATTTTGATAGGCAGATGGTGGACATATATTGTGGAGGGGCATTTTTAAGCAAAAGTGAAGATGAGGCATATGATCTATTTGAGATTTTGAGTGAAAATTCAATAAATCGTGCCTCTATCTCATCTCATCAACAACTTGTAGGACATGTCAAACAGGCGGAAAACCCAATCCACACTTTCATGGAAGTGTGTGAATTCTGTGCCAGTCTCACTCACCATGTGAGTGAATGCCCTACTATAGCCCGACTCTCTCCCGTCATCCAAGCACAGGTCCAAAATTCCCTAGGATTTTCTCAGCTCAAGCATGTTGCAGATGATGATAATCTTGGCTGGAGTAATCACACAAATTTGCCTTGGATGGATTCAACATTCCAAACCCATTTGTCTACACCTCTACCCCAAGCAATTCACGAGCAGCCCATGTATACTCAACTTCATCTCAACTCATCTCACCCCGATTTCGGACTCAATGTCAATACTAAGGGTGATTCACCGGGCCACTACTTTGAAGCTCAAAGCGTGTACTCTCAGTCTACTTACCATGACCCTTCGTCAATATTCAACCAACCCCCTCGATACGTGAATGATGATGATGATGATCCGATGCCTGGCATTTTGGCTCAAGATATCATTATTGGGAGTGAGGGGGAGTGCGCAAGCCATACCATGATGAAGGAAGGGACGGAATTAGGGGATGAATTAAAGAATACAAATGATCCTATTGATATCATCACCCCATTCTATGAATGTTTTGAGATTGAGAATATCACTGAGAAAATTAGTGGCCCAAACAACTTAATTGAGGATCTACATGTCGAGGAGGATTGCTTTATGATTAATAATCATGTTGATTTAGTGGAACTTAATTCTGAATCTTCTCCTCCCTCGAAGAACTTGATGATGGGGCCTTGTTCGAAAAGTTTATATTTCATCTATCAACCCCATTTTTGGAAAATTTGATTGAGAATCTTCAGGTGAGTGATGAGTATGATGAAAGCTCCGTCTTTGAAAAATTCCCATTTGATCTTACCTTTGATGAAGGGGCCGAGCTGGAACAATTTACATTTGATCTTCCCACTTCATTATTGGGAAATTTGATTCACAATTTTCTATTAAATGATGAGTGTGATAAAGGGGTTTTATTAGAAACTTTCAAATTTGATCTACCCATTGAGCCCGATCCCCTCATGTTTGAATCATTGGATCAATTAGATTCTGGGCTCGTGCTACCCCTGCCAGATGAGCCTCTTCAATATGACATTCTGGGACCTGAGGGGGATGGACCAACAATATTCACTTTTGATTTAACTCCCCATCAGGAAGACAAGTTGATTAGTACCCTTCTAACACATGAGGCTGTTACTGGGAAGACTGTGGCTAATAATGACACTCTTATCCCTAAGCCACCGTTCGATGACCAAGTTCCCAAGGAGGAAGTAGTCAATAAAGAGGTCATCAGGAGGGACGATACAGGTGAAGGGGACCGATGGATTGATATTATGCAAGGGTTATACCTTGATCTTGACAAATTATTGGCCATAGATCATTTTTTGATATCTAAAGCTGAAAACTGGATCGCACACAGGGTTAATGTTACAAACAATCATGTGCGAGTCCTGCCTCTTTCTAGCCCCGGTCCGTACATGTCTACTCTTGTCTTCCAATGGATTAAGGGCTGGAATTTGAAGGAAGACAAGATCACGTGGTGGCTCATTCTGAATGCCACGCGTTGGTTAATGAGCTAATGAGCTACATGGTGTCTGGCTGACGACATAAAAGTTAGCGCTTCTTAGGAGGCAACCTAAGTGATTTTTGTGTGGTAATAAATTGTTGTGGGAAATTAGATGTGTTTAGGGATTCGAGAGATAAGGACAACGGAGAGCCAAGCAAAAAGTATTTTATTACACACAAAAGCAAACAAAGAGATTACATCGGAATCCACCTTCTTTCTTCACATTACTTGTCTTGCCGCTCTCTGGGGCAAGATTCTCTAGAGGGTATTCCCAAGCCGAGAGCAGCGGTATTACTACCGCACTATGGACGCCGATCTGAGGGGGCAGCAAAGAAGCTACTGACACGAAAGCCACGCTCTCGTGCTCTTCGATAGCGTTCTTCGCCATCCTTCAGCCATTGCTCGGCTAGGCCGAGACTAGTCCTCAATTCAAAAAGTTGGGCCTCCAGGGCCCTCTTTTCCTCTTTCTCGGCCGATCTCTTGGCTTTCTCTCTGTCTCTGTCCTGTTCTCTCTCAGCCCGTTCTCTCTCTCTATCTTCTCTTTCTAATTGAAGGGTGATTCTCAACTCCACAGCGTCCCTTGAAGAATCCTCATCTGGACGACGCTGTAGTTCTTCTTCCAGCTCAGTTATTCTAGCTTCCTTCTGAGTGGCATTTGCAAGTGCCTCTTGTGTTTCTTTCTCCTGCCACACATTTCATCTCAGGCAAATAGCAATACTTGAATAAGGGATGTTAAATGGTGAAATCCTCACCTGTACAGAAAGCATCCCCTCTGCCTCTGCAGCCCGTTGTGTGGCATGAGCAAGTTGCTCGTGGAGTTGATCCAGCTCGGATGTGGGAATCCATAGACTGGAAGAAACACCATCTGCTCCCATCGCCGAAGAAACTGCATCAAGCTGAGCACGCTGCACATGTGGTGACATTAAGTGGTTAGCGCCCTGAATCTCAAAGCCTACCCGGAATATGTACTGAAATACTTACTGATGAACCTAGAGCCGCTCTGGTATCACTCAGCTCTTGCTCCGTGTCCGCCAGACGAGCTCGTAAGTTCGTTATTATAGTATCACGGACATCCTACAGTTATGGCTTTTGAGTTCACAAACAAAGAAAAAAAAATTTAAAAACAACAAAATGTAGAAGATACAAACATGGTTTCCTTACCTCTACAAGCCCTCCAGGCTGGAGCCTTTCTGCATACATTGCTCTGTAGAGGCGTAGGTAATCATCGCTATCTTGTGCTTGAGATTCCACGAGTGTGCCTCCCCGTTGCCAATCTTCATATTGTTCGGGGAAGCGCACTCTCCAATCAACACAGGTGGCTGGTCCACGCGTCTGCCTTCCGACGCTAGGTGACATGGTCATATCCACCCATTCTTGAGCCAGCCCTAGGGTGCGCATAGCTAATCGCAGCCTGAGGGGCTCGATTTCATTTAAGCAATGGAGCCAGAGGTCCCGTCCGAATCGGGCGCGGCTTCCAACTACCCAAGGCTGGTCAACATCGACCATGTTCATGAAAGGCCTCCAATTCACCTTGAATGGATTATATGTATCTTCTTGGTTAGAAAAAAAGGATGAAATAAATGAAAAAAAAAATTTTGAGAAAATTTTTTTTATCCTACCATCGTTGCAGGGAACTCTTGCAATTCTCGTCTTAACACCATAAGTTGGTAGGGTAAAGGTGCAGTGCTCATGATGGGTTGCCACCGTCTCGCTAGAGGGACCGTCAGTGGTCGACAGTGTCGAGCCCTCCCCATTGGAAGGTAATAGTAGCTCCACAGCTACACCATCATGTGTCATTGATGAAAACAAAAACAAAAAGCAGAAAATAAAAATAAAAAAAAATTCATTACCTGGATTAAAGGCGTAAATCCATTTAGTGTCATCTCTTTGTCTGTCCTTTGCGACAGACTTGTAAACAGATGTGCCAGCACAGTAGCTCCCCAGGCGTATTGTCCTACTCTTTCCAAGTCTACAAGCAGTTCTAAGAAATGACAGTGGATACTGTCTCCCTTGGACCCCAGCAACAACTTGCCTAATAGAAAGAGGAGGAACCTCCTCAGATCCATATTGGTCCGCTCCCAATTGCTGGTATCCATACAATACATAGCACGGGCACCTCTTTCTGCCCTTTCCATAAATTCTTCTATGGACTCATCATCACGCGGACGCATGTCAGTAAGCCCTAAAGCCTCCATGATCGATGCCCTGGCTACTGACCTGTTCTTCCGACTTTGTAAGTCCATTCCCAATAACTTATGGGCACCTTCACGGTAATCCGCGTAGGTGACACCAGTTACTGCTTCCCCATCCACTTTGAGTCCCAAAATTCGGACCACATCTTCCAAGCTGGGCACCATATGCCCCCACGGCATCAGGAATGCCCTACTTACCGGGTCCCATCTTTCACGTAGAGCTTGGATCAGGGCAAGGTCGATCTTGATTGGCTCAATTCTGAGAAAGGGCCCGAATCCCATCACGTCCAACCTCGCTTTCTGGAAGTCTGGGAGCCCTCGATATGCAGTCACGACCAGCTCCCATGAGATGTGTGACTTCATCACACTCTGCACATACACCAGAAGTGAGACATGGGAAGCTTTCCAAAGAAAGAACAGAGAAGAAGAAAGGAATGAAAGGAATCACTTACAAGCTGTGGTAGAGTCCTTTCACTCAAAAGTCCTTCAACTTCAGAGAATCTCCTGGCACTACTGCCCGATCTACTCCTCTTCGAGGAGCGAGACGACTCCCCTTCAGCTCTGATGCTTGATTCACCCTCCATTCTGAACTTTGAGCAACACTCACTACTTCCCTTTCACTCGACTCTACTCTCACAACTTCGATGTTCTCCGGTCGAGTGGAAAGGGGGGGTATTTATAAGATTGACGAGGAGTGATCTGCATCTCGCACCATCACATCTAGCCATAGCCTTTGCGACACGTCATCCTCCCGTTAATCTCGCACCCACTCTACCATGTGGAGTGGTCAAGTCGGAGACGTGCTTTATTGACTTTTTCTCTCTTTTCGGTCCAAAGATTCGCTGTGTTTCTTGTCCCGTTGTAACCACCTTTCGCCCAAAACACGCAATAGGGGGACATTTCTGCGGGAAATTCGGCTCCGTACCTCACGTTGCCATCAGTGGTCGATTCCTTTTAAAAATCATGGACACATTGGGTCCCACTCTTTGTGTGTTAATAACTGGCTTCTGATTTGATTTATGTAGTATGTTTGCTTTTTCAGTTGTCAGGCCACAATGCAATGAAGCCCTCGTCATTTCGTCCAGGCCATCAGGTTGTATCCTTCCTTCCCAACCAAATTATTTTTTTCATGTCCTCTGATCTGTCTACTGCTTATGCCATTGAGGACAATGTCATTTAAGTTGGGGGGGCAGATAAAGTTCAAAATTTTCAAAAATTTCAAAAATTTCAACTTCTTGCTTTCTTGAATTGTCATGTTTAACAACAGTTTTTCCCCGCATTAATGATTCTTGATTCATGTCACATGAAACGTGATTCTGAATAGAAACAACTGGGAAAAGGATGATGGATAATTTCTTTACTCTCGCTATGGAAAACTGATTTAAGAATCTATTTAAAGTTCAGATGCACTTTAGAAACAAGAAACTCACTTTGCACGCTAATGAAACAAGAAGGACAAGCCTTCTGCTATTTTAGAGAGACTGTCTGATATTCTGCACTTTCTGAAAAAGAGATCTTTTACAAAACTTTCTGCCATATAAAATTATGAGAAAAAAAACACCATGAAAAATACTCCGATTCTGAGTAACCGGGCCTACTTCACTTGAGACGTGTTGAGGTTCGCGTCAAAAGGAAAAGGGAACTTTGATCTGTGAAACCGGGCCTCCTTCACCTAAGACGTGTTGAGGTTCGTGTAAAACAGTGAAGGGTAGTGCAGCATCATGTGTGTAGAAAAAAAAAGGGAGTAGAAAAAATAAAAAAAAAGAATATAAAAAGATCCCAAAAGGGACAAAGCAATAAGGCAGATAAAAAGCTAGTATGCTGAACGCTCTGATTAAGAAAGTGCAGAATTGAAAGGCATTTGTTCGGAATAGCAATTGGAGGATGCAATTGTCCATACTGTGAATTTAGTATTTCACTTGCACAAGTGCTACTGAATTTTGATTAGAATTCTTGATCATGTTCCTAAGGCTAGTTTGTGGTAATTATTCCAAATTCCTGATCTTTAGTTAACTCTATGAAAGATGATCTAGCAATGAGGCATGGATATCTTTTAACTCTTGTTGGTCCTGAATTTTTCATTAATTGCATTGCTAAGGGACTAGCAATGAGTAAGTTGGGGGGTGTGATTAGTGTGTATTTTTATCATTTAATTCATGAGTATATGCATTTTTATGAGCTTAATTGATATTAAATATACACTTCTCACACTTATTGTTGATTTTGTATCAAATGTTTAATTATCTGAAATTAAATAAATTTTTATGAAAATTTTTATGTATTTATGTAGGCACGTAATTTGAGGAAAGCTCTAAGAAAAAGAAAAAAAAGAATAACAATATATATGTTCAACTGGGCCAAAAGCCCGGAAACTTGTTCAAAAAGATAAGAAAAAAATTAGAAAAAAAAATAAAATTATTTGATATTTTTTTAGATTTTTCTAACTATTTCTATCCTATATATATATATAGATATATATATTATATAATAAAATTAAAAAAAATGAAAAAAATATATTCAAAACCCACCCCCGCCCCTTCCCGCCCGCGCGAATGGCGCGGGCGACGATGCGGGGGCGGGGGGGGGCCGTGGCCGGCGCGCGAAGGCGGAGCCGCGGCGGGACGGCGAGGCACACGCGACGCACGCGGCCCGTGCGCCGCGTGTGACGTGTGGCGACAGCAGCAGCGGCGGGCGCACGAAGGGCCCACGGGTTCGGCGACCTAACGCGGCGCGGTCGGCGCGTTGCGCCCGCAGAAAGAGAAAGAGAGAAAGAAGGAGAAGAAAAGGCCATAAAATACCAGAAAAATTCAAAAAAATCCGAAAAAAATGGCAAAGTGGGCAGAACCTACCTGCCTACCATTTTAGGCTAAAATTGGGTACACTTGTTTGTATTGATGGAGTGTTTTTTGTAACCCCTATATAAAGGGTGCATTGGTCTTGAATGAAGGGAGTTAGTAAGTGGAGTTAGTTAGTGAGTGATAGAAGATGGCAAGAAGGTTGAGTAGGGAGAGAGCTAGCTATGGGTCACTTGTAATGTAAGTTGTTCTTTACATTTTTGAAGTTGTTGAGTGCATCAAGTTGTATTTTCCAAGCTTTTGAAGTCAAAGTTGTAAGTTGTTCTTATTTCAATAAAAGTTTCATTTTTGAATTCAGCCTGTTCTTAGCCTTATTTCGCATGGTTGTAATCTTTATTTCAATTTGTTTTCTTCACAAACGTTGTTTGTTTGTAAGTCTTCTTCAACTTCTCTGTTGATCATTTCTTCAAATTCCTCTTAATTCATAGAGTTCTGGTCCGTTTTCTTAAGTGCTGTCTTATGTGTTTAATATCCATCCGTGGTGTACCTTTTAGAATTCTTATGTTTTGAAGGCTTTCTAGACCTCCTTTCAATCTGAGTTATTCATCAAAGTTGTTCCTATCTTATAGATCTCCATTTAATTCTTCTTCCACGTTGTCTAATTATGCGTATTTTTAGAGTTAGAATTAATTTTTCAAGGTGCTGTTTTCTGCCATTTTATAGTTGATAGTTCTTTCTTAAATTCACATTTTCACTGTCTTTCTCTTATTTTCTGTCTTTGTGTTCTTCATCAAAGTTCTTTATCTTTTAATTCTCTACAACTTTCATGTTTTCAACTTTTTTTTAATTCCATTCAGATTTCAAGTTATTTCATTTCTTCCAACCCTTAGTTTCATTAGAATTCTGTTTTATGTCCAACTTGATAGCTCTTTAGTTTTTTTTTCCAGTTTTCACTATCTTCCTCTCAGTTTCTGTTGCTATGGTCTTCATCAAAGTTCTTCCTTTTTCAATTCTCTACAACTTTCATGTTTTACACTTCTTCTAATTCTGTCCAGATTTGAAGTTATGCTTTTTCTTCCAATCCCTATTTTTACTTGAATTCTATTATGATTTCAAACTTAAGTTTTCAAACTTGTTAAATCCAACTCTTGTCTTCATAAGTTCTTCAATCATACCCAAAGCGGTGATCATTCTTCTGCAAATCCTCTCACGGCATCGACTTCCTAGGCGGAGCGATCTTCATCAAAGGCTCGGCATGAAACGACGGCGTTCTTATTCAAATTGGATAATTATTTCTTTCACTTACCTTTTGTTGTTTGAAGTTGCACTTTAATTTCATTTAGTTGTAATCGCACTCAAAACCCAACAATTGATTTTTCAAAATATAAGAATATTTTCCAACTAAAAAAAATAACCAAATTCCTTCCCAGTGGGATCGACCCGTACTTACCATTATACTCAAGTTTTCAAATCCATAAGTGAGTGAGTGCGGTTATAAATATTTCAAATTTGTGTGGCACGGCAATTTTAACAACGACTGTCGAGGCGACATCAGCAGGTGCCACCTATCAAAGGGCAATGATGGCCATCTTCCACGATATGATGCACATCTATATGGAAGCTTACGTAGATGACATCCTGGTGAAGTCAAGGACTAAGGAAGAACACCCCTCCATCCTGGCTAGGGTGCTGCAGAGAGCCAGGGAGTACAAGCTCAAGATGAATCCGAAGAAGTGCGTATTCGGAGTCTCCTCAGGGAAGCTGCTAGGGTTCATAGTAAGCAAACGAGGGATCCAGATTGATCCTAATAAAGCACAGGCTGTCATGGACATGCCTCCGCCAAAGCACATTACGAAACTTCGAGGATTGATTGGTAGATTACAATTTATTAGAAGATTCATATCCCAGGATTCTCAAAGGTGCCGTCCGTTTTATGAATTGCTTAAGGCGGGGGTCAAGTTTGAATGGAATGAAGATTGTCAGGCCTATGAGGACCTCAAGGAATATCTATCCAATCCCCCGGTTCTGCAACCTCCTGTCCCTGGGAAACCCCTAATCCTATACATCTCGGTTATTGAGGACTCCCTAGGGGCGGTTTTAGCACAAGTAGATGATGAAGGGAAAGAGCGGGCTGCATACTACCTTTCTCGGTTGTTTAATCCAGCTGAATCCAAGTACACCGCTATGGAGAAGACTTGTGCCGCCTTAGTGTGGGTAGCACAGAAGCTGAAACACTACTTCCTTGCCCACCCAGTTAGGTTGATCTCTAGAATGGACCCGATCCGTTATCTCTTAGAAAAGCCCGTCCTTTCTAATAGGTTAGCTCGCTGGCAGAGCTTCCTCTCTCAGTTCGACATCACCTTTGTTGTTCAGAAGGCAGTCAAAGGATATGCCATTGCTGAGCATCTCGCCCATCTCCCCATCCCTCACACCGATTCCATTCAGGACGATTTCCCTGATGAGCATCTTTCTGTTATCTCTCATCACCCCTTCTAGTCTCTACACTTCGACGGTGCGCTCAACTCTCAAGGCCGAGGGATAGGTGCTGTTCTGCTTACCCCAGAGGGGGTAACCATTCCCTTTGCTTATCAACTTCGGTTTCCTGCTACCAACAACATCGCTGAGTATGAGGCTCTCCTGGCCGGCTTGAAGCACGCCTACCTCTTAGGTGCACGTTATTTGAACATCATAGGAGACTCTTAGCTCGTCCTACGGCAAGTTCTGTCCACTTACCGTACTCGTGACCCCAAGCTCAAGCCTTATTAAGATTTGGTCACGCTTCTCGCTAGGCAATTCTGTAAGCTGATCTATATTCACACTCCCCGTTCTTAGAACATTCTAACAGATGCTCTGGCATCTCTTGCTTCCTCCCTATCCTTCCCTCTCAGTCGAAATACTGAGACTATCGTCGTCCAGAGATTGGACACACCCTCTCTTCAGGATCCTTGGTACCTTAACCTTAGGAAATCCGTAGAGGCGAAGGCTGAGAAGGAAGATCTCAAGGAAGTTTCACTAGCGGAACTAGAGGAGATTCTGGACGAAGAGGAATTACCTTGGTATTATGAAATCGAGTTGTTTTGCAAAGAGGGGTCGTTCCCATAAGGGGCAACAGCTGAGCAACGCAAGTCAATCAGAAGAGCCGCCGCAAGGTACACCATTGTTGCAGGAGAACTGTACAGGCGCGTTACTAATGGAATGCTCATGAGATGCTTAGATGATGTAGAAGCTTGGAAGGTGGCAGAAGTAGCCCATTCTAGTGAGTGTGGGGGTCATGTCAATGGCCAGGCTCTAGCAAAGAAGATCCTTAGGCAGGGCTACTACTGGCCCACTCTAGAGGAAGATTGCTCCCTCTATGTCCGGAGGTGTCTTAAATGCCAACTCCATGCTGATAAAATTCATTCTCCTGCTTCATCTCTCCATCCTATGACTGCTCTTTGGCCATTCTCTATGTGGGCTTTCGACGTGGTCTGCCCACTCGGTGATCCTAATTCTCAGATCAAGCAGAAGTCCTTTATTCTTACCGCTACTGAGTACTTCACCAAATGGGCCGAAGCCAAGGCGTACGCAGAAATCAAAGCTACAATGGTGTGCCACTTTATCATGAAGAATATTATCTCGCGGTTCGGAGTGCCAAGCAGCATCATCACCGATAACGGATCCCAGTTCGTCTCTCAAGAGCTTAAGGACCTCTGTAAGAAGTTCAATATTGCATTGCATCATTCATCTCCATATTATCCTCAAGGCAATGGTCAAGCCGAGGCCACTAATAAAACCCTTCTTAAAATCATCAAGAAAACATGCGAAGCTCATAAGTTTTCTGATTGGCCAGAAAGACTAGTAGAAGCTCTGTGGGCTTATCGCACCTCCGTCCGTACCCCTACGAGACAAACTCCCTATTCTTTTACCTACGGGATGGAGGCGGTGCTCCCATATGAGATCCTGATCCCTTCCCTTAGAGTGCAGCTCGATAAGGAACTTGATCTCGATGAACGTCGAGAGGCGTTACTGGTCCAGCTGGAACTCTTAGATGAGAAGAGGATGAACGCGACCGATCACGTATCCATTTATCAAAAGAGGGTTTCACGTTATTTTCAAAAGAAGGTAATCAAACGTAAATTTCAAAAAGGTGATATAGTTTTGAAACGCAAGTTCATTCGGTCTGCAGGTCCAAGGTCTAAATTACAACCTAACTGGGAAGGCCCGTTTGTCGTAAAAGAAGCTTATCCAGGCAATGCCTATCGTTTAATAAATGCGAAAGGTGAGGAGCTCTCTCACCCGTGGAATGGGTTGTATCTTAAGCGTTTCTTTCCTTAGAGTCTAAGCCATGTGCTTCCCCGGCAGCAGGATGCTCCCTCCTGTTTCACTAAGAAGGGTCCCGAGTAAGGCAATCACACACTACACGACATCCCTGGTCAGGTTTTCCGATTCTAAAAGACACCGTTTCTCCTCGGCCATGCTTTAGGGGAAAATCGAAGTCCTTGTCCGCTTCATTCTTCAGCTAAATCCATGGGTAAGAAGTAAATAAGGAGGCGACAACTAATCCAAACACCCTAACGAGAGGAGGTCTCAAATAGGGGCAAGTCCGTTATGACCTGACGCCACAAGAAACGAAAGGAAAAGAAAAAGGGTAATCTCTGCGACAAAATCAAAAGCATCATCTCAAAAGTTTACTATTCCAAAACTCTAGGAATGCAAAAACAGAAAAACTAGGCATGACAAGAGTGGCAGCATAGTTCCCCGCGGGACGTCATGAGCCCGGTCGAATGCATGCCTAGAGTGGACGAAGGTTCGA
The DNA here is from genome assembly GCA_022559845.1 of Amorphophallus konjac. Lineage (NCBI taxonomy): Eukaryota > Viridiplantae > Streptophyta > Magnoliopsida > Alismatales > Araceae > Amorphophallus > Amorphophallus konjac. The sequence goes on from CM040122.1 coordinate 45,321,047, forward strand.
TGACGGATACAAAGTCCCGGCGCAACAGACCAAATCTCTAACAGGGTTGTACGGTGAAGAAATCAAGTCCTAAAAACTTCCATATCTGGCCTAAGCTTACCCCCATGTTCCTTTTTTCTTTCAGGACCAAGATTAGTACCTTGGGTATGGCCTTGTTAAAAACACCGTCATGAGAAGTGGGCCTTGGCCAGGGATTGTCACCCGTATTACACACCAACCTCGGGACTTCTGATTCTGAACAAGGAAGAGGTCGTGTTACTAGGGAGGCACTGGTTTTCAAAATCCAAAAACATCAAATATTTTCAAAATCCAAAAACATCAAATATTGTTCATAATCCAAAAACATCAAATATTTTCAAAAATCCAAAAACACCAAATATTTCCAAAATCCAAAAAAACCAAATATCTGCGAAAATCCCACGAAAAAAATTAGATGTTTTCCAAAACTCCATCATGTGCATAGCATGCATTGTATTTTCATTATGCTTTCCGCCTATTTAATAAGGCTCCACCCCTTGACCAAATATCAAGAAACGGTCATTATCTAACTTGCTTCAAGGCAAGTGGTTGAGTCTAAGAACAGGTCTAACTTATTTCATGTTTGAGTGTGTACAGGCAGCAGGACAAGTTCAAAGTTATAATTCACAAAAATGCAGGTCAAAGGCAGTAACGCATCAATTCCAGACCGCCACATGAATACTTCCTTCAGGCATGGGGCTTTTATTTCATCAAACATTGTCCCTCTGACGGCCTGGCCTATACCATCGTTTATATATAACGGCCCGTCTCCCATCCGTTACTTGCTTCAGAGAGCAGGATTGATAATGCTTTCGTTCTGACGGCTCATCTTTAGACCGTCGTTCCTTACAGCGGCCCACCGCCCATCCGTTACATCCTCCAAAGGCTCTGCCTCTTCACATCACTCTGGCCATTCAAACCACAAAACTCACATCCGTTCAGTTAAAGCAATATCATCTCATTCAAGCAAGATTAAAGATTCCAACTTTGATTGTTAATAACAAACAACTTCTCTCATGAACAAAAGAAAATCAAGGCACATTCAATTTTTTATCCGCGAGAGGGCGGATTTTCCTCAACTCTTTCACGTAATCACGGCGTGCTGCATCGTCCTCTTCAACTTCTTCTTGCCACGGGCGCACCTTGCTGATCTCCCACATGGTCAGCGCGGTCCGTACTGCTCTTTCGTCTTCCTCGGTCCCCATCTTCCTAGGTAGAAGGGGAGGGTAATGTGATAGTGCAAGAGCTTCGGTTCTTGGAAGTCCGATCTGGAGGTGGCACCGGTGTGGGTTGTAGATCACCATGGTGGTATTCCCCACTAGCTGGAGGTCCAAGCTTTGGCGCCGCGGTATTTTAAGAAGAGTGCTTCGAAGGATTCTTGGCCGCATGATGAACTTGTCCATTGGCAGAGTGTTGAAGAAGAGGCGCCATTCATCCCGCGTTTTCTTGTCCGCCGTCTTGCATTCAACCTGAGAAGAGTATCCAAATGCCCCTCCAATGAAGAAGAGAGGGTGGCTCCCGAAGATTCGGCTAGCTGAAGTTATGTCTTCCTTTTGTTGAAATTTGATTCTCACTCCCATCCAGCACTCAAGGAGTATCATGGAGCCGAACAAAAGTCCTCCTAGGCAAGCTGAGCTAAGTCCTTCATAGAGGTATGAGAGGACAGCTTGAGAGATGGACATTCCCCGCCACAGCCCGCTAATAATGCTAAGATTTTGGATGTCTAAGAGGTGGTCGGTCGTGGTAAAAAGGAAGACTCCGCACAAGCAAACCGCCACCGCCTTGGCTATTGCCTCATGTCTCTCCCACTTGTTTTTACAATGAGACACTATCCATTGCGCCAAGGGTATCAAGTGAATGTGGTGTGGGCTGATCATGGTCCTCACGTCCTTTGGGTTATGAATGAAATCACTCAAAATCAAGGATGGGTCAATAAGCTCTATTGTATAGCAAACCCGGTCTTCATCCCCCACCTTAGTCTTAGGAAGGGTTAGGTAGGTGTCTACCTCTTCTAAAAAGATTGTTGCTTCGAAGGAAGGGAAGATGAAGGTATGTGTTTGTGGATGCCATAGTTCTACAAGAGCTGAAATACTTGGCCAATCTAAGGATAATTTCTGGAAATTTTTGCCCAAAACCAAGAGTGGTTGAAGGTGCCAAGCTTTAAGGATGGATGTGACTTCTATAGGGAGGACCTTTACCATGGGAGCCACCCACTTCAGATTAGAGTAGCATCTTGGGCCAGGAAGAGGCTTGAAGAAAGAAGGAGAAGAAGAAGTCATAAAATAAATTGAAGTGCAGAATTTTCTGAACTTGGATGTGTTGTTGAGGGACTTACCACCCTTTGAACATTGGAGCTTAAGTGCTTGGGAATTGATGTCAACCGTTGGAGCTCTCCATGTTCTTTTCTGGCAGCTTTAGGTCCGATGTAGACCTTCTCCTCCGTGGCCATGGCCGCGAAGCTTCTCTTCATCTTGATTTCTGCCCTTAGGAGAGGTTCTTCAACCCTAAAGCAGAGTTTTTCAGCAAAGATACGATTTTGGTTGAGTATCCAAGTTTTAAAGGTTTAATTTTGGCTTTGAAAGGATAAGACTTGAGTTGGAAGGCTTTATCTTCAATCTAGATAAGTTCTAGTAAGGGATTAGATGGATAAACCTCGGGTTTAAGTTCTCACGGCTCAATCCGTCTCGGAGTACAACCCAGGATCTAACGGTCTATCGTACGGCCGTGATTTCACTCCGACGTGCCAACCTTAGGCCGTCGCATTTTCCTGTGGGTTTAATTTCCCCGATCATGTTCTGTGAAGATTAACGGTCTAAGGGCTGACCGTCTTTTCTTGTAACGCGCAAACCCTGAGCCGTTACACTCTCAACCACTCAATTCTTTCTACTCTGGGCTAAGCACTACCTGACGGTCCTGGTTGTGGCCGTTGTTTCATTCTGACGTGTCTACTTTAGGCCGTCGCATTTTCTGCTAGTCGCCCTGCAAACTATAGTTCTGCCACGATTAACGGTCTAGCTTTAGGCCGTTATTTGCCGTTGACGCACCAGAGGTGGACCGTCGTTTTCCTACAGTTCAGATTACAAATTTGGCCTCTGTTGTGTATAACGCCCTTCAACTAGTGCGTTATTTAATTATGACGGTCTGATCCTGGACCGTTACTTTCTCTGCAGTTGAATTCAGGCTATTCCTTCTGCCCTTGCCTAGACCTGGCGGTCTCTCGCATTGTACACCTCATTCTCTCTGCATTTTCACACACATACATTCCTGCAAATGACTCATGCACACATTTCTGCCTATGTCTCATACATTCATTCATACACACCTCATCCGCGCATGCATTTTCAAACATATAGTCACCTGCCAAAACCATTCATTCATTCATTTCATCCGTCCCTGCACACTCAAACACACATCCATTCATTCACGTTTTCACTAAATAAACAGAAAACCCAAAAAAGATTTCATTCCATTTTCCATAAAGTTACCTACAAGTGATAAAAGAACATAAAAATACATCATTTGGCCGGCTTATCCGCCGGACCACCCTCATCCTCTCCATCCTCGGGTCTCCTCGCGGGTGGCGGCGCTATCGAAGCACTCTCCTCCTGTTGTCCCTGCTCCTCCCTCTCATTCCTCCGTTGGCCGGAGGAGCTGACAAGAAAATCCCCTACCGAGCCGCTCGGGGTAGCACTCCTCTGTGCCCCACTCTGGGAAGCACTCCGCTCCGGTCCCCGGCCCATCATCCGGACCGTCCGCTCCAGCGTCCGCAGCTCAATCTTCAGCGTGAAGATCTGACGCCGCGTCTCCCGTGCCTCGGTCCGGTAGCGATCCAAGTCTGCCGTCCCGATTCGGAGCTTCTCCACCTCAGCTTGAGCCCGAGCTAACTCCGTCCCTAGTCGCTCCCCCTCTGCCTCATCCAAGCGTCGCAGGGTCTCCGCTCTCAGTCGGGCCATCTCTGCCCGTACAAGCTCTATCTCCGCTCGGGCTCGATCAGTCTCAGCCCGGCTTCTTTCTGCCTCTATCCTCGCCTGCCTGGCCTCGGCCACTGCTGCTGCTAGCTCTCTCGCTTGTAGATTGCATTTCATATAGTTAATCATAAGGCATTTTTTAGGCAAGATCATAAGCATGAGCATTTTTAGCATCTTACCCGCTCTGCGAGGGTGGCCTCCGCCTCCTCAGCCCGGGCAACCGCCCGAGCAAAATCAGCCTCCTGCTCAGCCCTGCCTCCCGCAGGCTGTGAGGAAGACGATGGGGCATCCGGTCCGGCTCGTTGGGCTCTCTCGGCCCGCTGCATTTAGAAGACAAGGTTAGGGACCATGGTTAATCAACATATGCATCATAAACATCAATTGTTATAATCATAAGCATTTTAAGTCTAGGTTTTAAAGTCTCACCAGGAGCTCCAGAGCGGTCCGGTACCCGTCCCGCTGCTGGATGGTGGAGTGGAGTAATCCCTCTAGCTCAGCTATCCGTCCCTCAGGGTCTAGCTGCATGTAGAAAGCATGAGTCAGTACATCTATCACATTGCATTTTTGCATATAGAAAGAGTTTAAGTTTTTGCATACCGGTCGTCGGGTACCTCGGTACACCCGGTCGCCGTAGAGTCGAGCAAAGGCCTTCAGATATGCCTCGTCGCTCTCGTCTCGTTCCTTCACCGCTCGGCCCCGCCTATTCCAGTCATGGACGTACTTCACCTTCCGGGCACACCAATCCACATTACCACTGATGCCCCTTGCTGACTTGCCGGGGTGGTCATCGCTGTGGCGTGGAAAGGTCACCTCGGGCTGATGTAGTCCCCGGGTCCACAGGATCAGCCTGTAGTGCAGAGGCTCGATGATGTGGATGCAGTGCAGCCAGATGTCTCGTCCTCGGTACGACAAGGCCGCCTCTACCCACGGCTGTCCCGTGTAACTCTCACCGCGGTATGTGGTCCATCTCACCTGAGAGCATTTAGTTCATTCATCAGCATTAGCATTTAAAAAGCATTTAGAAGCATATAGAAGCATATAGAAATCATTTTGAGTTCTGGACTCACCGACGTATGTGGGAAGGAGTCCAGGTCATCCTGGATCGTCTGGGTCAGTCTGATGATCGACCCTGTGTCCCTCGCCACCGACCAACGCCTCGCGATCGGTATGCGGTCGGGATGGAGTAGCGCGCCTCTCCCGATGCCCAGGAGGTACATATAGCTCCAGATCTGCATTTTTAGAAATCAAGTCAGTCACATGGCATATCATAAACATTTTGGCATAAAAGAAAGCATTTAAAGTGCATTTACCTGTAAGAAGGGCGAGAAGCCGCCCAACATCATCTGCCGGTCCGTAGTGCTCAGGGACTCGAACAGGAATGCGAGCACTACTGCTCCCCAAGTATATCTCCCAACTCTGTGCAAGTTCTCTATCATCGGCAGTAGTCTGCAGCTGATGACGTCTGCCCGAGTCACGAAGAGGAGCTTCCCGAATAACAGCATCAGGAAGCGTCTGAGCACTCTATCTCCCTCCGGTCCTGCCTCCGCCGCCACACGAGGGCGCACCTGGTCTATCACTCTGCCCAAGTGCTCCTCGGGTAGCTCTCCTATGGCTATCGCCGCTCCTCTCAGTCCCAGGCTCTCCTGCAGTACTGATCTCGAGAGCTGGGAGGAGGACTGTCTCGGCCTGATCAAATCAAGCCTGAGCAGCTGCTGCGCCATCTCCCTGTAATCACCGTATGTCCATCCGGTCACTGCGGCTCCGTGGACTCTCAATCCCGTAATCCTCGCTACGTCTTCCAGCGTGGGGATCATGTGGCCCCACGGGAAGATGAAAGCTCTGCTGATCGGGTCCCATCTCTCGTGCAACGCGTACAGCAAGGGTGTGTCCATCCGGATCACCTCGATGCTGAGCACCTCGGCGAATCCCATGCTGGCTAGTCGCTCCCTCTGGTAGTCGGGCAGTGCCTGGTACACTGCCCGGACCTACAGCCAGGAGATCCTTGATCTTCGTTTTCCCTGCATGTTATTTAGATCATAAGTTAGTTAATTGTATCATAAAACATTGCATAAGTATTTTAAAATTGAAAACTAAACAAAAATTTGAAATTTGAAAACCCTAAAAAAATAGTTTAAGACCCTGGCAGATGTGACGGCCATGGGGTAGGGCGTCGTTTTCTTCTGACGGACTCGGGGTGGTGCGTCAGGCAAGTGACGGTCGCTGGCAGGACCGTCACATTATCTGCGTTTGGGACTCCTTTCCTTTGTATTCCCGTGGCTTCCCACCTTGGTCGAATGGCCTACAATTGTTCCTAGGGGGTTTGTGGACCCATTTCTACCCTTATATCCCACATGCATTCATAATAAAAACACAAAAAAATTAAAATTTGAAGTTAGGGCGGAAGGACCTACCTCATGGTCCATGCCCCTTTTCCTCTTCTTCTCGGGTTCTTTGGGTTCCTCTGCACCCAATGGGGCTTCCCCTTGGTCCTCCACGACCGTGGGAGCTTCTTCTTCTTTTCTTGGGCTTCTCCTTGCCGTTTCTTCTTCCATGACCGGCGGGATCACTTCCCGTTCGAGACGGCGGTGGAACCGCCGTATGGCCATCCGTTTCCCTCTTTCCCTCCTCTGTGGTGGTGGCTGGGGAGCCTCGTCACTGGCCATTACGGTGGTGGGGGCGGTGGTCGCCGGTGGTTTTTCTCGGTTGGGTTTTTGGGTGATGAATGTGTAATGGAATGGCCGTGACCGTTCGGTTGTTATTTTTTTGAACGCTCAGAAGATGCGACGGTCTATCGACCGACCGTCACATCCTTCTGACGCGTCTGTTTTCGACCGTTACATATGATTGGACTGTTTTATTGAAGAATGTGAACCGCCTGGTTTATGACGGACTAAGGATGGTCCGTTACTTAATGTAACGCCCTTTCATCAGACCGTTACAAACTTGCAAGTTTCTTGATGAGTTAAATGCTCTACTTGATGTTAAAATGGTTTCATTTTCTTCCATGTTGTTCATTATTGATGCCTCTCGCACGTACAAATGGTTATGCCTTAATTCGTGTTCATATTTGTTATTGGCTAACCTATCTTTTATGAAGGAATTTGTGAACGAAATCGTGCTTTACCGTCCGTCCGGAAGGTGGGTCAGGTATTTGTATCTCGTCCCTTATCCATTAATGCATTACTATATGTTATCTACGATATTATCTCGAGAACCGGTTGGTCATTCATGTGTTCCAGGATCTGATGTTCCCCTTAAACAAAAATGATGATGATCTAAGTTCACATGTTTAATCATTGGATAGGCCGTTAGATTGGAATAAGTTTGGGGACGATGGTTCTATCTTGCACGCCGTGATTGCAGATGGTGTCCTGACCCTAATTTCTCTGGTCTAGCAATACTATTCTCGAGTATTTTCTATTTTATCTTTCTTTGCATTCGTTTTGATGATTTCATTTTCTTTAGCCCAGCATGCATCATGCGCATTCTTTGAGCATTCATGAAGCTTCATCTGTTCAAGGTATCTCAGTGATGGTGAATAGCTGTGTTCTTGATCTCGGATAAGGAGAATCATTCCACTCTGAATTAGAAGGGTTTCCTTCGATCTGCTCGCTTGATCTGGTTGGCTGAAGATTCCTGTCTGGAGTTTAGTCTCTTGTTCTTTCCGTTGCCTCCGGCGGCTAGCCGTGTTTCCTTTCCTTAGTTATTAGCTCCTCCAGACTTGCATCCTTTGGTTGGCTATTTCCTTGTGATCAGTTTTGAAGCTTTCCAGAAAATTCTTATCGCTTGTTGGATGAGAACGGGTGTCGTTTACCTTAACGCCCTCTTTTTAATCCACTCCGCTTCATTTCCACTTCATCTCCATGTTCCATTTTGCTTTCGCTTCTCCTCCGCTCGTTCCCCTGCAAAGAGGACGTTAAGGAGGGGCATCTGTTGACACCCGTTTTATACCCAATAAGTCGGGTCATCTCCTTATTCATTCTATATGATGCTCTGAGTTGTTCATTCTTCATTGAGTCTCTTGATTAGTTGAAGCCTATTTCTTGGGTCTTAACTCCTTGATCGGATATGGTTCCAGGTGGCGCTTCATTGGATGAATCTTAGCAATACCTCTATTCCTTTTGATCTCCATTTTTGATAATAACGGTCGGTCCTAGGCGCGTTGTTTAATTCTGACGGATGGGTCGTGGACCGTTACTCTTTGAAGAGTCTTAAGGCTTAAGGCCTTGTTTTAAAACTTATCCTTTTGGCTTACACGTTGATAATAACGGTCTGTTATGCAGCCGTTGTTTCATTCTGACGCCTTATTCCTTGGCCGTTGCTTCCTTGAAGAGTCCGGCTTGTTGGGTCTTCTTCCCGTTGATCTTAGCTTTTAGGGATAAGGTTGATAGTGACGGATGTTCCTTGGTGCGTTATTTTCAAGTGGCGATCTGTCGTGCGGCCGTTACTTCCTTCAGAGAGTCCTGACAGTTCAGGCCTTTTCTCTGCTACTCCGTGGCCGAAGATAAGGGTTTGGATTGACGATATCTCTTTCAAATCTGATCCTCAGAACCTTCTATTTGTTTCTATGGACTCTTGGTGATATTATCTTTGGGGATTTGCTAAGAGTTATCCCTTTATCTTGCTGGATTATCCTCTGCTCGACCTGAGAGTTTGAGGGTCTATAAATAGAACCCTTGACTTCATGGCCCAAGGAGGAGGATTTTGAAATTCACGACGAAGTGCTGCCGAACTCAGGAGCCATCTTCATTCAAGAGGAACTGCTTCCCACGTTCATCCATCTCATAATCAAGGGAGTTCTTTGGTTTTAGTCTTTCAAGCTCATCATTGCATGCTTAAGTTCTTCCCTGGTTTTTCCTCAATCAAAGCATTGTCCCTCCTCTTTCTCCACGTTTTCTCACTGTTCTCTAAGCATCCAAACATCCTCCTAATCTTTTAAAACGCCCAGAGGGGTTAAAAAACCCAAAACTCCCCGGTAATCCCCTTTCCTTTTGATGTCTTTAAGTTCTTTTGAGATTTGATGCTATATTCCTGAAAGGGCTAATTTGGGTTGCTTTGTTCTTGTCTTCTACATCTTTGGCAGGTTTACAGGTTCACCAGTACGAGTCCCAAGTCTTCTAGCCGGCTGGAAGAGTTGGAGTTAAAAGAATCTGCACTTTGCTACTGCAGGTGATCTGACGGTCTGGTGAAGGCGCGTCATCTCCTCCTGGCGGTCTATCGTGTGGCCGTCACTTTCCAAGTAACGCATAGGGTCCTGGCCGTTATTTCTAGCTGACCTGCAGGTTCTCTTCTGTTTTCTCTCCCGTGGGCGGGTGTTTCATCCACCTATTTCCAGGTCTTTTGCTTGTTTTTACTTTGGTGGCGATCACATCTTTCCTTAGTCTTGGGCATTAGCTTTCTCGTTCATCATATATCTCTTTTATTTTCTTGCTTGCTCCACCCCTTGCGGTGTGTTTTATTTACTCTTTTGCTCTACGCCGCGGCGTGTGTTTTCCCTTCTCTTTAGCGTAGTTTGAGCGAGATAGCATGCCCATGCTAGAGCTAGCTTTGATTGCCTAGGTTCATGATCACATGTTCATAGGTTAAGAGCGGATCTTTGATTACTTGCTTGTCGTTTCATCATTCAAAACCCCAAAGAAAAGATAGATAGGCAAAATAAAATCAACACCCCCCAACCCCAAGGTGGAATCCTCCAATCCTTGCTCCACGCTCCATCCACCAACTACCCTCTTCCCTTCCCCAAGCACCCTTCCCTCTCCCCCATACAACCCACCACTTCCCTAGGCCATTTGAATTCAAATCCACCTTCCCTCCACAGCCCTTGGGCACCCCCAAGACCCCACCCCTTGGTTAGGGTCGCCCCTGTTGGGTTAGATGGACACAGTCTATCTCCACAGAGTGTGGATCTAGAGGGGGGTGAATAGATTAACTTGCCTAATTTAAAACTACTGTAAGTTCTAAAGCGGAATTTAGGCAAACATCAGTTAAGCTAAACAAAGGATGCTAAACAAAAGGTCGAAAGCTAGACATGAGCATAAGCGATGCAATCAAATAAGCTAATCAAGAAATTCCCATCGCACACAGATCACACAAAAACACAAACACACTGCACACACAATTTTTAGGTGGTTCGGTCAATGACCTACGTCCACCCCACACTCAACCGAGTATGGCTTCCTGCTGCGCAGCATAGCTTGCGTCCGCTGGGCTTTACAGCTTGGCCAAACAATCCGCTGATACACAGCTTCACTGGGCACTATAGCTTGCCGACCAGAGGATCTGATCCTCTGCAACCGCTGGGGAAATACAGCTTAACCCGTCCAGTGGAGACTACCACTGCAAGACCGCTGACGTACAGCTTGAAGAAACAATGTTCGGAAATGAAAGACATAATCAAAACGAAAAAGCAAAACCCAAAAGCAATGTAGCTCTTAAAGAGCAAAGCTCAGCTCTGGTTTTGAACCACGAGAATGAGATATAAACTCTCTCACTCTCACTCTCGATCAGCTCTCTCTCAACTCAATCTCTCTCGATCTCTTCCTCTCTCTTTTTCTTCTTCTTCCTCTATTTCTTCTTCTTCTCTGTATCTTCTTCTTCTCTCTTTTCTTTCTGTGGATCGAAGGCTCACTGCTGTTGAGTGTATAGACTTTCTCTTCTTTTTCTTCGATGTTCTTCTTCTATGGAAGAGGGCTTGTTTATATAGCAGCAATAGCAGCAGCAGGCATGTGCTCTCCACGTTTCCCGCCCAACAATTTGGACCACGTGGCAGCATCCAATGGAGTGTCAGAACACGTGTCCTTATCTGGATACCTTGTCCTTCTCGGATCACGAGCCAGGTACCTCGGATCACGTGCCCCTCATTAGCCTCTTCAGTCCGATGTATAGAGTTCTCAGTTCACGCACTCAATGACAGCAATCTGACTTGCTGCGTCGACGCTGTCAATCAATGGCGTTAACACAGTGAGGCATTCCAGTAGCCATTAGCCTCGTCTCTTTAGCTGCTGCGTCGACGCTGCTCAATTGTGGCGTTGACGCAGTGGAATAGCCTGTGAAGGTGAATGCTTCTTTAACTACTGCGTCGACGCTGCTTGCTTGTGGCGTTGACGCAGTGGAAGATATCGTGAAGGCTTCGTCAACTGATGCGTGGATGCTTTAAGCTCCCAGCGTCGACCATGTTCCCTTCAGCAACAAGAGTGAAGTCATAAGATTTAAGTATGTACATTACAGTGTATATACTTCGTTGTATAGACTTGTGAAGGTGAATGCAATGTACAGACTTGCCTAATGTATGGACTTCATGTAATGCAAACGAATGTGAAGACTTCAGTGTATAGACTTTAGAAGACGAGTGCAATGTATAGACTCCATGAGACTCTAATGTAGACAGACGATGTATAGAGTTCTCAGTTCAGCCGTCAGTGTATAGACTTGAAAGTCTTAAAGCCAATGTATGGACTTGAGAAGCTGAGGCCAGTGTACAGGCTTGCCACCGACCAGTGTGTAGACTCGAACAGCATAAGGCACAGTATAGACATCAACTCTGCACATCGAATGTATGGACTTCAAGTGTGAAGACCATTGTAGAGACTTTGGATTCGAAGACCAATGTGCAGACTTTGGATTTGAATACCAATGTCCAGACTTCAAGTAACACTGTGGATGTACAGACTTGATGGAGCGAAGCGATGTGTAGACTTGAAGCTCCTGATGGATGTATAGACTTCAAATATCGAGACGCTAAGGAAGACGGACAATGTACAGACTTGCTGTAACAGTCTGATGTACAGACTTTGCTCAAATGCATGAGACACTAACTGAGACGCTGGACTCTGTACAGACTTTGAGCGATGTATGGGCTTCAAAGAAGTTGGCGATTCAATGTACAGACTTGATGAAGCGAAGCCATTGTACAGACTTGAGTGTAGCTAAAGCCTTGATCGTAGGACTAGGCTGGACTGTATAGACTTTAAGCTTCAGAACCGAATGTACAGACTTCACTTAAGAAACGTAGGAGAAGACCCCAGTGTATAGACTTTGCCTTGAGCGAAAGGTAAGTGATGAATGTATAGACTTTCACGATGTGTAGTCTTGAATATGTGAAATCTACAGTGAAAGAGTGTATACACTTGACCAGATCAAGGGCAATTCGGATGTACAGACTCTGAGGTTCAAGGTCAACGGCTGTACAGACTTAGAATAATAAGATTGATGTACAGACTTCATGCGTTGACGCTGTACACACTTAGCGAGTTGACGCTGTACACACATCCAATGAAGTGCGTTGACGCTGTAACATGATGCGTTGACGCTGTGCACACTTAACCAATTCAATTAAAATGCAGTGTGTGGACTTTATCCGAAATGGACGATGTATAGACTCAATCGACATGAGAGTTTCCAGTGTATAGACTCATGACAGTAAGAATTGCAGACAGAAGTGTATTAAATGCAAAGAACACATAGTCAATCTGATAGAGCAATTTCATCAAATCAAAAGTAGTTGCCAATCAATCAAAATAATGGTGTTGCCAATGAGATAAAGCAAGTGTCAACATCATCAACATAGAGGGGTCACAACAATCTCCCCCTTTTTGATGATGGCAACCCCATATGAAGTAGAATAGCAACATCCTGTCATATAGATATATGTTTGATGAAAGACATGATGTGTTATCCAGATTGACATGCAGATGCTATGAAGGCATGCAACTCACTGCCTCAAACTCTCCCTTGGAATGAATTCAGAATTGAATTCAGAATTCAGACAGATATGTATTCTCCCCCTAGACATCCCCTAGACAATATTCTCCCCCTTTGCCATCAACAAAGAGGAGGGAAAAATTAAATACAATGGAGGAATCAAGAGAAGAACTGACTGGCATTCTGAATAGGTAGTTCATGAATAAGCATTCTAAAGCATAGAGTCTTCAGTCATATGAAATTAGAAACTGCTGTCAGAAAGAGTTCCGGTTTAAAGATGATAAAATTTGGAGTTCATGCACTACAAGCAATAGATAAGTTCACTGTGCATGATAAAACATGAACCAGAATCATATTTGCATGAAAGATTCAGTTTCATAATATCTTACTTTCATAGTCTCAAAAAAATACTGAGAGAAATCAAGTCATGTATTGAAACTAAACAAATTGACACTCATGAACTTTTCTTTTGAAGGAGCAGCATTATCAGTATTAGATCATTTTGAGCATTCAGGTACCATAATTATTTCTGCATAAGGGTATACGTTTATAAGACGCCAATACCTCTAGATACTCAACAAGATGGACCATTCTGCCTATGATCAAATTCAACAGAACTGAGTTATGCCTTTTTGTATGACGGTACACGTTTATCAGACGCCAGTTACCCCCAGGTACTCAGTGAAACCAGCCTGCTGTTTTGAACATTTTAAACAGAGATAGCTGATACACTTCATGACATGAGTGTTGTCCACTTCTTTGATGGATCACTCAGTTTCTCAGTGATTTACCAGTCAAAAGGTCGAAAGCTAGACATGAGCATAAGCGATGCAATCAAATAAGCTAAGCTAGAAATTCCCATCGCACACAGATCACACAAAAACACAAACACACTGCACACACAATTTTTAGGTGGTTCGGTCAACGACCTACAACCACCCCACACTCAACCGAGTATGGCTTCCTGTTGCGCAGCACAGCTTGCGTCTGCTGGGCTTTACAGCTTGGCCAAACAATCCGCTGATACACAGCTTCGCTGGGCACTACAGCTTGCCGACCAGAGGATCTGATCCTCTGCAACCGCTGGGGAAATACAGCTTAACCCGTCCAGTGGAGACTACCACTGCAAGACCGCTGACGCACAGCTTGAAGAAACAATGTTCGGAAATGAAAGACAGAATCAAAACGAAAAAGCAAAACCCAAAAGTAATGTAGCTCTTAAAGAGCAAAGCTCAGCTCTGGTTTTGAACCACGAGACTGAGATACAAACTCTCTCACTCTCACTCTCGATCAGCTCTCTCTCAACTCAATCTCTCTCGATCTCTTCCTCTCTCTTTTTCTTCTTCTTCCTCTATTTCTTCTTCTTCTCTGTATCTTCTTCTTCTCTCTTTTCTTTCTGTGGATCGAAGGCTCACTGCTGCTGAGTGTATAGACTTTCTCTTCTTTTTCTTTGATGTTCTTCTTCTATGGAAGTGGGCTTGTTTATATAGCAGCAACAGCAGCAGCAGGCGTGTGCTCTCCACGTTTCCCGCCCAGTAATTTGGACCACGTGGCAGCATCCAATGGAGTGTCAGAACACGTGTCCTTATCTGGATACCTTGTCCTTCTCGGATCACGAGCCAGGTACCTCGGATCACGTGCCCCTCATTAGCCTCTTCAGTCCGATGTATAGAGTTCTCAGTTCACGCACTCAATGACAGCAATCTGACTTGCTGCGTCGACGCTGTCAATCAATGGCGTTAACGCAGTGAGGCATTCCAGTAGCCATTAGCCTCGTCTCTTTAGCTGCTGCGTCGATGCTGCTCAATTGTGGCGTTGACGCAGTGGAATAGCCTGTGAAGGTGAATGCTTCTTTAACTACTGCGTCGACGCTGCTTGCTTGTGGCGTTGACGTAGTGGAAGATATCGTGAAGGCTTCGTCAACTGATGCGTGGACGCTTTAAGCTCCCAGCGTCGACCCTGTTCCCTTCAGCAACAAGAGTGAAGTCATAAGATTTAAGTATGTACATTGCAGTGTATATACTTCGTTGTCTAGACTTGTGAAGGCGAATGCAACGTACAGACTTGCCCAATGTATGGACTTCATGTAATGCAAACGAATGTGAAGACTTCAGTGTATAGACTTTAGAAGACGAGTGCAATGTATAGACTCCATGAGACTCTAGTGCAGACAGACGATGTATAGAGTTCTCAGTTCAGCCGTCATTGTATAGACTTGAAAGTCTTGAAGCCAATGTATGGACTTGAGAAGCTGAGGCCAGTGTGCAGGCTTGCCACCGACCAGTGTGTAGACTCGAACAGCATAAGGCACAGTATAGACATCAACTCTGCACATCGAATGTATAGACTTCAAGTGTGAAGACCATTGTAGAGACTTTGGATTCGAAGACCAATGTGCAGACTTTGGATTTGAATACCAATGTCCAGACTTCAAGTAACACTGTGGATGTACAGACTTGATGGAGCGAAGCGATGTGTAGACTTGAAGCTCCTGATGGATGTATAGACTTCAAATATCAAGACGCTAAGGAAGACGGACAATGTACAGACTTGCTGTAACAGTCTGATGTACAGACTTCATGAAGCTCTAGACATTGAATGCTGTACAGACTTAGCCCAATGCCTGAGACGCTAACAAAGACGGACGATGTTCAGACTTGCTGACAGACCGATGTACAAACTTTGCTCAAATGCATGAGACGCTAACTGAGACACTGGACTCTGTACAGACTTTGAGCGATGTATGGGCTTCAAAGAAGTTGGCGATTCAATGTACAGACTTGATGAAGCGAAGCCATTGTACAGACTTGAGTGTAGCTAAAGCCTTGATCGTAGGACTAGGCTGGACTGTATAGACTTTAAGCTTCAGAACCGAATGTACAGACTTCACTTAAGAAACGTAGGAGAAGACCCCAGTGTATAGACTTTGCCTTGAGCGAAAGGTAAGTGATGAATGTATAGACTTTCACGATGTGTAGTCTTGAATATGTGAAATCTACAGTGAAAGAGTGTATACACTTGACCAGATCAAGGGCAATTCGGATGTACAGACTCTGAGGTTCAAGGCCAACGGCTGTACAGACTTAGAATATTAAGATTGATGTACAGACTTCATGCGTTGACGCTGTACACACTTAGCGAGTTGACGTTGTACACACATCCAATGAAGTGCGTTGACGCTGTAACATGATGCGTTGACGCTGTGCACACTTAACCAATTCAATTGAAATGCAGTGTGTGGACTTTATCCGAAATGGACGATGTATAGACTCAATCGACATGAGAGTTTCCAGTGTATAGACTCATGACAGTAAGAATTGCAGACAGCAGTGTATTAAATGCAAAGAACACATAGTCAATCTGATAGAGCAATTTCATCAAATCAAAAGCAGTTGCCAATCAATCAAAATAATGGTGTTGCCAATGAGATAAAGCAAGTGTCAACATCATCAACATAGAGGGGTCACAACAATCTCCCCCTTTTTGATGATGGCAACCCCATATGAAGTAGAATAGCAACATCCTGTCATATAGATATATGTTTGATGAAAGACATGATGTGTTATACAGATTGACATGCAGATGCTATGAAGGCATGCAACTCACTGCCTCAAACTCTCCCTTGGAATGAATTCAGAATTGAATTCAGAATTCAGACAGATATGTATTCTCCCCCTAGACATCCCCTAGATAATATTCTCCCCCTTTGCCATCAACAAAGAGGATGGAAAAATTAAATACAATGGAGGAATCAAGGGAAGAACTGACCGGCATTCTGAACAGGTAGTTCATGAATAAGCATTCTAAAGTATAGAGTCTTCAGTCATATGAAATTAGAAACTGCTGTCAGAAAGAGTTCCGGTTTAAAGATGATAAAATTTGGAGTTCATGCACTACAAGCAATAGATAAGTTCACTATGCATGATAAGACATGAACCAGAATCATATTTGCATGAAAGATTTAGTTTCATAATATCTTACTTTCATAGTCTCAAAAAAATATTGAGAGAAATCAAGTCATGTATTGAAACTAAACAAATTGACACTCATGAACTTTTCTTTTGAAGGAGCAGCATTATCAGTATTAGATCATTTTGAGCATTCAGGTACCATAAGTATTTCTGCGTAAGGGTATACGTTTATAAGATGCCAATACCCCTAGATACTCAACAAGATGGACCATTCTGCCTATGATCAAATTCAACAGAACTGAGTTATACCTTTTTGTATGAGGGTACACGTTTATCAGACGCCAGTTACCCCCAGGTACTCAATGAAACCAGCCTGCTGTTTTGAACATTTTAAACAGAGATAGCTGATACCCTTCATGACATGAGTGTTGTCCACTTCTTTGATGGATCACTCATTTTCTCAGTGATTTATCAGTCATTGCTCTGCCAATATATATATTTTCAATGATTTTCAATGTTTTTGAATATCTTTCTTAGCTGTCCTTCTTATGTTTCAGAATGACTTGTTTAAGAACAATACATATACTTATCCTCTCTAATCATGATTTCAGATGAGTTTTCAGATTTCAGATATGATTAGCTTTGTCTGACATGAAATAAGAAAGAGGTTGAGAGTTTTATCAATTTTCAACTTACTTATATACTGATTGCAATCTTTAAACTCCAACCATTATAAGATTTAAACCATTACATCAGTCTTTGAACAATTGAAATTCTTATAAATGAAGAAGTCCATTTTCTACTGCTTAGAAATCAGAACTGACCAACAGATTGCCATAATGTCAGAGACAAGTATTCAGAGTTAAAGGTTGAATGACTTCAAGAAAGTTGAAACCACTCTGAATTTCTAGTAATACTCCCCCTGTCTATATGCATGCAACATAGCAAGAATTAATTGAGAGAGAGCTTATGCATAGTTCATAAATGAATGATATGCAAGGACATGCAAAGACTCGACAAGCTCCCCCTGAACATATGCAATGCAGGACAGTTCTACATCCACATTCACATCCACATGATTTATCCAAGCAATCAAAAATAAGTCCACATCAGAGATTTTTATTCACAGTAATTAAGCAATCATTCATCATGCTAAAATTTACATAAGCCAAGTTCTCTTCTAAGAAACTTAAAATTTTCATTCCCAAGAGGCTTAGTAAAAATATCAGCAATTTATTTTTCAGTTTCTATGAAATTCATTTCAATCTCCTTTTTATTTACAGCATCTCTAAGAAAATGATGTTTTATCTCTATATGCTTAGTCCTAGAATGGTGAACAGGATTTTTAGCAAGGCATATAGCACTAGTATTATCACATAAAAGTGGAATGCATCCCAGATTTATCTGATAATCAGCCAGTTGGTGTTTAATCCAAAGTACTTGGGCTGCACAATTACATGCTGCAACATACTCAGCTTCAGCTGTGGATAATGCTACAGTGTGTTGCTTCTTAGATGCCCAAGACACTAGACAGCCACCAAGGAATTGACAGTAGCCACTAGTGCTTTTTCTCTCTACTCGACACCCAGCATAGTCTGCATCAGTGTAGGCTAGAAGCTCTAACTCACACTTAGCAGGATACCAGAGACCTAGTTCTTGGGTGCCTAGTAAATACCTAAAAATCTTTTTCACAGCTTTAAAGTGATTTTCTTTAGGACTGGCCTGAAATCTTGAGCATAAACACATAGCAAATTGTATGTCAGGCCTAGATGCTGTAAGATAGAGAAGAGATCCGATCATACCTCTGTATAGCCTTTGGTCCACAAGTTTACCTTTAGAATCTTCATCTAAACTGGTTGATGTACCCATTGGAGTAGCTATTTCCTTGAGGTTGTCTATTTTGTACTTCTTCAATAAGTTCTTTACATACTTGGACTGAGAGATGAAGGTGCCATCTTCTGTTTGTGTAACCTGCAGTCCAAGGAATAGTTTGAGCTCACCCATTGAGCTCATTTCAAATTCATCAGTCATTATTTTAGAGAATTCCGCACACAATTTGGGGTTAGTTGACCCAAACACAATGTCATCCACATAAATCTGAATGATAAGAATATCTGGATGGCTTACCTTGGTAAACAATGTTTGATCAACTATACCTCTTGTGAAGTTCTTGTTGGTGAGAAATTTGCTCAACCTGCCATACCAAGCTCTAGGAGCTTGCTTTAAACCATAGAGAGCTTTATTGAGCTTGTAAACATGATTAGGAAAATCTAAACATTCAAACCCAGGAGGCTATCTCACATATACATCCTCATTAATTTCCCCATTTAAAAAAGCAGATTTCACATCCATCTGCTGAAGGTTTATTCCTAGGGAACATGCATAAGCCAATAAAATTCTTATTGCTTCTAACCTAGCCAAAGGGGCAAAAGACTCTTCAAAGTCTATTCCAAATTCCTGATTGTACCCCTGAGCTACAAGTCTGGCTTTATTTTTAATAACATTCCCCGCTTCATCAGTTTTATTTCTAAATACCTATTTAGTCCCTATGACTGTTTCATGATCAGGAGGTGGAACCAAATGCCACACCTTATTCCTGTCAAACTGATTGAGCTCCTCATGCATGGCATTAATCCAATGCACATCTTGGAGAGCACAGTCAATGGACTTGAGTTCTATGTTTGATACAAACGCATAAGCATTCAGTTCATGTTGAATTCTTAAGTGGCCTCTAGTCCTAGGGGGGTCATGCAGATTTCCAATAACATTATCTACAGGATGATCCTTGAGATATCTAATATTTACAATTGGACTATCATGAACTTGATTTACCTCCCCCTGAACTGTAGGCTCCTCTTCATTAAGCTCTTTATGTTCTTCTTCATCCTCAGATTTGTCTGCAGGATCTCCTTCCTTCAGAATTTCACCATTATTTTCATTCCTGCATTGACCAACATTAGAATTTGCCAAGGATTCATCAAAAACTATGTGTGGAGATTCTTCAACAGTTTTAGAGTTCAGATTGTACACTCTGTATGCTCGGGTGTTTTCAGAATAGCCAAGAAAAATTCCTGGTTCTCCTTTAGGTTCAAATTTATCAAGATCCTTTTTATCATTTATGTGAATGAAACATTTACAACCAAAAACCTTGAAGTGAGCAATAGAAGGTTTCTTACCTTTTAATATCTCATATGGTGTTTGCTGGGTAGAAGGTCTTACCATGGCTCTGTTAATTACATAACAGGCAGTGTTCACTGCTTCAGCCCAAAATTTCCTTGGTAGACCACCTTCGACAAGGAGTGTACGACCCATTTCCACTAGGGTTCTGTTCCTTCTCTCCATAACTCCATTCTGCTCAGGTGTCCTGGGTGAGGAATACCTGTGGTTGATTCCATTTGACCTGCAGAATTCATCAAATTGTGAGTTTTCAAACTCACCTCCATGATCAGACAAAATGTTTTCAATTTTCTGATTTGTTTTAACATAGAACTCCTGAAATTCTGAGAAAGCATCACTCTTATTAGATAAGAAATAAACCCAAGTATACCTAGAAAAGTCATCTACCATGACAAACCCATACCTCCTCCCTGATAGGCTGACAGATCTAGTTGGCCCAAAAAGGTCCATATGTATCATCTCATAGGGTTTGGAAGACAGATTTTCAGTTCTAGACTTGAATGACTTTCTAGTTATCTTTGATTGAGTGCATGCATCACAGATTTTATTTTCTTTCTTGAATGAGACTTCAGGAAGTCCTCTAACCATGCCATGCTTATTTAATTTGTGCAAAACAGTGTAGCTAGCATGACCTAACCTACGATGCTATAAAAATGCTATGTCTTCTCTACTGGCAGTAAGGCAAAGGTTAGTGTGTTGAATTTCATCTAAATTTATCATGTAAGTATTATTTATTCTTTTTCCAGAAAATTTGACAATATCAGAATCAGGTTCAAAAATCTTGCAGCATTGAGAATTAAATAAAACATTGTAACCTTTATCACATAACTGGCTGATGCTAAGTAGATTATAGGCTAACCCTTCAACCAGCATAACATCATCAATGCAGCAGGTAGAACACTTACCTACCTTACCTGATCCGATAATCATACCCTTTGTGTTGCTTCCAAAGGTGACAAGGCCTTCTACTTTCTCAGTCAGTATGCAAAATTTGGCCTTATCTCCTGTCATATGCCTGGAGCAGCCGCTATCCATGTACCACAAGTTGTTCTTGGCTGCCAAGCATACCTGCATACACAATTAGGTTGAGAAGTTTGGAACCCAAGACTGATTGGGCTCCAATGTAAATGAACTAGAAGCAAAGTAGGAAAGCAAATGTTTCGGAATCCACATTTGTTTAAATGAATTTTGTTCAGTGGATCCTACAGATTTTCTTCTGTTGTTGTTCCTTTTCTTTTTATTGTTCTTTTTCTTATTGGCAGCAGCATGATTATTGACAGTGTTGTTATTTTTATGCCAGTGCCTTGGCCAGGGTATGTCCATAAAATTTTGGCCATAGTAGTTCCTAGGCTGGCTATGAAAATATTGATTTCTAGATGTCCAGTAACCATACCCATTGACCCAATTTCCACTGTAAGGTCTTTGGTTTTGAGCACCCTGGTATGCAAGACTTGTAAACCTACCCTGAGTTCTAGACCAATTTGACCTATTGAAGTAGGTTGGCTGTGCATTATAGTGGGTCTGAGCTCTGGGTTGATAAAAATAATTGGGTTGACTCCTAGCTGCACTTTGTCTCCCCTGTACTTTGGACCCTGCTGACCTATACACAAGTTTGTATTGGGTCTTCTTCAGAGGTGGAGGTGTTGGTGGAGACTTGGTTACCTTGACCTGGGGTTTACCGGACTGTGTAGGTTGACCCCTAACCTTAGTCTGAGCCCTAGGATTCTGCTTAGATGTGCTAGCTCTACTAGGCTCACTGAGTTTTTGTTTACCCTTCTTCTCAGCACTGGTCTTTTTCAGATTAGCAGTTTTGTTCATTAAATTTGTTGAGTTCATGCTAATTAGATGTCCCTTTTCCTTTTGAGCAACAAATGAAATTATTTTCATTCCGAATGTTTTTGTTGCACTAGAATTAAATCCTAGGCCCTCTTTTCTGAAATTAACCTTTGACCCTAACAAAGCATTTAAGTTATTTGTTCCTTGGGTCATTTTCTCAATAGTTTTCATTTTATCCTCATTGTCTTTCTGAAGTTCATCAATAGCCTTTCTCAGCTCATTGTTGACATTGAGGACAGCTTCATATTTTTCAGAGATAATTTTTACTTCACTTTCACATTTCTGAATCTTCAGCTTCCATTCATCAATTTCATTTTCAAGCCTTAGATTCTCTTCCTTAGAAGCTTTTAACTCATTTTTGATTTCATCTTCTTCAGAGCATGTGAGTTTCAATTCATCAATCTCAGATTCCAAACATGCAATTTTATCAGATAAAGTTTTATCATTTTGCATGGAGTTGATTTTTCTTCTAAGATGCCTATTCTCTTTTCTAATATCATCAGCTCCATCAGCTATGTCATGATAAGCATCTACCCAATCAGCAATTGTGAAGTTTTCAAATCTAGTGATTACCTCATCTGTGTCCTCCTCTCTATCTTCGGAGCTTGTTGCCATAAGGCAAATGGGTTGTTTAGATTCGGCTTCACTATCTGAGCTGCTGCTGAAAGAGCCTTCATCTTCATCACTCCATGTGGTGATCATAGCTCTTCCCTTCTTGATTTTCTTCTTTGACCTGTCCTTATGTTTCTGATTGTCTGGACAGTCAATTTTTAGATGCCCTGGTTTCCTGCCTTGATAACAGACATTAGTTTCATTTTTCTTTACAGGTTTAGATTTATACCTTTTCTCCTTTCGGCCACCACTGTATTTCTTCTGGCCGAACCGTCTTGTTCCCTTTCTGAGAAATCGCCTGAACTCTCTAGTCATCATGGCTATCTCAGATCGAGTCACATCTTCTTCTTCATTTAGGCTCTCCTCTGATGATGAAGAGCTGCTGGAGCTGGATTTTGTTGATTTGCTGGAACTAGCCTTCAGCACTATCGGCTTCTTCTTCCTCTCGGCTTCATCTGTCCTTGGCATGTTTATCTCATATGCCATTAGTGAGCCAATCAGCTCATCAGTTTTAGTATTACGCAAGTCCCTTGACTCCTCCATCACTGTTGCTTTGGTGTGCCAATTGGGAGTCAGGGAGCGCAAAATTTTCCTCACTACATCATACTCTGCCTGAGGTTTCCCAAAACCTCTGAGGCCATTGGTTATGACAGTCAGCCGAGCGTACATTTCGCTGATGGACTTGTTCTGCTTCATCTTGAAGGCTTCATACTCAGATACAAGAAGATTGGCCTTCTGCTCTCTTACTTGAGATGTACCTTCATGAATTACTTCCAGCGCATCCCACATCTCCTTAGCTGATTTGCAAGCAAACACACGGGAGAATTCTGTAGGATGCAGAGCGCACTGGATAGCATTAATAGCACTCCAATTCAGCGTGGACCTTCTGATCTCCTCCTTGGTCCATACATCTTCATTCGGGGACAGCTCATAAGGTCCCTTGCTGATAATCTTTCAAATCTCATAATCCTTAGCCCTGAGGAACACTTGCATACAGTTCTTCCAGTATGCGTAGTTTGATCCATCAAAGAATGGGGGCTTCATTGTTGAGTGACCTTCGGCAGTCATCCCTCGAGCATCCATCTCTGCCTATTCTCTTCGGGCGATGAGTCCCTATAGAAGAGTTAGGCTCTGATACCAAGTGTTGGGTTAGATGGACACAGTCTATCTCCACAGAGTGTGGATCTAGAGGGGGGTGAATAGATCAACTTGCCTAATTTAAAACTATTGTAAGTTCTAAAGCGGAATTTAGGCAAACATCAGTTAAGCTAAACAAAGGATGCTAAACAAAAGGTCGAAAGCTAGACATGAGCATAAGCGATGCAATCAACTAAGCTAAGCAAGAAATTCCCATCGCACACAGATCACACAAAAACACAAACACACTGCACACACAATTTTTAGGTGGTTCAGTCAACGACCTACGTCCACCCCACACTCAACCGAGTATGGCTTCCTGCTGCGCAGCACAGCTTGCGTCCGCTGGGCTTTACAGCTTGGCCAAACAATCCGCTGATACACAGCTTCGCTGGGCACTACAGCTTGCCGACCAGAGGATCTGATCCTCTGCAACCGCTGGGGAAATACAGCTTAACCCGTCCAGTGGAGACTACCACTGCAAGACCGCTGACGCACAGCTTGAAGAAACAATGTTTGGAAATGAAAGACAGAATCAAAATGAAAAAGCAAAACCCAAAAGCAATGTAGCTCTTAAAGAGCAAAGCTCAGCTCTGGTTTTGAACCACGAGACTGAGATACAAACTCTCTCACTCTCACTCTCGATCAGCTCTCTCTCAACTCAATCTCTCTCGATCTCTTCCTCTCCCTTTTTCTTCTTCTTCCTTTATTTCTTCTTCTTCTCTGTATCTTCTTCTTTTCACTTTTCTTTCTGTGGATCAAAGGCTCACTGCTGCTGAGTGTATAGACTTTCTCTTCTTTTTCTTCGATGTTCTTCTTCTATGGAAGAGGGCTTGTTTATATAGCAGCAATAGCAGCAGCAGGCGTGTGCTCTCCACGTTTCCCGCCCAACAATTTGGACCACGTGGCAGCATCCAATGGAGTGTCAGAACACGTGTCCTTATCTGAATACCTTGTCCTTCTCGGATCACGAGCCAAGTACCTCGGATCACGTGCCCCTCATTAGCCTCTTCAGTCCGATGTATAGAGTTCTCAGTTCATGCACTCAATGACAGCAATCTGACTTGCTGCGTTGACGCTGTCAATCAATGGCGTTAACGCAATGAGGCATTCCAGTAGCCATTAGCCTCGTCTCTTTAGCTGCTACGTCGACGCTGCTCAATTGTGGCGTTGATGCAGTGGGATAGCCTGTGAAGGTGAATGCTTCTTTAACTACTACGTCGACGCTGCTTGCTTGTGGCGTTGACGCAGTGGAAGATATCGTGAAGGCTTCATCAACTGATGCGTGGACGCTTTAAGCTCCCAGCATCGACCCTGCTCCCTTCAGAAACAAGAGTGAAGTCATAAGATTTAAGTATGTACATTGTAGTGTATATACTTCGTTGTATAGACTTGTGAAGGCGAATGCAACGTACAGACTTGCCCAATGTATGGACTTCATGTAATGCAAACGAATGTGAAGACTTCAGTGTATAGACTTTAGAAGACGAGTGCAATGTATAGACTCCATGAGACTCTAGTGCAGACAGACAATGTATAGAGTTCTCAGTTCAGCCGTCAGTGTATAGACTTGAAAGTCTTGAAGCCAATGTATGGACTTGAGAAGCTGAGGCCAATGTACAGGCTTGCCACCGACCAGTGTGTAGACTCGAATAGCATAAGGCACAGTATAGACATCAACTCTGCACATCGAATGTATAGACTTCAAGTGTGAAGACCATTGTAGAGACTTTGGATTCGAAGACCAATGTGCAGACTTTGGATTTGAATACCAATGTCTAGACTTCAAGTAACACTGTGGATGTACAGACTTCATGGAGCGAAGCGATGTGTAGACTTGAAGCTCCTGATGGATGTATAGACTTCAAATATCAAGACGCTAAGGAAGACGAATAATGTACAGACTTGCTGTAACAGTCTGATGTACAGACTTCATGAAGCTCTAGACATTGAATGCTGTACAGACTTAGCCCAATGCCTGAGACGCTAACAAAGACGGACGATGTTCAGACTTGCTGACAGACCGATGTACAGACTTTGCTCAAATGCATGAGACGCTAACTGAGATGCTGGACTCTGTACAGACTTTGAGCGATGTATGGGCTTTAAAGAAGTTGGCGATTCAATGTACAGACTTGATGAAGCGAAGCCATTGTACAGACTTGAGTGTAGCTGAAGCCTTGATCATAGGACTAGGCTGGACTATATAGACTTTAAGCTTCAGAACCGAATGTACAGACTTCACTTAAGAAACGTAGGAGAAGACCCCAGTGTATAGACTTTGCCTTGAGCAAAAGGTAAGTGATGAATGTATAGACTTTCATGATGTGTAGTCTTGAATATGTGAAAGCTACAGTGAAAGAGTGTATACACTTGACCAGATCAAGGGCAATTCGGATGTACAGACTCTGAGGTTCAAGGCCAACGGCTGTACAGACTTAGAATATTAAGATTGATGTACAGACTTCATGCGTTGACACTGTACACACTTAGCGAGTTGACGCTGTACACACATCCAATGAAGTGCGTTGACGCTGTAACATGATGCGTTGACGCTGTGCACACTTAACCAATTCAATTGAAATGCAGTGTGTGGACTTTATCCGAAATGGATGATGTATAGACTCAATCGACGTGAGAGTTTCCAGTGTATAGACTCATGACAGTAAGAATTGCAGACAGCAGTGTATTAAATGCAAAGAACACATAGTCAATCTGATAGAGCAATTTCATCAAATCAAAAGCAGTTGCCAATCAATCAAAACAATGGTGTTGCCAATGAGATAAAGCAAGTGTCAACATCATCAACATAGAGGGATCATTTTCTTAGAGGTTGCTCTTCCAACAATCTCCCCCCCAGCGACACCCGGGGGATTTGAACCCGCGACCTCGCTCTGATACCAGTTTATATGAAATTCATTTCAATCTCCTTTTTATTTACAGCATCTCTAAGAAAATGATGTTTTATCTCTATATGCTTGGTCCTAGAATGGTGAACAGGATGTTTAGCAAGGCATATAGCACTAGTATTATCACATAAAAGTGGAATGCATCTCAGATTTATCTGATAATCAGCCAGTTGGTGCTTAATCCAAAGTACTTGGGCTGCACAATTACATGCTACAACATACTCAGCTTCAGCTGTGGATAATGCTACAGTGTGTTACTTCTTAGATGCCCAAGACACTAGACAGCCACCAAGGAATTGACAGTAGCCACTAGTACCTTTTCTATCTACTCGACACCCAGCATAGTCTGCATCAGTGTAGGCTAGAAGCTCTAACTCACACTTAGCAGGATACCAGAGACCTAGTTCTTGGGTGCCTAGTAAATACCTAAAAATCCTTTTCACAGCTTTAAAGTGATTTTCTTTAGGACTGGCCTGAAATCTTGAGCATAAACACACAGCAAATTGTATGTCAGGCCTAGATGCTGTAAGATAGAGAAGAGATCCGATCATACCTCTGTATAGCCTTTGGTCCACAGGTTTACCTTTAGAATCATCATCCAAACTGGTTGATGTACCCATTGGAGTAGCTATTTCCTTGAGGTTGTCCATTTTGTACTTCTTCAATAAGTTCTTTACATACTTGGACTGAGAGATGAAGGTGCCATCTTCTGTTTGTGTAACCTGCAGTCCAAGGAATAGTTTGAGCTCACCCATTGAGCTCATTTCAAATTCATCAGTCATTATTTGAGAGAATTCCTCACACAATTTGGGGTTAGTTGACCCAAACACAATGTCATCCACATAAATCTGAATGATAAGAATATCTGGATGGCTTACCTTGGTAAACAATGTTTGATCAACTATACCTCTTGTGAAGTTCTTGTTGGTGAGAAATTTGCTCAACCTGTCATACCAAGCTCTAGGAGCTTGCTTTAAACCATAGAGAGCTTTATTGAGCTTGTAAACATGATTAGGGAAATCTAAACATTCAAACCCAGGAGGCTGTCTCACATATACATCCTCATTAATTTTCCCATTTAGAAAAGCAGATTTCACATCCATCTGCTGAAGGTTTATTCCTAGGGAACATACATAAGCCAATAAAATTCTTATTGCTTCTAACCTAGCTACAGGGGCAAAAGACTCTTCAAAGTCTATTCCAAATTCCTGATTGTACCCCTGAGCTACAAGTCTGGCTTTATTTTTAATAACATTCCCCGCTTCATCAGTTTTATTTCTAAATACCCATTTAGTCCCTATGACTGTTTCATGATCAGGAGGTGGAACCAAATGCCACACCTTATTCCTGTCAAACTGATTGAGCTCCTCATGCATGGCATTAATCCAATGCACATCTTGGAGAGCACAGTCAATGGACTTGGGTTCTATGTTTGATACAAACGCATAAGCATTCAATTCATGTTGAATTCTTGAGTGGCCTCTAGTCCTAGGGGGGTCATGCAGATTTCCAATAACATTATCTACAGGATGATCCTTGAGATATCTAATATTTGCAATTGGACTATCATGAACTTGATTTACCTCCCCCTGAACTATAGGCTCCTCTTCATTAAGCTATTTATGTTCTTCTTCATCCTCAGATTTGTCTGCAGGATCTCCTTCCTTCAGAATTTCACTATTGTTTTCATTCCTGCATTGACCAACATTAGAATTTGCCAAGGATTCATCAAAAATTATGTGTGGAGATTCTTCAACAGTTTTAGAGTTCAGATTGTACACTCTGTATGCTCGGGTGTTTTCAGAATAGCCAAGAAAAATTTCTGGTTCTCCTTTAAGTTCAAATTTATCAAGATCCTTTTTATCATTTATGTGAATGAAACATTTACAACCAAAAATCTTGAAGTGAGCAATAGAAGGTTTCTTACCTTTTAATATCTCATATGGTGTTTGCTGGGTAGAAGGTCTTACCATGGCTCTGTTAATTACATAACAGGCAGTGTTCACTGCTTCAGCCCAAAATTTCCTTGGTAGACCACCTTCGACAAGGAGTGTACGACCCATTTCCACTAGGGTTCTGTTCCTTCTCTCCACAACTCCATTCTGCTCAGGTGTCCTTGGTGAGGAATACCTGTGGTTGATTCTATTTGACCTGCAGAATTCATCAAATTGTGAATTTTCAAACTCACCTCCATGATCAGACAAAATGTTTTCAATTTTCTGATTTGTTTTAACATAGAACTCCTGAAATTCTGAGAAAGCATCACTCTTATTAGATAAGAAATAAACCCAAGTATACCTAGAAAAGTCATCTACCATGACAAACCCATACCTCCTCCCTGATAGGCTGACAGATCTAGTTGGCCCAAAAAGGTCCATATGTATCAGCTCATAGGGTTTGGAAGACAGATTTTCTGTTCTAGACTTGAATGACTTTCTAATTATCTTTGATTGAGTGCATGCATCACAGATTTTATTTTCTTTCTTGAATGAGACTTCAGGAAGTCCTCTAACCATGCCATGCTTATTTAATTTGTGCAAAACAGTGTAGCTAGCATGACCTAACCTACGATGCCATAAAAATGCTATGTCTTCTCTACTGGCAGTAAGGCAAAGGTTAGTGTGTTGAATTTCATCTAAATTTATCATGTAAGTATTATTTATTCTTTTTGCAGAAAATTTGACAATATCAGAATCAGGTTCAAAAACCTTGCAGCATTGAGAATTAAATAAAACATTGTAACCTTTATCACATAACTGGCTGATGCTAAGTAGATTATAGGCTAACCCTTCAACCAGCATAACATCATCAATGCAGCAGGTAGAACACTTACCTACCTTACCTGATCCGATAATCCTACCCTTTGTGTTGCTTCCAAAGGTGACAAGGCCTTCTACTTTCTCAGTCAGTATGCAAAATTTGGCCTTATCTCCTGTCATATGCCTGGAGCAGCCGCTATCCATGTACCACAAGTTGTTCTTGGCTGCCAGGCATACCTGCATACACAATTAGGTAGAGAAGTTTGGAACCCAAGACTGATTGGGCTCCAATGTAAATGAACTAGAAGCAAAGCAGGAAAGCAAATGTTTCGGAATCCACATTTGTTTAAATGAATTTTGTTCAGTGGATCCTACAGATTTCCTTCTGTTGTTGTTCCTTTTCTTTTTATTGTTCTTTTTCTTATTGGCAGCAGCATGATTATTGACAGTGTTGTTATTTTTGTGCCAGTGCCTTGGCCAGGGTATGTCCATAAAATTTTGGCCATAGTAGTTCCTAGGCTGGCTATGAAAATATTGATTTCTAGATGTCCAGTAACCATACCCATTGACCCAATTTCCACTGTAAGGTCTTTGGTTTTGAGCACCCTGGTATGCAAGACCTGTAAACCTACCCTGAGTTCTAGACCAATTTGACCTATTGAAGTAGGTTGGCTGTGCATTATAGTGGGTCTGAGCTCTGGGTTGATAAAAATAATTGGGTTGACTCCTAGCTGCACTTTGTCTCCCCTGTACTTTGGACCCTGCTGACCTATACACAAGTTTGTATTGGGTCTTCTTCAGAGGTGGAGGTGTTGGTGGAGACTTGGTTACCTTGACCTGGGGTTTACCGGACTGTGTAGGTTGACCCCTAACCATAGTCTGAGCCCTAGGATTCTGCTTAGATGTACTAGCTCTACTAGGCTCACTGAGTTTTTGTTTACCCTTCTCCTCAGCACTGGTCTTTTTCAGATTAGCAGTTTTGTTCATTAAATTTGTTGAGTTCATGCTAATTAGATGTCTCTTTTCCTTTTGAGCAACAAATGAAATTATTTTCATTCCGAATATTTTTGTTGCACTAGAATTAAATCCTAGGCCCTCTTTTCTGAAATTAACCTTTGACCCTAACAAAACATTTAAGTTATATGTTCCTTGGGTCATTTTCTCAATGGTTTTCATTTTATCCTCATTGTCTTTCTGAAGTTCATCAATAGCCTTTTTCAGCTCATTGTTGACATTGAGGATAGCTTCATATTTTTTAGAGATAATTTTGACTTCACTTTCACATTTCTGAATCTTCAGCTTCCATTCATCAATTTCATTTTCAAGCCTTAGATTCTCTTACTTAGAAGCTTTTAACTCATTTTTGATTTCATCTTCTTCAGAGCATGTGAGTTTCAATTCATCAATCTCAGATTCCAAACATGCAATTTTATCAGATAAAGTTTTATCATTTTGCATGGAGTTGATTTTTCTTCTCTGATACCAGTTTATAGGATCAAGCCCCTACCGTTGCGCTAAAAGCTCGAGCTGGTAGCGAAGGCGGAACCGTATTTCCTTATGGCAGCGCAGAACCCCACACTATCGTGCTGTGGGAGGACATGAGGGGCTTCGCACATGGACCCCATAATCCATGCGGCGGGTTGGGCTATCAAGCGCCGATGCACCACGTGGGTCCCATACCCCACGTGGAGCAGCAAATCACAAGGGAGACGCTGGAAAATCCAACAATCTCCCCCCCAGCGACACCCGGGGGATTTGAACCCGCGACCTCGCTCTGATACCAAGTGTTGGGTTAGATGGACACAGTCTATCTCCACAGAGTGTGGATCTAGAGGGGGGTGAATAGATCAACTTGCCTAATTTAAAACTACTGTAAGTTCTAAAGCGGAATTTAGGCAAACATCAGTTAAGCTAAACAAAGGATGCTAAACAAAAGGTCGAAAGCTAGACATGAGCATAAGCGATGCAATCAAATAAGCTAAGCAAGAAATTCCCATCGCACACAGATCACACAAAAACACAAAGACACTGCACACACAATTTTAGGTGGTTCGGTCAACGACCTACGTCCACCCCACACTCAACCGAGTATGGCTTCCTGCTGCGCAGCACAGCTTGCATCCGCTGGGCTTTACAGCTTGGCCAAATAATCCGCTGATACATAGCTTCGCTGGGCACTACAGCTTGCCAACCAGAGGATCTGATCCTCTGCAACTGCTGGGGAAATACAGCTTAACCCGTCCAGTGCAGACTACCACTGCAAGACCGCTGACGCACAGCTTGAAGAAACAATGTTCGGAAATGAAAGACAGAATCAAAACGAAAAAGAAAAACTCAAAAGCAATGTATCTCTTAAAGAGCAAAGCTCAGCTCTGGTTTTGAACCACGAGACTGAGATACAAACTCTCTCACTCTCACTCTCGATCAGCTCTCTCTCAACTCAATCTCTCTCGATCTCTTCCTCTCTCTTTTTCTTCTTCTTCCTCTATTTCTTCTTCTTCTCTGTATCTTCTTCTTCTCTCTTTTCTTTCTGTGGATCGAAGGCTCATTGCTGCTGAGTGTATAGACTTTCTCTTCTTTTTCTTCGATGTTCTTCTTCTATGGAAGAGGGCTTGTTTATATAGCAGCAACAACAGCAGCAGGCGTGTGCTCTCCACATTTCCCGTCCAGCAATTTGGACCACGTGGCAGCATCCAATGGAGTGTCAGAACACGTGTCCTTATCTGGATACCTTGTCCTTCTCGGATCACGAGCCAGGTACCTCGGATCACATGCCCCTCATTAGCCTCTTCAGTCCGATGTATAGAGTTCTCAGTTCACGCACTCAATGACAGCAATCTGACTTGCTGCGTCGACGCTGTCAATCAATGGCGTTAACGCAGTGAGGCATTCCAGTAGCCATTAGCCTCGTCTCTTTAGCTGCTGCGTCGACGCTGCTCAATTGTGGCGTTGACGTAGTGGAATAGCCTGTGAAGGTGAATGCTTCTTTAACTACTGCGTCGACGCTGCTTGCTTGTGGTGTTGACGCAGTGGAAGATATCGTGAAGGCTTCATCAACTGATGCGTAGACGCTTTAAGCTCCCAGCGTCGACCCTGTTCCCTTCAACAACAAGTGTGAAGTCATAAGATTTAAGTATGTACATTGCAGTGTATATACTTCGTTGTATAGACTTGTGAAGGTGAATGCAACGTACAGACTTGCCCAATGTATGGACTTCATGTAATGTAAACGAATGTGAAGACTTTAGTGTATAGACTTTAGAAGACGAGTGCAATGTATAGACTCCATTAGACTCTAGTGCAAACAGACGATGTATAGAGTTCTCAGTTCAGCCGTCAGTGTATAGACTTGAAAGTCTTGAAGCCAATGTATGGACTTGAGAAGCTGAGGCCAGTGTACAGGCTTGCCACCGACCAGTGTGTAGACTCGAATAGCATAAGGCACAGTATAGACATCAACTCTGCACATCGAATGTATAGACTTCAAGTGTGAAGACCATTGTAGAGACTTTGGATTCGAAGACCAATGTGCAGACTTTGGATTTGAAGACCAATGTCCAGACTTCAAGTAACACTGTGGATGTACAGACTTGATGGAGCGAAGCGATGTGTAGACTTGAAGCTCCTGATGGATGTATAGACTTCAAATATCAAGACGCTAAGGAAGACGGACAATGTACAGACTTGCTGTAACAGTTTGATGTACAGACTTTGCTCAAATGCATGAGACGCTAACTGAGATGCTAGACTCTGTACAGACTTTGAGCGATGTATGGGCTTCAAAGAAGTTGGCGATTCAATGTACAGACTTGATGAAGCGAAGCCATTGTACAGACTTGAGTGTAGATAAAGCCTTGATCGTAGGACTAGGCTGAACTGTATAGACTTTAAGCTTCAGAACCGAATGTACAGACTTCACTTAAGAAATGTAGGAGAAGACCCCAGTGTATAGACTTTGCCTTGAGCGAAAGGTAAGTGATGAATGTATAGACTTTCACGATGTGTAGTCTTGAATATGTGAAAGCTACAGTGAAAGAGTGTATACACTTGACCAGATCAAGGGCAATTCGGATGTACAGACTCTGAGGTTCAAGGCCAACGGCTGTACAGACTTAGAATATTAAGATTGATGTACAGACTTCATGCGTTGACACTGTACACACTTAGCGAGTTGACGCTGTACACACATCCAATGAAGTGCGTTGACGCTGTAATATGATGCGTTGACGCTATGCACACTTAACCAATTCAATTAAAATGCAGTGTGTGGATTTTATCCGAAATGGATGATGTATAGACTCAATCGACATGAGAGTTTCCAGTGTATAGACTCATGACAGTAAGAATTGCAGACAGCAGTGTATTAAATGCAAAGAACACATAGTCAATCTGATATAGCAATTTCATCAAATCAAAAGTAGTTGCCAATTAATCAAAACAATGGTGTTGCCAATGAGATAAAGCAAGTGTCAACATCATCAACATAGAGGGGTCACAACAGCCCCCCCCCTCTCTCTCTCATCTCCACCATTCTTTGCTCTTCTCCATCACCTCTCCCCCCTCCATTGATAGATCCTCCAAGCAGCTGGCGACCTGTAGAAGACCACTTGCTTGCAGAGGAGACTCCGACCACATCCCAGCGAATCTGAAGGCCCAAGAGATACCGTTGGAAGCGTCTGCCTGTCCTCTTCGCAACGGCGATGGTTTCATCTTCGTCCAAGCACGGTGTTGCCCTGGAGAGCCTTTCTCCCCCGACTGCGCGAATCTTCCCTGGCAGGAGGCCAGAGCCGGAGTGGAAGCTCTTCTGCGACGAACCTGTTGGTAATCGGATCGAGAGTTCTTCAGCAAAAGTCTTATACTTCGAGTCATCTACCATCACCAAGAAGCAGAGTTCAATTTGGAGACCGTACCAGAAAGTTATCAATTTTCTCCCTCGATCGTGCGGTTCTGCTTCCACTCTGTCTGCACCGACCCTCCTTCAGTGTTCAGAAGCCACCGGACTACTCTGACCTCATTTGGAATCCCCGTCAGTTCAGTTTCAAAGTAGACCCGTCATCGGTTTTAAAGGCTCTGACGGAACCTGATTTCGAGCTAGGGAGCATTCGTGGCACCCTCTGCTTCCTACTGTTAGAAACCTGCAGCTGTCAGAACAGAGGACCTGCTGCCCTGTTCAAGCCCCTACCCCGACCAGAAGAGGTACCAGAAGAAATCTAGAACATTTCGGTGTCTTCCCGGTCCAGCTACGAAGATTTTCCCACTGGTTTCGTCTTCAGTAAAAATCCGGAGTGGCCGCAGCGTCCAGAGAAGCGACTGTTACGTACGGACTGAATAGATCTAGAGGGGGGGTGAATAGATCTAGCCCCTTTTTCAATTTATAAACCAAAGATCGACTAGACCTTAAGCAAACTATGGGTTGCAAAGATAAAACTGTTAACTACAGCGACAGCAAGCAATAAGAAGAGCACACCACAAGCAAAACCACAAGACATGATTTTAGGTGGTTCAGTCTCTTCCCGAGACTTACGTCCACCCCTCGCTCAACTTGAGCAAGGCTTCACTAAATGAGAACTCCTGATCTCAACTAACACACCGCTGATACACAGCTTCTTCCCGCTGACACACAGCTTGTACCCGCTGCCTCACAGCTTGACACTTGATGTAATGAAAAGAACAAAAGATGCAACAGGACTGAACAAGAGCTTTTGAATCAAAGAAAAAGAGTTCAGCCTGGGACTGCAGGTAACAGGAATAGACTCCCTGTGGAACTTCCAGACGATTGCCTTCAGCTGTGACGCTGCTGGAGTCTTGCTTGCCTTGAGTCAGTCTTCCTTCTGCAGCAATGAAGATGCCTTCGGTCTTGTGCAGTCTTTGTGGTTTCTGAAGAGCCACTCCTTCTTTCCTCTTTCAGAGTATCTTCGTGGGTGTATTCTTTCTTTTTCTTCTACTCTGTGTTCCACCCCCGCTCTCTGTCATCTTTACCTTTTGTACCAGTTCTTTTCAAAGCATAGGCTTTTCCCGCGCAGATTCGTAATTGAGCGCACATCCATTGGATTATCGGCTAGAAAACAGGGAGAAGATTTACCCGAAAGATTTGAATAAGTTTGACTGGTTCTTTCCAAGATTCTCTCCTTAAATCCAGTGCGGAATCTTATCATCTGAACCGCCCAACAACCTGCAGCAACAACCTGCAGGTTTCTAGGAACAGAAACTGAATTCAGTTGAGTTTCGGTTCTGGACGCTGTATCGCTTGTGGTCGACAACGACCCTGTCGCTGGTCGACAAGAAGCAATGTCCAGATGACTGGTAGTTCAGGCTGATGCTCTGTCTGTTCCGTGGTCGACAACGAGCAGGGCTTTGGTCGACAACCAAAGCACGTACAGAAGGAGAATGACTTGAGCTGTGTTTGGTTGGATTCGTTGGTCGACAATGATCACTTCACTGGTCGACAAGCAACCTTTGACACTTCTTCTGATTTATTGATTTGACTTGTACTTCAGTATACCTAAAATTACTTGAACTATCAGAAGTGACTTGAACTATCAGATTTGCATTGAATTAGTTAAACACATCTTTTGTCATCATCAAATTGTCATGAGTTCATTACTTTACATTGAAGGAGCAATTAAACATATCCTTTGTCATCATCAAAACTAAGGGATGCACAACATTCTCCCCCTTTTTGATGATGACAACCATGAGTCATTGTGACAATCAACAGATTATAAAATTCATTTGATATTTCATTCAAGACTATCATAACACAGATTTTAGCCAGACAATTCATTTGATGTGCCGTTTGATGTGCCTTACAAAAGCATCATAACACTAGTTACATGAAAGACTCAAAAGGTGAAAGACACATAGTGACACATAGTCTTGACCTCTAGACACACCTAGACACACAATGACACATAAGACCCTATCTCCCCCTTTGTCAACAACAAAAAGAGGAGTATGTAGATTATCACTCTGAGGAGGACGAAGAACTCTCGGGCTTCACTTGCTCTGCCATCCGATCGAGCTTGTCAACGATGTGAGCATAAGACAGCCTTAGCTTCTGGATCTCTGATATAGTATCGTGGTGATACTGTTTACTCTGCTGGGTGGTGACCTCAATGCGAGTGCCCATTTCTGCTGACACTTCAGCTAAAGTACCAACCAGTCTGTGAAACCGAGAGCTAGCATGTTCTGAGTGTTCCTGTTGTTTTATGAACCTGGTTTCCATCTGCTGTTCTAGTCTCTGAACTCACAACTCCAAGCGCCCGGTGGCAGCATTCATACTCTCTTGAAAGGATTAGAATTGAGTGGTGAGAGAGGACAGCTGAGATGCTATCTGGAGAAGCACTCCTTGAGACTCAGTGGTGGAGGTGAAAGGAGGTGGTGGAGCAGAAGTAGACGGAGCGGAGGTAAATGGAACAGAAGTAGCTGGAACATGAGTGGCTGCAATGCCTGGTTGCCATGGTACTATGGCGAGTGAAGGTGAAGGATGGGTAGCAGTGGTTGTAGTAGTGGGAGTGTGAGTGGGAATCACCACAGTTGGAGGGGTTACAGTAGGGCTGACATGAATTGGTGTCTGTGGTGGAGAAGAGGGTGGCAACGGTGCTTTGGATTTACCTTTGGATGGTAGGGTGCGCTGGACTTGATCTCCTACCTTCTTATAGCCCAAAAAGGTGGTCACGTAATGAAAAGAGTATACGTGCCATTTGGGAATGACAACACATTGAGCGTGAGGAATGGGTATATTTGCTGTTTCCAGAATGGCAGTTATGTGGGCAGCATATGGAAGAGAGTTTAGGGGATAATGCAAAATGGTTTGGAACGTGTTCAGCATGAGCTTGGGAAGGCGAATGAGTTGGCGAGTGATGAGGCCATGGAGAAGAAATAAGTGAAGGCGACTTACATGTTCCCTGGCGCCTCCTCTCGATTGGATTATGGTAGTAAGAAGATGATGGAGTAATCGATGAAGAGGAGGGAAGGTGTTGGCATTGATGGATTTTGGAAGGACCTCAGGGGCTGGTTGGCCAGTGACCACGGCATATGTTGATATGAAGTCAAAGTCCTCAGGATTGAAGACAGCACCATGTCTGGAAATTTTCAGCGCCTTGTGGAGGAGCTTGACGTCGAGGCTGACGATGACCCTTTGAACTACTGTATAGACCTGGCCATCCACTACTTGCAGGTTGTGGTAGAATTCTTGCACAAGCTGTGGGGAATACTGAGTATGTGCGGAGACAAACTCTGTCCAGCCTTGGGCGTCCAAAACTTCTAGCAACTCTGGGAACATCTCCATCAGCCGCTGATCGGAAATATCTACTCTTCTTGGCGGCATGATGTTCCGAGGCTTGAGAACTCCAGAGACTGGATGGATGTTGGGTACTTCTGAAGCTGCCATCTTTCCGCCCGATTCAGCCGTATTATCCGTTGTCGACCTCCGAGGGGTCGATGGCGGACCCTGCGTGGCCTTCTGCTTGGAACGCTTGGACGGCTTTGATGCTTCGACAGGGGCCTCATCCCTTGCTCTCTTGGAGGACCTCATGGTGGAAGGATGCGAAAGAGGGATGCACAAGGGAGCGGAAGGGAACTGGAAACGAAAGAGTACCGTGAAAGGTGAAAACGGTGAAGTAGCAAGGTGGTGAATACCTAGGGACCCAGTCTGTTCAATTTATAGGGGCATGTTATCAGTGGATAAGTCCTGGGTCATAAATCCTAGGGTTTGTGGAACCAACGCGATGATAAAAACGAAGGGACAGGATTAAATCAGCCGAATTAAATTTGGGGAATTTATTGAAGTGTACGCCCTTTCCTTAATGAAGCATTTATTTAACCTATCCACCCTTAGCAGAGACCACCTTGTAAACAAGTAGAGTGGGCCTAGTGGTTCACTTGAATTTGAAAGTATTGCACCAATAAGCTTGCGCCCCATATCTAATTTCCTCCACATGACTTCTTAAACTTATAATAGATTTCATGAGATGATTTTAATAGCTGTGCTTGCTGAACAGTGTTTTCAACTTTTCTTTGCATGCCATGCCTTTGGTCAACCATTTTCCTCTGCCTTTTAGATAATTTTGAGTTTTTCCTTTTGGAATCATTTTGAAAGCTGTGGTCAGGTTTATCACATACTTTTCTACACGAGGAGACACGCTTTTTACACGCCAGAAACCTCGACTACTTAGCATGCCTAACCATTCCACTTTTAACTGGGACACACCTTTTATCCGTGAGGATATACGTTTATCAGACGCCAATATCCCCAGTTACTCAGTATGCCCAATCTCAATAATTTTTGATAGTAGCAGAGATAGATTGATTCTCCATGACACACATGCCTCTCACTTATTTTTCATCCATTTTTTTCTTAAAATGGGAGGCAGTAGTTTCTCAGAATTCAATCCATTGATCTACCATGAAGACAGAGTTATGGCGTATTCCACGTGCATTCATGCTATATTTTTGGATTTATATTAACTGTTCAGCACGGGCACAGGTAGAGAAACCGACTTACTACTAAAAATCATAAGTCTTCAAAATCATGTGACAGAGTCATAGTTATGGTTTGAATTTATTGAAGTAGTACAGTCCAAATCCTCATTACTACACTCAACCTCTACTCTTATTGATTACATTGGTGATTTTATTGAAAGATATGGTTAGGTTATTCAATGTTTTATCAAGGAATGAGTTTACACTTTTTCTCCCCCTCAATTTGAGAATCCATGCTGAAATAAAAAATAATGTTGGCCAGGATGAGATAGAAAGACACAGGGAATGGAAAGTATGGATGATGATGAATGAGTGAAGATGAATCTGAGCCCAAACAGTTTAAACAGTCCAGAAGATTCCCTACCAGAACTAGTGTCAACCAGGAACCTGTCTAAAGTGGACATTTGCTTCCGTACAGATCCATTGTCGACCATGGGACTGTCTCTGGTCGACATCTGCGTAGTCACAGAACCAAACAGTTTCCTGTCTTGATGCCTTGGTCGACCAATGCCCTGTCGTTGGTCGACCACCAGAGCTAACCAGTAGCAGTGCCAGGAATTTGCAGAATGTTGCTTGAGTAACAGCCGACACCAGAGCTTCCAAACACAACCAGTACCAGAGATCTAACTGACATATCTAATTACAAAAATGACAGAAAGCCATAAACAGAACATATCAATATTTCAAGAATTTTCAGATGATATTCTGCATAACCCCAACTCCCTTCTTAAAGTGGAGAATCTGTCATTGTTAAGGGGTTTAGTGAAAATGTCTGCCAGTTATTTTTCAGTTTCCACAAATTGAAGCATGAAATTTCCTTTGGAGACTTCATCTCTCAGAAAGTGATGACGGATCTCAATGTGTTTTGTCCTAGAGTGTTGAATGGGGTTTTTAGACAAGTTAATAGCACTAGTGTTGTCACATAAAATGGGTGCACAACCAAGATCTACATTGTAGTCTTGGAGTTGATGTTTTATCCAAAGAACTTGTGTACCACAACTCCCTACTGCGACATACTCAGCCTCAGCAGTGGAGAGTGCTACAGAATGTTACTTTTTAGAAGCCCATGAAATTAAACACCCACCTAGGAATTGACAATAACCACTAGTACTTTTCCTATCAATTTTGCAACCAGCATAATCAGCATCAGAATATGAAATCAGATCTAGTTTGCAGTGAGTAGGATACCACAACCCCAATTCGTGGGTGCCTGCAAGGTATCGGAAGATACGCTTGACAGCTCCTAAATGTGATTCCCTAGGACTAGACTGATATCTAGCACACATGCATACACTAAACTGAATATCTGGCCTAGATGCAGTTAAGTATAGCAGGGATCCGATCATACCTCTGTATTTCTTGGCATCTACCATGTTACCTTTTACATCTGCTTCCAAAGTTGCATTTGTCCCCATGGGTGACTCGATTGGCTTGCAGCTTTCCATGCCAAATTTCTTCAACATCTCTTTTATGTACTTGGATTGATTTATAAAGTATCCTTCTCTGCATTGTGAGATCTGAAATCCAAGAAAGAATTGTAAATCACCCATTAGGCTCATTTCAAACTCACTGGTCATTAAATTTGCAAATTCAGTACACAAAGAGGTTTCAGTAGATCCAAACACAATATCATCCACATAGATTTGTACAATCAGTATATCCTTACCTTGGGTCTTGGAAAATAATGTTTGATCAATTTTACCTCTTATGTATCCCTTTTTAGTGAGGAAGGAGCTCAACCTTTCGTACCAAGCCCGAGGAGCCTGCTTTAATCCATACAAAGCTTTATGCAATTTGAAAACATGATTAGTAAGTTCATCATTTTTAAAACCAGGGGGTTGTTCCACATAGACCTCTTCTTTTATAATACCATTTAGAAATGTACTTTTTACATCCATTTGTTGTAGTTTAATTCCATGAGATGCTGCAAAGGCTAACAATATCCTGATGGCTTCTAATCTAGCAACTGGAGCATATGATTCTTCAAAATCAACTCCAAGTTCCTGGTTGTACCCTTTAGCCACCAGCCGAGCCTTGTTTCTCATCACAACCCCTTCTTCACTTAGCTTGTTTTTATAGACCCATTTGGTTCCAATAACGGGGTGAGATGAGGGTCTAGGGACAAGACTCCACACCTGATTTCTTTCAAACTGATTTAGTTCTTCATGCATAGCATTTATCCATGATTCATCCTTTAAGGCTTCCTCTACAGATTTGGGCTCTATTTGGGACACAAGGGCAAGTTGATCTAGTTCATTAATGGCCTTGAGCTGAGATCTAGTCTTCCTAGGATCATGAATTCCACCAATAATATTATCCAAGGGATGATCTCTAAGAAGTCTTAAGTTTTCAAGATTGTTACCTGAGTTGACCTCTCCTTCGGTTTGATCATTAGAATTACCTTGATTTCTTTCTTGATTCAGTTCTTCTTCATTCTCCATCTGTTTTTCTTTACCATCCAGAAATTCCCCATCTTCTTCTTCCTTGCTGACCTGTTCATTTTTGCCAAAATCATTAATTTCATCAAATGAAATATGAGGGGATTCTTCAACCACTTGATCTTTGGTGTTAAATACCCTATAGGCTCTTGATCGGTCAGAATAGCCTAAGAATATTCCTGAGTCACTCTTAGGTTCAAATTTGTCCAAGACTTTCTTATCATTGTTATGAATGAAACATCTTGCACCAAAGATTCTAAAATGAGCTAGGGATGGTTTTTTACCTTTGAACATTTCATATGGAGTTTTTGCACTAGACGGTCTTACCATTGCCCGGTTTACAATGTAGCATGCTGTGTTGACCGCTTCTGCCCAAAATTTCTTTGGAAGATTAGCTTCAACCAACATGGTTCTAGCCATCTCGACAAGAGTGCGGTTCCTTCTCTCCACAACCCCATTTTGCTCCGGTGTCCTTGGTGAGGAGAATCTGTGGGTTATGCCCTTGTTTCTGCAGAATACATCAAAATCAGAATTTTCAAACTCCCCCCCATGGTCAGATATGATTGAACACACTTTGGACTTACCATCCTGCTTCATTCTTTTATAAAATTCCTGAAACTCATAAAAAGCATCACTTTTATGTGATAAGAACATTACCCATGTAAATCTGGAAAAGTCATCAACTAGAACATAACCATATTTCTTACCACTAAGACTAGCAGTTCTTGTTGGGCAAAAAAGGTCCATGTGCACAAGTTCTAGGGGTCTTGATGACTGACTTTCAGTTCTACCTTTGAATGATTTTCTTGTTTGCTTTCCTTGGGTACATGCTTCACATACTTTGACATTTTGAGCAAACGAAATTTCAGGCATACCAAGAACCATTTTATTTTTCACAAGTTTATGCAACACCCTATAGCTAGCATGCCCTAGTCTTCGGTGCCACAACCAGGTCAAGTCCTCCTTCTTGGCGGTTAGGCACAAGTTGGAGTGGGCTGGATCATCCAAGTCTATCGTGTAGACATTATTTACCCTCTTGCCCATAAACTTGACTGCTTCTGAATTTGGCTCAATAATTCTGCAGATCTTGGAGTCAAACACCACTTTATGGCCTTTGTCGCATAATTGACTGATGCTCAATAAGTTATATTCCAGTCCATCCACTAATAATACATTTTCAATGCAGCTTGAGGGTTT
This sequence comes from Amorphophallus konjac, assembly GCA_022559845.1. Taxonomy (NCBI): domain Eukaryota; kingdom Viridiplantae; phylum Streptophyta; class Magnoliopsida; order Alismatales; family Araceae; genus Amorphophallus; species Amorphophallus konjac. The sequence continues at coordinate 45,363,192 of CM040122.1, forward strand.
CTTACCTATCTCACCTATCCCAATGATTTTGCCTTTGTTATTTCCTCCAAACGTCACATATCCTCCATCTTTTGCGCTCAGCTGGGAGAACTTGGTCTTGTCTCCCGTCATGTGTCTTGAGCAACCACTATCTAAATACCACTTGTTGTGCATGGCTGCCAGACATTCCTGCATCACAAATTACACAGAAACTTTTGGACCCAAATGGTACCCGGGTCCAAGATAGCTTGTGAAATCATGAAACTGCTGTAACAACACCTTGGGAACCCAAATTTTGTTAGAATAGTTTGTCTTTTCATTTCTGAATTTGTTCAGGTTGTGTCTATTCTGAATCCACTCTCTTAAGTTCCAATTTCCATTCTGTTTCAGCTGAGAAAATTTGTGGGTTCTGTTTGCGTGTCTGGTCATGGTCGACATCTGGTAAGTCTGTGGTCGACCATAGTTTCTCCAGATACCAGTATTTGTTCTGGTTGAGCCTCTGGTCGACAGAGGAGGGGTCTGTTGTCGACCAGCTTGTTTCCAGACACCTTGTTTTACAGGTTTATGTTTATTAACATGATTTAATGCTTTGTTTGTCTGGTTACTTCTGTGAATTTGAACTTCTCGTCTGATATGACTGTTGTTTTTAAACTGATGTGGATTATCCATTTTCCCTTTAGAATTCCTCTCTTCCAAGGTGACATTAATCTGTTTAGAGGAGCTTTCAGCTATATCCTTTTGTTTGTTTTGATATAAGTTTATCAAGGGGCCTTTTCCTTTAGAGTCAGCTATTTCATTTAAAGTTTTTATTTGGAATTCCTTTTTAGCTGTTGGATTGTACCCTAACCCCTCTTTCTGGAAATTTACTTTTATTCCCAACACAGCGTTCAAGTTTTCTTGACCCTTAGTCATTTTTTCCAATGTTTCCTGTTTGTATTTCAGTTCACTTTGGATTCTTTCTATTTCTTTCAGAAGTTGACTGTTTTCTTCCTTGAGTGAGTTGTTTCTTTCTTGAGTTAGCTTAGTTTCCTGTTCATATTCTTGAGTCTTTAATTTTAACTCGTCAATTGTGTTTTTCAGTACTTCATTTTCTTCTAATAGCCCTTTGACGTTTTCTTCATCTATCTCGCGTTGATTCAGCTTATTTTGCAAGGTGGTGATCTCCAATTCTAGTTCAGTTCTGTTGGCAATTGAGTTGCTGTCATTATTGAACTGATTAACCTTCTTCTTCAAACTTTTATTTTCCCTTCTTATTCTTTCATATGTATCAAGTAAATCTGAATAGGCTTCTTCCCAATCTGAGCTAGAAAAGTCTTGAAAAGGGGAGGTTACCTCAAGATCGTTGCTGTCTCCTTTGGCCATTAGACATGTGTTTCCTTCTTCTTCCTCGGAAGTTGTTTCCTTTTCGCTGCTTTCCTCCTCCTCGCTCCATGTGCTTATCATTGCCTTTGGTTTCTTGCCTTTCCACTTGAAGCTTGATTTCTTAGGAGTCTCTGGACATTCAGCCTTCATGTGTCCTGGTTTCCTGCAGTTGTAGCAGACAAGCTTGTTAGATGAAGCTTTATTTTTGTCAGTCTTAAACTGGGATGATTTCCTTACCATGCTCTTCAGATTTTTAAATCCTTTACCTTCCTTCCGCAGAAACCTTCTGAACTTTCTTGTTAGCATGGCTAGCTCGCCAGTTTCCTCACCTGTGCTAGATGAGTCATCAGTGTTAGATAATTCAGAGGTGCCTATTTTAGTCTTCAGGGTGAGCTGCTTCTTTTTCTTGCCCTCATCTTCCTTTCTCTTTAGGTTGACCTCATAGGCCATTAGAGAACCTACTAGTTCATCCACAGTCATAGTTGTGAGGTTCTTTGAGTCCTCAATTACTGTGGCCTTGGTATGCCACATAGGTGTGAGGGACCTTAAGATTTTCCTCACTAGCTCCTGCTCCTTGTAGGTTTTCCCTAGACTCTTTAAGCTATTTGTTAGTTGCACTAGTCTAGCATACATCTCAGAGATATTTTCGTCAGTTTTCATTCTGAACATTTCATATTCTGAGACTAACATATTTGCTTTGGACTCTCTTACCTCTGAAGTACCTTCATAGATGACTTCAAGTCGATCCCACATCTCCTTGGCTGTTGCACATTGTGAGACTCTTGAGAACTCCGTGGGGTGAAGTGCACATTGCATCACGTTCATAGCTCCCCAGTTGATGGTTGATTTTCTGACCTGTTCTCTAGTCCAGGTATCCTCATCTTCGGGGAGATCATAAGGTCCGCGGCTTACTACTCTCCACATCTCATGATCTTGTGCTCTCAGGAACACCTGCATACGATTTTTCCAGTATGAATAATCATTCCCATCAAAAAACGGTGGTCTAGTCACTGAGTGTCCCTCAGCCATTAGACTCTTAGAGTTCAGTCCGCCAGCTTTCTCCTGGTTGTTAGACCACATTTTCGGAGAACCTGGCTCTGATACCACGTGTTGCGTACGGACTGAATAGATCTAGAGGGGGGGTGAATAGATCTAGCCCCTTTTTCAATTTATAAACCAAAGATCGACTAGACCTTAAGCAAACTATGGGTTGCAAAGATAAAACTGATAACTACAGCGACAGCAAGCAATAAGAAGAGCACACACCACAAGCAAAACCACAAGACAGGATTTTAGGTGGTTCAGTCTCTTCCCGAGACTTACGTCCACCCCTCGCTCAACTTGAGCAAGGCTTCACTAAATGAGAACTCCTGATCTTAACCAACACACCGCTGATATACAGCTTCTTCCCGCTGACACACAGCTTGTACCCGCTGCCTCACAGCTTGACACTTGATGTAATGAAAAGAACAAAAGATGCAACAGGACTGAACAAGAGCTTTTGAATCAAAGAAAAAGAGTTCAGCCTGGGACTACAGGTAACAGGAATAGACTCCCTGTGGAACTTCCAGACGATTGCCTTCAGCTGTGACGCTGCTGGAGTCTTTGATGTGGGACGGGACCACGGACACGACAAGCTCGCGATCGTCCCTTAACGAGGGAAGCGTCGGATGTGCGCGGTTGAGAAACCGACTGGGAGCTAGGGTGGTCGGCTCTCACTTGTGCCCGGATCGGGTCACGGGACGGCTTCGCTCTCTCTCGCAACAGTGATATTATAAATTGAAAGCGGGCTAGGTATCCCTACACATGCTCTCTAGCAGCGGCATATAAAGCATATAAAGAATTGAGCTAATGCCAAGTGTAAGGGTGAAGGCGATACCTCCACGCTCTCGGCATGGTGAAGATGGGACCCGGCCGGAACTCGTACCCCCGGGAACTTAATACATTATGGTTACAGCAATGCAACTAAGCCCACTCCACGCAGGGAGGTAAAGGGCGACACAAGCGGGCCCGGGAGGACCAGTTTCGGGTTGACGGGCGGTTCCGGGTGATGCTTCGGCTTCACGCGTACTCGTGTTAGTGGGGGCCCACATGCTGACCGGAGGGGTCGTGTGGGGCCTGATGACTCCTCTATTGTGGAGACACTTGGGAAGCGTTCCCCTGGGATGGCGAGCTGCTGGAACGACCACCGGACGCCGGGCGGCCCTCGGACGACTCTCGCGGGGAACTCGGCCACAAACCTGAACTTCTGTTTGCAGGCGCGCGACTTGGAGGAAACTGCTGCTGCGATCAGCCCCGTCATCGGAACGTGACGAAATTAGAGCCGTTGGAAAGAGGACTCAAAATACTTCGACGTAGGGGTCTTCAAAAAAAATAATCAGATTGTATTTCTGATCATGTATTTTACAAGCTTGCTGGAATCTGGCCAGAACTGCAGGGGCAGGTTCTGACTTATCTGAAGATCGACGTTGACCGGGGCGAAGACCTCCGAATCTGGAAATGATTTCTTCAGAAAAGTTGAAGGTCTCTGAGAGAGGAATCTGGGACTATTTTTGGTTTTTTGATTAGAGAAGAAATGGATTTTATAGGATTTTTTAACTAGACCTGGGTCGGATCTGGGAAACTGTGGGCAGACTGTTCTTGGGAACTTGGACAGTTTTTTTAAAATACTTGGAGGCTGAACCAAAAATTAAGAAAATTCCTGGTGGTAGAGGGATGTGGATAGAACTCTCAATAAATTTGGGCGACCCAACAAAAATCAAAAGATGGTTCGAATGGGGTAAACTCAGAGCTGATGAACAGTAAATAGAACCAGGACAGATCTGGAACTTGGACTTGGACGAAAATCAAAAAATAGCTAAAGGATGAATTTTGACGTGTTTTTTTTTGTGGGGATAAGGGTTCTAGAGGGGAACCAACTCTGAAATTTGGAGCTTCAGAAGACGAAGGGAGTGATAGCAAGAATTCGGAGAAGAAGGTTCTGTCCTGAGTGGACAGAACACCGAAACCGTTGGCAACGACGCGTCGGCGGCGAGTCGATGGCGGCGGCGATCACCGGAGTTGCTTCAGATGCTGGAGGGGATCAAGGGGGAAGGAATTACACTCTAGAAAGGGGAGAGGGGGTGGAGGAACCAGGGAGAGAGAGGGGAGGGGCACAAATCTCCAAGGGGGCAAATGCCTTTTTTTCCTTCATTAATTGCTTCAATATGAAAAATACAACCTTATATAGGATGCCAACCAAACTCACCCTCAACCCTTGGATCTAGGGTTTGGATTGAAGGGCTGGGATACAATGTGAATCACACATTAAATACATTAGTTTAATCTAATTTGACCATGCTTATTCTACCTTGGACTAGATCCATTCAAACACCACCTAATACACACCAACCATGCCTAATAAGGCCAAAAGAGGGGGCGCCCCATTCATGGGCCTCTTCTTGGGCCAAGTGTGGTTAAAGGCCATGTACCCAGCCCACCAACCATGCTAGACCCTTCCAACTTAGTTGGCCCATGAAGGAGTGTAACCCAATTTGGGCCTTAAGTGCATTAATGACCCATTAACAACCTAATGACCCAATATGGCATAAGCTCCCTAATGGACTCTACTAATGGCAACCTAGCCTTGGACTTGACATAACAAATGGCCCATTGACTTGATATAAGCCTTACAAAGAGCCCAAAAGAAAGAAATTACACAATTACAATCTTATACAAGCCATAACACACAAATACACTTCACCCGTGTATGGAAATCGCCTTTGATGCCCCATCAATTCTCCCCGGGTGGGAGGAACTCGACCCCGTCGAGTAGGGGTATGGCTGCTCCGGTCCTCCGGCGGATCCGTCACCATGCTAAGTAGCGCGGGTATGCTCCACTCCAAGTGATCGGCACCTGCTCATTCCATATATACTCGATATGCGCACTGCTATGGCTAAAGGTGGTCACTCCGAAGGGGCACTCTCAAAGGAAGGAAACAGCTCGAAGACTCACTAGGAATCACCGCTGAGTCCCTATAGGTGACTGATCCGGATATAGAAGTAAAACCGATCCCATACTCATCAAGTGAGTCCACTCGCCTCTTACTCATAAGAGACCGACAACGAGCTTGCACAAGACACATGCAGACTCACCATGCACAGACACACGAATACAAACCACGCAAACAATCGACTCAAAATCACCACACAAACAAACCACACAAAGAAAGCACACTGACTCATGCACGACTCTAGACTAAGGTGGTAGCATCAAACCCACTAGGTGGCGACATCCTGGGCGGCCGAAGGGTCGCCCAGCTCTTCCCCCATGGCATAGTATTCATCGGCCAGTGCCTCATCGGCCTCGTAATCGACATGCTCAAGCTCGGGAGGTGCGGATCCGCCAACACCTAAGGCTAGGGTGGTGCGAGCGGGACACTCACTAGCAATGTGGCCATACCCGTGACAGTGGAAACACTGTATTCGCGATCGACTACTCTCCCCGATAAGAGGGGCCTTACCCTTATCATCCCGCCGGGTCGGGGGTGTAGGCAACAATGGGGGAGGTGTAGGTGCCTTGGACAAGAGTGGAGGGGGTGCCGGTGCCAGAGGACGGGCTATAGGAGCTGGGGGACGGGCAAAGGGTGCCGGTGGTTGAGATGGAAATAGATCCCGGGGTGGAGGAGGGCGAGGCCGTGGAGCGAAGTGCTCCTGACGGGTGGGCTCCTGAGGTCGAGCCATGGGAGGCCGCTGATGTGGGCCTATAGAGTGACGGGGCTCGGTACTACGGAGAGGGGTGGGGCCCAACCGATGGCTAGACTCGAACTCTCCCTCAAATTGCTCCATCTCGAGAGCAACCTGGTATGCCTCTTCCAACGTCTTGGCATTGCGGCGGAAAAGCTCATACTGGTAGTGTGGCCGCAAACCACGTCGAAAGCGGGACACGGGCATGGTACTCTCCTCCGTGACACCACATCGTAGAAAGTACTCATCAAACTCCGCGATGTATTCGGAGACGGACCGGTCTCCCTGGCTAAGACTTTGCCATCTATCGATGAGTCGCTGGCGGTATGTGGGAGGAAGGTACTTTTGCCGAAGTTTATTCTTCATCTCGGCCCATGTGTCGATCGGGGGTTCTAGCCGCTGAAGTAGCAGGCTCTCCACATTCTTCCAATAAGTTTGTGCCTGCCCCATAAGTTTCATGGTGGCAAATCGGACCCTTCGACGCTCCGACATATCATACCATTCAAAATAACGGTCCATGCCAAACTCCCAATCTAGGTAGACTTTCGAATCCAAAGACCCGTAAAAAGCGGGAGGATCCGCTCGCACGGTCTTAAGGACCCGCTCATCATCCTCATCTCGTTGTGGCTGAAAACCACGATGGCGTTGACCATACCCCTCGTAGGCATTGTCGGACCCATAGTCCTCGAGACCAAGGTCACGGTGTGGTAGTTGGGGAACCCGAGGAGGGGCGGGTGGAGGAACCAGTGGTGGCTGGTTTTGGGCCGCGGGAGCGGCCTGGACTTGGGCCATGGGAGCGGGTTGGACTTGGGCCCCCGTGGGAGGAGGTGCGGGTGGACCTTGGGCTGCCCCAAGAGGGTCCCCGTGTGACACCCTATCTAACCGCCCAACGAGGTCTTGGACCGACCTATCGGAGTTCTCCATGCGTCCCTCCATGGCCCTAAGGCGACCATCCATATTCTTGGAGAAGGTCCGAAAGTTAGCATCGGATTGGTCCAACCTAGCCATAATGGCCATCATCGCCTCTTGTAGGGAGTGGAAGTCTCCCGAGGTATCCCGTGGGTTGGCCATAGGTGGGGGCGGGGGTGAGTACTGAGTACCCTGACGAGTGGGCATGCAAACACACCGACTAGAAGACACCGACTAAAGCAAAACACACTAATGCAAAATGATGCACCTAGACTTAACCAAAACTCGGTACGCGGCGGAGACAATCGACCCGAAGGTCACTCGCACAAGTGTGCGGCCTTCCCGATAGGCGTAACCTAACGGTCGGACAACACCCTTTTATATACCGAGTAAAGGGATGTATGCGACCCAAAAAATGACCCTTTTTTTGTTGTTTTAAAAATATGATGATCTTAGACTCGACTTAAACCGACTAATGACTAGACGTAAATGACACTCTTTTTTTTTTCTTTTTGACACCCTAGACTCAACTCGCTCTGATACCAAATTGATGCGGGACGGGACCACGGACACGACAAGATCGTCCCTTAACGAGGGAAGCGTCGGATGTGCGCGGTTGAGAAACCGGCTGGGAGCTAGGGTGGTCGGCTCTCACTTGTGCCCGGATCGGGTCACGGGACGGCTTCGCTCTCTCTCGCAGCAGTGATATTATAAATTGAAAGCGGGATAGGTATCCCTACACATGCTCTCTAGCAGCGGCATATAAAGCATATAAAGAATTGAGCTAATGCCAAGTGTAAGGGTGAAGGCGATACCTCCACGCTCTCGGCGTGGTGAAGATGGGACCCGGCCGGAACTCGTACCCCCGGGAACTTAATACATTATGGTTACAGCAATGCAACTAAGCCCACTCCACGCAGGGAGGTAAAGGGTGACACAAGCGGGCCCGGGAGGACAAGTTTCGGGTTGACGGGCGGTTCCGGGTGATGCTTCGGCTTCACGCGTACTCGTGTTAGTGGGGGCCCACGTGCTGACCGGAGGGGTCGTGTGGGGCCTGATGACTCCTCTGTTGTGGAGACACTTGGGAAGCGTTCCCCTGGGATGGCGAGCTGCTGGAACGACCACCGGACGCCGGGCGGCCCTCGGACGACTCTCGCGGGGAACTCGGCCACAAACCTGAACTTCTGTTTGCAGGCGCGCGACTTGGAGGAAACTGCTGCTGCGATCAGCCCCGTCGTCGGAACGCGACGAAATTAGAGCCGTTGGAAAGAGGACTCAAAATACTTCGACGTAGGGGTCTTCAAAAAAAATAATCAGATCTTTATTTCTGATCATGTATTTTACAAGCTTTCTGGAATCTGGCCAGAACTGCAGGGGCAGGTTCTGACTTCTCTGAAGATCAACGTTGACCGAGGAGAAGACCTCCGAATCTGGAAATGATTTCTTCAGCAAAGTTGAAGGTCCCTGAGAGAGGAATCCGGGACTATTTTTGCTTTTTTTATTGGAGAAGAAATGGATTTTATGGGATTTTTTAACTAGACCTGGGTCGGATCTGGGAAACTGTGGGCAGACTGTTCTTGGGAACTTGGACGGTTTTTTTAAAATATATGGAGGGTGAACCAAAAATTAAGAAAATTCCTGGTGATAGAGGGATGTGGACAGAACTCCCAATAAATTTGGGTGACCCAACAAAAATCAAAAGATGGTTTGAATGGGGTAAACTCAGAGCAGATGAACAGTAAACAGAACCAGGACAGATCTGGAACTTGGACTTGGACGAAAATCAAAAAATAGCTAAAGGATGAATTTTGACGTGATTGTTTTTTTGGGGATAAGGGTTCTAGAGGGAAACCAACTCTGAAATTTTGAGCTTCAGAAGACGAAGGGAGTGATAGCAGGAATTCGGAGAAGAAGGTTCTCTCCTGAGTGGACAGAACACCGAAACCGTTGGCAACGACGCGTCGGCGGCGAGTCGATGGCGGCGGCGATCACCGGAGTTGCTTCAGATGCTGGAGGGGATCAAGGGGGAAGGAATTACACTCTAGAAAGGGGAGAGGGGGTGGAGGAACCAGGGAGAGAGAGGGGAGGGGCACAAATCTCCAAGGGGGCAAATGCCTTTTTTTCCTTCATTAATTGCTTCAATATGAAAAATACAACCTTATATAGGATGCCAACCAAACTCACCCTCAACCCTTGGATCTAGGGGTTTGGATTGAAGGGCTGGGATACAATGTGAATCACACATTAAATACATTAGTTTAATCTAATTTGACCATGCTTATTCTACCTTGGACTAGATCCATTCAAACACCACCTAATACACACCAACCATGCCTAATAAGGCCAAAAGAGGGGGCGCCCCATTCATGGGCCTCTTCTTGGGCCAAGTGTGGTTAAAGGCCATGTACCCAGCCCACCAACCATGCTAGACCCTTCCAACTTAGTTGGCCGATGAAGGAGTGTAACCCAATTTGGGCCTTAAGTGCATTAATGACCCATTAACAACCTAATGACCCAATATGGCATAAGCTCCCTAATGGACTCTACTAATGGCAACCTAGCCTTGGACTTGACATAACAAATGGCCCATTGGCTTGATATAATCCTTACAAAGAGCCCAAAAGAAAGAAATTACACAATTACAATCTTATACAAGCCATAACACACAAATACACTTCACCCGTGTATGGAAATCGCCTTTGATGCCCCATCAGTCTTGCTTGCCTTGAGTCAGTCTTCCTTCTGCAGCAATGAAGATGCCTTCGGTCTTGTGCAGTCTTTGTGGTTTCTGAAGAGCCACTCCTTCTTTCCTCTTTCAGAGTATCTTCGTGGGTGTATTCTTTCTTTTTCTTCTACTCTGTGTTCCACCCCCGCTCTCTGTCATCTTTACCTTTTGTACCAGTTCTTTTCAAAGCATAGGCTTTTCCCGCGCAGATTCGTAATTGAGCGCACATCCATTGGATTATCGGCTAGAAAATAGGGAGAAGATTTACCCGAAAGATTTGAATAAGTTTGACTGGTTCTTTCCAAGATTCTCTCCTTAAATCCAGTGCGGAATCTTATCATCTGAACCGCCCAACAACCTGCAGCAACAACCTGCAGGTTTCTAGGAACAGAAACTGAATTCAGTTGAGTTTCGGTTCTGGACGCTGTATCGCTTGTGGTCGACAACGACCCTATCGCTGGTCGACAAGAAGCAATGTCCAGATGACTGGTAGTTCAGGCTGATGCTCTGTCTGTTCCGTGGTCAACAACGAGCAGGGCTTTGGTCGACAACCAAAGCACGTACAGAAGGAGAATGACTTGAGCTGTGTTTGGTTGGATTCGTTGGTCGACAATGATCACTTCACTGGTCGACAAGCAATCTTTGACACTTCTTCTGATTTGTTGATTTCACTTGTACTTCAGTATACCTGAAATTACTTGAACTATCAGAAGTGACTTGAACTATCAGATTTGCATTGAATTAGTTAAACACATCTTTTGTCATCATCAAATTGTCATGAGTTCATTACTTTACATTGAAGGAGCAATTAAACATATCCTTTGTCATCATCAAAACTAAGGGATGCACAACAGCGACTGTCTGTCTAGAAGCGCAGACAGTGGGCAGAATCAACATCGGCATCCAATTTCATCTTTCGTTGGTCTCACCCCCTCCCCGCTTGGCCGGCTGAAGGTCCCTCCCTGTGTGGAGGTAGTTTTGGGTGTAATCTCAGTTAACCCCCACCCTAAGATCCCCCTCCTACGAGAGGTGTAGTTCATGTATTAATTCAGGTCGCAGGTTTGAAGCTCCGTCGACGCGGCGTGCGGGTGCATACCCACGCCTCCCCGCTCGCCCCCGTCTCCGGTCGGAGTCGGCGTCTTCACGCCGGCTAGGTGAGCCTCGGTCCCTCTCTTGGCTGGTTTCAATTCATTGCTAGCATAGTATTATCGCCATTGTTTCGTCGGACGGTGAATGAGAGCTCGGCCCTAAATTGCTAGTGCCGTGACCACCGCGGGTGAGTTGTGAGTGAACCATTACATCCCACACCCTTGGTGTGCTAGCCGCCCATGATTTGGGCATCCCAGGCCCATTTGGGGTTCTCCCCAAGCTAGCCAACCTTTGGAGCCTCAAGGTCCTGCCTCGGACCCTCTCCATCATCGCCGAGTTGCCTTCGGGCACTAATGTGCGCCAAGCGAGTGAGCCCGCTAGAGTGAGTCCGCTTCTTAAAATTGACTGCTTGCAAAATAGGTCCAAGGGCGGTGTCACATCAAGTGGTATCAGAGCAAGTTCACAACTTGTCTCTATCAAGTTGGTCCTAGGGCATGTTTATGCATTTAGAGTCCTCGGTTGCATCTCTTGTCCACTAGTATGGCCACCTCTTACCGACCTTACCAATCGGCCCTCTCCATAAGTCCAAACCACCAAAGGATGCCTACCACTAACACATATAACCACCCTGGCCATGTCAACTACCTCATGAAGGCCTTGACCTATGCCAATGAGCGGCTTGATAACATATCGGGTCGACTCAACCAACTTGGAGAAAATGGGCCCACCCCAAGGACGGACGATAGAATGGTCCCTCTCCCACTTCCCACCTTTGATGGAACCTTTCCTAGAGAATATTTAGAATGGGAAGCTACAATGGACCATTACTTTGAAAGGAATCCCCTGTCCGAGGATAGGAAGGTTCAATGTGCCAAAATGCAACTAACCAAAAGGGCTCAAACTCATTGGGTTAAAATTGATGGCTTAAGGATAATTAGAAGGGAAGCTCCCCTCACCACATGAGAGGATATGAAGGAACAACTTAGGGCAAGATATGGTTTCCCCTCCTACCCGGATCACCAAAGCCCAAGGAGCATTTCAACTCCACCATCCCCACCCGACCAACCCAAGAACCTAATCCCCCATTCCCCACCACTTCCCACCTATCCTATCCCGACCACCACATCTACACCCTACCTACAAATTCTAACCACAACCATAGCTCCACAAACTCAATTGGGCCCCATGACCACCCCTCCACCTAGGCCCATGACGACCACCACCCCCCAACCCAAATTCCCCCACCAAACCCATATCCCACAAGCTCCCTTGAACCCCACCACTATCCCTCCATCACCCCCAAAGAAAGATGCACCTCGCAAGGCCAACCAACCTAAACCCCTCGCCCAACCCACCTTCCACTTCCAACCCCAACCCTACCCCAACCTAGGCCACCACTACTTCCACTCCCAACCCAAGTTCGACCTCACTCACCACCCCGGGTGCACCATGCCCCAACCATCATCGCCCCATCTCCACAAGACCTTCCCATTCCCTTGAGAAAGGAGGCCACACCCACTCACATAGGAATAGTTGCTAGCCCGGACCCTCTCCCCCCCCATAAGGAAGTCCAAGTTCACACCAATAGTAAGGAAGAGCCTCAACCCTTCACCACTTCAAATAGTCTGGATCTTCAAGAGCCACAAACCTTCACAAATGGCACCATAATCATAGATGGGCCCCTAGCTAGATGGCTAAAGGAGAGACCAAATCACCCCATCATGTCCCATGTTTTCCCTCCCATAGAACAAGACCTTCCCATAGTGCCCTTGTTCTCCTATCACACCACAATCCAAGCGTCCTATCAAGTGGAGACCTTAGAGGACCTTCTCAAGGGCTTAGCATGACAATTAGAGATGACTAGCATGTTGACCCCTTGGGTCGAACAACCTAGGAGCCTTGGCCTCCTACACCTATGCATAGGGTCTATCACCTCAATGTGCACCATTGGTTGCTACACTAGTGACCTTCTCTTATTCCTCCCTATACCCGATAAGCCCGATGCTATCCATAAATTAGAGTTGCTTATCTCGGGTAGAACGTCGAGCCCTCTATTCATGGCCGACCATCCCACCAAAAACTTCGGCCCAATTATTTCACTAGAGGAGGATGAATCACCACTATGTGAGGACCATGAGGACCTAGAGTTCCTCTCCCTAAGTGACTCTTATCATGACCCCTTCGATCCCTTCCTACACCCACCCACCTTACTCACCACCAACATTTTCCTACCCCAACCAACCATGTTGGACCAAGCCCACCTCTCCCAAGACCCGGACCACACCAAGGGAACCATGACCATGGGTGAAATACACTTAGGAAACAATGAAGAGCCCCTCTCCATGATACCCACCTTCCTAGATCCTTTCGACCCTTTCACATGGAAGATCAAGGGCCACCCCACACCCATGCACATGGAGGTCATCTCTAGGATAGGAGTGCATAAGTCTTGGCACAACACACCACTTGGCATGATTAGAAAGTCGGGTCCATTCATTCACATCACCAACATGTCAAGTAGGAAGCATGAGTGGTCCCTATTTGGGTGTAACGGTCCTCCCCAATTCACCATTGGTCTTATGTATGCTAGGAACCTACATGGGTGTCCGGGTCCTCCAACATTCATCACACTCACTCATAAGAGGGACACCTATGGATGCCCCGCTCCTCCCAAATCATTCATAGTCTTCATAACATCAATGCATGATAGGTCTATATGTGGTTGCCCTGGACCACCTTTGCATACCATACATTGTCCACTCACACCGCATCATAGTGCATGGCATATACATCCGAGCAAGTATCAAGCAACAAGCGGTGAGATTCACAACAAGCGGGCAAAAACTCATGGGCGCCACTTGGAATTCCAAGTTGGTAACTTGACGATGATGACTTTGGAGTGGCTCTACCCTAGGGTCACCTCCAATTTGAGGGCACGAGGACTTAGACCTTGTCAAGTTTCGAGTGATTTTGGTAACCCGACTTGCGGGTTGGACTTATCGATGGGTTTTGGGATGCACCCATTTCTCATGTGGCGGATCCGGCACCCTCTAAGGGCACCGCGGTGGATCCTAGTGAGTGCCTTGAGCTTACACCTATCCTTGCAAGAGACACCCTCGGAGTGCCACCATAAATTAGCCTGAGAGCCCGACGTGAGCACACGGCGGCAATACTAGGCAAGCAAGATCCCATCGCCAGCATGAGGGTGTGTCCGAGCCACTTTGACGAGCTGAAGCGCCCTTCTCCGGCTATGAGCGAAGGTTGAGTTTGGAGATCGTGGTTTGCCCGGAGCTGCATTTTGGTGTACTACTTCCCCGGTGGACCCATACTCGACGGGGTCGAGTTTTCCCCACCCCGGGGGTATGATGGGGGCTTCCCTTGCCCCCTCCACTTCTTTTGAGGCTCAGATTGCTCATCATTGTGCGCCATTGTGTTCATCATAATTTTTTGAGTCTAGTCATGTAATTTTTACATTTCATTTGAGTCATCATCATGTAATTTTCCCTTTATTTGAGTCATGTACCTAGGTTAGTAGGTTATCTACCAAAGTCTTATTTCATTGTGTTGGTTTGTTAGGCTATTGGGCCCAACTAATGGGCTAGGCCCAGGGGCGCCCCTCCCTTGGAGTGGTTGGTCAATAGTTATTTAGTCAGGGTGCTTTTCATCCTAGGAAAAGTCCAATGCCTATAAATAGGCCCCCACTCATCTCATATGTAACAACTTTGGCATGAATATTGAAATCCAAAATTCCACATCCCTCTAGATCTCTCTCTCATTATCTCTCTCTTTCTCTCTCTCTCTATAAGGGGTCCCCCCCTCTCTCTCTCCCCTCACCCCAAATTTCAAAATTTTCTCTCTCCTCCCCATTCACCTATCATTAAGACCCCTCCCCCTTCCCCATACACTCATTTAACTCCCCCCCAACCCCAAGGTGGAATCCTCCAATCCTTGCTCCACCCTCCAACCACCAACTACCCTCTTCCCTTCCCCAAGCACCCTTCCCTCTCCCCCATACAACCCACCACTTCCCTAGGCCATTTGAATTCAAATCCACCTTCCTTCCACAGCCCTTGGGCACCCCCAAGACCCCACCCCTTGGTTAGGGTCGCCCCCCCTCTCTCTCTCATCTCCACCATTCTCCCTTGCTCTTCTCCATCACCTCTCCCACCTCCATTGATAGATCCTCCAGGCAACTGGCGACCTACAGAAGACCACCTACTTGCAGAGGCGACCCCGATCACATCCCGGCGAATCTGAAGGCCCAAGAGGTACCGTTGGAAGCGTCTGCCTGTCCTCTTCGCAACGGCGGTGGTTTCATCTTTGTCTGAGCAAGGTGCTGCCCGGGAGAGCCTTTCTCCCCAGACTGCACGAATCTTCCCTGGCAGGAGGCCAGAGCCGGAGTAAAAGCTCTTCTGCGACGAACCTATTGGAAATCGGATCGCGAGTTCTTCAAAAAAAGTCTTATACTTTGAATCTTCTACCATTACCAATAAGCAGAGTTCAATTTGGAGATCGGACCAGAAAGTTATCAATTTCTCCCCCGATCGTGCGGTTTTGCTTCCACTCTGTCTGCACGACCCTCCTTCAGTGTTCAGAAGCCACCGGACTACTCCGACCTCATTTGGCATCCCCGTCAGTTCGGCTTCGAAGTCGACCCGTCAACGGTTCCAAAGGCTCTGACGGCACCTGATTCCGAGCTCGGGAGCATTTATGGCACCCTCTGCTTCCTGCTGTTAGGAACCTGTAGCTGTCAGAACAGAGGACCTGCTGCCCTGTTCAAGCCCCTACCCCGACCAGCAGAGGTACCAGAAGAAATCCAGAAAATTTCGGTGTCTTCCCGGTCCAGCTACGAAGATTTTCCCACTAGTTTCGTCTTCAGAAAAAATCCGGAGTGGCCGCAGCGTCCAGAGAAGTGACTGTTTGTCCAGAAGCGCAGACAGTGGGCAGAATCAACATCGGCGTCCAATTTCATCTTTCGTCGGTCTCACCCCCTCCCCGCTTGGCCGGCTGAAGGTCCCTCCCTTTTTGGAGGTAGTTTTGGGTGTAATCTCAGTTAACCCCCACCCTAAGATCCCCCTCCTGCGAGAGGTGTAGTTCATGTATTAATTCAGGTCGCAGGTTTGAAGCTCTGTCGACGCGGCGTGCGGGTGCATACCCACGCCTCCCCGCTCGCCCCCGTCTCCGGCCGGAGTCGGCGTCTTCACGCCGGCTAGGTGAGCCTCGGTCCCTCTCTTGGCTGGTTTCAATTCATTGCTAGCATAGTATTATCGCCATTGTTTCGTCAGACGGTGAATGAGAGCTCGGCCCTAAATTGCTAGTGCCGTGAGTGACCACCGCGGGCGAGTTGTGAGTGAACCATTACATCCCACACCCTTGGTGTGCTGGCCGCCCATGATTTGGGCATCCCAGGCCCATTTGGGGTTCTCCCCAAGCTAGCCAACCTTTGGAGCCTCAAGATCCCGCCTCGGACCCTCTCCATCATTGCCGAGTTGCCTTCGGGCACTAATGTGCGCCAAGCGAGTGAGCCCGCTAGAGTGAGTCCGCTTCTTAAAATTGACTGCTTGCAAAATAGGTCCAAGGGCGGTGTCACATCAGCACTCCAGAGAGATTTTCTATTTTTTTGTTTTTGTTTTTTGTATTTACATGTATCGTTATCATATACGTATACTATATCTATATAATGTTTGCGGGTATAAGATCAATGCCGAAGCAAGGGAGAAAAGGTTTCATACGTTGAGGTGAACCCCGGTGGGGCAGAGAATAGGACAGTAGGTGAAGCCCGAAGTTCAAGCCAAAATTGGAATAGCGTACCCCCTGTGAGATTTTAGCTTCTTCATTCAGCTATCAGCCTTGACATTGGCCGACTTTGCTTTTTGCATCTGTCAACTGGAAGGATGCCAACAGTATATTGCAGTATAGGATGGTAAATTTTATCTCCAAATTTCTATTTTCTTTTGTTTTCGATATCTGCCCCTGGAATAGAGCATCATCTATATCTTTCGTTTCTTTTGTCTTCCTGTTGTAACCCAAGGGGCTTGAAATGCCCTTCAGAGCACATTGCCTTTCGGCTGATGTGGTGAGGCCATGTTGGCCGCCCTCTTAAAGCTAGGCATTTGATGAGGACGCGGTGGGTTCACCCGGTACTCGCCTATCTGTAATTTGCCCTTCTGGATCAGGCTTTCAATAATATCTTTGAACGGATAGCAGTCCTTAATGGAATGCCCCCTTTGTTGGTGATAAGGGCAGAATTGAGGATCATCTTTCCACCTAGCGTCATTTGGCTTTTTGGGCTCTGGGAGGACAATCTTGTCACATTCGCGGGCCCACTCAAACAACATCTGGATTTTGTCCTTCGAGAAAGAATAGGGCTTCTTCATCTTACCCCTCAACGAGGGTTGTTGCTCGACAGGCTTGGCCGAAGAAGAGCTAGCCGCCTCTTTCGCCTCTTCCCTTTGCTTCTCGAAGGCTAGCTTTAAAATCCATGACATGGACTTCTTTTTGTGCCGACTGCCCGCTAACTGGCTTGTTTTTTTGACTTGGGGTAGCCGTGGCCAGGCAATATTTTTCCAGAAAGGCCTCAATATCAACCACAATGGTATTCAGCAGATCGAAGGATTTGACTTCGATGCCAATCATCCTTAATAGGATTTCTATCTTCAAATTATGTTTACATATTTGGATAGCATCTTCATCGTTCGGCGGATGCCTACATCTCGTGCAGAGGTTTTTCCATCGTTGAACATAGTCCAGAGCGGACTCACCATCCTTTTGCTTGACCCTATACAATTCTACCTCGGTGACTTCTCCCTCGGCTAACTTCGTTTCGGCTGTCTGTGCCATGCTTAGCTTATTCATCTTCGCCGGGGCTGTCAGACTCTGGCGCAAGTTAGCTGGATGTAAGCCCATTTCGCTCAGTTTTCTTCTCAGCATATCAATTTCCTATAGTTTCTGATATAGCTCTGCTATCATAACAGGGCCAGATTAGTAGGAGCCAGGAATACTGCCTCCCGCCTTGATTTCAGGTGGGACCAATGACATCCTATTATCATCGTTGGACGCACCCAGTCCTTCAGAGATTGATATTCTTGCCCCTATACCTTTACGTGGGGGAGGAGTATGATAGCATGCTTCTTTATCAAGCGGCAAAGGGTACCCCCACTTTTCTCGGGGCCTATTAGCATGGTGGGAGGTAGAAGCTTCGATTTGATCCGCCTTTATCGGCACAAAGCATATTTCTTCATTATCTTCTTCAGTAGTTTGACTTGCGCTGGGCAGGGCTGATAGTGTATTGCAAGAGAGAGCGATGCTTCCCCTTCTATCCTTTGACTTCTTCTTGTTCTTCCCTCCTGTGGCTGGTATCTACCCCCACAGCAGGTCATCTGGTGCACTCGGCACTCCTGATTTCCTCTCAGCTTCTTGTATTAGGCCAAGGGATTCGAAGTGCTCCCGTGGGGCATGCATATTGGTGTGGGTTGTACAAGCTTCCAAAACCTCTTCACGCAATTGCTGATATAGAGATATCATGTTAACTGTTCTCTCCAAAGGGGGGGATTTCATGGGGGCATGGAGAATCCACCTTATACTCGCCAATTTGTAGTTCTCCCTTTCTGATCAAGCCTTGAATTATGTCTTTGAATATATGGCAATCCTCGATGGGATGCCCAACCATCTGATGATAAGGGCAGAAGTGGGGATCATCCCTTTTCTCAGCATCATCCATTTTTTTCGTCCTCGGGAGAGTGACCTTGTTATATTTAATGGCCCACTCGAACAAAGCTCGAGTCTTGTCCCTGGGGAAGGCATAGAGTTTCTTCATCTTATTCTATAGGGAGGGACCCTCTTGACGTCCATCGAGTTTAGGGGGAGGAGGGTTAAGTACCCCTTTATCCCTTTTCGCCTTGAAGTCAACAGTGTGAACTACTTTGAGTGCCGGCCGTTTGTTATTTCGCCTAATCCTCTGGCTTGGGGCAGCAAGAGTAGGGCAGTATCTGGAGAGGAAAGCTTCGATTTCTGCCACCACATTGTTCAACTGGTCGACGGACCTGATTTCCATCCCAATCATCCTTTCAAGGGTTTCCCGCTTCAGGTTTTGCTTGCAGATCTGGACTGCGTCTCCTTAATGTGGCGGGTGCCCGCATCTCATACTGAGATTCTGCCATCTTTTAATGTATACCAAAGTTGTTTCATCATTCTTCTACTTGGAAGCATAGAGTTTGGCCACGGTCACCTCTCTTTCAACGACGTGGAACCTTTCCCGAAATTTTTGTTGCATATCTGGCCAGTCTCTGATGGACACGACCGGCAGGTTTGAGTACCACTTGAAGGCGAGCCCCATGAGCAAGGATCTGAAGAACTTCAATAGGTAGGACTCATCGGTCATCAAATCGCCCGTCACATTGATGTAGTACGCTATATGTTCCTTCGGCGAGCCTTGCCCATTGAATTTATCAAACTTTGATGGCTTAGTAATGCCGAGAGGCAATCTCTTGGTAGCATCATGGACAGGGTAAGGTACCTTGTACACATCAAAAGAGGCATAATCATCATCGCCTCTATCGGCCAGCTTCATCTCAATCATTTATTCTATCATCATCTTGTTCAATGTTGGGTCCATGGGGCTTGGGCAGAAATGTGCTTGTAGCATCTGTGGCGTCACAGCCACCATCGCTGGAGGTATAGCGGCAATCCCCTGATGTTGAGGGGTAGGGTGCATTATCGGGGTCATGCCCCCAGTGTTATCGAGTGCCGATCGAGAGGCCGCCATCCGAGGTAAAGCCTCAAATTCATCGGTGTCTTGTTGCGAGGCTTGAGGGGGAACCTCGACCTATTTTGAGGTTGAGGCATGAATGCTCAACTCATTGAGTCACTTTTTCAGCGTTTCAGCCTCTTGCTGGTATCTTTAGAGCAGTATCATCATGGCCAGATCATGCATAGTGGAGCTGGGAGCCTGACCTCCCCCTTCCAGCGAAACGTATGGAGAAGGTGTTGGTATTTCACCATCATCTTCGGCGGTGACCACATTTGTAGTCATCGTGCCCAGATATGCAATTCTTTTGCCAGGGAGGGCTTATATTGCATCAGCCGCATCCATCTTTCTTCTGGTGACAGGACCTGGCCTTCCGATGAGCCTGGTCACCTCATCATGATCTTCAAGAGGATCCCCATAGTGGCCGGTCACTCTAGGCATATTGTAGGTAAATATCTAAAGTTGCCTACTTCTCCGGGTCACCTTCCAGACCGACTGACTAGGTGTTGATAGCTAAAATATTATGCAAGGCAAGCACGCCCTAATAGTCAGGGGAACGGTTGGTCGAGCATGAAGAAGTTAAAAGAAGCATGACGAGGGGTCTCCTCGGACTGCTGAAGCCTTAGGTCACCTGATGAAGCATCAGGGACTCCATAGTTTTTCATCTCGGGACGTCTAAAGAGGTCTACAACAAATCGGTAATGCTATACGGCAAGCCGAAATCAACAAACCCAACAAACCGGCATCGACTCATTCATACCGAACAAACCCTATATCTCTTCCAATCAAGAGAGAAATACACCTGGTGGCCGGCGACCTGATGAGGAAGCTTCCCGAGATGAAGGAATATCCCTGGTCCCCCAAAATAGGGTGCTGAAGGCAATATCAGCAGAAAACTTGAGTGACCTGATCAGGGTACACGTCATGCCGGAAAGGTCCATAAGTGGCCGAAAAGCTGCCCACTCAGGGCAAAAATACTTCGAGGGATAGTCCACTCGATGAAGATGTCCCACCCGTCCATGAAATAGGCTTAAGGACACAATTCATAGTGCCGAAGGCTGAATCAGGGTGAAACCCGAGTAAATTTGACGCGGGTTCGGCACATGTCGGAAGCCGCTCGGAACTGCAAATCGGGGCTCGAATACTTTGAAATCTACATTCCAGAGGTACCACATCAAACCCGGGGCAGTGTCAGACGTCGAGCCTCCATATGGGCCAGTTCGGAGCTAACAGGGTAGCGAAAGATGATGAATTTACCAAAGTACCCCTCATTAGCTAAAGTGAGTCGGTGCACCCCTCGTCACTAGGTGAATCGGCGCGCCCCTTCTCCCTGCCCAGTGAACTAGTGCACAGACTCAATCAATCGAGAAGTGCATAAGGTTTTGCTTGCGCATAATACACTTGTCATAGCGGTGGTTGTATGTCCGCTCACTCACGTTTATGAGTTGTGCGGGCCTCACCATCCCTCCCTCAGATTTCTGGGACTTTTTGTTTGGTTTCCGTCCGACGTGCATGTATGGAATGATCGCCCTGGCCCTTGTCTTGGTTGTGCAGGGGTATCATTCTGTTTGTCAAAATGCCCGTGGGGGGATTTCACATTTGAGCTTTCTGCGTGGGTATGTTAGCACATCCCTCCTTTGTGAGAGCCGGTGGTGTAGACCTAGGATATCCATTGGCGTATGAGCCTCAAGCTCCGCTAGCCAGCATTTTAACTATATATGGATTGTCATAGGGCTTGCCATTAAGAATCATTTCATTAAAGTGTCTACCGAAATGTCCGTGTCCCGTATGCTTGTCTGAAGCAGTGGACCCACAGGCCTCACACATTGTGGCTCATACCTTTCTACTGTTGGGTATTAACATATCTTTTCGCATTGTTTGATTGTTACGGCGAATATGGATTTGTCATCCCAGGGGAGGGAATACACTTCATTGTTTAGAACGACCGTCTTGATTTATGATTCACATATCTGTTGGGTAGCTTCCTGGGGACCGGGTTTCTTAAATCACTCAAGGTCCTTAGGGATCTACCTCTTTATGGTATGGCCCCCTGAGGAACCTTATTCAGAGAGTGAACAATAGTAGCCATTCGTCCGGTGACATGAGGAATCCATGAAGCTCTGGACATTATCGACCGTAGGTTAATGGAACTCCTCGTAGGCTAGCCCTCGAAGTTTTTGCACCCTATTTTGGTCACGAGATCGCCGTTCTTGGCATCCCGGCAATTTATGAGACCGTCTCGGACTCTTCTGTGGGTGGATCTCTATTTCTCCCCCTTACAATTTTCGGAATAAGGGGAGATGCTATCGAAATTTACCTGTGGCTTTCCCTGACTTTTCTGTTAATTTGCTTTACCTATTCCAATTCAAATTGAAACCAATAATGACAATAAATTGGTAACAATAATGAATACAATGTGTGAATAAACTGTTGCTGAAGTTCACGTTGTACTGTGGTATGTGGGAGCTGACCAGATTGGCACCAGGATTGCATAATGCCCGTGCTCGAGTATGAACCTCGCACGGAGGATGAACAATAAGGATAGAATTAACGAGGGCTTCGATGTCGTGGATGTTGCAAATTAAAAGGGAGTCCTCAACTTTTCCTTGGTAACTTGGGATTGGAATGAACTGAACATAATGAATTTAAAAAACACCTTTAATCCATGAGACTGTGGGCCAATCAAGGCTGTTAATCCTCTTCGATCAATTCATCCGAGTCGGGCTGAATTTCTCCGCTACGTCGACCCCATGCCTACTGGGGTCAACCCCTTTCTTTATCCTAAATGCCCCTTCTTCACCTTAAACACTATCCGCGTCGACCCCGTGCTTGCTGGGGTCGACCCCTTTTCTTCCCTTGAATGTCCCCTGAGTCGGCGCCAAACCCTGCGTCGACCTCTCCCTCTTCTCTTAGACCTCCCCTGAATGGGAGCCAGCTTTGCCAAGTATAGGTGAACCGGCGCAAGGGTGATTCCTTGCCGCACCGATTCACTCATTCCCCCATCCTCTTGGCGCCGGCTCACTATGCCCAACGCCGGTTCACTCTCCTCTTCACTGGCCGCATAATCCCCCTCGCGCCGATTCACTATGCCATGCGTCGATTCATCACCATACCCTCTAAGTCAACTCCCGTGAGCCCAGGTCGACTTCCATCATCTGTTAGTCAATTGATCATCCCTCACTTTGCCTAACACATGGTCATCCTATAAATAAATAATAATGATAATGATAAATCAATAATGGACTCATTTGGGCATATTTTCTTCATACATGTACAAGCATACACATACATGCACGCACTTATCTATATATATGTATATATGCATAGTTATTTCTACTGTGTGCTTGTTTGCTCAGATTTCCCAGTATATCAAATGGTGATATGCGGAAGGTCAGATAAATTCTGACTAGAAGCTCTCACTGAGCATGAGGTGACCCTCGGATCTAAGTCCTCCGCCACGTATCGGGAGTCGATTTAATAGGGTATTACCATATTATGTGCTTGAGTGCATGCATTACACGACACACACACCTTTTGCTTCATGCATTTTTGCATATTTGCTTAGTCCTAGCGGCCCTATATCTTGGCGATTAATCAAGGGTCCTCTCTCTTTTAGAGGGATGTAATTAACGTCATAGCTTTTACAGTATAACGAACTTCTGGTCTTGACACGGACACCACCTTTGCCTGGTTGGTCAGGTTGAGTGCATAATAAAAAAAATTATCACGAAAGTGACTGGCACGCCTATTGTAACGACCCGAGAATCCGATTACCGGGAAGGCCCGATAACCCGAGACTCGCACCGCCGCCCACGAGCCGGGAGGGCTCGGAAGGGCTAAAAGGAGTGTGGAGGCACAAAGAAATAGGAAATAAAGCAGGACAACCAACAACAACAAGCTGAAAGAAAGAACAACTACAGCTACAACAGAGTCCAGTCCAACAGAAAGTACAGTCTAAAGTAGTAAAACGTACCACATGCCAAGTGAACACTCGGCCCGGCAAGCTGGCAACTGAGAACCTCCGCTCCGCACCCTCGAACCTCGAGGAAGAACCACCACACCTGAAAAGCAGGGAATGAGTCTCCAAACAGAGACTCAGCAGGGATCCCGCGGAACCCCAACCGGAAACAACGGCGGTAGCGGAAAGGAGAGCTACAACTACAGCAGGAACAGCAAACCGGTGGCCGGTCAAAACTCGGCACTACAGCTACTCCTACTGCCAGAAGGCACACCTCGATCATGAAGTCGAAGCTACCAAACCACGCTAGTACCACCTACCGAAGTAAAAAACACACGGTAACCACGCCATAGAGGCCTGTCCCCCGGACAGCCAACCTGGACACGCTGTCCAAGGTGCAACCCCGACCATCCGATCGCGGGTACCGCACCACAAGACGCCACCTCGGTAAAGCCACTAGCACAAGTCTCACGGCGCAAGAACCGACACACGTGCCAAGGTGAAACAATCGAACTCACCGGTCAACACGACCGAAAACCCGAAGGTCAAAGACACAGAGACTGACAGTCTGTCACTCCGTACTCGACAGGAGTACCACCCACTAGAAGCACAGCCGATAGCGTCCCCTGACGTCTTACACCGCACAGCAGGTGAACCGCCTGACGTGGTAGGTCTTACCCGAGGCGCGAACACCGTACAAGTAACCACAAACAAGTAACTAGTTGGGGTCACGCCCGTTGACGTGGGTCCAACCGCCCCCAACCACGTGTGCACACACAGACCACGTGTCACTAGGTCTTGTCCTCTGACCGGTTTTCCCCCGTAGCCGGACTCTGGCTACCGACGAGGGGCCTATGGTAACCGGTCCACAAACCGTCTCAAAGGGTAAGCCTCTCCACCTACTCCCAGGTGGGACCACTCGCGTGTAAGCAGGCTACGACTAGTGGAGGGTCACTAAAGGAGTAGACTCTCAAGTCAACAGAAAATAACATCCGAATCTGATGACGTACGGGGACCACCCCACGTACCGGCCCCGTCGCACGGTGACCACAGCCGGAGAAGAAATAGGACTCGCAGTCCTCAGCCACGCACGCACCCTGCGCGAGAGTCGAGAAAACTCAAGTGGCACTAAGCCGCTGGACTCTGGGCAGTCCTCTAGACGCACTACACCCAATGGTCCTTGAGTCACAAGACTCGGGGTCAAGACCGTTGTACGCAATAGCACAAGGCCGTCAATCTAGTCTAATTTCTAGGTCTAAAACCACGGGACCGGTTTTCCCCCGTAGCCGGACTCTGGCTACCGACGAGGGGCCTATGGTAACCGGTCCACAAACCGTCTCAAAGGGTAAGCCTCTCCACCTACTCCCAGGTGGGACCACTCGCGTGTAAGCAGGCTACGACTAGTGGAGGGTCACTAAAGGAGTAGACTCTCAAGTCAACAGAAAATAACGTCCGAATCTGATGACATACGGGGACCACCCCACGTACCGGCCCCGTCGCACGGTGACCACAGTCGGAGAAGAAACAGGACTCGCAGTCCTCATCCACGCACGCACCCTGCGCGAGAGTCGAGAAAACTCAAGTGGCACTAAGCCGCTGGACTCTGGGCAGTCCTCTAGACGCACTACACCCAACGGTCCTTGAGTCACAAGACTCGGGGTCAAGACCGTTGTACGCAATAGCACAAGGCCGTCAATCTAGTCTAATTTCTAGGTCTAAAACCACGGTAGCACGAGTACCGAGACAACTCACGAGTCGTCAAGACCACTCCCTCGGGAAGGGAACGCAAGGGACTAAGGCCACCCACACGGGCCACACGGAAAACACAGAAGCACGATTCCTGGGGCAGCACACAAGCCACCACGACGATTTCCCATCTTGTAGCAAGCGGGAAACCTCCAGCCCCAGGCCGGATAACTGGACTTGCAGTCCAAGGCCAAACACGTGGCCCACATGGGAATCGCCTTCCAAAGAGACCCACTACATGCGGGGGAGACCCCACCGCACGCACACCGATGCACGGTGACTCGATCGAGTGTAACATGAAAGCCCGAAACACGTGGGGTCACCCGGACCCACCACACCTACTGGCACGCTAATCGAGGCAACACGGTCCCTCCCGACACACCAAAAACATGGACACAGAACCCATGGGGTGTCAGGGATACTCACAAGGCCGGAGGTCGACCACTGGGTCACAACCGAGTCGACCGGAGACCAACACAACACAATCGGGACGCTAAAAGGTCACCTAGACCCTTAAGCTCATGACATGCAAAACGAGGTAAGTGGGACCTCTTGACACCCAAAGACACGGTCACGGAACTCCACGGGGTGTCCGAGACACTCACGAGACCTAAAGTCAACCACTGGGTCACAACCGGGTCGACCGGGGGTCAAAATAGTGCAAATAGGAACCAGAACGTGGTAGTGGTCTCCTGGTGACCGCGACCAGATAGTGGTCGACCGGGGACCGCGACCAGATGGTAGCGGTCGACCGGAGACCGCGACCATGCTGTCACGGTCACCTCACGACCGCGACCAGCCACGCGCAACCCCGATGGTAGCGGTCGCCCGAGGACCGCGACCAGATAGTAGCGGTCATCCCATGACCGCGACTAGACCAAGGCGGTCTATCGCACGACCGCGACGCTCGAAGGCCTCCTCGACCAAACACAAGGATGAAGGTGGTTCTCCCACGACCGCGACCAGTGAACGCGGTTACTGGTAGACCGCGATCATTTCGGAAAACCGAGAACGGCGGGAAAACACCCAAAAATCCACGCCACGCCCCAATCATCCACGGATGAAGGGGAAAACACAGGGGAAGCTCCCCAGTAGCCCCTAGCATGCATCTATGGCCTCGGATCGGCCTAAAACGCAATGAAACGGGAGATCGGCCCACAAGCCCTAAAACATGGATTTTGCCCAAATCACCCCGTTTGGCCCGCTCGGCTCACCGTAGCCTACGAAACTTGCGGGAAAGGAAGTGCACGAGCTGGGGGTCCATCACCCTACCTCCACCGAAGATTTCGCGCACCGTGGACGCCGATCCACGAAGAAAACGCCGTTGAAGCCTCGCCGTTCCACGAACCCACGGCCGAGCTTCACCACGCCTCCACTGCCTCGATCCTCATCCATCCTCGCTCGCGCCTCGCCCGTGCCGTCCCCGCCTCGCCCGTACTCCGCCCCGTCGGCCGCCGGAGAGAGAGGGAGAGAGGAGAGAGCGTGAGAAGAGAGAGGGAGAGAAGAGAGAAATGAGAGGGGAGAGAGAGGGTGGGTTAATATATAGGAAAATCCAAAAATTTGAAAAAATCCCAAAAAATAGAAAATCACACCTGCTCGATCCTCGCGACGCGCTGATCGCAACGGTACCACTCGCGCCCAAGTGAACGGCCTGGTTCACCCGCAACGAGCTTCCGAAGGGAAAGCCGAAACCCACGCCGGGAATCGGAAAACACACGTGGAAAAAGCCGCGGAACGCCTCCGGGCCTCCGAAACGACTCCGGATCGCGCCGATCCGAGCATGAAAGATGTCCGAAATGAAATTTCGGACACAACGGAGTCGGACGCTCCGAGAAACCAGATCCGGGACCCACGAACGAGGATCCGAAAAACCCGGGGCATTACAGCCCTCCCCCCTTAAAGGAATTTCGTCCTCGAAATTCAGGACCAAGCACTAAGTCACAGGGGAAGAACACTGAACGAACTGATAAAGCTGTCAGAGCCCCAGCACAGAAAATCTCGGTTCTCATGAAAACACCGGTCCTGAGGGACACAGCCAGACTTACAATCACAAGCAACACCTCGCTCCTCGCACCGAGCACACTGGCCAACAGAGCAGGCATATACCAAAGGACACAGTCCGGCATCACCTCAGACAACGTGAGAATCCACCATGGCACCGCAGCCACAATCTCGCCCACCAAGGAATCACAACCCTCGACACGAGCAACAGCTACCGATTCATCCAATGGTCGGCAGACAAATCGCACATCAGCTTCGCAGCCAGCTGACAGGTCGCACACCCTCCTCAAGGGAGCAACCAAAACAGAGCCTCCACCAGCTCATGCAGTCCTCTCCGCAGACCGCAACTAGAACATCGGCTCAGCATCAAGAAACACCTCACACATGGCAAGCCAAAAGCTGGACATAACACTGTGCCAACTCTTGTCAGAAGACAAACTTCGACAAAGTCCAGATCCCATCTGGAAAGGCACATCACAGAAATGACCACCAAAGGTCTCGCTGGCACACGGCTCTCGCCACGCTCGAGCCCTAACAACCAGCATCTTCTGTCTCTAAAAAGACCATCCATTGGTCACCGACTGCTCGCTCAGCTTCTTCCTTCTTTCCTGGTCCTCGACCGGGTCCAAAGGAATCATTCCAAACCTCAGCAAACCATCCGTCGACTCACACACAGACTGATGCCGCATCTCGAGCTGTACTCCTCTCGGACACCGCATCCGAGCTTGAACATCGCTCCAACTCGACCCTCTCGGAGAGCACAACGAAACCAAATGATGGATCCTGGTGTCTTCAGTCATCACCTCACTGGACTCAGACTTACAGGGGAATCATCCTATGCTGGTCACCAACCCAGGGATAACCATTGCGACACCAACGTCCCATCAAGGACCGCCCACCGACGCCAACCTCACAAAAGGCCTCCGCCCATAGGCGTCACTCTTCCATCTGGTCTCATCAAATCCTTCGATCAATGCAAGTGGACACCTGCCAATCCCGATTCCACCCTTACCACAGAGCCACGGGACACCACCTGAACAGTGCTCACGGGTCCCTAAGCAACAAACATCTCACCGCGGTTGGCTACGAGACTAGCCTTACCAGTCACTCGCAGCTACCAACAGGAACCCACAGCCTGCCAGAGATCACTTCTCCAAGAACGATCGCATTCGAGGACACGACAGGGAACACAAGTCGGCACCAAGACACCGACTCTGACCAACACGTCCTCAACCATCGTCAGGCGACATCCTTAACAACCTCATCCAGGTCCAACACCGACGCCTGACACGGCTTCCAACACAGGAACAGGGTACTCATGCGGTGCACTAGCCAGCACTTTTCCCAACACTCCAACTTGCCAGTGCCAACAACCATAATACCTCGAGCAACGGCACGGCAAAAACACATTTCACACCGAGGAACCCATCCTCCGATGCTCAACGCAAACTCAGGAATCCGCCCGTAGCAACCAACGCTACGATCCTGAACCAGTGGGTCACAAGCCCACCACGCTTCCGCTGCGCACTCAAATCCGCGCGCACAGCCGAGAAAGCAAACACCGCCCAACCAGCACTCGTCCTTCCGGAACAGCGCCAACACCCTCACACGACAAGGGAATGGGCACAACTTCTCCTCACAGGCAACCACCCTGCCAAGACAAGGAGCACGTCTCGCACGGACTTCATGGCACACAAGGCCAACCAATCCGAACACACAATGCAAGACGACGATCCTTAGCCGAACGCAATCTCTCCAACCAAAGGAGAAACCAGCGCACTTTCGACCAACGGAAGAACTCCACGCTCGACCTGACCTCGAACCTCGCGCACGCTGGAAACAGCACCATCCAGCACCGAGAAAACCATCACTTCCATCAGGTCAGCGCCTCCGACACACTCGGCGAGTGTCACGTCGGACCACAATCACAGCATCTCTTGATGCATCACCGCTGCAATTCCTCGAACCACAACACGGCATGCCAAGAGCCGCAACACGAGCCGTAACGACAACCGCCGACGCTCATCCTCGAGTCCTGAAACTCACCGCGGAACCTTCACACCTCAGACCAAATCCAAGGCAAACACACCCCTTCGCATACGAGAGCGCAGGAGCAAGACTTACTGGGACACCACAACCCAATCCTGCCTCGAAATCCATAAAACAACCGGGACCAACACCTCATTTCTGACGCCACAGAGCACGACAAGATCATCAGGCTCGACGAAACAGCAGCTCACTGAGAAGATCCTCCGCTCACCCGAGCACACTTCTCGATCAGAACACCCACTCTGCCACCTTAAACCACAACCTGAACACCTCAGGGGCTGGACAAACCTCAAGCTGGAGTGGCCAAAACCGACAACAGCTCCCTCAGAGCACGCTCACGGCCACTTAACCATGAAAATCCGCTCCAGCCACCTGACCATGCTGCAGGTTCCTCGAACGCAGCACCACGAGCTCGCGCCTGCCAACAACCTCTGCCCAACGCAGCACAACCAGGGCCTTCACCGATGAGGGAGAAGGCTCTCGACCTCGATCCTTAGACCCCATGCTGGCACGAAAGCCGCGGACAGTAACCACCTTCACAGCGCCGCATAGCGCACTCAAGCTCTCAAGCGAGAAACTAGGCGGAAAGCGAACACAAAACCCTAAGCCAGCTACCCACTGTACTGGACCTTATGGACTCTGATCACTGCAACATTTTGAATTCCTATGTACGTCCACAACCACCGCTCTGATACCAGCTGTAACGACCCGAGAATCTGATTACCGGGAAGGCCCGATAACCCGAGACTCGCACCGCCGCCCACGAGCCGGGAGGGCTCGGAAGGGCTAAAAGGAGTGTGGAGGCACAAAGAAATAGGAAATAAAGCAGGACAACCAACAACAACAAGCTGAAAGAAAGAACAACTACAGCTACAACAGAGTCCAGTCCAACAGAAAGTACAGTCTAAAGCAGTAAAACGTACCACATGCCAAGTGAACACTCGGCCCGGCAAGCTGGCAACTGAGAACCTCCGCTCCGCACCCTCGAACCTCGAGGAAGAACCGCCACACCTGAAAAGCAGGGAATGAGTCTCCAAACAGAGACTCAGCAGGGATCCCGCGGAACCCCAATCGGAAACAACGGCGGTAGCGGAAAGGAGAGCTACAACTACAGCAGGAACAGCAAACTGGTGGCCGGTCAAAACTTGGCACTACAGCTACTCCTACTGCCAGAAGGCACACCTCGATCATGAAGTCGAAGCTACCAAACCACGCTAGTACCACCTACCGAAGTAAAAAACACACGGTAACCACGCCGTAGAGGCCTGTCCCCCGGACAGCCAACCTGGACACGCTGTCCATGGCGCAACCCCGACCATCCGATCGCGGGTACCGCACCACAAGACGCCACCTCGGTAAAGCCACTAGCACTAGTCTCACGGCGCAAGAACCGACACACGCGCCAAGGTGAAACAACCGAACTCACCGGTCAACACGACCGAAAACCCGAAGGTCAAAGACACAGAGACTGACAGTCTGTCACTCCGTACTCGACAGAAGTACCACCCACTAGAAGCATAGCCGGTAGCGTCCCCTGACGTCTTACACCGCACCGCAGGTGAACCGCTTGACGTGGTAGGTCCTACCCGAGGCGCGAACACCGTACAAGTAACCACAAACAAGTAACTAGTTGGGGTCACGCCCGTCGACGTGGGTCAAACCGCCCCCAACCATGTGTGCACACACAGCCCACGCGTCACCAGGTCTGGTCCTCTGACTGGTTTTCCCCCGTAGCCGGACTCTGGCTACCGACGAGGGGCCTACGGTAACCGGTCCACAAACCGTCTCAAAGGGTAAGCCTCTCCACCTACTCCCAGGTGAGACCACTCGCGTGTAAGCAGGCTACGACTAGTGGAGGGTCACTAAAGGAGTAGACTCTCAAGTCAACGGAAAATAACGTCCGAATCCGATGACGTACGGGGACCACCCCACGTACCGGCCCCGTCGCACGGTGACCACAGTCGGAGAAGAAACAGGACTCGCAGTCCTCAGCCACACACGCACCCTGCGCGAGAGTCGAGAAAACTCAAGTGGCACTAAGCCGCTGGACTCTGGACAGTCCTCTAGAGGCACTACACCCAACGGTCCTTGAGTCACAAGACTCGGGGTCAAGACCGTTGTACGCAACAGCACAAGGCCGTCAATCTAGTCCAATTTCTAGGTCTAAAACCACGGTAGCACGAGTACCGAGACAACTCACGAGTCGCCAAGACCACTCCCTCGGGAAGGGAATGCAAGGGACTAAGGCCACCCACACGGGCCACACGGAAAACACAGAAGCACGATTCCTGGGGCAGCACACAAGCCACCATGACGATTTCCCATCTTGTAGCAAGCGGGAAACCTCCAGCCCCAGGCCGGATAACTGGACTCGCAGTCCAAGGCCAAACACGTGGCCCACACGGGAATCGCCTTCCAAAGAGACCCACTACATGCGGGGGAGACCCCACCGCACGCACACCGATGCACGGTGACTCGATCGAGTGTAACATGAAAGCCCGAAACACGTGGGGTCACCCGGACCCACCACACCTACTGGCACGCTAATCGAGGCAACACGGTCCCTCCCGACACACCAAAAACATGGACACAGAACCCATGGGGTGTCAGGGATACTCACAAGGCCGGAGGTCGACCACTGGGTCACAACCGAGTCGACCGGAGACCAACACAACACAATCGGGACGCTAAAAGGTCACCTAGACCCTTAAGCTCATGACATGCAAAACGAGGTAAGTGGGACCTCTTGACACCCAAAGACACGGTCACGGAACTCCACGGGGTGTCCGAGACACTCACGAGACCTAAAGTCAACCACTGGGTCACAACCGGGTCGACCGGGGGTCAAAATAGTGCAAATAGGAACCAGAACGTGGTAGTGGTCTCCTGGTGACCGCGACCAGATAGTGGTCGACCGGGGACCGCGACCAGATGGTAGCGGTCGACCGGAGACCGCGACCATGCTGTCACGGTCACCTCACGACCGCGACCAGCCACGCGCAACCCCGATGGTAGCGGTCGCCCGAGGACCGCGACCAGATAGTAGCGGTCATCCCATGACCGCGACTAGACCAAGGCGGTCTATCGCACGACCGCGACGCTCGAAGGCCTCCTCGACCAAACACAAGGATGAAGGCGGTTCTCCCACGACCGCGACCAGTGAACGCGATTACTGATAGACCGCGATCATTTCAGAAAACCGAGAACGGCGGGAAAACACCCAAAAATCCACGCCACACCCCAATCATCCACGGATGAAGGGGAAAACATAGGGGAAGCTCCCCAGTAGCCCCTAGCATGCATCTATGGCCTCGGATCGGCCTAAAACGCAATGAAACGGGAGATCGGCCCACAAGCCCTAAAACATGGATTTTGCCCAAATCACCCCGTTTGGCCCGCTCGGCTCACCGTAGCCTACGAAACTTGCGGGAAAGGAAGTGCACGAGCTGGGGGTCCATCACCCTACCTCCACTGAAGATTTCGCACACCGTGGACGCCGATCCACGAAGAAAACGCCGTTGAAGCCTCGCCGTTCCACGAACCCACGGCCGAGCTTCACCACGCCTCCACCGCCTCGATCCTCATCCATCGTCGCCCGCGCCTCGCCCGCGCCGTCCCCGCCTCGCCCGTACTCTGCCCCGTCGGTCGCCGGAGAGAGAGGGAGAGAGGAGAGAGCGTGAGAAGAGAGAGGGAGAGAAGAGAGAAATGAGAGGGGAGAGAGAGGGTGGGTTAATATATAGGAAAATCCAAAAATTTAGAAAAATCCCAAAAAATAGAAAATCACGCCTGCTCGATCCTCGCGACGCACTGATCGCAGCGGTACCACTCGCGCCCAGGTGAACGGCCCGGTTCACCCGCAACGAGCTTCCGAAGGGAAAGCCGAAGCCCACGCCGGGAATCGGAAAACACACGCGGAAAAAGCCGCGGAACGCCTCCGGGCCTCCGAAACGACTCCGGATTGCGCCTATCCGAACATGAAAGATGTCCGAAACGAAATTTCGGACACAACGGAGTCGGATGCTCCGAGAAACCAGATCCGGGACCCACGAACGAGGATCCAAAAAACTCGGGTCATTACACCTATACAACTAAGATAAAATAATTTCCAATTCTTATAAGTTGGCACACTCGTTGGGACTGAGTCTCCCATCATCTTTTCGGCAAGATACGGGGCCCTTGGGGCCCTCCCAAAGAATGCTAATCGTTTGCCTATTTTTATGATCGTGGAAAATGAGATGGCAATTAGACTTGCTACTCTGTCCTTTGGCCCACACGTGGTGGCTGCTCACGCCACCGATGGGTACCTATCGGTGCCTACCACTTTCGGAGCTTTCACACCAGTGGTCGGATTCCCAAACTTTTTGGGAGTTGCATTCGCTGACGTCATCGAGGTCGCGGCAGACAAAGCTGTTGCTCTTGTTGCTGTCAAGAAGCGGGAGACCCGCCAAGCTGAGAATCGAACCTGCCAGGCCTCCTTGGGAGGCCAAATCCAATTGGTAAGTTGCATGGTGAACCATGTGGCTCGTGGGGCCTATCCCAACTACAACAACAAGCCCGAGAGTTGCTAAAGGGGAAGTTCTAAGAGAAATACCTCTGCTCCTGTCACTGGACAACTCTCGATTTCAGGGAAGTCCATCCTAATTGGTGGCGTCCATGTCTTTCTGGACGGCCATGACGCCCAAGCGATCCTGGACCGTGTAGTCCCGGTGATACCGATCTGTAATTCTTTCCAGGCCCTATCAGGGAGAAGAGCTGAGAAAGAGGAAGAGGGCCGCCAGGGCGGAAGAGAATTGGCCCCAAGGCCAAAGAAGTTCAAGTAGGTTTGGATCCCTTAGAAGATCCGACCTGTTCAGCAAGATGTACCTGTTCGATGCAACCCCAGGCCCATGGAGGCGGGGGAAAGAAGAAGAGGGGGTTCGCTTTAAGAAGAGATGAGGCGGTTGTGGATCCCCCATGCCGTGTTGCTTTTAAGGCCTGCGCACGACAGGCTGACATCCTGGTAGTAAGAGGAAGATTTGATCAATCCGCCATAATGTCATAGCTGGCGTATATGCCTCCGATGCAGGGCCAACAACTCTCCCCTATCCTTCCACAGGGACAAGGGCATGAAGAGATGACCAATATGGTCAGAAGTTATTTCTGGAGTCTGGGGAACCCTTTGTTAGGCTAGCAGCGGCTGCTTCAAGCGACAGTTGCCGAAGAAGAGGAGCAAGATGATTACTTGCCGATGGTGGGTATAGAAGAAGAGAGAAAAGATGCATCGTCTGTGGATGACAATGGATATGAGGACGGCTTAGGAGACGTAGCCGATGAAGCTCTTCCACATCAAGAGGGAAGAAAGAAGATATTTGTGTTTGAACGACTGACCTTTCCTGGTCACACGAGAATGAGAGTCTGGAAACAGAGAGAAAGAATGCAAGTTTTTACTTGCAATATGTCCGGAGTGGCCGACGGATATGGGGCTTTACCTGAAGAGCTCGAAGAATTGGCTCGACTAGCCGAAAGGCCAAGGCCGAATACCAGAAGAAGCAGGGCCATAGAAGAAATGATAAAAGCAGTGAAAGGGAAAGAGGTCATCACCGAAGATGTCACTACGCTGACTACAAATGTAGTGGCATCTAAAGAAGATGAGATTTTACTAACCACCTCACCCGAAGGTGCTTCGGGAGAAACAGTTCAGGGTGTTCCTAGCATAGCGGCCCTAGATCCATCAATATTAATGCTACTACAAAAGTATCAACAGAAGATAGAGCTATTGTAGAAACAGCTACATGAGAAGACAGAGCAGACCACAGCATCAAAACAGCTAGAGATGCAGGCGAAATCATCACTGGGAGGTGCTAACCCAATTGATCCTCCCCCATCGTGAAACCTTTTCCAACCTGCGGAGCATAGTCAGGCTGCCACCCAATAGCGTGTGCCTTAGCCGCTGCTGCCACCAGTGTTGCCTCAGTTGCATCAAGCACCTCTATTACGCCCGACACCGCAGGCGACCACTTTGGTTACCCCCTACCTCCAGTCGGTGCACTTCTACCTGGATCCAGTTGATCCGGACATTGTAAGCAAGTTGATGGTTGAGAGGATGATTGAGATGAAGCTGTCTGAGTGGGGTGAGGGCGACTATGTCACCTTCGATGCATATCGGGTGCCCTAGCCGCCACATCATGTGGCTAAGCGGCTCCCTCCTGGGATCAGTAAGCCGCCTAAATTTGATAAGTTCAATGGGCAGGGGTCCCTTAAAGAACATATTGCTTATTATATGACAGTCATGGGTGATTTGGCCATAGACGAGTCATATCTGTCAAAATTCTTCGAGTCCTCGTTGACAGGGCTCGCATTTGAATGGTACTCCAGCCTACCGGCCGGATCGATCAACGATTGGCCGGACATGCAAAAGAAATTTAGAGAGAGATTTCATGTCATTGAAAGGGAAGTTACGGTGGCTGAATTGTACTCATCCAGGCAGAGGCCAGATGAAACCGCTCTTGGCTATATTAAGAGATGGAGGAACCTCTGGATGAGATGCAAGTGGCCCCCGCATCAGGAGGACGATGTACAGATCTGCAAACCAAACCACATGAGGGAGGTCCTAGAAAAGATGATTGGCATGGAAATAAGGTCTTTTGACCGCTTAAATAATGTAGTGGCGGAGATTGAAACCTTCCTGGCAAGACATGCTTCACCAGTAACCAATGCCATCACTCAGAAGGGAAAGGTAATAGACCGGCGACCAGCACCGAAAGAAGTAAACATTGTTGACTTGAAGACATTTGAGCAACAGAGGGATAAATACAAGAAGGCAGCTGCTCCCCCACCTTCCAATGCAACAGATAAGAAGGAGGGTCCCTCACTTAGGGACAAAATGAAAAAGGGATATTCCTTCCCTAAATGATAAGACTAGGGTCCTTTTTGACTGGGTCAGTCGGTATAATAAGATTACTCTGCCAGAACCAAAGAGGCCAGAAGATCTGAAGAGGAAGGATAGCCCAAGATTTTGCCCCTATCATCAAATGTTGGGACATCCAATTGAAAACTGTTATGTGTTCAAGGATGTAATCGAAGGCCTAATAAAAAAAGGTGAGCTTGAGATGGGGGAGTACAAAGTTGATCCTCTGTAGCCTCATGAAGCACCAATAAATAGGGCAGCTGCCAATATGGTATCTCTATACCAAGCATTGCCAGAAGAGGTTGTAGAGGGCAGCACCCAACACACCTATGAGGCGTGTTTTCTAACAACTTGGTCAGGCCGAAGATGGGAACGCCGGCCGCCGGCCAACCATGATATTATTTTTAGAGGGGAGCAATCCTATCAAATACCCCCTCCGGAGATCAAGGGAATTCAGATTCCCCCTCCGCCAGGGCTTTACCCCCAAAGCAAAGAGGGCGATGTCATCCCCTCTTTTGTTGAATTTCTCATAGCAGCCAAGGGGAAACACCCCTGTCAGGAAGCCAACCCTATTGCCTGGCACACTCACTTTCAGCCTCCCCAGCCATTCCTTCTGCAGGATGAAGATGGGGCTAGCCCAATTTCATGTGCCAAGGGTTAGTAGAATGATGGCATAGCACAACAAAACAATTCAGAGCCAAAGCCCGATGAGGCAAGACGATCAAGAGTTGAGGCACAAGATTCTCCCAAACCTAGATGGGTAGAGGAGATGAAGTTGTCGAATGTTCGAGCCGGAAGCCGGATTATGAAGCTGCTGAAAAAGCTCCCGTCAAGGTTCACTATCTGGGAGATTCTCTCTCAGAGCGAGGAGACCCGATAGGCCATCCTCACGGCTTTGCAAACTCTCACCCACTATGAAAGTTGTTTTGCTGAGACATTGTCAGAGGTAAACGTGACATTCACTGAAGAGGATATACTACTCCCTTCTGTCAGCCACAACAGGCCATTATATATGAGAGGGCAGCTGAACGGCCAGTCAGTGAACAAAATCCTGGTAGATCCCGGTGCAGCTGTCAACATACTCCCTTGTCAGATTTATCAGAAATACTACTTCGATGTTCACCTTACTAAAGTCAGGGATATGCATATTGTCGGCTTCAATCAAAAATTTGAGGTCCCACTGGGAGTGGCTGAGTTCACCCTCACAATCGCCAACTTCACCACTAGGGTACAATTCCATGTTATCAACTCTAGCACCTCATACAAGGCACTGCTCGACCACTCATGGCTGCATGAAAACTTGGTGGTGCCTTCTACATTACACCAATGTATCAAGTACAATCGAGACGGGAAGGAGGAGAGGATATTTGCTGACCTCCACCCATTCGAAGTGTTTGAATGTCATCTCTTATATGCTTCCCTCTACATGGAGTAGACTTAGAAGCCCAACGAGTCAAAAGCTCCAGTTAAGACAGCAAAGGGAACCTCAGGTGATGATTGGTTTCCACCACCGCCGCCTAGATATGTAAACCCTCGGGCTGTATCACACATTGCCAGCACAGGCGAAATTACCTGAGCTGCATCGTCCAATATCTACCCCAAGGTGAATGAAGCCAGGGTCCAAGAGGTTTATGGACATACCAAGGTCCCTAACAGGCTTATTAAACCAATAACAAGGCTTTACAGTCCAACAGTCAAAGTTCACAAAACATTGGAGGTCGCTCATCCAACAGGCCCCACTAGCATATTTTATGAAGCAGGAGAGCACCCTGCACAACAAGATTGTGACTGTTATATTCCCGACGACCTGGATAATCCAATGGTCCCAATTCAGGGTTTGGAGTTCATGGCGGGAAGAGTAGCTGGGCTATTTAAGAAAATGTTGATTCCTTCTCTTCAACCCCGGGAAGAAAAAGAGTCCTTCAAGAAGCTCTAGTATCCTGCCAATCTAGATAAGGAGCTGAAGCGCATCTCATTGAACCCCGGTTTAGGGTTCACTCATGAAGAATACTACTATGGGCGGCGCTACGAGGTGGATGTGATCTCCACCTTTGTCCTACCAACTGAAGGACTACCAGGGGCAACCTATGATGATTACCCGGTAGAGTGTGAGTGTGCTGAGTCACCCCAACAGTCACCAGGGTTATTTCTACCCTATCGGCTTGATTATCAGAACTCAGAAACCTCGGACACCTGCAGATGCTGGGAAGAGGTCCTTCATGAAGAGGTGGCATTGCAAGCCAAATTTGATATAGCCAGCAGTAGCGAAGCTGAAAATTCCGAATAGGGATAGAGCTGTTCTAGTCATTGTTCACCACCCGTTATGCCACTAGGGCAACCAGAACTGATTGCTGAAATGCTCGGTAAATGCAATCGAATTACATCCCCTATAGAAGCTATATCTGAATAGGGGTAGGCCACTCCTGCTGAGGATTTGGAGCTGAGTCTTTCCACCTTTGGGCCTACCCCGGACATAATGGCTGAAACTAGAAGCTCGAATGGTCCATCGACCGAACAGCCTTTACTCTCACAACAAGCCAGGCCGAAGGTCTTCTCAAGAGGCAGGGGGCAATATGAGGAAGAACTAGAAGTCTTGGAAGCGGAAGATGACGTCGATGATTTCATTGACCTGTAGTCGACACCTCCGAAAATTGAAGACGGTGGCCAAGCCACGGTCGACGAATTAATAGAGGTAAATCTGGGAAGTGAAGATGATCCCAAGCCTACATTCCTCAGTGTCCTGCTCTCTTTAGAAGAACGGAAGTTGTATATATAGCTGCTGCAAGAATTCTAGGACTATTTTGCTTGGAATTATCAAGAAATGTCGGGGCTCAGCCCTGTAGTGTCACAGCATATTCTGTCTATAGACCTAAGGGTCGAACCTATAAAGCAGCCACACTACAAGAAAATTGGCCTATAGCCATGAGTTTTACCTACGCTTTCTAAAAACATAGGTATAAGCGACATATTCCGACGTTGTTAAATTAACATTGGTAAATTTCCTAAGTTTTATTATAGCATAGCTATGTGGTCATCTTATTCCGACGGTTTTATAATAAATGTAGGAAAAGATAATATATAACTACAATTTTTTATAAACGTGAGAATAGAGCCTATAAATGGTTTCGCCTTTTTTCAAACATAACAATAAGTCGATTGAGAAAAAAATAAAAAAATAACAAACGTCGCAATAGGCTTCACCTAGATGGCGGCAAAAATGCCGCCCGAGCTTTTATGAGCCCGAGCCTTGATGCCTTCTTCCCCCTCCTCTTCCTCTGCCACCCCGTCCCCCAATCTACTGGATCTTTGCCCTCTCCTTCTTCATTCTCTTCCCCACTAAAACCCTAGTTGCGCTCTCCGTTGGCCTCACCCGCCACCACCGCCTGCTCACTGCCGGACTGCCTCTCCCGCCCTCCTTCCCTACTATAGCATCCTCCCCTCTGCTTCAGCATGTGAACAGGACCACGGCTCCCGCGATTCCCCAGAGCCGCCATCCCCTCCCGCCTTCCGCCTGCCCTCCACCACAAATGATGACAACAGCAGCCCTGTCGCCACCACTGCGGGCTACATCTACACCACCTCCAACGTGCTCGCTTTATTCCCCCTTTCTTTTTCCTGTAAACCCACGCCACACGCCAACCCCATCGCCGACCACCGGGATCCCTACCACACCTTCCTCTTTTACTTCCACCGTATGTTGCCCCCTTCCTCTTCTTCTTCCCCACATATTTGCTCCCAGACCCTGCAACAAAATACCGTCAACCCCAACCCCTCTCACCCTCGGCCATTCTCCTTCAGCATACTGCCCCCTTCCTCCTCTTCTTCCTCTTCTATTTGTTCGTAGGCCCAGCAACTACGAAGTTGCATAGCAACCCCCATCACTGGCCCCCTCCCTGCAGTGTCGACCCCATCAGCCTCCTGCCACCACGACCCCATCCACCGCTCACTTGCGTCCCACGCAGCTCTACCGTGATTGTGTAGTCCACGCTGCCTGCTCATACCCAGCCACAGCTCCCCATCTAGTGTGGTCCCATTTGGCCAGCACTGCCTCTCCACACTGCCTACTCACACCTACCCAACCGTCGTCGGTTTCGATTTGGTCGTCTTCGAGCTACTCCGAAAAGGTATTTAGATTTTTTTGACATGATTTTTTAAGCAAATATCCTTACTATGTTGCTCGTGTGGTATAAATGTCGTATTTGCTTTATTATTTTTCTATTTAGCCACGATTTTTTTGTAAAGCACTATTTTTCTGTTTCGCATGGGATAGGAGATTACTCTGTCGGTGATATTAAGCTAAAGCTTTGGTAATCTTCTATCCCATTTATGTTTTCAGTGGCAGATGTTGTTATTTGTTGTTTAGTGAGCTAGAGAGAAAACACATTCTTTAATAACTTTACTTTTCTTTCTAAGCAATTCCCTTATCTTTTGTTTTGTCGAGTCCTAATCCTCATATGGAGTCGGGTCTATCAGTTGGAAACTAGTAATCTTCCCCTCAGGGAAAACTTATGGTGTAACAATGCCACAGACCATGACTCTAATATGGCGTTTTACTCTATTCATCATCATTTATATTTTATATACATACATGCACACAATGGTTGAAAAAGAACTTGAATTGAATATGGATCATGTGCACTAATGTTTATCTGTGTTTACTAATCAATTTTTGTCATTAATTACAAGTGAGAGGACAATGGATTGAGGGTGGATGGATGCTTCAAGGTATCTGTTGTAGATGAATAAACTTATGTTATGTTTACTTTGGAATGGATAATTAGCTGGCATCCTTTTTACATGTTTACTTCTTTAAGGCATGCAAAGGAATACTATGACGGTGTTGATGAGTTTATTCAGTTTGTATTTGGGATTGTACCTGGTACTCAGACAATCAAATGCCCATGTATACATTATGCATGTGTTGACAGATGGGATAAGGAGACTGTAAGACAACACATACTTGAATGGAGTTATCAAGGATAAAGAGTTTTGGAGATTTCATGGTGAGACTAAGGCTTGGCAGTTAAAGAATGATGTTCCTCATAGGGGCATGCATGACATGCTACATGATGCATTTGGGCCAACCTTTGAAAATAAGAGTGGTGTAGGGGAAAATGAAGGTGCAATGAATGTGGATGATAATGCTAGAATGTTCTATAAGTTAATTAGAGATGCTGAAACACCTTTATTCCCTGGTTGTACAAAACAAACCAAGCTTTCTTTTATTATTCGAATGTTCAACATTAAGTGTATGGGTGGATAGACTGACTCTTCTTTTGAATTAATGTTGAAGTTGGTGAAAGAGATTCTTTCGGTTGGTGAATTGTTGCCAAATTCATTGTATGAGATGAAAAAAATTATCAGTGACTTGGGCTATGGGTATGATAAGATAGACTCATGCCCCAATGATTGTATATTGTATTGGAAAGAAAATAAAGATTTGCATAAATGTCCTAAGTGTGGTGAAAGCAGATGGAAATGTGATGTAAAAATTAATAATGATGAAGAAATGAAACAAAAAGTACCAAGAAAGCTCCTTCGTCACTTTCCCCTCATTCCAAGATTGCAAAGGATGTACATGTGTTCAAAATGTGCTCTCAACATGAGATGGCATGGCGAAGAATGTCGTGAAGATGGCATTTTGCGTCATCCTACTGATTCAGCTTGTTGGAAGACATTGGATGCTATAGATGACTTCGGATTGGAGGTCAGAAATGTACAATTGGGTCTAGGCAGTGATGGTTTCAATCCTTATAGTACAATGTCGATCAGTCATAGCACTTGGCTCGTTCTTCTGATGCCATATAATATGCCACCTTGGGAAGGTATGAAAAGTCCAAACATATTCCTATCTTTACTCATGTCTGGTCCGAAGGCACCTGGTAATGATATAGATGTATATTTGTAGCCACTAATAGAGGACTTGCATGTATTGTGGCATGGAGTTGATACTTTTAATGCTTCGACTGGTCAAATGTTCCGGATGCGTGCTGCAATATTGTGGACTATCAATGATTTCCTAGCATATGCATGCCAGTCTGGATGGAGTACCAAAGGTCGATTGGCATATCCTGTATGTAATAAGCACACTTTCTCATCATGGCTACCGGCAAGTGGGAAGCATTTTTATCATAGCCATTGTAGATGGTTACAACAAGATCATAAGTTTCGATCAATGTCTCGAATGTTTGATGGAAAACAAGAATGGGGCAAAAGTCCTAAGCGACTATCGGGGATGAATTGTTACACCAAATAGAAGGGCTCTCTTTTACGTTGGGGAAGGCTTCAAGTGTATCATTGAAGGGGAAAAGGCAGCCATTGAAGAAGATAAGGGTGCAGAGAAAGAGAAGCCATTCATGTAAGGAGCACAATGACACTGAGATTGATAAATATTTAAATTGGAAGAAGCGTTCTATTTTTTTTGATTTACCTTATTGGAAGTTTCTATTGCTGCAACATAATCTCGATGTCATGCATGTGAAGAAGAATGTTTGTGATAGTATTGTTGGTACACTATTAGGACTTGATGGTAAGAACAAAGATGGACTCAAGGCACGGCAAGACCTAGAACTTATGGGCATTAGGTCATCACTTCACCCACGTTCTGCTGGTCCAACAAAGACATTGCTCCCACTAGCACGTTTCACATTAAGCAAAGCTAAGAAGATGACAATTTGTAATGTTCTCAAGAGTGTGAAAGTCCCTGATGGCTATGCCTCTAATATTTCAAGGCATGTGGATGAGAAGAATGCAAAGATCTGGGGTTTAAAGAGCCATGATTGTCATGTGCTCTTGCAACAACTACTTCCAGTGGCTATTCGAGGAATGACACAAAAGGAAGTGAGTTCTACACTAACTGAAGTGTGTAATTTCTTTGAGGAGTTGTGCTCAAAGAGTTCATCAGCAGATGATTTTTATCGCCTTGGAGAACGGATTATAGTCACACTATGTCATCTTGAGATGATCTTCCTTCCCAGTTTCTTTGATATCATGACACATTTACTTATTCATTTACTAGAAGAAGCTAGACTTGGTGGGCCAGTGTATTATCGATGGATGTATCCTATTGAGAGATATGAACAATACTCTTGACTTTTCTAAGTCTTTCACTCCTTTTGATGATAATAACTTGATTTGTTATTTGCTAGATATTTAGCGTGGCTAAAGTCATATGTACGCAATAGGGCACGGCCAGAGGGTTGCATTGCTGAGGGATATTTAGCTGAAGAGACGGTTACTTTTGCATCTAGATATTTGTCTGATGATGTGGAGACGTGGTTTAATAGGCCTAGATGGAATGAGGATGCCTATGTCAATGACAATGATGATGATGGATAGGCCATCTTCTTAGATGTAGGCCGTTCATTAGGTGTAGGGATTTATGTTAACCTTCACAAGGAAGACATATGTCAGGCACACCGCTATGTTTTATTCAATTATGATACGCTAGCTCCTTATAGAGAGTAAGTATTATTCTATTTTCTTGT
Source organism: Amorphophallus konjac (assembly GCA_022559845.1). Taxonomy (NCBI): domain Eukaryota; kingdom Viridiplantae; phylum Streptophyta; class Magnoliopsida; order Alismatales; family Araceae; genus Amorphophallus; species Amorphophallus konjac. The sequence goes on from CM040122.1 coordinate 45,406,854, forward strand.
TACTTTATATGAACAACTGCACACACTTGAATGTACATTGGTTACTTGACATGTAGAGAATATCTTTCAAAAATTCGGAGTAAACACCCTCGAGCAACTGAGATGGAAATAGAAAGCGAGTGGAATAAAAAATTTCCCAATTGGTTTAAGAAAAAGGTAAAACCACGCATGTGTAATAGATGTTGGTGGCTGTGTATTATTTCTAATGCTTGTGCTTTCACTTAATGCATAGGCACAAAGATTGCAAGTGGAAATGGGTAACCTTTTGTCTCCAAAACTCCACTGGCTGAAAGACGGACCACTTTCTGTAGCGAAATTATTTCATATCTATTTAATTAATGGGTTTCGCTTCCACACTCAACAAGTTGAGCAACGCAGAAGAACTTGCAATAGTGGTGTTGTGCTGTCTGCTATAACCTCAAGCTTTGCAAGCTCCAGCGATAAAAACCTATTCAGGGAGATGTCACTTACTATGAGTTTTTGAATGAAATTGTGCAATTGGATTATTGCGGTGAAATGAAAATTGTACTATTTAAGTGTGACTGGATTGATGTTAGGAGGGGGGTGAAAGAAGATGGGGGATTCACTTTGATTAATCCAACACAATTGTTGAGAACAACAGAGCCTTTTGTGTTATCATCCCAAGTAGAGCAATTTTGATATGTTGAAGATCCTAAAGACAATGGTTGGTTTGTTGGTCGGAAAGCACAGCCAAGAGATTTGTTTGATGTCCAAGGTGGGCAATGCACTGATGCAGGGGTGATTTTAGATATTCAAGTCACACAGCCTTACCTTGAGGATGACAATGTTGATGACAAGAACGTATGTTGGGAGAGAAATGATGTAGAATGCCTGGAAATCACCTTAAAAATAATGGGAAAATGGCAGGGACCTTCTTCATGAGTGTTTGTAGTGTTTCGAACAAATTTATTTTAAGTGCTTCATATGTATTATTCATCAATTGTCTTTGTTAACCGTTAATAACAGTGCAATGGTGTTAGTTGTGGAAGCTAGGTAACAAACATTTTTTTACACATTTTATATATGTTGATATTACATATTTTCATTGTCAAAAATTTCAGATTTAGACTTGGCTTCTAAATCATTGGACAAGGCCATGTAAGTTCTTAAATTGAATGTTTTTAATTTGCTTTCATTGTAATTAAATTTGTTGAATTTTTTTTGACATTTCCATGTAATGTTACAGGGGAAAGAATATTGTCCAGAAACTTGAGTTCTCAAAGACCATTATGGAAAGACCTACACAGGGTCCTCGGACCCATAGTATGGTTGCAACAGACCACGTTCATAAGCTCCCCTCTCAACCGTGCTCTACAGAGGCGAAAAGAGTGAAAGATATCTCCATAATTTACACTGCGAATCGAAGTGCACGAATGTTGGATTCAAATGGATTTGAACAATATTTAGAGTTTGAATGCCACCTCTTTATCTTGTTATTGTACATAAATTTTCATGTTGTTTGTGTTACAACATTGTGAGCATGTTTAAACTTTGTAGGCACATATTTACTAAAATCCCTAATGATGTTAAGGCCCGCTTTAGGTGTTTTGATTGCCTGTGGTCTAATGCATGGTTAAACGGTAATTGTGAGAAAGTGTTGTCATGGATCAAGGGCCAGAGTATATTCTCAAAGGCATACACATTTGTGCCAATTGTTTGTTGGTATGTACTCTTCAAGTGTTGACCCTAATAATTGGTTTTAATAGCTATATAATGAATTTGGTTTTATCATACCACTTCGATGCAGGGGTCATTGGAGCCTGGTCATCTTATGCAAACTTGGATAGGGGTTTACATCGAAGACAAAGCCATGCATTCGGTACCTCGACTCTCTCTTGTCGGCTGGACCAAACCGACATGAGAAAGACATTAGGAGGTAATGTAAAGCAATGAACTTTAGATATATGGTCCATATGGTTTACTTTTTTAGTCATATGTTATATTTTTCACTTCTATTTAATTTGATTACATGGTCGTTATTGTTGCTTGATTTACTCAATATTGTTGGGCTTCTATGTAGGTTCGTCATGGACATTTACAAGGGTGAAGGGAACCCAGCAACAGTAGATGGCATTGCCACCATTCCACTTTATGCACCAAAGGTAAGTATCCTACACTTGCATATGTCAATGAGTGGAACATGAGACTTGGAATTTTACATATTCTCATATGCAAGTAGATATGCTTTTTGACTTTGATTACTCTTAATCTGTCTATAGGTTCCTCAACAAAGGAATGGTGTACAATGTGATCATTTTGTGCTATATTTCATTCACCTATTCATTGAAGCTGCCCTAGAGAACTTTTCTAGTGAAGGATATTCAGACTTTGTATGTTATCTTATGTATCATTTTCTGCAATGTTGAACTCTTTTTCAATGATATAGTAATGTTTGTTCTGCTTCATATTTTTTTACTTTACAGTTGCATGAGGGTTGGTTTGTTCTAGTAGATGTAGATTTGTTTGAGAACTTGGTCAGCTCTTTCATAAGTAGTAGAAATGATCAATCCAGATTACATGACAAGGAGGTCGAGCCTGGTCAAGTAAAAGACATTCAGGAAAATCTTGCGAGTGAAAAGGAGGGAGAAACGAAGGTAGAAGGTGTTGTTGCAAAACTTGTACAGCAAGGGAAGGAAGCCAAAGGTCCAAAAGACGACGATCTTACACTGCTTGTCACGATGTACATTCCATGGATGACATGCAACGTATTTGTGTTAAGTGGAATATGTTGGGCTACCCAGTTGGGTCGGGTGGCCGTTCGTTAAGAACACTCTTAGGCACGCTTGCAAGAAATCTTGAAAAATTGCCAATCAATTACTCTAATTGGAGGAAAGTGCCTGACATTCATAAAGAAGATGTGTGGGACTACATACAGGTAACACTGTGTTGATAATGCATTTTTATGTTCGTTCAACTAATTCTTTTATCCTCATTAATCCTATTTGGATATTTGTAATCAATTATGTAGTTTTAATTTTTGAATAGAGGAAGTATGATATACCAAAAGAGGTAAGGATGTGGGTCTTGAAGGACCTTGCAAATAAATGGTGTTGTTGGAAGTATAGAGTGCGCAAACTATATTTCAAAAGGAGTGAAAAGGCAACCCATCAAGTCTTCCCAAATGGACCACGCATTAATGAGGAACAACGGAAAGGGGCAGTTTCTTTGTGGTCAACTTCACAGTGGCAAGTTTGATTCAAATGCACTGTCCGTATACTTTGAGGTCATGTAACTCTAATTTTCAATGCTTGCAAAAAAATAGTGCCATGAACAAAGGATGCAAGGTTTCCCAAAAGTGGGTCCATTGTGCTGGGACACATTCCCTTACAGACATTTCTGAGGAGGCGGTTTGTGGTTTATTTGTTAGGGGATTTTATAGGGATCTTTTCCTTTCATTATGTATGTGATACTATTGACACCTCATTTTTGTTTGTTATAGCATGAGAGACATGGGCTGCACTTAGATCGTGTTGATTTGTTCATCAAAACACACAAACGTAAGGATGGGGCCCAAATAAATGAGACGGCTGGTCATGTCATTGTAAGTTTATCTTGACATATTATGCTTAGAACACATTTTCATATGATTTTTGATGTATGCCGTATTTCAAATTCTCTTCACCCATTTTCATTAGGAAAAAATGGGGATGTTAAAGAGTTTCCAACCTTCGAGTTCAATCATAAGTGATGCCCATCAAGTTGCTACCCGATATGATATTTACTCCCAAGTTATCGGTAAGGAGAGGTCAGGCCGTGTGCATGGCGTGGGTACAGGTCCCACACCATCTTCATTATGGGGGAAAGATACAAAGGAATCTCTTAGGGCGAAGAACAAAATGTTGGTGGATAGAATGAGGGATTTGGAGTCGTCAGTAGAAGTAAAGCTTGCAAGGATGGAAGAATTGATAAGAACTTCGCAGGTACAATATATCGCTTGAAATACTTGAGAATACTTTTATTACTTACTAATTTTGGTCCTCATCTCCTTTTAGAGTCATGGCAACAAGTATGAATCATCTACACATGTGACTGCACCATTTGCTGCCTGTGCCTATGAGGAATTTGGTGCAACATCTGACATGCAAAATGCTAACACCGTTGACGATCCAACAAAGGTGAAGACATTATATTGCTACCATAGAATATGCTTGATGTACCATGCATAAAGAGTCAAGTATGTATTTCAAATTGGTTTTTGGGTGTTTGGAATGCAGGGAGCATATGTCCCGACATCTCATGACTCATTTTTAAATTCTGGGAGCACATGCGTCCCTCATGTGGTGTGTCAATGGGTTATGCACTCATAATGTTTAAATAGTAACTATGTGAGTGTCATATTTTTTATGAATTCTGTATGATAATACTCACCCAAGTGGATATATTTTGTGTTATGTTTAGTTGCAAGGTCGCAAAGTGATCTTGCTAGACCACGAGGGACAACATGTGGCAGTTGGCATGGTCATGTGCATCAACGAAGAAAAGGTCTTCATGGGAAGGAAAATTGGATCTGTGTATTGTGAAGTCTCTGTGCAGTATGCTCGCCATCCAGACACACCATTGTTTGTGAAGGATCAGAATAGAAAAAGAATGAAAGATGATGTTGGGAGTCACATCTTGTGGCTCAATGACTATGTAAGATCATTTCTAATTATACACTGCCATATCTTTTGATCTTATTTTGAATTACTGGAAAATTAACTATCATCTTCTCTCTTTTTTAGGTGTTGGTCCAGATGTGATGCTTGTCAGCTATCTGTTTTTTCAACATCCTTAGTTATTTCTGATGTAACCTTGTGTATGTTCTAGGTGGATTTAAAAGGAATGACTTTTTACGCTACTCTATGTCATTCTTATACAAGATAGTTAAATACCTTTTTTGGGTTAATGTTGCAGTTTATGTTATATTTTATTCTTGCACACAGCACTTGCATGGATGGATGGCTCTCTACTTTAGATATTTGTGATTGACGAATCTGTGTGAATGATCTCCTACTATTTTTCTCTTTTCCCTTTTGGCTATTTAGATAATGCATGCATTGGCTACTTTTTAGCTTCTACTACTCACGAATCTGCACTCTTTTGTGCCTGACAAAAAGTGAGAAGTTTTGTGATTGCATTACTTGCCATAGTTATTGCAACATTTTCAACAGGTTTCGATTCTAGATCCTTTCAGGTATATCAGCAGAGTTTGTTCTAATGAAATTTACATTGCATATCATCTAAAGAGATCTGTGGATTTTGTGTCAAGCTACTTGGATACTTGAATATTTACCTATGAGCTTAATATGAAGTGTTTGTTTGAGTATCCATATGCTTCTATTTAAAGTAAGTTATGAATGCTTGAATAAAAGTCTTGATGTCTATTGTTTATTGAGAGTTGAATGGAGTGGGCTATGGTTTGCTAACAATTGAAGCTTGGATTTTGCTGTCATTGGACTGTTTGAGGAGAGAGTCCCGCTTGCCATGGAATATGAGTAACAACATATGAAGACAGGCTTGATTGGTTGTAAGATAGTCTTTCTATGCATGAACCATTTTTGAAATGATGGCTTGTGTGGTAATTGATTTCAAAGCTTTTGCAGGTTGAAAGAATTATGTAAATGTCAAAAGGCAAGGTAAGTGTTCTGTTTATTTTTATTGATCAAAGAATGACGAAATTATAATCATGTGTAGTGCATACTCTATAATGCTCTCAAATCAATGGATGCATGGTATGTATTTATTTTTGAATAATAATCATGATACCTTGAATGGGGTGAAGGGTTTAGCACTTGCATTGGAATGATCTTGCAGCTTTTGGGCTGGCTGTTGCAAGTGTCGACACTTGTTGGCCTGCTTACTGCCTTGTTGCAGCAGGCAGCAAGTGTCAACTCTGTGAGTCGACACTTTCTCCCTATGTCCTGGCAAATGGGATTAGTAAATACTTGTCATAGTTTTTCAAGCTTTACTTCTATAACCCCAACTAGTTTTCCATAGAATTTATCCCTCGCATTTAATAGTGAGGTATTACAGTGTCTTATCTTCTTATGTTTTCTAGTTCGGCAACAATAGTGAGGTATTACAATGCTACTCACCATGAGTCCCTACTGATGATTCCTTTCAAACCTGCATTCACCATGAGAGTGATGGACCAAAATCACCTGCATCCACCATGAGAATTCCCAGATGCCCAAATTTGAGCTCCAATCAAACATGTTGTCTACATCTCATCCTTTGCCTCCCAGAAGATCATCTACCCAGGCCATTGTTGCCACACATCTTTGCATGAGCTCCACCTTCAAAGTTCTTACAATGTGCCTTTGGCAGTGTTACATCCTTGACAGAGAATTGACACATCTAATATGCATCATGAATGGTGTAAAGAGGAGCAAGGGCATGTTGCTTGGACATTGCGCATGAATCAATTTTTGCTTTTTATTTCTACGTGCATGTTTTATTTAAGTTTGTTTCACGAACTTTTTTTTCCTCTTCCTGCAGTTGGTCAGATGCTGTCTTGTGGAACCCTAATTACTATTCTATTTTTGCATGCAGGTTGGTGGAACCATAAACACCAGAAGAAGACAATTATCTGTAGTTAATCACAACTCTTTTTTTCATGGAATATGTTTTATTGTTTTGTTAACTCAGTGTTTTTATTATATCTTCTTTAGGCAACCATATATCAACAAAAATATTTAGATATTAATGAGAGGGAGCTTGGCCTTGATCACCCAGAGACAATGAAAAGTTATGGGGATCTCTCTATCTTTTATTATCGCCTCTAACACATTGAGCTCGCTTTAAAGTAAGTTATGCCCAATCACTGTGTTGATTCCATGTGATAGCTTTTCCAATTTATTATCTATTTTTAAACATCAGCATTAATCTTATTGTTTGAGCCTCACTTTTTTTATTATATATTATACTACAGCATCATAGACATATTTTCAGTGAATATAGTCTACACTCTACGGTTGATTTCTTAGATACCCTTTTTGAGACTTAATTACCACAACTACATAATACACTCCCCAAATATACAATTACAGTTGATTTCTTAGATACCCTTTTGGGTTCATGTATGCGAATATTATGGATGGTAGCATTCAGAGGGAAGTGTCCACGTTCAAGTGGCTAGGCATGAAAGGGAGAGGGTGGAGGCCTTGCTGCCAGGGAGCAGTAGGTCGACCTGGGGCCTGCCTAGGTCGACCTGCCTCAAGTCAGGAATCTAGAGTTTTTTTTTTGGTATGATATCATGACTGAAAAGGTGAGTACCATATACTTATCTAAGATTTATTCATATGTTCAGCCATACGTTCAGACATGTATCCATCCATATAGATATCATTTTTTTGGAAATCATGACTAAATGCAGACTTAAAGTCTGCAAGTCTATACAATAGCAGACCTTTTCTCTTTTGGTTGCCCATTTGGTTTCCATGTATTTTGGATGGGTGATTGTATTCAGAGCGAAGCCCCATTTTTGCATGTCATTTGCTCTTCTTCTTTTTTTACACTTGTATAGGGCTAACTAGCCTTAAGGAAGAGGGGAGGAAGGGACTGCACAAGAGGGGGCCGACCCCTCAAACAGAACCAGCCTAAAGTGGGGTCGACCCCTTCTGCAGGGCCATTCAAAACCCCCTTTTTTCCCATGGTGATCAGTATGCATTTACTCCCATTGATCAATTTTTGTCCAATCATCAAGCTTATAATTATTAGATATTTTGTCCATTCAGAATTCTAGCAGCCCAAGAGTCATGTTGATTATCCACTACTTCTGAAGTTCAGTCATGCACACTATATGCATATGTGCAAATGCCTATGGAGTGGGAAGGGCAAGAGGTAAGTTTGCGCTAGCAGATTGAACAAGTTTGTTGCTGGATGCATGGAGTTTTTTTTTTAAAAAAAAATCAGAAGTTCTGATTTTGAAACCTGGTGATCAAGGGATTAAAATCTATGCAAATGCAATGCCTTTGGTGCAGGGACATCAGCCTATTCTTTTTGAGCTGGGAGTTAGGATTTTAAATTCATCATTTAGCTCTATTCTGTTCATTCTGATCTTGACAGATCTCAACAGATTGTGGTTGATCATTTGGGTCCCAAGCCCTTGTTTCATTCCTCTTGTCTTGTCCATCAAAGTCTCAGCACTTTTCTGAGATTGAATTGATCACTGCCTTCATGTCTGTTGTGCAGAACGTTATATGAAAATAGAGCATCAGGTGGGGCATTAGCTGGGCGAACTTGCAAATTAGCTTCAAACCACCCAATGAGGTCACTTCTGGGAAATGCGCCCTGAATTTGACCTATAACAATAGTTCTTTTGGAGAAGGTTGTTGCATGGAATTTCTTAGCAGTCACTTTATCTCTAGAGATGAACAAATCATCATGTCCAAGCATCTTATCATTTTTCCTTTCTCGATCCAACACTTCGGATGTCTGCCTCTTAAACCTCAAATCTGTACTCATTTCTGAGAGAAATCCTTCAGTATTCTGCCAATGCCGTTTGTTACCACAGGATGATGAAGAAACAACATCACTACTCATCCACTTGGAGTCCTGATCTTTATGTAACCGTAGCCAACTAAAATGCATGTGCAGACACACATGAAGTCTTGCTCTCTCTCTTTGAAATTCAGTCATGAAAGACTGTGTATATGTAAATGTGCATGAAGAAGAAAAAAAACAATGCAATGTGCAAGATCTTCAATTTTTTTTTAGGCTGGGAGTTTCAATCTCATACTTAGCATACAACCCTTTTATTCACTCGGATGTTGGAAAACGTTATCTTCTAATCTGTAATGTACTTGTTACGGTATTTGTTTGTCCGTAGAGCTCATATATTGTGGTCTACAAGACTGCAGTATGCCTCATTTTCTCAACTTCTGCAAGCTGGCAGAACAAACAAAATATAACAAGTGCAATCCTTGTTACATTCATTGGTAATGGATCTATAATCTCCACTGCCAGCTCAAGCTTCTTCAAAACATTGCCCAAATCAACAATAGATCCAGAACAAGTAGTCTTCTCTGGTGTTGCCATTTCCTTTTTTCAAGTTCTACGACCTTGCCATTTTGTGTAATCTTTAAGCTTTAACCATTTGGGCAATTTCGCCATATACCTGAGTGTGTGCTTGTTATAACAAACCCTATCTATTGTTTTAGATATTACTTTGACCTAAAATTTTTAATAGTTAAACTCCAAATTTTTAAGTCTGTTAGTTACATTTGTTGATCCATATTTTTCTCAGTGCCTTTAGTCACTCATTTTTTCCCTTGCAGATATGTCATATGTGTAATTAGATGTAGGGTTTTTGTAATATCCCGGACCTTTCGGATCCATCTTTTCGGGTCCTAGATTTACGTTCTCAGAGAATTTGTTCCCATTTTGAACGGAATTATCTTGCAGATATTTTTCGGGTTCGGATCCGTGCATTTCGGATCAGTTTCGGAGGTTCCGGAGCATGTTCCGCGGTTTCCCGTGTTTTTTTCCTGATAGGACCTACGGAACCCCGTAGCGGGTGAACCGGATCGTTCACCTACTCAGGAATGGTCCACGACGATTAGCACGTTCCAGCGATCGCGGGGGTATATTTTTCTATTTTTTCGTATTTTTCAAAAAATCCAGATTTTCTATTAATACCCCCCTCCTTTTTCTTTTTCTTTTTCTTTTCTTCTTCCTCTTTCTTCTTCCTCCTTCCGCTGTGACACACCTGCGCCCCCCTCTCTTTCTCTCTCCTCTCCCGGTGATGACGCGGCGCGCCCCTCCGACTGCAGACGGTGATGGGCAACGGCGTGACGACGACGGTGGCGGCGAGACGATCGTGTGGGCGTGCGGAGTTCATGGGAAGCGTGAAGGAATAAGAGTTTCAACGGCATTCTTTGCGGTTTGGGGATGATCCATCGCGTTTCGGACGAATCAGAGGTAGGGTGACGTTTCCTAGCTCCATGTTTTCCTTCCCCATGATTTATAGGTCGAGGCGAGGCCGAGAGAGGGTTATTTTGAGCCGGGAAGGGAAAAGTATGATTTTGGGTTCGAGCGCTCGATATAGCATTCCAATGCATGTTTTTGTGGTTTGTGGGCATCAAAAGATGCATTAGAGACTTGGGAACAAGTTTCCCTTTTGGTTCCCCTTCACCTGGGGGTGAATGGGGGCGTAGAATGGTGAATTTGGGGTTTTCCTGCCGTTCTCGATTTTCGGAGGCTGTGGCGGCCCTTCCAGTGACCGTCACACCCCTCAGGTGGTCCTCGTTCGACCGTTTCAGTCTTTCCGTGCGTAGGATTGGGCTTGGCGGCCATACGATGAACCGCCATGGCCCAGGTGGTGGCTCAAAGGCCGACTGCTAAGCCAAGTTGGCCGGCGTGGCCTTCGAGGCATTTTGACCGTTGGAGGCTTTTTGGGTTTGGCGGCCGAGGGTTCGCCCGCCTCATACCCGTGGCGGCCCTATATAGTACCGCTTGTTCTTTCGCGGCCCAGGGTGTGGTGGCCCAAGGTTGGACCACTGGAGTCCCTGTGGCGGCCCAATGTTGGACCGCTAACTCTTGTGGCATCCCAAAGGTGGACCGCCAGCGGTTATGTTCAACCGGAGTTGTGTTTTGCCGATTCGAGTCCCGAGTTAGTGGATCTCGATCCGCGTGTTGACCCGTGGTCTGACTGATGCTGGGCATCATGTGGGGGACACATGTTAATGTTGTGCACCTTGTGCTTTGATGATTATGTGGTGTTTTAATGATAGCAACATGAATGAGTCACCATATTGCTTTGCTAAGAAAATCACAATGAATGACAGCAACATGAATGCATATGACTGATATATTATCTGGAGAATGCTTGAGTGTGTTATATCTGATAAAGTCTGTAGAGATTGCATGAGTGTGCCATGTCTGATTTGTGAAGAATGCATGAGTGTGCTAAATCATGCAGTGTTCCATACTAAGTGCATAAAGTATTTTGTGATTGCTTTAAGATCGGTGTATTGCTTCTTCTGTGCATATACTATATCAGTGCACTTAGATGGGTCGACCCCCTTCTTAGATGGGTCGACCCCCCTCAGATGCATTTCTGAAGTCTATACAGCCACAGTCAGTCTATTCACTATGTTGCATCGCATGCATTACCTAAAGTCTATACACTCTGTTGCATTGGTCAGCAAGTCTATACACTCGTCATCATCAAGTCTATACACTCGTTGGCTAGCTCTTCAAGTCTAAACATTCATTATGCATCACTCATAAGTTCATATATTGTTTGTGCAACGTTTATTCTGCTAAGTTCATACAGTGTCTTGTCTGCACGTTACACAGTCTACACATTGATTTGTTGCACGCCTTCTGAAGTCTACACATTGCATATGAGCATCTTTGTAGTGTCTGGCTAGCAAGTCTATACATCGTCAGGGCTCTTCATGCATGTGCATAGTCCATACATTGTGCATCTCGTTGACAAGTCTGCACATTTGGAAGTCTATACATTGGACTGCTCATGCATCACTTCATTTGGAAGTCTGTACATCCGACTGTTCATGCACTCATCTTAAGTCTATACATCCGTCTGTGCATTGTCTTGGCCATCGTCTCACAACCATCAAGTTTATACATTGGTCGGTGGCAACTCTGCACATTGGACTTTCACTCAAAGTCTGTACAGCGCCATGTTCATATGATTCTAAGCCTATACACTACACTGTAGAAGCTCGAGGTGAAGTCTGTACAGCCACCAGTTCGACTTGCAAGTCTATACATCGTTAGCTTTACCGACGTTGCACTCAAAGTCTATACACTGATAGCTTTACCGTCGTTTCCCTTGGCAAGTCTATACATCGCAGTTGAGTGGAAGTCTGTACAGCCGTTGTGTTGCCAAAGTCCATACATTATGAACCTCAAAGTCTGTACAGACTTTGCCTTGTTCAAGTCTGTACATCGACCCTTTGACAAGTCTATACATTGAAAGTCTATACACTCGATTGCCTTGCCTTGATCAAGTCTGTACAGAGCTTCATTGTTCAAGTCTGTACATCGCTCAGTTGGCAAGTCTATACATTGGAAGTATATACATTCCTTTGCCTTGCATCGCTCATCAAGTCTGTACAGCCTTTCTCTTTGCATGTCTGTACATCGTCCATGAAGTCTGAACAACGAGCAAGTATGTACATCGAGCTAGTCTGCTGACTAAGTCTATACAGACTTTGCTTGCACAAGTATGTACATCACTCATTTGTCATGGCAAGTCTGCACATCGTTAAGTCCATACATTGTTCAGTGCATTGCATTCATCAGTCGTGAAGTCTATACATTGAGTTGAAGCCTGTACATCATGCATCTAGTGATTCAAGTCTATACACTGCTGCACGTTGTATTTGTCGAAGTCTGCACATTGCTGAATGCTCATCAAGTCCACACACTGGCAAGTCCTTACATTGCCTAAGTCTATACATTGGCTGCTGTTCTTCAGAGTCTGTACAATGCATTCGCCTTCACAAGTCTATACAGCGAAGTCAATACACTGCAATGCATATACTTAAACTAATAATTTGATTCTCTATCTGATAGGCACCCTTCGCAGAGCCTAATGAAGGCACGTGATCCAAGGAAGGACGAGGTTCCCTGATCGTGACACGTGGAAGCACTGTGTTGAAATGCTGCCACGTGGACTGAGGCTTCTTGGCGGGAGATGTGGAGAGCACACGCCGCCATAATCTGCTGCTGCTATATATATATATATATATATATCTTCTTCCTCAGAAGAAGACAGATTGTGAGCAGAAGGAGGTAGCTCGAACAAGAGGTGAAGTCTGTACAGAGAGACAGAAGGAGAAGCAGCAGAGAGCCACGATCCACAGAAAGAAGAAGAAGAAGAAAGAAGAAGAGTGCGAGAGCAGCAAAAGAAAGAGAGAAAGAAAGAGAGATAGTGAGATCGAGAGAAGAAGAGTAAAGTCTGAAGATCTGTTTACTGGACCGTGGATTAAATCTAGGCCAGTCTGCTTTGTTAAGAGCTATACTGTGTTTTTCATTTACAGCTTTCTGCTGCTATGTTTTCTTATTTCGTTTTTCATTTTATACTTTTCTTCAAGCTGTTAGTCAGCGAATGCAGTGGTGGACTCCACTGGACGGCTAAGCTGTATTGCCCAGCAGTTTGTAGAGGTGTTGCCTCTGGTCAGGTAAGCTGTAATCCCCAGCGTTGCAGTGGTGGATTCCACCGGACGGCAAGCTGTGTTGCCCAGCGGTTGTATGGCAAGCTGTGATGCCCAGCTGTTCAAGCTGTGAGTTAGCGGAATCCACACTCGGTTTGAGTGTGGGGTGGATGTAGGTCTGCTGGACCGAACCACCTAAAAATCCTTGTGCACAGTGGTTTGATCTCTTTGTGTGTTTGGCGCTAGATGAATGCATAGGGACGAGATAGGTTGATCTTCTACATGTGTTCATTTCAGTTCTGCGCACACTATATGTTTGACAGTGGTATTGAGTGTTTGTTTGATCTGTCTAATTGTTGCGCACATTAGATGGTTGCTTAGGAGCACTCTACATATTTGCCTACAGGTTCAATAGATGACTGAATTAGTTTTTCTTAGTTAGTCTTAGTGCTTTTATTCCACATTTCTGAGCACTAGAATCTTAATTGGGCGAAAGTTTTTAAAGGGTATTCATTCACCCCCCCCCCCTCTGAATACATAGCACTGAACCCAACACTTGGTATCAGAGACAGGTTGCTATGCATAGGATCTAACAATCCGCAGCAGATCCTACTAGCTGTTGGTGCATTTCAGAGTGGGTCTTTTGAGATCGTGTTTTGTTTCACTAACTTATGCCTTGCTTTGCTCATTTGGCTTTGGTGCGATCTGAGTTGATTCATTTGCTTGCATTGTGTTTGATTAGTGTTCTATTTAGAACTCTTATTCTGTCTAAGCATGGAACTCACTGCTGATCCTCCGAAGTTTGAAGGTCTAAGTTTTTACAAGTGGTTTTCCTTTTTCAATTGACAACCATCTTTCAGAGAAGACAGTATTAAGAACCATTAGCTTTTTATTTTGATCTTTCAATTGACAAGTCGAGAATAGTTTGACGATTCAGTGTGACTCATTAAACTGTTAGGGTGCCGTGGGATCCCGAGAGTTGGTGTTCTCGACTTGTGTCGCCGTGAGTCGGTGTCGGTACGAGGAGCGGCCTTGTACTTTGTCCGGTTTAGACGTTGTTTTCTGTTGACTAGAGAGTCTACTCTTTCAGTGACCCTTCACTAGTCGTAGCCTTCCGACACCCGAGTGGTCCCACCAGGGAGTGGTGGCGAGGCTACCCAGAGAGACAGTTTTGGACTAGTTTTTGTCGGGCCCCACGTCTACCAGCTAGAGTCCGGCTGAGGGGAAAACTAGTCAGAGGGCCAGACCAGGGACGCACGGTCTGTGTGTGCACACGTGGTTAGGGCGGTTGGACCCGCGCTGACGAGCGTGACCCCAGCTAGTCACTTGTTTTGTGGTTACTAGTACGGTGTCCTCGTTCCACCAGGGGTTGAGGGGGACACCTGAGGTGCGGTTTAAGTCGTCAGTGGATGCATCCGGCCTTGCTTCTAGTGGGTTGGTACTCCTATCTTTGTGTGGTAGCGACTCTCGGGTTTTGATGAGTTGTCTCAGTTTCCGTGTCGTGCGTTCAGTACTAGCCATTATAGTAGCTTGTAGTTACTCTCCGCGCAGTTTCTCGGTTTGCGAGGTGGGGACCGGATGATCCCTACTGAGCCTTTTGTTCTAAGGCTCATTCCCTACGTGTTTTCACCATGTTTTAGGTAAGACGAGGCTTCAGGGGAGCGCTTCAGAGGCTCCACGTGGTTCAAGTACCCAGGATTAGTTGCCAGTTGCCAGGCCGGGGTATGCCCCGTGTAGTTGTACTTTCTTTTCTGTGCTGTACTAGTTGTGGACTACTGTTATATTTCTAGACTGCTGTTATTATTGTGGACCATGTAATTTAATTAATACATTTATTGCTTCCTGCTTAATTCATTTAAACTGCATAGCTCAGCAATTATTTTAGATTCTTGTGTATCTCCACACCATCCTTTAACCCTTCCGAGTCTTCGGGATCGTGGGTGGCGGTTCGAGATTTGGGTTATCGGGCCTTCCCGGTGTTCAGATCTCAGGTCGTTACAATTTTATTTTAGATATATTATGATCCATCTACCTGAAGCTTTCATATTCACTATGTACTCTATCATTTAGGTTTTATAGACCTTCTCTTGTTGCTTGTAATTTTAGTTCGTAAAATTTTCTTATTTGCTTCTCTATATTATTCAGATTTGGCCCTGGGGAAAGTAAAAAGGGCTATGAAGTACATTGATATTGGTTGATTGAACTACAATGTGAGCTTTATAACCTTTTCCACTCTGACCTACGGACATGTATTCTGGTCTCCTTTGGTCCAAGATTTTCCTCTGTTACAACAATGCATTAAGCATCATTATTTGTTGCTCATTTTTAGGAATCAGATCATAAAGAGTTTTCCTCAATGGTTCATAAGGCCTTGGAGGGTGCTGTTTAATGTCATGCCTTCTATGTGCTGGTACTACTATTATCGATCATCTATTTGTAGACACGCTATTCCTGAGGCCCCCTGAGAAAATCTCATATTACCACGCGACGCCCCGCAGCGGCTTCCGCATTTTGAATCACTTGAGTGTTTCCTATCTTTGAGTCTCCTCTCGTCTTCTGGGCGAGTAGTGTAACGCTCCTTCGGCATCCGGAAACCGCATCGTTGTGGAAATCATGGGGCATTCGAACGGCATCAACATCAATCGCATGCATCAGAAGTTGCCGGGACCAGGAAAATGCCTAACGGACGACTGCTGACGCCCTTTTCGGGGGAATCTGAGGGTCATCATGGAGGCGTCCAGGAGCCTGGACGCCTCCATCAATACAAAATAATGACAAAAAATATATATATAAGATTGAACAAAAAATATATATAATGTTATGGAAGCGTCCAGGCCCCTGGACGCCTCCATCAACCAACTCACAGGCGACCCCGGGCCATCGACTGACTGTTGCGTGGCCATCGACTAACCGTTGCTCAGCCTGTCGTTTGAATAAAATCCAAGTTATGGAAGCGTCCAGGCCCCTGGATGCCTCTATCAACCAGCTCACGGGCGACCCCCGGCCATCGACTGACCGTTGCTCAGCCTATCGTTTGAATAAAATCCAAGTTATGGAGGCGTCCAGGCCCCTGGACGCCTCCATCAACCAGCTCACGGGCGACCCCCAGCCGTCGACTGACCATTGCTCAGCCTGTCGTTTGAATAAAATCCAAGTTATGGAGGCGTCCAGGCCCCTGGACACCTCCATCAACCAGCTCACGGGCGACCCCCAGCCATCGACTGACCGTTGCTCAGTCTTTCGTTTGAAGAAAATCTAAGTTATGGAGGCATCCAGGCCCCTGGACGCCTCCATCAACTAGCTCACGGGCGACCCCCGACCATCGACTGACTGTTGCTCAGCCTGTCGTTTGAATAAAATCCAAGTTATGGAGGCGTCCAGGCATCAACCAGCTCACGGGCGACCCCCGACCGACTGACCGTCGCTCATTTTGTCGTTTGAAGAAAATCCAAGTGATGGAGGCGTACAGGCCTCTGGACGCCCCCATCCTCCCGACCTCTATAAATAGAGGCCTACCCCCCTCAGTTCAAGAGGTCGAAAAAAGAGCGCCGAGAGGCTGCCGGATTCTATTCCTAACCCGTGGGTGTTTTGTAGGGGAGGTCCTGCAGGATCCTCGGGTGCCAGTGCTCGCAGGAGAGAGGCCGCCTTCGCCCGCCGCGCTACCTCGTCGTCCCTACACTACCGAAGCTCCGCCGGATCTCGCCATCGACCATCCAATAAGCCATTCTCTCCTCTTCTTTCCTAGTTATCTTACATTCATCATATCATATCTTCTACCCCCCCCCTTTTTATGAGGGAGTCTCTTTCCGTTTCTACGTCGGAATAATTGCCATTCATCATAAGCATTTTCCTCCTACTCGGGTCCGAGAGGGGTTTAAAAGACAACACCAACCAGGTGTGTGTCTTGCCATCATTTCTGATGGGGACATCACTTACCACTTCCCATTTCCCCGTGGGTCCCGATGCTTGCCACTATTTTCATCTCAAGCTTCTGAGTCTAGCTATGTAATTTTTACATTTTTTCTTGAGTCTTAAAATATGTAATTTTCCTTTTATTGAGTCAAGTACCTAAGTTAGTAAGTCATCTACCTAAGTCTAAGGTTTCATTAAGTGGCCAAGAGGGTTAATGGGTTTTCATATCTTATTGGGCCATATCTAGCTTGGCCCATGGGCGCCCCTCTCCCCACCCCTTGGCCTTCTGTCATTAGTCCTTTTTCACAGGGACTTTTTGTAAAATGGGGATTTCCTATATATAGGACCCCAACCCCCCCTCTTTGGAGGCTAATGAAGTATTGAATATTTGAGCATAAGTGCACCCCTCTCTCTCTCTCTAGCTCTCTCATTCTCTCTCTCTCTCTCTAGGGGGCGAACCCCTCTCTCTCTCTTCCCCCTTCTCTCTCTCTCCCTTGGGCGAACCTGCCCTTTCACCTCCCCCTTCCCCTGCCACCTCAGCTGCCACCTCACCCTCTAACCCTTCACCTCCCCTAGGCCATTTAATATTCATCAATTTCCCCCACTTCCCAAGCAACCCTTCCTATTCCCCATACACCTTTCCCACCTCCAAGACACCCATCCCTCTTCCCCAAGCAACCTTCCCACTCCCCCACACCCTCATTCATATCCCTTGACCCTCCAAACCCCCACCCCACCACTAGTTGCGCACCCCCCCTCTCCATCTACACCCACCCCATTGCCTTGGCCGAACCCACCAACCCCCCCACCTGATAGCTGCGGCCTCTCCACTCCCCCTCCCTCCAAGGCTCCATAATCCCCCTGTTCCTCTCCCCTCCACATCCCCAAGCACCCTTCTCCCATCAACCATCCACCCCACCATCTCCACTATTGCCAATCCCCACCCCTACCACTAGTTCTTCCACCATCCTTTCCCTTTACTTTGATAGTCTGCAGGTGGCAGAAAAGGTTGCGACTTGCAGAAGCTTCCCCGGAGTTATAAGGCTACATCCAGAGGCTTACCATACATTGCTGGAAAGGTCGTCCAGTCCACTACGCAGGCGAGAAAGAATCGCACCATTTCGAGTCCGGACCTGCCCGAGAGAGCCAATCTCCCCCGACTGCGCAGAGCTCCATCAGCAGAGTTCCTGGACCCTGTTCAAAGCTACACCACGGCCGACGGTGAGAGATTCAAGCCGTGATTTCTTCTACAAATATCTTCCTCCACCAGTCCTCTTTCTGGATCAAGAAGCGGAAGTGCATTCGGCATCCAGAGGCCAGAGTTCTCGTTCTTCTTCTTCGACTGGTCGGGTCTGTCTTCCACAAGTGGCAGTGACCTGCCTCCACTCATCGGCATCCCCCAGTCCGCCCTGACATCAGACAGCTTCCCCACCAGTTTTCCCGCAAAGAGGGTTCATCCACAGTTCCAACAACTTCAACGGTTCGAGATTTGGTGTCCGGGAGCGGCCGGGACAACTTCTGCAAGTTACTGTTTGTGCCAGGTAGCTGTTGCGGCCAGAAGCTGCCACCTTGCTCGAAGCTCTACCCGGACCAGCCACTGGAAGATTCAAGCCACAAGTTCTTCTACGAATATCTTCCTCCACCTGTCCCCGTCCAGGAACAAGAAGCAGAACCACATTCGGCATCCGGGAGCCAAAGTTCTGATTTTTCCCCTACAGTCGCGCGGGTCTGCCTTCCCCAGTCTGCAGCGATCAGTTCCCACTCATCGGCGTCCCCCAGTCCACCCCGACATCGGACAACTTCCCCGTCAGTTTTACAGCGCATAGGCTTCATCCACGGTTCCCACAACTCCAACGGTTCGAGATTCAGCACTCAGGAGCAACCGGTGTGGCTTCTGCAAGTCACTGTTTGTGCCAGATAGTGACTGTGGCCAGAACCTGCCACTCTGTCCAAAGTCCGACCCGGACCGGCATCTGTAGCAGAAGAAATCAAGGAAATTCAGGATCATCTGCGTGCCAGATACGAGGAATTCTACGCTGGTCTCGCCTCCGGCGAAATTCCGGAGCGTGATGTACGGTCTCTACAGCGACTGGCAGTCAGCCAACATAGCGAACAGGGAGCTTCCGTTTCGGCTTCACCCGCGCACCTTCCGGCGAATCCCCCTTCCCCGCCTGGCCGGCTGACCGCCCCTCCCTGCGTGGAGGTAGTGTTGATTGTACTTGAATATTTTCCACCCCCGAGATCACCCTCCTACGCGAGGTGTAGTGATTGTACTTTTAAACAGGATTGAAGCTTCATCGGCACAGTGTGCGGGGAACCCACACTTCCCCGCTCGCCCTCGTCTCCGACCGGGATCGGTGTCTTCACGCCGATCAGGTGAGCCACTCACACTACCCTTTGCCGGCTTTCTCTTGCTTAATTAGTATTGCATCCTCAGTACCGTCGGCGTAAGAGAGTGCCCGAACCCGATTTATCTTCTAGTTGCGTGATTACAGCGGGTGAGTTGTGAGCGTGACATTTCAACCCTCGCCCTCGGCGTGCCGGTCGCCCTTGATTTTGGGCATCCTTGGCTCATTGGGATCTAATCTTATCTGGCCAAACCCTTGGAGCCCCGAGGTCCAACCTCGGACCCTCACCGCCATCGCCGGTCCTTCTACGGATCCGAGTGTGCTTACGCGAGTGAATCCGCCAGTGTGACGTTACCAACTTGTTGTGCTGCTTGCTATTCTAGGTCCGAGGGGTCGTGTCACATCAATTTCGTTACTTGCGTCGTTAGAATCTGAATATTGCACCTTCGTCTTTCTGATCCACTCATTACTTGTTCGTCGTTGTTTTGCAAGGGTGAAGGGGGAGGAAGAAGCAACCTGCCATTTCCCGCTCTCGGGGATTCACAATCTCCGCGCTCAACACAAGGTACACGCGATCATTTCGTTTCTTTGAGGTAACCCCTCTGGCGATCACATCCCTTTAGCATCCTACGTATGCTCTTTCTTCATATTGGCACGTTTCATAATCTTTTTTAATTTTTAGTCGCTTGATAGTCTGTAGTTTAGTTCGTTTTCTTCTCCTTGAGTGGATTCCTCAGCTTCCACAGATTGGCGATCACGGTGGGACCTTCTTTTTGCTTTTTTGGGTTACCTTTGAACTCTCGGCACCCACGTGTGCCTCCCTTCTTTCAGCACCCGCGTGTGCCCACCCGCGTGTGCCCCTCCCTATTACGCCCACGTGCGCTACATCATTTCCCTCGTGCACCACGTGCACTCCCCCGGTCCTTTGTGATTACTTCGAGGTCTACGTTATCTCGGCACCCACGTGTGCCCCTCCACTCGGCACCCACATGTGCTCCCTCCACTTGGCACCCTCGTGTGTCCCCCTTCTTATTGCGCCCGCGTACGCTGTGTCATCCCCTTCGTGCACCACGTGCACGCCCCTTAGTCCCCTCTTTTGTCATTTTTAAGTCTGTGTTGTCTTGGAAAGTAGAGCGGCTATATCTTCCTCTATCTGTTTATTGTTGTTATATTCTTGTTATATCACTGCTATACATCTGTTATATTTGTGTGCTTATTTCTGCTCCATTTGTGTGTTACATATCTTTTATCCAGCACCGCATTTCATGCATTTACCCCCTTTTCTTTCCTTTTTTTACTCTTTTCTAAGGATCACCCTCTCTCAGTGAAGGAAGGACTCTCCGTTCGGGAATTCCTCTCGACGGACTAGAATCTCCTCCACTGGGACCTCCGTAAGTCCCCGACATCGAAGAATATCCTCTTCGTTCATTGGGCCGGTTGTACCATTGAAGTTTCCCGGAGTTAGTCGACCCATTCGTGGTGAGACGAGAGCCCCTAGCTGACACGGTGGTGAAAATAAAAACGAACTAGGGTCCCTATTTTGTGTGAACTTCGGATCTGGTTAAAAACACAAAAAAAATCATCAAAATCAAAACACAAAAAAGGGGGCGTAAAGGCATCCACTTGTTTGATAATCTCTGCTATTTGCTTGCTAGTATATGTTTTTGCATTCCGGGAAAACTGTGAGCATGGCTCACGAGTCTTTTGAGGAGAACCACCCTGGTCGTGGTGAGTCAGTCGAGCCGCGAGTCCATGCTATGGACGCGGGTCCTTCCCATGAGCCCTCACGTGAGGTGCAGGTTACCACAGGGGACACATCCCCGCCACAGGACATCACCTCTTTGCTAGGTGTCCTCGCCAACACGGAGCCTACCTCTGAGCAGCTCCGGGCCTTCCAGGCCATTCTGAAGGGGAAATCTGTCTCCCCCGCTCCCCAGGAATTAACTCCCGCCATCGCACCTCTCCAAGAATTGGTGTGGGCCATTCCATCTCCTTCGCTGGCACAAGCCATCCAATCTCCCTCGCTTCAAGGGCAAGCGAGCCAACAACCACCCTCGTTCCAGTTCCCTTCGCAATCTCAAACCCCTGTTGCTCCCCGCATACCGCTTCAGCTGGGGCCAACTATCGGCGGCCCGGTAGCTCCCTCTCATTCAGGGTTTCTCCCTCAAGTCTCCGGGAGACATTTTCCTCCCCAGTGGCAAGTGCCACCCTCACCGCCCGAGGAGCTCGCCCAATCGCTCCTCAATAGGTTCAATAGGATGGACGAACAGTTTCAGAATTTGAAGAAAATGGTGGACGTGAAATCCACCCCGGAGGTTGCTTTGCCAATCCTTCCGGTCATCCATCTTCCTCCCTCCGAAATGCCCACGTACCGCAGGTACAATGGCACTGGCAACCCCTTCATTCACCTCAAGGATTTCATGTATGAGTCATCCTATTGGCAAAACGACCAGAGATCCCTGACATACCTCTTTCGGAGGTCATTGGACGGTCCTGCGCTAGAGTGGTTCTATTCTTTGGAGCCCCGCGAGGCCGAGCATTTTGAAACAGTCCAGAGAAGGTTCTTGCAAAAGTATCGGGATAGGGTCGGTCCCTCTCTCTCCATTACCGACCTAGTGGCCGAAAAGATGAAGTCCGACGAGGATTTTGTCCGCTATGCTGATAGATGGAGGTCTCTGGCAGAAAGAATAAGAGATACCCTCTCGGAACCTGAACAAGTAAAGATGATCGTATCCAATGCGACCCCACAGTTCAGCCATGTCTTGGCCATGAATAAGCTCACCACCATGGAAGAGCTCTATGAAAGAGCCCGCTACATCCAAACCCAGTTAAAAGACTCCCCCATTATGAACATGTTTGAGCCGCCGAAGCCCAAGGTGGTCAGAAAGATAGGCGCTGGTGTCCCAGGCGGAGCAACAAAAGGGGTCGTAACAAATGAGCAAGTAAGTGCGGTCAACAACGCCAACTATGCAGTCAACCCAAGGCTTCCACAAATGCCCCAACTTCCCCTCCAACCAGGTCCCTTCCCCTCTCGTCCTCCACCCCAAAACTATCCACCTCAGAACAACATGTCTCAACTACTCCAACCCCAGCAACAACCTCGACCCCAGCAACAACAACCACCACTTCAGTACAACCAAGTTCCACCCCCAGGAAATTACGGTCCCCCACAGCAACAAAGGAGGCCGATTGGTCCCAAGAGAGCCTATTACCCACCACTGCCAGAAACTCTGGCGGATATTTTCAACGCCCTCATGGCCTCAAACACACTCATCCTACCAAGGGAAAGGCCCGTGTGGCCCCCGAATGTTGATACCTCCAGATACTGCGTCTATCATAGGCAGCCAGGACACACAGTGGACAACTACTTTCAGTTTAAAGATTACATCCACGATACAAATGATGAAGGCGGGATTGACTGGGATGAAATGAGGCGATACGTCGCCACTCTCAAGGCTAGGAGACCTCCTCCTAGGCCACAGTTCCAGCAACAATAGCAGCAGTTACAATAGCAGCCACAGCAACAACCACAACAACAACAACAACAGCCTCAGCAGGCCCAACCACAACAACCCAACATGGGCATAATCCAGAATCCATTACCAGAGCACCAACACCCCAATCATCAGGTCAACCCCATCTCCTCCTTCCCAGAAGTCGGGAGAGAGCAGGTGTGGCATCCAGAGAGTACCTCTATTCTTTCTACCACCAACCCTATCATCATGCAACCCCCTCGTCTTGCCCGGGTAGCACCTCTCCCTCATCAACCCGCGTTAATACCGCCTTCACCATTCCCACTGCCATCACGCCCTCTCATTCGCACCCCAATGACCTATCAGCCAACACCCTTCATTACACCCTCACACCCTCTCATTTTCTCTCACTCCGCCACTTTACCATCAACCTCTACTGCATTTGCCCCTATGCCTTCTAAGCCCCTTATCACCCGTCCACCGTACGTAACCCCGCCTGTCTCTACCATACCACCGCCAATGCCCTCAAAACCACTCATCATCCACCATCCATCTCAACACCATTACCCGCTCCAAACCTTACCCACTTCCACTTTGCTTCCACCTCCACCTTCCAGACCCCTTATCCTTCATAACCCGTGCGATATCCCCTCTACCTCCACCATGCCTCCACCTAACAAACCCCTCATCAGAATCCCTGCTCCCATCATCACCCCTGCTTCATCAACCATCCCTCCACCACTACCCCTCAGACCTCTGTTAAAACCCACTGCTACCCCTATAGAGGTACAAAAGTCACAGGCAATGGTGCTCCGGAGTGGAAGGATTTTCCATAGGGTTTTCCCCCAGAACAGTCAGAATCCCGAGCAGTCTCAGCCAGAGAGGGACGATGGAGAACAACCGGAAAGATATATCCCTGGAACACAGTATGATTTGTTGAAACACTTGGGCAAGACGCCTGCTCGGATCTCCATCCTGGAACTGCTTCAGAGATCCACATCCCATCAGGCAGCCTTAATGGAGTATCTTCAAAAGGTCATGGTGAATGAGGACCTCCCTGTAGAAAAGATTTATGCCGTCCTGACCCCAACGGACACACAACCGGCCATCATGTTCTACAACTACGAGCTCGCTCCCAAGGAAGCTCGGAAATATGCATTGTGTGTTTCAATAAAAATTAATGGGGTATCAATAAACCCATGCCTTGTAGACACGGGTGCATCCATAAATGTGATCTCCATGAGCACCCTTCAGTTGTGTGGGGTCGAACAGGAACAGATAAGACCTTCTTCAATCACAGTCACGGCTTATGACAATAGCAAAATGCCGCCACAATGGATGATTATTCTAAGGGCAGAGCTAGGTCCTATGTCAGTCCCCACGGAATTCCATATCCTTGACATGGACCCCACATTCAAGGCCATACTGGGTCGCCCTTACATTGAAGCCATAGATGTTGTGCCTGACACCAACCATCAGTGCTTGAAGTTTTCTTACAATGGAAGAATTATTAAAGTAGTCAGCACACCTGTCCTTCACACGGTGGATGCTATCAATACCTCTCTGCCCTCTGTTTGGCCGTCTCATCGGCCCATATTGTCATTGCTGGACGTGTACGATTCATCTCACATTCCGCTAGCACCAAAGAAGCCGATCAAGGCAACAACACCATATCTCCCTTTTCACTCCAAAGGTTGGGAGATTATGAGAAACATCGACTATCAACAGGGCAAAGGTCTGGGTGCACAGCTACAAGGTAGGTTGAAACCACCAAAGGAGATTAGGCCGAACCGCAAGTTTGGCCTAGGCTTCAAAGGACTATTCAAGGCGGATTGGAAGCCCCTCACATGGACCCTATCAAACCACTTCAACAAAGGGCCCGTTATTCAGATGGGAGATTATCCGCAGGAAGCACATGGGGGGTCGCATGTTGTGTATTCAGCCGAAAAATGTCTGAGGGTCACCGAAAGAGGCAAGATCAAAGACCCAGAATGCGAATGGGACAAATGGTTTGACATACGGGATGTTTCCGTTACACTGGAAAGGATGCTCTCATCTCCTCAGCTTGAAGGACCGCCATTGATCTCCGGAATGCCAGAAAATATCATTACTGTTGCCAAGGTCCCAAACTATCCTCGTCCACGCCAGAAGGACCCTATCACCAGCGGATCTTCATCCGCCATCACCATCACCACCCACGACTCATTAGCCGTCATCTTCTCCATTCACTCGCCGCAACCTTTGTTGCTGTCATCTTCCTGGGCCAGACGGTTGTCTGATGATCTTCCCAGATCCCCCTCTCTACTTACATACCTGCGCGGGTTGAGACGGCCAGACGGTTGTCTGATGATCTTCCCAGATCCCCCTCTCTACTTACATACCTGCGCGGGTTTCTCAACCCGCGCCAGGTCTTCAATCATGATCTGCTCTACGAGCCTCCCAATCCTCTAGCCATAACCACTTTTTCCTCTCCCCCGATCTCTTTCCACTGTTTTGTCATCAAAAATGAAAACGAAAAAAAAACGTCAATTTCCAAACTCCTCAACAACACATCTTCGTTGAGGAAACTTCCTACATCTCCCACGGGTGCGCCCCGCCCTGCGAACCACCCGTCCAAGGTCTGATGAGCGACCTTTTCTACCCCTCCTCTGAGGGGTCTTCCCCTGTACATTCTTCACCATCCTCTTCATCTCTTTCTTCTTTTGTAAATAATGTCAGTCAATCTAGGAATAATAAGTCAAAGGTAGTACCTAGGAAGAAATCCAAGGGTAGACAGATCCCTCGTCGATTCCTTCTGGATTTAGCCGCCAGGTGTCAGGCCCTTCTTGCCGTCCCTCAGTTGCTAGAAAATCCCATCCAGCTACCGGAAATAGAATGTGAGGGCAACTGCATAATTAATGAGGGGTATGGAGTCTACGAGATCACAGATGAAGAATACCCTACTGAAGATGAGGGTGAAGAATATGAGGATGCGGCTGGCGCATATGCTAGTGGAATAAGGAGATTCGACGAGCCGTCAACCGCCGTAGAAGAGTCCACCAAAGAAGTCAACTTGGGAACTGAGGAAGACCCTAGGATCATCTTCATAAGTGATAATCTACCACCCTCTGAAGAAGAGGCATTAATTGAAGTTCTCAAGGAATATAAGGACACGTTTGCATGGAGCTACGAGGATATGCCGGGTTTAGATTCAACCCTGGTCGAACACCGTTTAACCCTAAAACCAGGGTCCGTCTCGGTAAAACAAAGGTTAAGGCGTTTCCACCCTCAAATGGCTTTAAAAATGAAAGAAGAAGTCGACAAGCTCCATAAAGTCAGGTTTATTGGAGTCGTCCTTTATCCTCAATGGGTGGCAAACATTGTCCTGGTCATGAAGAAAGATGGGAAAGTCAGGATTTTCATCGACTTCCGGGACCTTAACCGCGCGTGTCCAAAGGATGATTTTCCCTTGCCTCACATTGATATTTTAATCGACAACACAGCGGGGTATGAGACCCTCTCATTCATGGATGGATTTTCAGGATATAATCAAATTCGTTTGGCAGAAGAGGATCAAGAAAAGACATCATTCACTACACCTTGGGGAACATATTGTTACGTGGTCATGCCGTTTGGGTTAAAGAATGCTGGAGCTACTTACCAAAGAGCTATGATGGCCATATTTCACGATATGATGCACATATATCTGCAGGTGTATGTGGATGATCTATTGGTGAAATCAAGGACCAGGATGGAACATCCAAGGGTTTTGGCTAAGGTCTTGCAGAGATCAAGGGAGTTCCAATTGAAAATGAATCCGAAGAAGTGTGTGTTTGGTGTATCATCGGGTAAATTGCTAGGCTTCATTGTGAGTAAAAGAGGGATCGAGATAGATCCCGACAAAGCTAAGGCCATCAGGGATATGCCACCTCCCAAGAATTTGAGGGAAGTCTGAGGTTTAATCGGGAGGTTGCAGTTTATTCATCAGTTTGTGTCTCAGCACTCACAAAGGTGTAGACCTTTCTATGAGTTGACCAAGCCAGGAGTAGAATTCCACTGGGATTCTAAATGCCAAAAAGCTTTTGAAGGGTTAAAGGAATATCTGGCTAGTCCACCCATTCTCATTCCACCCAAACCAGAAAAACCTTTGATCCTCTACATCTCCGTCTTAGACGACTCCATGGGAGCTGTCCTCACACAAGTTGATGAAGAAGGCAAGGAACGGGTAACCTATTACTTGTCCAAACTTCTCAATCCCTGTGAGCAGAAGTACACAGTCATGGAGAAAACCTGTGCTGCCCTCATTTGGGTGGTGCAGAAATTGAAGCACTACTTCTTGGCTCA
This sequence comes from Amorphophallus konjac, assembly GCA_022559845.1. Classification (NCBI taxonomy): domain Eukaryota; kingdom Viridiplantae; phylum Streptophyta; class Magnoliopsida; order Alismatales; family Araceae; genus Amorphophallus; species Amorphophallus konjac. Next base: position 45,434,037 of record CM040122.1, read on the forward strand.
TGAGGTCCACTTGATTGCTCGCATGAACCCTATCAAGTTTCTTCTGGAGAAATCCATCCTTACTGATAGGCTAGCACGCTGGCAAAGTTTTCTTTCCCAGTTCGACATCACCTACATCCAGCAAAAGGTAATTAAAGGCTATGCCATAGCCTAGCATCTCGCCCACCATCCTCTCCCCAAGTTTGACCCTGTCCAATCAGAGTTTCCAGATGAGGAACTAATGTCCATCGCCCAATCCAACAAGCCAATGTGGACATTATATTTTGATGGAGCTCTAAATTCCCAAGGGAAGGGTATCGGCATTGTCCTTATAATGCCTGAAGGCGTTACCATCCCAGAGGCATTTCAGCTCGCGTTCCCAGTCACCAACAACATCACTGAATACGAGGCTCTTCTAGCTGGCCTGGAACTAGCCCGTTCTTTCTATATCACTGAGTTGCGAGTCGTGGGTAATAGTCAACTCGTTCTCCGCCAGGTGCTTACCAAATATCGCACCCTCAATCCCAAGCTCAAACCCTATCAGGAGCTGGTCTCCGCCTATGCCAAATTGTTCACCAAGCTGATCTTTGTCCATGTTCCTCGCGAACAGAACATTCTGGCCGATGCCCTCGCCTCCTTGGCATCATCCTTCAAATTTCATTTAGGTGCATGGTTTAGATCCGTCATTCTCTACAAGCGTCTTGTCCCTGCCGTTCAGGACCCTTACCTCTTAAAGATCAAGGAACGAGTCCTATAGAAGATCCAGAAGGGAGAAATTCTTGAGAAGAGGGAGATCATGCTGGCAGAAGTCGAAGAAGAGCTGGCTGACGATGAGAAACCATGGTTCTATGAAATTGTCAAATATTATGAAGATAAATCTTATCCTGAAGGAGCCACCACAGAAGATAAGAAAGCCATAAGAAGGGTGGCTCAGAAATACACATTGGTTGGAGGTCTACTCTATAGGAGGAGCCTTACTGGCGTTCTGTTAAGGTGTCTTGACGACAATGAGGTTTGGAAATGCGTAGAAGAAGCACACTCGGGTGTGTGCGGTGGTCACGTGAATAGCCAGATGCTCGCCAAGAAGATCATTAGGCATGGCTTTTACTGGCTCACTATGGAAGAGGATTGTGCCGTCTATGTCTGTAGGTGTGTCAAGTGTCAACTTCACACCGATAAAATCCATTCACCATCTTCCTCACTTCATCCAATATCCTCCCCATGGCCTTTCTCCATGTGGGCATTCGATATCATCGGTCTCCTAGGTGATCCCAATTCCCTCACCAAACAGAAATCTTTCATCCTTACTACGACGGAATACTTCACCAAATGGGCCGAAGCCGAAGCTTACGCAGAAATCAAGGCATCAACAGTCTGCAAATTCATCATGAAGAACATCCTCGCCAGGTTCGGCGTCCCGAGCACAATCGTCACCGACAATGGGCCACAGTTCATTTCTCAGGACCTTCAAGACCTCTGCAAAAGGTACGCAATTACATTGCATCATTCATCACCTTATTACCCACAAGATAATGGCCAAGCGGAGGCCACCAATAAAATATTGATCAAAATCATCAAGAAAATATGCGAGTCCAGTAAGTTTTCAGACTGGCCAAAAAAGCTTATCGAAGCTCTATGGGCCTATCGCACTTCAATCTGTACCCCCACCGGGCAGACTCCGTTTGCCCTTGCTTACGGTATGGAAGCGGTAGTCCCGTACGAGACTCTGATCCCTTCTCTCAAGGTACAATTGGACGAGGAATTTCCCCTCGATGACCGTCGTAATTCACTCCTCGCCCAGTTGGAACTCTTGGATGAGAAGCGACTGGCCGCTGTCGAGCATGCGCGTGTGTATCAAAATAAACTCGCTCGCTTTCACCAAAAGAAAGTCATTGAGAGAAAATTCAAAATCGGTGAGATGGTCGTAAAACGAATTTTTGTCAAACCTGGAGGGCCGCGTTCTAAGCTCCAACCCAATTGGGAAGGACCATTTGTAATTCAAGCCGTGTACCCCAGCAATGCCTACAAGCTAATCACGCCGAGGGGACTGAGTTATCCCACCCTTGGAATGGGCTTTATCTTAAAAAGTACTACCCCTAGCGTAGTGCCAAAATGTCAAAAACAAACAAATGATGAAAAGACATAAAACATCAAAAACAACAAAAAATATTGAAAATCACTAAAAATATGGAAAATTCAAAATGCCGATGCCTGGTGGTCACCATGTAGTTAAGTCCCTGCATCCAACCTTCATGTTAGGATAGGACCCATCAAGGCTTGGTAGGCACCGGGTCTTGGTTGACCAGAACCGTGGAGATCCTTGTCCGGCCATATCGGCCTATGCACGCTCAAAGGAAGCCAACATGTACTCACTTACGTATTTTATCCAAAAAAAAAAAGTTGGTAGCATCACCGACAGTGGGGCTTCACCCAGAAGATCTCCAGAAGCTGTAATCTTTATTCTTTTCTCTTCGGCCAAATGAGACAGTCGGCTCCCTTAAAACGCTGAGCATGAGAAACCAAAACTCAAACCCCCAAGGGCAAGAGTAGGATCCATTTCCTCGAGCATCGATCAGAGCACGAGAAGAGGGCAGTGTCCCCGCAGGCATACGAAAGGGAGCTCACAGACGTCAAACGACTATATCTTCCTCGCGAAAAGAAACACAAAATCAAAATCAAGAGAAAAGCCTGGTCGTGACCGTGCCTGATGCGATAAATGAAACCCCTCAAAGTAAAAGTCTGAATCCACAAAAGGGGCCATAGAATATAAATGCTCGGGATTTGGTCCAAAGTTGTCCGAAAGGAAAGAGTTAAATGGGCCCTTATTGGCTCGCCGGGTTAACGGTTTTACCGATCCTCTCAGGAGGTTTATCCCCTACGCTCTTCCTTCTTCCTTTAAAAGTGAAAGCTCGACGGAATATCTGAAGGGCGAAACCCGCCAAGGTTTGCGACCTTATTTTAATACAAATATGTGGTTGCCTACTTTGAAAAGAAGAAGCTATTGCTGCGAAGGAGTCTCTGTGTTTTGGCTGGTCAAGACCCCTGTTTACCATTCGGGTGCCTTCTTGTTTAACCTTGGGCTTAGGCCAATGCAAGTGCGTCACCTCTGGGTGCGATGGCGTCTGATTCCAGGTCAACGTCGCGCGGTTGGTCGTTAGGGTTCCAGGGTGTTCCATCATATACCATCTAGAGTTGTGAGGAAACAGACCCGGGTCGGGCAAATTATTTACCTCGAACACCTTTTGGGCGAATCCCTATGGTCGGAAGCAACTGGGAGCCTAAGCATGGCATGGCGGTATTATCATCAGGGTAAGTCTTAGCCGGCGGGATTATCATTCGAGGGGTCTAGAGGCCCAAATCAACCTAGATGTGCACTTAGGATACCTGGGAGGTTAGTAAGAAACCCCTGTTCTCATGAAGGTAAGGTGCCATATGGGTGCTCATCAGGCGTTAGCGACAAAAAAAAATGATAAAAAGAAAAAAAAGAGAAAACGTAGATATTTGAAAAACAAAAAAAATTAGAATGATAACGAAGACAACAAAAAAAATGTCAAAAAAATAATAAAAAAAAATCAGTTCGCATGATTGCATTTGTATGCAACATTTCACTTTTAAATTCTGCTTGCATTAGTGTGCTTGTCTGTCACATTCATCATTATCGCATCTTTCCCTTGCCTTCGTTAATAAAGGCTTGGCCCCTTGACCCATTATCAAGGACAGTCGAAGTGAACACCTGCTTATTGAGCAAGGGGCCAAGTTAGAACAGAGATACTGACCTGTTTGTTTCAATGATGCGTGCAGGGATTCAAGATAGCAAGAGTGAGATGAAAATCAAACAAAATCATACCTTTTATTCCATTCTTAAATAAGGAATTGTACATTAAGTTCCACCTTCTCTCTCTACAGTACTTGTCCCGCCACTCTCCGGGCAAAACGCCCTCAAGGGTGCTACCCAACTACGAAAAGCGGTACTTCTACCACCCTGTACACCTCTTCCCATTCCCACACCCCGGCGCTGATCTGTGGGAGCAGCAAAGGAGCTACTGACACGAAAGCCATGCTCTCGTGCTCTTCGGTAGCGCTCCTCACCATCTCTCAGCCATTGTTCAGCGAGGCCAAGGCTGGTTCGGAGTTTGAACAACTGGGCCTCCATGACCCTTCGCTCCTCCCTTTCAGCCAATCTGTCGGCTCTCTCTCTTTCTCTGTCTCTCTCTTTCTCTGCCCGTTCTCTCTCACGGTCTTCCCTCTCCAATTGAAGGGTGATTCTCAGCTCCATGGCATCCCTGGAAGAATCGTCATCAGGACGACGCCGTAATTCCTCCTCCAGCTCTGCTATCCTAGCCTCTCTCTGTGCAGCATGGGCAAGTACCTCTCGCATCTCCTTTTCCTGCCAGATATACTATCTCAGATATGTGGCAAGGTATAAACAAGGAGAACTCAACACTGAAACTCTTACATATATAGAGAGCATTCCTTCTGCCTCCGCGGCACGCTGCGTAGTCCGAGCAAGTTGCTCGTGAAGCAAATCAAGTTCTGAGGCGGGGATCCATAAGCTGGAAGAGACGCCGCCTCCTCCCATCGCTGACGAAGCCGCGTCGATCTGAGCGCGCTATAAACCACATGGGATGAAAATTAGTGGCCGAACGCCATCAATCTAGAGTCTTAATTAGGAGTGCGCATTGTCCATACACCTACTAAAGCGCTCAAGGCTCCACGAGTGTCGCCGAATTGTTGCTCCGTTTCTGCCAGGCGTGATCGCAAGTCCGCTATCATGGTATCACGGACATCCTGCAGCCATAGGAGTCAGCATCCACATAGAGGAGAGGAGGACAGGAGAAAAGAGGAAAAAGGAGACCCACCTCCACAAGTCCCCGGGGTTGGAGCCGCTCTGCGTACATTGCCTTATACAGACGCAGATATTCTTCACTATCCTGCGCATGTGATTCCACGATTATGCCACCTCGTTGCCAGTCTTCATACTGTTCCGGGAACCGCACACGCCAATCAACGCAAGTTGCCAGTCCCCGTGTCTTTCTTCCAACGCGAGGTGGCGCAGTCGTATCCACCCATTCCTGGGCCAGCCCTAGGGTCCTCATAACCAATCGTAGCCGAAGCGGCTCGATTTCATTTAGGCAGTGTATCCACAATTCCTGTCCGAACCGGGCGCGACTTGTTAAAACCCATGGTTGATCGGCATCGACCATGCCTGAGTAGGGTCTCCAGTTTACCTAGGTGAGGTTGTACATACCCGTTTAACTGGTTAGAAAAAATATATATATATACAACAAAAAAATAATAAAATAAAATAAAAAAAATCCCACCATCGCTGTAGGGAATTCCTGTAGCTCACGCCTTAGCACCATCAGCTGATAGGTTACAGGCGCTGCACCCATGATCGGTTGCCACCGCCTGGCTAACGGCACCATCGCTGGTCGCCAATGCCGAGCTCTCCCCATTGGGAGGTAATAATAGCTCCACAGCTACATCATCATATGCCGTCAATGCCTCAAGTGGACTATTACAAATAAACACAAAAATATATAAATAAAATAAAAAAAATACCTGGATAAGTGGTGTGAACCCACTCACAGTCATCTCACGATCTGCCTCTTGGGACAGGCCCGTAAACAAGTGCGCTAGCATGGCAGCTCCCCAGGCGTACTGTCCTACTCTTTCGAGGTCAGATAGCAGCCCTAGGAAACTGATGCGGGACGGGACCACGGACACGACAAGCTCGCGATCGTCCCTTAACGAGGGAAGCGTCGGATGTGCGCGGTTGAGAAACCGGCTGGGAGCTAGGGTGGTCGGCTCTCTTTTGCGCCCGGATCGGGTCACGGGACGGCTTCGCTCTCTCTCGCAGCAGTGATATTATAAATTGAAAGCGGGCTAGGTATCCCTACACATGCTCTCTAGCAGCGGCATATAAAGCATATAAAGAATTAAGCTAATGCCAAGTGTAAGGGTGAAGGCGATACCTCCACGCTCTCGGCGTGGCGAAGACGGCACCCGGCCGAAGTTCGTACTCCCGGGAACTTAGTACATTATGTTTACAGCAGTACAAATAAGCCCACTCCACGCAGGGAGGTAAAGGGCGACACAAGTGGGCTCGGGAGGACCAAGTTCGGGTTGACGGGCGGTTTCGGGCAATGCTTCGGCTTCACGCGTACTCGTGCTAGTGGGGGCCCACGTATTGACCAGAGGGGTCGTGTGGGGCCTGATGACTCCTCTATGGTGGAGACACCTGGGAAGCGTACCCCTGGGATGGCGAGCTGCTGGAACGACCGCCGGACGCCGGGCGGCCCTCGGACGACGCTTGCCGGGAACTCGGCCACGAACCTGAAAGTTCTGTTTGCAGGCGCGCGACTCGGAGAAAACTGCTGCTGCGATCAGCCCCGTCATCGGAATGTGACGAGGTTAGCGCCGTTGGAAAGCTGACTCAGAATACTTCGACGTAGGGGTCTTCAAAAAAAATAATCAGATCTGTATTTCTGATCATGTATTTTACAAGCTTGCTGGAATCTGGCCAGAACTGCAGGGGCAGGTTCTGACTTCTCTGAAGATCGACGTTGACCGGGGAGAAGACCTCCGAATCTAGAAATAATCTCTTCAGAAACGTTGAAGATCTCTGAGAGAGAAATCCGGGACTATTTTTGGTTTTCTGATTGGAGACGAAATGGATTTTCTGGGATTTCTTTACTAGACCTGGGTCGGATCTGGGAAACTATGGGCAGACTGTTCTTGGGAACTTGGACGAAATTTGAAAAATACTTGGAGGGTGAACCAAAAATTAATAAAATTCCTGGTGGTAGAGGGATGTGGACAGAGATCCCAGTAAATTTGGGCGACCCAAAAAAAATCAAAAGATGGTTCGAATGGGGTAAACTTAGAGTTGGTGAACAGTAAATAGAACCAGGACAGATCTGGAACTTGGACTTGGACGAAAATCAAAAAATAGCTAAAGGATGAATTTTGACGTGATTTTTTTTGTGGGGATAAGGGTTCTAGAGGGGAACCAACCCTGAAATTTTGAGCTTCAGAAGACGAAGGGAGTGATAGCAGGAATTCGGAGAAGAAGGATCTGTCCTGAGTGGACAGAACACCCAAACCGTTGGCAACGACGCGTCGGCGGCGAGACGATGGCGGCGGCGATCACCGGAGTTGCTTCAGATGCTGGAGGGGATCAAGGGGGAAGGGATTACACTCTAGAAAGGGGGCTGGAGGTGGAGGAACCAGGGAGAGAGAGGGGAGGGGCGCAAGCTTCACTTGGGGCAAATGCCTTTTTTTCCTTCATTAATTCCTTCAATATGAAAAATACAAGTATATATATGCAAGGGGTCTAACCTATTCTAAGCCCATCAAGGGTTGATTGATGAAGGGTTGGGATGTGATTTGACAACCACATTAAATCCCATTAAACAACAAGGTTCGCCCCCCCCTTTAAGAGGACAATTAGCATTTGTCTTCTTTAATTAATTTTGGGTCCAAGTCCAAGGTTGGACCATGGACCAGCCACCTTGGGCCCAGGAGTCCAGGTGGACCAATAAGGAGGAGGGAGGGGGCCCCTACAGGGCCTACATGCACATTTGCAAAGAAACCCAATGGCCTTTTGCAAATAAACCCACTAAGACCTACTATTGTGTACTCATATATCACAAGGGCGTACATACAAATACAAAAGGACGCAGATGCAAACACAAAGTGAGCGGGCTGACGTTGATGTCCCCATCAATTCTCCCCGGGTGGGAGGAACTCGACCCCGTCGAGTAGGGGTATGGCCGCTCCGGTACTCCGGCGGATCTGTCACCGTGCTAAGTAGCGCGGGTATGCTCCACTCCAAGTGATCGGCACCTGCTCATTCCATATACACTCGATATGCGCACTGCTATGGCTAAAGGTGGTCACTCCGAAGGGGCACTCTCAAAAGGAAGGAAACAGCTCGAAGACTCACTAGGAATCACCGCTGAGTCCCTATAGGTGACTGATCCGGGTATAGATGTAGAACCGATCCCATACTCATCAAGTGAGTCGACTCGCTTCACACTCATAAGAGAACGACACGAGCTTGCACAAGACACATGCAGACTCACCATGCACTGACACATGAATGAAAATCACACAAACAATCGACTCAAAATCACCACACAAACAAACCACACAAAGAAAACACACCGACTCAACTATGACCCTAGACACACCTAATGTTAGTCCGACCCGTACATGGGTGATGGCGGACCAGGACACCCGAATGTGTGCCATGCATGCATGTTATGTAACCGGAGATGGGTGGCATGAGGTACACCTAAATGTCCAAGTATGACCCAGTCATGCATGGACGGCCCTTTGGATTTGGGAGACTTGAGAGGGCTAGGAAAGCCGGGTGTGGAAGAGCTGGGTGGAGGTGTATCGTGGACGGGCTTGGTGGGTATGGAGGACCCGGCCCGTAGGAAAGGGGTATGAAAGTGGACTTCCCCGATAAGGTATGAGGGGAGTGATGGGTCACGGGGCCCACTAGAGTAGGGGTCAAATGGGTCAAAGAATGTGTGACCCCTTGTGGTGGGTTCCCACAAGTCACGGTCCCACGTGTAGAAGTTTTGAAGGTGTGGATAATCACCTTCTTGAATTGTGATGGGTGGGACGGGGACCGTAGGCAAGAAGTATGATTCCTCCCTCGGACAAAAGGGTATGAATTCAGGCTCGTCCGATAAGGGAAGGAGTAAGAGGACCTCCGTGGTGATACAACCCACGATGCACTCGGAGGTAATAGACCGTAAGGCCGGATGAGTGAGGCTAAGACTAGTGGGTTGGTCAAAGCCTCGGGCCAAAAGGTGCGTCAACTCCCATTGTGAATCCAATCCCATGACAAGATCGTCCAATATGTCAACATGGTGACGAGATCGAAAGGTGGTATGGAATGAGTTGACTGGCACTAAAGGTAAGGTGGGGTCCATGGACGGGAAGGGATGTGGGACCAAGCCATCCTTGAGCCATCTAAGAAGTGGCTCGGCTATGTAAAGTGTTCCCGTAAGAAACACGGGTGGCTCGGGCTTTGGTAGTTCCCACTTTGATGGTTTCGAATGAAGACCGGAGGTAGATAACAATGGAGCATCCATGGGTGGTGGAGTAGCTTGTGTCCTTTCCCACCAATCCGAAATCATTTTCTTTATTTCCTCTAAGGAGCGGGTTGGAGGAGGGACCTTGGGGTGGACTAGCTCCTTAACTCTCGGCTCGGGTGTGGGCCTAGGCTCGGTTATAAGCGGGACTTCCACTCGGTTGGAGGTGCTTGAGTGGGTTGGGATGGGAGTGCCAAGGGGAGGTTGGTTGGTGGTGCATGGGCGGGCCACTAGATTGGGGTCACTTTGGTGGGCTTGGACGGCGGTGAAGGGGTGGGATTGGGTAGAGGTGTGGCCCACTTGATTGTGGGTGAGTTGGTGGGGTTGGTGAGTGGAATGACCTCCGTGGTTGGAGATAGGTGGGCGGGGAACGTAGGCCCTCCTAAGCACTCTCTTCATTTCCCACCATGACTCGATGGGCCTTAGATTCCTATCCTCCCTCCAATATTTGATGTCCCTCCAAGTTGCAGCGGCTTCACCAAAAAGTCACCTTTTGGCAACATCGACTTGCATGGGCCCGTACATGATGTACACCTCGAAGTAATCATCCATAATGGCTTCCCATTCTAGATAGACACTCGGGTCATCGGACCCATAGAAATCCTGGGTTTCGGGCCTCGTGGGGTGGTTCGGGTGGTCCTTCCATTTGAGATAGTATCGCCACCATCCGGGAGTTTGGGACTCCATGGGACACGGGGAAACTAGTGGATGGCCATGCCGACACTCGGACCAAAACACTAGACACGACACTAAGTAATGCAAAGTTGGAATGCACTAACTAATGTACACTAAGGACCCTAGACGTAAACCAAGAGTCGGTACGGGGCGGAGACAATCGACCCGAAGGTCACTCGCACAAGTGTGCGGCCTTCCCGATAGGCGTAACCTAACGGTCGGACAACACCTTTTTATATACCGAGTAAAGGGATGTATGCGACCCAAAAACGACTCTTTTTGTTGTTTTAAAAATATGATGATCCTAAACACGACTTAGACCGACTAATGACTACATGACACTCTTTTTTTTTTTGAATGCAAACACCCTAGACTCAACTCGCTCTGATACCAAATTGATGCGGGACGGGACCACGGACACGACAAGCTCGTGATCTTCCCTTAACGAGGGAAGCGTCGGATGTGCGCGGTTGAGAAACCGGCTGGGAGCTAGGGTGGTCGGCTCTCTTTTGCGCCCGGATCGGGTCACGGGACGGCTTCGCTCTCTCTCGCAGCAGTGATATTATAAATTGAAAGCGGGCTAGGTATCCCTACACATGCTCTCTAGCAGCGGCATATAAAGCATATAAAGAATTAAGCTAATGCCAAGTGTAAGGGTGAAGGCGATACCTCCACGCTCTCGGCGTGGCGAAGACGGCACCCGGCCGAAGTTCGTACTCCCGGGAACTTAGTACATTATGTTTACAGCAGTACAAATAAGCCCACTCCACGCAGGGAGGTAAAGGGTGACACAAGTGGGCCCGGGAGGACCAAGTTCGGGTTGACGGGCGGTTTCGGGCAATGCTTCGGCTTCACGCGTACTCGTGCTAGTGGGGGCCCACGTATTGACCAGAGGGGTCGTGTGGGGCTTGATGACTCCTCTATGGTGGAGACACCTGGGAAGCGTACCCCTGGGATGGCGAGCTGCTGGAACGACCGCCGGACGCCGGGCGGCCCTCGGACGACGCTTGCCGGGAACTCGGCCACGAACCTGAAAGTTCTGTTTGTAGGCGCGCGACTCGGAGAAAACTGCTGTTGCGATCAGCCCCGTCGTCGGAATGTGACGAGGTGAGCGCCGTTGGAAAGCTGACTCAGAATACTTCGACGTAGGGGTCTTCAAAAAAAATAATCAGATCTGTATTTCTGATCATGTATTTTACAAGCTTGCTGGAATCTGGCCAGATCTGCAGGGGCAGGTTCTGACTTCTCTGCAGATCGACGTTGACCGGGGAGAAGACCTCCGAATCTAGAAATAATCTATTCAGAAAAGTTGAAGATCTCTGAGAGAGGAATCCGGGACTATTTTTAGTTTTCTGATTGGAGACGAAATGGATTTTATGGGATTTCTTTACTAGACCTGGGTCGGATCTGGGAAACTGTGGGCAGACTATTCTTGGGAACTTGGACGAAATTTGAAAAATACTTGGAGGGTGAACCAAAAATTAATAAAATTCCTGGTGGTAGAGGGATGTGGACAGAGATCCCAGTAAATTTGGGCGACCCAAAAAAAATCAAAAGATGGTTCGAATGGGGTAAACTCAGAGTTGGTGAACAGTAAACAGAACCAGGACAGATCTGGAACTTGGACTTGGACGAAAATCAAAAAATAGCTAAAGGATGAATTTTGACGTGATTGTTTTTGTGGGGATAAGGGTTCTAGAGGGGAACCAACCCTGAAATTTTGAGCTTCAGAAGACGAAGGGAGTGATAGCAGGAATTCGGAGAAGAAGAATCTGTCCTGAGTGGACAGAACACCGAAACCGTTGGCAACGACGCGTCGGCGGCGAGACGATGGCGGCGGCGATCACCGGAGTTGCTTCAGATGCTGGAGGGGATCAAGGGGGAAGGGATTACACTCTAGAAAGGGGGCTGGAGGTGGAGGAACCAGGGAGAGAGAGGGGAGGGGCGCAAGCTTCACTTGGGGCAAATGCCTTTTTTTCCTTCATTAATTCCTTCAATATGAAAAATACAAGTATATATATGCAAGGGGTCTAACATATTCTAAGCCCTTGGATCAAGGGTTGATTGATGAAGGGTTGGGATGTGGTTTGACAACCACATTAAATCCCATTAAACAACAAGGTTCGCCCCCCCCTTTAAGAGGACAATTAGCATTTGTCTTCTTTAATTAATTCTAGGTCCAAGTCCAAGGTTGGACCATGGACCAGCCACCTTGGGCCCAGGAGTCCAGGTGGACCAATAAGGAGGAGGGAGGGGGCCCCTACAGGGCCTACATGCACATTTGCAAAGAAACCCAATGGCCTTTTGCAAATAAACCCACTAAGACCTACTATTGTGTACTCATATATCACAAGGGCGTACATACAAATACAAAAGGACGCAGATGCAAACACAAAGTGAGCGGGCTGACGTTGATGTCCCCATCAGAAACGACAATAGATGCCGTCTCCTTTCGAGCTCAGTATCAATCTCCCCAGGAAAAAGAGGAGAAATCTCCTTAAATCCATATTAGATCTCTCCCAATTGTCAAAATCTGTGCAATACACAGCACGGCATCCCCTTCCCATCCTCTCCATAAATTCTTCCGAGGACTCGTCGTCCCGTCGACGAGTATCAGTGAGCCCTAATGCCCCCATGATAGACGCCCTAGCTACTGATCTGTGCTTCCGACTGTCTAAGTCCAACCCCAGTAGCTTCTGGGCGCCTTCTCGGTAATCTGCATAGGTGACGCCGGTCACTGCCTCACCATCCACTTTGAGGCTCGTGATTCGGACCACATCTTCTAGACTGGGCACCATGTGCCCTCATGGCATCAGGAATACCCGACTTACTGGGTCCCATCTTTCACACAAGGCTTGGATAAGGGCCAGGTCGAGTTGGATCGGCTCAATCCGAAGAAAGGCACCAAATCCCATCACGTCTAGCCTGGCCTTCTGAAAATCTGGGAGACCCCTGTATGCGGCCACTGCTAACTCCCATGAAATGTGTGATTTCATCACACTCTGTGCGTGCATAAGAAATGGAGAAGGGTGTTGTCAAGAGGAAGGAAGAAAGAATTAAAAAAGGGCAAGAAAGCTCAGCTTACGAGTTGCGACTGGGTCCTCTCGCTGAACTGCCCTTCGAGGTCCGAGAGTTTCCTGGAATTGCTACCGCTGGATCTGCTTCTCTTCGAGGAGTAGGAAGATTCGCCCTCCATCCGGAATTTTGAGTTCCTCCTAGTACCCTTCAAGTTAGCCCTCGATGCCCCTGGAAGAACAAAAGAGGAAGCTATATATAGAAATGGGGGAAGTGTGGGCCAAGATTGCCTCCAACGATAGGCCTCACAATAGGGCGCCTCCCTTGCGGTCCCATGAGTCACTTCACCACCCGCACAAGGTGATGGATCAGACGGTGTAATATGATAACCTGCTCCCTCTGGCGCCCTGTCATAACGTGGAGGCCATCCGCAAAGTTTGAAAAATCATCCGGGAGAAGAGGCCTAAGCTATCATCATTGACCTTGACGACAGATTCCCGTGAAAGAATAGTCGCAGCAAGATGCCATCCTCCGTCTAGGGCAGGATGTCGGCAGACACATCACATGAGAACAGTACAAAGGAGCGTAGGGAAGAAGGGACGTGCAAGAAAACAAACAAACAACAGAAAATCAAATCACTCATAAGTCTACATAAGCTATCACAAACATCACAATCATAGAGAGGAGGCGGGTCCACTGACTCGCCAACTCTCGACATCATCTTCATGCTCATCCCTCTTGGCGTCCCTCTCCTCTCCCCCGAGGTGAGGATCCCTCGGAAGCCTCCTGGACCCCTGTGCAGCGCTCGCCTCGCATCGTGGCACCTGCTCCACAGCAGTGGCTCGCTGCTCCTCCTCTGGCGTGCCAAGGAAGCCACCAGTAGAAAGGCGTCTGGACCGGCGAAGTAGCGCCCCTAACTCTCGCGCTCTCTCGTAGCGCGTCTCCATCGCCCCTAACCTCTGCGCCATAACCTGAAGGCCTAGCTAGAGCTCCCTCACTTCGGCCTCCAAGGCCTTCTTCTCGGCCTGGTCTCGCTGTCGCTCGGCCCTTCTCTCCTCTCTCTCTCTCTCTACCTCCCTCCTCGTCACCTGGAGAAGGACCCTTAACTCCAGAATGTCGGGAGAGGGCCTCCCCTCACCTCGATGCTACAGCTCTGCCACAGCTGCGGCCCAGGCATCATGCTCTTCTTCAGCACGAACCGCGCAGGCCACCGCACTGGCAAGTTGCTCCTGGAGGGAGGCGATCTCTTGAAAAAGAGCCTGAGGATTGGAGGACGATCCGCCAGCCATCCCTACCACCGTTTCCTACCGAGTACATAAAAAATAGATAGACAACGGCCGTTGGTTAAATTCTGGAATTTCATGACAATAATAAAAATTTTGAGGCCCTATTGTCACCTCCGTCCGTCTCCCAAGCTGAGGAGCCCCCGCTCGGTCCCCCCTCCGCTGGTGCAGGAGGCCGCCACTACCCTGCACCGGTGCGCTCCCTTGTTGTCCAGGGGAATGTACGCGCCGGTCCTCGAGCTTCACCTTGCCGCAACTCTCCTTCCTGACACGGCTCGGCTCATCCGTGCTCGCCCACTCGTCAGCCAAGCCCGGGATTCTCACCGTACCCTGCATCAAAGAGGGAGGTCCCCCATCAGTTAACGAGAACGCGTCCCCTGTCAAGGACGCACCCATCATGTGAGTGCCACCCTCGCCAAACCCCTTTCACTCCCACACCACTCGCTCCAGACTCAAAACAAGTCATTGAGGTGGGAATCGAAGCACTCACCCAGCCGTGTTCGCCTTTTTCCGCGCCATCGGGCCCCTCGGGTCCCACGAGTGCTCTAAAAGGCCCTTCCACTTCCGTCGACGCCTGTCCATGCTCGGGCGCATCCCTTTTGCGGGTAAGGCATGAAGAAAGGAAGGCCGCCTGGCGCTTTAAATTTGAAATCGAAGGATAAGACGCGTCCTCGCGTCAGGACGCGCCAAAAAAAAAGAGAGAAGGATGTTCTCTCCGTGCAAGGCGTAGTTCCTTGCTTTTCAGGGCAAGGTCTCGTGAAGCGTGTCTCGAAACAACTCGGTGCAAGAGAAGAAGCGTAGAAAAGGGAAAGTGCATACGACAAAAGGAACCGTTTCATTGCACATAAGCAAATAGTCAGTTATACATCATAAAGTGAGGAAGGTGGAGTGTACAAGCAACTCTAACTCTCGCTACCACCCTCCTGATCATCTCTCTCCTCCCTCCTCTAACGGGGATCCCTAGGGGGCCTCCGCGAACTCTGAGAGGCGGTGCTCGCCTCGCCCTGTGGTGGCACGCCAGCCTCGAAGGCTCGGCGATGCCCCTCGGCCGAAGAAACCAGAAAGCTGCCCATGGAGAAAGAACCAGACTGACGAAGTCGCACCCCGTGCTCCTTCGCCCTCTGATACCGCTCCTCGCTCTCCCGAAGCCTCCCCTCCGCCGAGCCGAGACTCAATCGGAGCTCCGTCAGCTGGGCCTCCAGAGCCCTCCTCTCGTCCCGTTCTCGCAGTCACTCCGCCCTCCTGTCCTCCCTCTCTCCCTCTCTATCCTCCCTCTCTCTCTCTGTCCTCTCTCTCCCTCTCCCTCTCCTCTCTCTCCCGCATTGCCTCTCTCCTCGACAGCTCGAGGGTAAAACGCAAATCCCGCACATCGTGAGGGAGCTCCTCAGCCTCCCGTCACCGCTCCTCCTCCAGCTCCGCAATCCGGGCGTCACGCTCTGCCGCCCAGGCGTCGCGCTCCTGCTCGGCACGAACAGCACGGGCCAGGGCCTCTCTGATGCGGGACAAGACCACGGACACGACAAGCTCGTGATTGCCCCTTAACGAGGGAAGCGTCGGATGTGCGCGGTTGAGAAACCGGCAATGAGCTAGGGTGATCGGCTCTCTTTTGTGCCCGGGTCGGGTCACGGGACGGTCACGTACTCTCTCGTAGCAGCGGTGAATGATAATATAGCGAGCTAACAGACCTAAAGCATGCTCTCTAGCAGCGGCATATACAAGTGTATATGAAAATAAGTAAATGCCGAGTGTAGGGAGCGAGAACGATACCTCCACGCGCTCGGCGTGGGGAAGACGGACCCGGCCGAAAACTCGTACTCCCGGGAAACTTAACACATAATAATTACAGCAACGGGAACATGCCCACTCCACGCAGGGAGGTAAAGGGCTATACAAATGGGCCCGGGAGGACTGAATTCGGGTTGACGGGCAGCTTCGTGTGTTGATTCGGCTACACGCGTGTTGACGACCGTGGGGCCCACGTGCTGTCCGGAGGGGCCGTGTGGGACCCGGTGGTACCGCTGTAGTGGAGACACTTGGAGAAGCGCTCCCCGGTCTGGCGGCACGCTGGTTCGCCGGCCGGAGGCCGGGCGGCTCCGTTCGGCACCGGTCGGAAAAACTGATCAGAAATTTGCCGGTTCTGTATTTCAGCGTGCGCTCCGGCGAGAACGGACGCTGGGATCAGCACCGGTGTCGGAATGCGACGAGATCAGAGCCGTTGGAAAGCTGCTTCGAAGTACTACAATCTAGTGGCCTTCAGAAAAATTCACCAGATTTTTACTTTATGTTGGCGAATTTTATATGCTGCTGTTGTACAGTAACCGAAGACTCAGATCTGTAGAAAACTTTCTTGTTGATTGCCTTTGACCATGAAGTAGATGTCCGAATTGGAAGATGTGTTCTTCAGCAAGGTTGTAGGAAATCGAACAAGGAAACCTGGAATTTTTTTGGATCTGGATTTTGAGGTGGTGGTGATTTTTTATGATTTTGGAAGTGGAGGGTGGTTGGATCTGGGATCTGACTAAAAACACTATTTCAGAGGAAGAACACGAATTTCTAAAAATAGATAAAAAGCTGATAAAAAATTAAAAAAAATTTTGAAGGTAGGGGGTGATGGACAGAACTCCCAGTAAAATTGGGAGGGTTTGGACAAATCAAAAAGATGGTCGGAGTGGGAGAACTCTGAGGTTCTATCACTATAGATAGAAACCTGGCAGATCTGGGATGACAGGTTGGACGAAAATGTAAAAATACTAAACGATGGAATTTTGGCGTGAAACGTTAGGTGGATCTTAGGATGCAAGGGCTGAACACACCATAAAAACTTCAGATCAATCCAAGCTCGTTCCTGAGACAGAAAATTCGTGGAAGCGGCTGTGGTCGGACGAAGATAGAACTGCAGAGGCGGCTCGATGGCGGCACGAACGGCGGCGGCACATACGATCACCGGAGGTTGAGAGGAGATGATAGAAGGTAGAATCACTCTAGAACTTGAGGTTGTAGGAGAGGAACCAGAGGGAGAGGGGCTGGGGCGCAAGAAGCTCCTTGGATTTCACATAATTTTTTGATTTTTCATTAATATTCAAATGGAAAATACAAGTATTTATATGCCTCCAATCTAATCCAATCTCCACCATTGGATCTAGGGATGGGGAATGAATGGCCTAGATTAAATGTGACCAACACACATAAAAAAAATAAAATAACCCAAGTGGGAGACAAGCTTGACATGGTAGGTAGCCTACCTTAGACTTTTTACTCCCTTTGTCTACCCATGTGGCATTTGACATTCAACCCTTCTAGATGGCCACCTAGGATGGTTGACCAGCCCCACATAGGTGACATGGATCAATGGGAAAGGGCTGAGGGCCCCCTTGTTGATCCTACTGTATAATTGCATAAAACCCCACACAATCTATGGGAATGACTCCTTGACTTATAAAGCCTTACATTTGCGTACATACTTTCCCAAGGATATAAACACAAACTAAAAGGACATAAATGCAAAAAAAAGTACATGCTCGGCGTCGATTCCCATCAACTCTCCCCGGGTGGGAGGAACTCGACCCCGTCGAGTAGGGGTATGGATGCTCGAGTACTCCGGTGGATCCGTCACCGTGCCAGGTAACGCGGGTACGCTCCACTCCAAGTGACCAGCACCTGCTCATTCCATATATACTCGATATGCACAAGCTGCCATGGGCTAGAGGTGGACACTCCGGGTGGGGCACTCTCAAAGGGAAGGAAGCAGCTTGAAGACTCACTAGGAATCACCGCTGAGTCCCTGTAGGTGACTGATCCGGGTATAGATGTAGAACTGATCCCATACTCATCAAGTGAGTCCACTCACCTCTTACTCATAAGAGAACGACAACGAGCTTGCACAAGACGCATGCAGACAAACAAACGACACACAAACAAAACAAACCACACAAATAAGAAACCGACTCATGCATGACTCTAGACACACCTATTGTTAGCCCGACCCGTACATAGGTGACGGCGGACCTGGACACCCGAATGTGTGCCATGCATGCATGTTATGTAACCGGAGATAGGTGGTATGGGGAACACCTAAACATCCAAGTATGACCCAGTCATGCATGGACGGCCCTTTAGATTTAGGAGACTTGAGTGGGCTAGGAAAGTCGGGTGTGGAAGAGCCGAGTGTAGGTGTATCGTGGACGGGCTTGGTGGGTATGGAGGACCCGACCCGTAGGAAAGGGGTATGAAGTGGACTTCCCCGAAGAAGTGAAGGGAATATGAAGGGTCTAGGGATCCACTAGGGAAGGGGTCAAAGTGATCAAAGAAGGTATGACCCCTTATGGTGGGTTCCAACATGACATGGTCCCAATCGTGAAATTCTTGAAGGTGCGGGTGGTCACCTTCCTCCGTCATGGTAGATGGGACCGTGTATAGGAAATATGACTCCTCCCTCGGAAGCAAAGTCATGAAGTCGGGCTCATCCGGTAGCGGGAGAAGTAGAAGAACCTCCGTGGTGACACAACCCACGGTGCACTCGGAGGTAATGGACCCGAAGGCCGGATGGGTGAAGCTACGACTCGTGGGTTGGTCGAAACCTCGGGCCAACATATGTGTCAACTGCCATTGCCAACCTAAACCAAGGATAAGGTCACCTAATGTGTCAACATGGTGACGAGATCGGAACGTAGTATGGTAGGAGTTGGCGGGCACTAAAGGTAGGGTAGGGTCCATAGACGGGTAAGGGAGTGGGACCAAGCCATCCTTGAGCCAACTAAGAAGCGGCTCGGCTATGTATAATGTACCCGTTAGAAATACGGGTGGCTCTGGATGAGGTGGCTCCAAGCGCAAATCCAAAGGTGGAGTGGGCCGCTGGGACTGGGTGGCTGGACATACGGGATCCCTAAGGGTGATCTTACCGGGTAGGTAAGGTGGGCATAAGGTGCAAGTCCTCTTGTCCCAGTCAAGATTGGCCCTTCTCTCTCCTAACCACTTTTGCCCTAAAATGATGCATGAACTAGCAAGTGTGCCGATCCTGCACCATGCACCATCGGTGTAGAGAACAGATCTGATCCTCTTATAGAACTCAACAAAAGCAAAATCACCATCGTGGACAATCTCGCCTGTCTTGGAGAGAGACTCCACGATGTCAAGAGAAACCCAATTACGTGACTCCCTATCGGTGAAATGGAGTTCCGTTGTAGACCCGTTGGGTAGAGCGACTTTCATAGTGAGAGGGGTAAAACCAAGGGCTCGGTCCATGAGGACATTGACTTTGGCCACAAAGGTTGACCACTCGGACGTATGGTCTTGGGGAACGGCCATGGGTAGCGGACATGGACATGCATACACACGGTGACAAGACACTAGACCGACTATGCAAGTTTGGAATGCATGCACACTAAGGACCCTAGACGTAAACCAAGACTCGATATGTGGCGGAGATAAGCGATCCGAAGACCACTTGCGCAAGTGTGTGGCCTTCCCGATAGGCGTAGCCTAGCGTTCGGACAACACCTTTTGATATACCGAGTAAAGGGATGCGATGCAAAAAGACACTTTTTTTGTTTTGAAATAATGATGACCCTAAACACGACTAGACGTAAATGACTAATGACTAGAAGTAAATGACACCTCCTTTTTTTTTGGACACCCTAGACTCAACCTGGCTCTGATACCAAATTGATGCGAGACAAGACCATGGACACGACAAGCTCGTGATTGCCCCTTAACGAGGGAAGCGTCGGATGTGCGCGGTTGAGAAACCGGCAATGAGCTAGGGTGATCGGCTCTCTTTTGTGCCCGGGTCGGGTCACGGGATGGTCACGTACTCTCTCGTAGCAGCGGTGAATGATAATATAGCGAGCTAACGGACCTAAAGCATGCTCTCTAGTAGCGGCATAAACAAGTGTATATGAAAATAAGCAAATGCCGAGTGTAGGGAGCGAGAACGATACCTCCACGCGCTCGGCGTGGGGAAGACGGACTCGGCCGAAAACTCGTACTCCCGGGAAACTTAACACACAATAATTACAGCAGCGGGAACATGCCCACTCCACGCAGGGAGGTAAAGGGCTATACAAATGGGCCCGGGAGGACCAAATTCGGGTTGACAGGCAGCTTCGTGTGTTGATTCGGCTACACGCGTGTTCACGACCGTGGGGCCCACGTGCTGTCCGGAGGGGCCGTGTGGGACCCGGTGGTACCGCTGTAGTGGAGACACTTGGAGAAGCGCTCCCCGGGCTGGCGGCACGCTGGTTCGCCGGCCGGAGGCCGGGCGGCTCCGTTCGGCACCGGTCGGAAAAATCGATCGGAAATCTGTCGGTTCTGTATTTCAGCGCGCGCTCCGGCGAGAACGGATGCTGCGATCAGCACCGGTGTCAGAATATGACGATATCAGAGCCTTTGGAAAGCTGCTTCGAAGTACTACAATCTAGTGGCCTTCAGAAAAATTCACCAGATTTGTACTTTATGTTGGCTAATTTTATATGCTGCTGTTGCACAGTAACCGAAGACTCAGATCTGTAGAAAACGTTCCTGTTGATTACCTTTGACCGTAAAGTAGATGTCCGAATTGGAAGATGTGCTCTTCAGCAAGGTTGTAGGAAATCGAACAAGGAAACCAAGACTATTTTTTGATCTAGATTTTGAGGTGGTGGTGATTTGTTCTGATTTTGGAAGTGGAGGGTGGTCGGATCTAGGATCTGACTAAAAACACTGTTTCAGAGGAAGAACATGAATTTCTAAAAATAGATAAAATGCTGATAAAACATTAAGAAAATTTGTGGAGGTAGGGGGTGATGGAAAAAATGCCTAGTAAAATTGGGAGGGTTTGGACAAATCAAAAAGATGGTCAGAGTTGGATAACTCTGAGGTTCTATCACTGTAGACAGAAACCTGGCAGATCTGGGATGACAGGTTAGACGAAAATGTAAAAATACTAAACGATGGAATTTTGGCGTGAAAATTTAGATGGATCTTGGGATGCAAGGGCTAAACACACCATAAAAAATTCAGATCAATCCAAGCTCGTGCCTGAGACAGACAAGTCGTGGAAGCTGCTGTGGTCGGACGAAGATAGAACTGCAGAGGCGGCTCGATGGCGGCACGAACGGCGGCGGCGGCGGCACAGACGATCACCGGAGGTTGAGAGGAGATGATAGAAGGTAGAATCACTCTAGAACTTGAGGTTGGAGGAGAGGAACCAGAGGGAGAGGGGCTAGGGCGCAAGAAGCTCCTTGGATTTCACAAAATTTTCTGATTTTTCATTAATATTCAAATGGAAAATACAAGTATTTATATGCCTCCAATCTAATCCAATCTCCACCATTGGATCTAGGGATGGGGAATGAATGGCCTAGATTAAATGTGACCAACACACGCAAAAAAAATAAAATAACCCAAGTGGGAGACAAGCTTGACATGGTAGGTAGCCTACCTTAGACTTTTTACTCCATTTGTCTACCCATGTGGCATTTGACATTCAACCCTTCTAGATGGCCACCTAGGATGGTTGACCAGCCCCACATAGATGACATGGACCAATGGGAAAGGGCTGAGGGCCCCCTTGCTGGTCCTACTGTATAATCGCATAAAACCCCACACAATCCATGGGAATGACTCCTTGACTTATAAAGCCTTACATTTGCATACATACTTTTCCAAGGATATAAACACAAACTAAAAGGACATAAATGCAAAAGAAAAAGTACATGCTCGGCATCGATTCCCATCACTCTCGAATCTCGGCCACCTGCCAAAACCCACATGCACCCTAAGAGAGCAGTGAAAGAAGAAGAACAACTAGAAAGAAGTCAGGGTCAAGCAGGACTCACTCGAGCCGCGCGGTCACGCTCGGCCTCCTCAGCCCGGGCCACCGCGTACGCCAACTGCTCCTGAAGGGCAGAAACCTTCGGAGGAGGGCCCCACGAACTGGAACCCGCTCCACCAGCCATCCCGATTGTCGCTGAATGGTGGGCCCGCTGAAACACAAAGCAAACGACAGTCAGAGGTGAAGCATCAAAATCCAGGTCACAAAAAAATGCATTGCATATACTCACCAGGATATCCAACTCCTGTCGGATGGCCACCAACTGCCGCCTGGCGTCTGCCAGCTGGGACCGCAGGTCGGCAATCATGTTATCACGAGCATCCTACATTGCATATAAATTAGTGGCACATGCATATACATATAAAAAGAGGAAACATTTTTCATTTCACGCTTACCCCTGCCGCACCACCAAGGAAGAGACGCTCCCCGTACGTGGCTCGATACCGTCTCATGTAATCGGTGCTGTCCGGAACATGGGACACCACTGGGACCCCGCCCTGCTGCCAGTCCTGGTACTATGCAGGGAAGCGCGTACGCCAGTCCACGATCTTTGCCTTCCCCTTGGTCTTTCGCCCGACGCAGACCGGCTCGTCTACGTCAATCCACTCCTGGGCTAATCCCAACGTCCTCATAACCAGCCTAAGCCGGAGCGGCTCAATCTCGTTCAGGCAATGGACCCACACGTCCCGCCCAAAATGAGGATGACCCGCTACAACCCAAGGCTGGCCGGCATCGGCCATGCCCAGGTAGGGCCTCCACACCACCTGCATCACCATACATACGTCATGTCAGTTGCCATTAAGTCACATGCATAAAAAACACCAAAAATCATACGCATCATACCATAGCCTCGGGGTACTCACTCAGCTCCCGACGAAGCGATGCTAGCTGATAGCCGTGGGGTGCCGCGACCATGACTGGCCTCCACTGTCGCGCTAGAGGCACGGCTCTCCTGTTCCCCTGTCTGGCTCTTCACATCGGGAAGTAGTAGTAGCTCCACAGCTGCATCCATCATTAGCACGAATAATTGCATATTTAACTACGGTAAAATGCATAATTAAAGTGTTTACCTGGAGAAAAGGTGCGAAGCCGCTAACTGTCATCTCCCTCTCTGAAGTCTAGGAGAGATCACCGATCAAATGGACAAGCAGAGCCGCTCCCCACGCATAGTCCCACACTCTGTCCAGATCCGCCAGGATCCCAAGGAAGCGGCAGTGGATGCCGTCACCCTTCGTCCCCAGCAGGAGGCGGCCCACGAAAGAAGAAGAGGAACCTCCAGAGGTCTAGATCCACCAGCTCCCGCTTACTCGGGTCCTGGGTAAAAGCTGCACGAGCATCTCCCTCCAGTCGTGCCAGAAACTCCGCTCCAGTCTCGCTAACCCGCTGGCGCGGGTCACCGAATCTGAGCGCCTCCATGATCTCCACTCGGCCGACTACCCTGTTGTCTCTGTCAGTCGCGCTCGTCTCTAGCCACAGCAGGTTCAAGGCACTCTCTCGATAATCGGGGTAAGTGACCTCGCTGACTGCCTCTCCGTCAACTCGTAGCCCGATGATCCGAGCCACGTCCTCCAGTGTCGGCACCATGTGCCCCCAGGGCATCAGAAACGCCCGGCTCGGCGGGTGCCACCGCTCCCTCAACGCCTAGATGAGAGGAAGGTCGAGCCGGAAGGGCTCGATCGGCAGGAAAGCTCCAAAACCCATGGCGTTCACCCGCGGCCTCTGAAAGTCCGACAGCCCACGGTACGCTGCCACCACCACGGACCAGCTGATCCGGCTCTTCATCACGCCCTGCACACCACAAAAAAACAAATAAAAAAAGAAACACATCAGCATCATGGATAATAATAAACAACAACACTGTACATAATATTTATTTATTTTATTTATTTATTTATTTTAAATATATATATATATATATATATATATATATATATATAAAGGCGTCCACCCCCCTGGACGCTTTCATTTTACTTCCTTTATTTTATTTTAGCAAAATAAAAACAAATAAAATAATAAAATAAAAATAATATATATTATCATGAAGGCGTCCAACTCAGTGGACGCCTCCTTATTTTTAATTTTATTTTATTATTTACGTAATAACTCAAAAAAAAAATAATAATAATAAAGAAAAGTTGGAGACATCCAGGCCCTTGGACGCCTCCTTCCCCCACTCACCGGCCTTCTCCGCACCATCTCTCGCCCGCCTGTTTAGCCTATAAACCAACAAATTAGAGTTCTAAGGGGCTTACCGGGTCATGCTCATCCTCTCCGACGTCGCCAGCACCCACAGGACCCTCCACGGCCAAAGGAGGCGCCTCCTCTTCCTCGGCAATCTCCTCTTCCGCGGTAATATCCTCTCCCACGGCAGCCTCCTCGGCATGATCCCTCGACCTCCTCGGACGACGAGCCCATCGTTTCTGCCTCTCTCCACCCTGGCTCGGGCCTTCTTGCTCCATTGGGAACTGGAAATGAGTCGTCAGAATGAACAGTAAAAGTGGAAGGGGGTGAGGCCCCCTTTATATAAGAAAATCACCCTTATTGGGGCGTCCAGGCGCCTGGACGCCCCCACCCTTTTTATTTTTTTCAAAAATTCAAAAAAACTAGGGGCGTCCAGGTCCCTAGACACCCCCAAAGAAAATTCAAAAAAAAAACAAAAAAGAAATTATAGGGGCGTCCAGGCCCCTGGACGCCCCCCAAAAAAAATTCAAAAACAAATAAAAAAGAAATTATAGGGGTGTCCAGGCCCCTGGACGCCCCCAAAAAAAAATTCAAAAAAATAAAAAAAGAAATTATAGGTGCGTCCAGGCCCCTGGACCCCCCCCCCCCAAAAAAAAAAATCAAAAAATAAAAAAGAAATTATAGGGGCCTCCAGGCCCCTGGACGCCCCCAAAACAAAACATTCAAAAAAAAAATAAAAAAGAAATTATAGGGGCGTCCAGGCCTCTGGACACCCCCATTAAAATAAAAAAGTGTATATGTATATATATATATAAACGAGAACACAAAAAGGGGGAGAGAGAAAACACAAAAGAAAAAGAAAAAATAAAAATCATAAAAATAATAATCAGGGGAACAGTGGTCCAAAATGTCAAATTCCAGATTTTATTGCATCAGAAAGCAGAGCGGGCTACATCAGGGGCTTAGACAGTCTAGGCCTTAACTTCCCCAGTTCGGTTACATAAGCTCTTCACAGCTCACATTCTTCCCCCACGTGCGCTAAGGCCTTTCCCACAACACTTGTCTTCCAGGGTGCTTTAACGGCCTTCGCTTCCTTCGCGTCCGCTTCCGTGCCCAACTCCCTCTTCTTCAAAGGGACAATGCCAGTCAGCAGTGGCAACGAGTGGCGTGGAATGCCGATCTGGAGGCAGCACCGATGCGCGTTATAAAGGACAAACTCCGTCGCGCCAATCAGTTGGAGTTCAGCTTCGGGACAAGACCTCATGAGGAGTTCAAGTGAGAGTAGATATGCCGGTGCGCAAGTGAAGAAGCTTTGTGTCATGGTTCGGAAGTGAGACCGCCAGTCTTCCCATTTCTTTAGCCACGGAACACGGTTCGCCACAGTGCCACTGAAGCCTAACACATCGGCTATGTGATAAAGGGGGCTTTGTTGGAAAAGCTTCGAAGCAGTTGGCATCCCCTCGCGGTGGTCGAATTTGAAGTGCAAATCGACCCAGCAACTCAGAACAAGTGCGCAACCAAAAGGAGGCCTACCCATGCTCGAGGCGGTAAGATCGCTGTAAAGGTAGGCAAGGACGGCGGGTCCCACCCTCTTTC
Organism: Amorphophallus konjac; assembly: GCA_022559845.1. Taxonomy (NCBI): domain Eukaryota; kingdom Viridiplantae; phylum Streptophyta; class Magnoliopsida; order Alismatales; family Araceae; genus Amorphophallus; species Amorphophallus konjac. The sequence goes on from CM040122.1 coordinate 45,459,686, forward strand.
CACTCCAGATCCCACAGATAGCACTCAGTTGGGTTTTGTCCACTATGTTGTCGGTATGAGGGAACAAGAGAGCACCCGCCAAACAGATGGTGAACCCTTTCACAATTCCTTTCAAATGTTCATCATCTGGTGACCCTTTCAAAGCATCCATAACCCATACCGCGAGCCTTTGCAAGTCAATTCCCTTTTGAGTGCGGACCTTTCTGACTGCATCGGATGACATGAAGCTTCCAAGGATGCTCTCGGAAGTCACCCTTGTCAACATTTGCATAGGCTTCGTCTTCCTGTCACTCTTGAATTTCTTCAGTCCAAGCAGAAGCTCCACCTCCTCGAGGAGAATTGTCGCCTCGAACGTCGGGAAGATGAAAGTGTGGGTCTGGGGATGCTAGATCTCCACTAATGCGCCCATAGCCGCCCAGTCCATGCGGATTCTCTCGTAGTGTTTGGCATGAATAAGGAGCCCCTGAAGATGCCACTTCGAGAGCATAGCCCTCATGCCAATGGAGATGTTGGAAGTTAGCTCTAAAAGCCATGGCAGTTTGGAAAACTTCCTCGGGCCTGGAAAGAGTGGATATGGCTGGAAAGAAGAAGAGAAAGGAAGGAGATTGAGAAGAGAGTTCATGCAATAAATTTGAAATAAATCAACTTACCATATGCGACTGGATCGTCCCACTCAGATGACCCTCGAGGTCAGAAAGTCGCCTGATCTCACTGCTAGGCCTGCCCCTCTTTATAACGCGGGAATGTTGGGTTAGATGGACGCAGTCTATCTCCACAGAGTGTGGATCTAGAGGGGGGTGAATAGATCAACTTGCCTAATTTAAAACTACTGTAAGTTCTAAAGCGGAATTTAGGCAAACATCAGTTAAGCTAAACAAAGGATGCTAAACAAAAGGTCGAAAGCTAGACATGAGCATAAGCGATGCAATCAAATAAGCTAAGCAAGAAATTCCCATCGCACACATATCACACAAAAACACAAACACACTGCACACACAATTTTTAGGTGGTTCGGTCAACGACCTACGTCCACCCCACACTCAACCGAGTATGGCTTCCTGCTGCGCAGCACAGCTTGTGTCCGCTGGGCTTTACAGCTTGGCCAAACAATCCGCTGATACACAGCTTTGCTGGGCACTACAGCTTGCCGACCAGAGGATCTGATCCTCTGCAACCGCTGGGGAAATACAGCTTAACCCGTCCAGTGGAGACTACCACTGCAAGACCGCTGACGCACAGCTTGAAGAAACAATGTTCAGAAATGAAAGACAGAATCAAAATGAAAAAGCAAAACCCAAAAGCAATGTAGCTCTTAAAGAGCAAAGCTCAGCTCTAGTTTTGAACCACGAGACTGAGATACAAAGTCTCTCACTCTCACTCTCGATCAGCTCTCTCTCAACTCAATCTCTCTCGATCTCTTCCTCTCTCTTTTTCTCCTTCTTCTCTGTATCTTCTTCTTCTCTGTATCTTCTTCTTCTCTCTTTTCTCTCTGTGGATCGAAGGAGCCTTGCTGTGGCTGTATAGACTTTCTCTTCTTTTTCTTCGATCTGTCTTCTTCTGTGGAAGAAGACTTGTTTATATAGCAGCAACAGCAGCAGGTGTGTGCTCTCCACGTTTCCCGCCTAAAGCATTTGGACCACGTGGCAGCATCCAATGGAGTGTCAGTACACATGTCCTCATCTGGATACCTTATCCTTCTCGGATCACGAGCCAGGTACCTCGTATCACGTGCCCCTCATTAGCCTCTTCAGTCCGATGTATAGAGTTCTCAGTTCACGCACTCAATGACAGCAATCTGACTTGCTGCGTCGACGCTGTCAATCAATGGCGTTAACGCAGTGAGGCATTCCAGTAGCCATTAGCCTTGTCTCTTTAGCTGCTGCGTCGACGCTGCTCAATTGTGGCGTTGACGCAGTGGAATAGCCTGTGAAGGTGAATGCTTCTTTAACTACTTCGTCGACGCTGCTTGCTTGTGGCGTTGACGCAGTGGAAGATATCGTGAAGGCTTCGTCAACTGAGGCGTGGACGCTTTAAGCTCCCAGCGTCGACCCTGTTCCCTTCAGCAACAAGAGTGAAGTCATAAGATTTAAGTATGTACATTGTAGTGTATATACTTCGTTGTATAGACTTGTGAAGGCGAATGCAACGTACAGACTTGCCCAATGTATGGACTTCATGTAATGCAACCGAATGTGAAGACTTCAGTGTATAGACTTTAGAAGACGAGTGCAATGTATAGACTCCATGAGACTCTAGTGCAGACAGACGATGTATAGAGTTCTCAGTTCAGCCGTCAGTGTATAGACTTGAAAGTCTTGAAGCCAATGTATGGACTTGAGAAGCTGAGGCCAGTGTACAGGCTTGCCACCGACCAGTGTGTAGACTCGATCAGCATAAGGCACAGTATAGACATCAACTCTGCACATTGAATGTATAGACTTCAAGTGTGAAGACCATTGTAGAGACTTTGGATTCGAAGACCAATGTGCAGACTTTGGATTTGAAGACCAATGTCTAGACTGCAAGTAACAAGACGCTAAGGAAGACGGACAATGTACAGACTTGCTGTAACAGTCTGATGTACAGACTTCATGAAGCTCTAGACATTGAATGCTATACAGACTTAGCCCAATGCCTGAGACGCTAACAAAGACGGACGATGTTCAGACTTGCTGACAGACCGATGTACATACTTTGATGAAGCGAAGCCATTGTACAGACTTGAGTGTAGCTAAAGCCTTGATCGTAGGACTAGGCTGGACTGTATAGACTTTAAGCTTCAGAACCGAATGTACAGACTTCACTTAAGAAACGTAGGAGAAGACCCCAGTGTATAGACTTTGCCTTGAGCGAAAGGTAAGTGATGAATGTATAGACGTTCACGATGTGTAGACTTGAATATGTGAAAGCTACAGTGAAAGAGTGTATACACTTGATCAGATCAAGGGCAATTCGGATGTACAGACTCTGAGGTTCAAGGCCAACGGCTGTACAGACTTAGAATATTAAGACTGATGTACAGACTTCATACGTTGACGCTGTACACACTTAGTGAGTTGACGCTGTACACACATCCAATGAAGTGCGTTGACGCTGTAACATGATGCATTGACGCTGTACACACTTAACCAATTCAATTGAAATGCAGTGTGTGGACTTTATCCAAAATGGACGATGTATAGACTCAATCGACATGAGAGTTTCAGTGTATAGACTCATGACAGTAAGAATTACAGACAGCAGTGTATTAAATGCAAAGAACACATAGTCAATCTGATAGAGCAATTTCATCAAATCAAAAGCAGTTGCCAATCAATCAAAACAATGGTGTTGCCAATGAAATAAAGTAAGTGTCAACATCATCAACATCGAGTGGTCACAACAATCTCTCCCTTTTTGATGATGGCAACCCCATATGAAGTAGAATAGCAGCATCCTGTCATATAGATATATGTTTGATGAAAGACATGATGTGTTATGCAGATTGACATGCAGATACTATGAAGGCATGCAACTCACTGCCTCAAACTCTCCCTTGAAAATGAATTCAGAATTGAATTCAGAATTCAGACAGATATGTATTCTCCCCCTAGACATCGATATGTATTCTCCCCCTAGACATCCCCTAGACAATATTCTCCCCCTTTGCCATCAACAAAGAGGAGGGAAAAATTAAATACAATGGAGGAATCAAGAGAAGAACTGACTGGCATTCTGAACAGGTAGTTCATGAATAAGCATTCTAAAGCATAGAGTCTTCAGTCATATGAAATTAGAAACTGCTGTCAGAAAGAGTTCTGGTTTAAAGATGATAAAATTTGGAGTTCATGCACTACAAGCAATAGATAAGTTCACTGTGCATGATAAGACAATAAACCAGAATCACATTTGCATGAAAGATTCAGTTTCATGATATCTTGCTTTCATAGTCTCAAAAAAAATATTGAGAGAACCCAAGTCATGTATTGAAACTTAACAAATTTACACTCATGAACTTTTCTTTTGAAGAAGCAACATTATCAATATTAGATCATTTTGAGCATTTAGGTACCATAAGTCTTTCTGCGTAAAGGTATACGTTTATAAGACGCCAATACCCCTAGATACTCAACAAGATGGACCATTCTGCCTATGATCAAATTCAACAGAACTGAGTTATACCTTTTTGTATGAGGGTACACGTTTATCAGACGCTAGTTACCCCCAGGTACTCAGTGAAACCAGCCTGCTGTTTTGAACATTTTAAACAGAGATAGCTGATACACTTCATGACATGAGTGTTGTACACTTCTTTGATGGATCACTCAGTTTCTTAGTGATTTACCAGTCATTGCTATGCCAATATATATATTTTCAATGATTTTTAATGTTTTTCAATATCTTTCTTAGCTGTCCTTCTTATGTTTCAGAATGACTTGTTTAAGAACAATACATATACTTATCCTCTCTAATCATGATTTCAGATGAGTTTTCAGATTTCAGATATGATTAGCTTTGTCTGACATGAAATAAGAAAGAGGTTGAGAGTTTTATCAATTTTCAACTTACTTATATACTGATTGCAATCTTTAAACTCCAACAATTATAAGATTTAAACCATTACATCAGTCTTTGAACAATTCAAATTCTTATAAATGAAGAAGTCCATTTTCTACTGCTTAGAAATCAGAACCGACCAACAGATTGCCATAATGTCAGAGACAAGTATTCAGAGTTAAAGGTTGAATGACTTCAAGAAAGTTGAAACCACTCTGAATTTCTAGTAATACTCCCCCTGTCTATATGCATGCAACATGGCAAGAATTAATTGAGAGAGAGCTTATGCATAGGTCATGAATGAATGATATGCAAAGACATGCAAAGACTCGACAAGCTCCCCCTGAATATATGCAATGCAGGACAGTTCTACATCCACATGATTTATCCAAGCAATCAAAAACAAGTCCACATCAGATATTTTTATTCACAGCAATTAAGCAATCATTCATCATGCTGAAATTTACATAAGCCAAGTTCTCTTCTAAGAAACTTAAAATTTTCATTCCCAAGAGGCTTAGTAAAAATATCAGCAATTTGTTTTTCAGTTTCTATGAAATTCATTTCAATCTCCTTTTTATTTACAGCATCTCTAAGAAAATGATGTTTTATCTCTATATGCTTAGTCCTAGAATGGTGAACAGGATTTTTAGCAAGGCATATAGCACTAGTATTATCACATAAAAGTGGAATGCATCCCAGATTTATCTGATAATCAGCCAGTTGGTGCTTAATCCAAAGTACTTGGGCTGCACAATTTCATGCTGTAACATACTCAGCTTCAGCTGTGGATAATGCTACAGTGTGTTGCTTCTTAGATGCCCAAGACACTAGACAGCCACTAAGGAATTGACAGTAGCCACTAGTACTTTTTCTATCTATTCGACACCCAGCATAGTCTGTATCAGTGTAGGCTAGAAGCTCTAACTCACACTTAGCAGGATACCAGAGACCTAGTTCTTGGGTGCCTAGTAAATACCTAAAAATCCTTTTCACAGCTTTAAAGTGATTTTCTTTAGGACTGGCCTGAAATCTAGAGCATAGACACACAGAAAACTGTATGTCAGGCCTAGATGCTGTAAGATAGAGAAGAGATCCGATCATACCTCTGTATAGCCTTTGGTCCACAGGTTTACCTTTAGAATCTTCATCCAAACTGGTTGATGTACCCATTGGAGTAGCTATTTCTTTGAGGTTGTACATTTTGTACTTCTTCAATAAGTTCTTTACATACTTGGACTGAGAGATGAAGATGCCATCTTCTGTTTGTGTAATATGCAGTCCAAGAAATAGTTTGAGCTCACCCATTGAGCTCATTTCAAACTCATCAGTCATTATTTGAGAGAATTCCTCACACAATTTAGGGTTAGTTGACCCAAACACAATGTCATCCACATAAATCTGAATGATAGGAATATCTGGATGGCTTACCTTGGTAAATAATATTTGATCAACTATACCTCTTGTGAAGTTCTTGTCGGTGAGAAATTTGCTCAACCTGTCATACCAAACTCTAGGAGCTTGCTTTAAACCATAGAGAGCTTTATTGAGCTTGTAAACATGATTAGGGAAATCTAAACATTCAAACCCAGGAGGCTGTCTCACATATAGATCCTCATTAATTTCCCCATTTAGAAAAGTAGATTTCACATCCATCTGCTGAAGGTTTATTCCTAGGGAACATGCATAAGCCAATAAAATTCTTATTGCTTCTAACTTAGCTACAGGGGCAAAAGACTCTTCAAAGTCTATTCCAAATTCCTGATTGTACCCCTGAGCTACAAGTCTGGCTTTATTGTTAATAACATTCCTCGCTTCATCAGTTTTGTTTCTAAATACCCACTTAGTCCCTATGACTGTTTCATGATCAGGAGGTGGAACCAAATGCCACACCTTATTCCTGTCAAACTGATTGAGCTCCTCATGCATGGCATTAATCCAATGCACTTCTTGGAGAGCACAGTCAATGGACTTGGGTTCTATGTTTGATACAAAAGCGTAAGCATTAAGTTCATGTTGAATTCTTAAGTGGCCTCTAGTCCTAAGGGGGTCATGCAGATTTCCAATAACATTATCTACAGGATGATCCTTGAGATATCTAATATTTGCAATTGGAGTATCATGAACTTGATTTATCTCCCCCTGAACTGTAGGCTCCTCTTCATTAAGCTCTTTATGTTCTTCTTCATCCTCGGATTTGTCTGCAAGATCTCCTTCCTTCAAAATTTCACCATTGTTTTCATTCCTGCATTGACCAACATTATAATTTGCCAAGGATTCATCAAAAACTATATGTGGAGATTCTTCAACAGCTTTAGAGTTCAGATTGTACACTCTGTATGTTCGGGTGTTTTCAGAATAGCCAAGAAAAATTCCTGGTTCTCCTTTAGGTTCAAATTTATCAAGGTCCTTTTTATCATTTATGTGTATGAAACATTTTCAACCAAAAATCTTGAAGTGAGCAATAGAAGGTTTCTTACCTTTTAATATCTCATATGGTGTTTGCTGGGTAGAAGGTCTTACCATGGCTCTGTTAATTACATAACAGATTGTGTTCTCTGCTTCAGCCCAAAATTTCCTTGGTAGACCACCTTCGACAAGGAGTGTACGACCCATTTCCACTAGGGTTCTGTTTCTTCTCTCCACAACTCCATTCTGCTCAGGTGTCCTTGGTGAGGAATACCTGTGGTTGATTCCATTTGACCTGCAGAATTCATCAAATTGTGAGTTTTCAAACTCACCTCCATGATCAGACAAAATGTTTTCAATTTTCTGATTTGTTTTAACATAAAACTCCTGAAATTCTGAGAAAGCATCACTCTTATTAGATAAGAAATAAACCCAAGTATACCTAGAAAAGTCATCTACCATGACAAACCCATACCTCCTCCCTGATAAGCTGACAGATCTAGTTGGCCCAAAAAGGTCCATATGTATCAGCTCATAGGGTTTGGAAGACAGATTTTCAGTTCTAGACTTAAATGACTTTCTAGTTATCTTTGATTGAGTGCATGCATCACAGATTTTGTTTTCTTTCTTGAATGAGACTTCAGGAAGTCCTCTAACCATGCCATGCTTATTTAATTTGTGCAAAACAGTGTAGCTAGCATGACCTAACCTACGATGTCATAAAAATGCTGTCTTCTCTACTGGCAGTAAGGCAAAGGTTAGTGTGTTGAATTTCATCTAAATTTATCATGTAAGTATTATTTATTCTTTTTCCATAAAATTTGACAATATCAGAGTCAGGTTCAAAAACCTTGTAGCATTGAGAATTAAATAAAACATTGTAACCTTTATCACATAACTGGCTGATGCTAAGTAGATTATAGGCTAACCCTTCAACCAGCATAACATCATCAATGTAGCAAGTAGAACACTTAACTACCTTACCTGATCCGATAATCCTACCCTTTGTGTTACTTCCAAAGGTGACAAGGCCTTCTACTTTCTCAGTCAGTATGCAAAATTTGGCCTTATCTCCTGTCATATGCCTGGAGCAGCCGCTATCCATGTACCACAAGTTATTCTTGGCTGCCAGGCATATCTGCATACACAATTAGGTAGAGAAGTTTGGAACCCAAGACTGATTGGGCTCCAATGTAAATGAACTAGAAGAAAAGTAGGAAAGCAAATGTTTCGGAATCCACATTTGTTTAAATGAATTTTGTTCAGTGGATCCTACAGATTTTCTTCTGTTGTTGTTCCTTTTCTTTTTATTGTTCTTTTTCTTATTGGCAGCAGCATGATTATTGACAGTGTTGTTATTTTTGTGCCAGTGCCTTGGCCAGGGTATGTCTATAAAATTTTGGCCATAGTAGTTCCTGGGCTGGCTATGAAAATATTGATTTCTAGATGTCCAGTAACCATACCCATTGACCCAATTTCCATTGTAAGGTCTTTGGTTTTGAGCACCCTGGTATGCAAGACCTGTAAACCTACCCTGAGTTCTAGACCAATTTGACCTATTGAAGTAGGTTGGCTGTGCATTATAGTGGGTCTGAGCTCTGGGTTGATAAAAAAAATTGGGTTCACTCCTAGATGCACTTTGTCTCCCCTATACTTTGGACCCTGCTGACCTATACACAGGTTTGTATTGGGTCTTCTTCAGAGGTGGAGGTGTTGGTGGAGACTTGGTTACCTTGACCTGGGGTTTACCGGACTGTGTAGGTTGACCCCTAACCTTAGTCTGAGCCCTAGGATTCTGCTTAGATGTGCTAGCTCTCCTAGGCTCACTGAGTTTTTGTTTACCCTTCTCCTCAGCGCTGGTCTTTTTCAGATTAGCAGTTTTGTTCATTAAATTTGTTGAGTTCATGCTAATTAGAGGTCCCTTTTCCATTTGAGCAACAAATGAAATTGTTTTCATTCCGAATGTTTTTGTTGCACTAGAATTAAATCCTAGGCCCTCTTTTCTGAAATTAACCTTTGACCCTAACAAAGTATTTAAGTTATCTGTTCCTTGGGTCATTTTCTCAATGGTTTTCATTTTATCCTCATTGTCTTTCTGAAGTTCATCAATAGCCTTTTTCAGCTCATTGCACTACAAGAAAAACCGCGAGTAGCGACCGACCTCCCGGTCGCTATTCGGTCGCAGATCGGTCGCAAAGAGATACTGCGACCAAACAGACACCTATTAGCGACCGAACATGTCGGTCGCTATATAATAGTCGCTAAATGGCGACCGATATTAATCGGTCGCAGAATAGGTCGCCGTTAGCGACCGATAATTATCGGTCGCAGAAGCAGTCGCGGATAGCGACCGATAATTATCGGTCGCAATATCAGTCGCGGATAGCGACCGATATCAATGGGTCGCATGACCCGTCGCTAATATATACAGTCGCTATGCGGTCGCTATTCGGTCGCTAATTTTGTAGTATTTTTTTAAAATAAATTTATATAAACGACTATAAATCACCTGATAAATAATAATTTAATAAAATAAATAATAGAGACAGTCGCTATTCGGTCGCTATTCTGTCGCTAATTTTAATACTTTAATAAAATAAATAATAAAGACAGTCGCTATTCGGTCTCTAATTCGGTCGCTATTGCCACTTTTTCTTGTAGTGTTGTTGACATTGAGGACAGCTTCATATTTTTCAGAGATAATTTTGACTTCACTTTCACATTTCTGAATCTTTAGCTTCCATTCATCAATTTCATTTTTAAGCCTTAGATTCTCTTCCTTAGAAGCTTTTAACTCATTTTTGATTTCATCTTCTTCAGAGCATGTGAGTTTCAATTCATCAATCTCAGATTCCAAACATGCAATTTTATCAGATAAAGTTTTATCATTTTGCATGGAGTTGATTTTTCTTCTAAGATGCCTATTCTCTTTTCTAATATCATTAGCTCTATCAGCTATGTCATGATAAGCATCTACCCAATCAGCAATTGTGAAGTTTTCAAATCTAGTGATTACCTCATCTATGTCCTCCTCTCTATCTTCGGAGCTTGTTGCCATAAGGCAAATGGGTTGTTCAGATTCGGCTTCACTATCTGAGCTGCTGCTGAAAGAGCCTTCATCTTCATCACTCCATGTGGTGATCATAGCTCTTCCCTTCTTGATTTTCTTCTTTGACCTGTCCTTATGTTTCTGATTGTCTGGACAGTCAATTTTCAGATGCCCTGGTTTCCTGCATTGATAACAGACATTAGCTTCATTTTTCTTTGCAGGTTTAGATTTATACCTTTTATCCTTTCGGTCACCACTGTATTTCTTCTGGCCGAACCGTCCTGCTCCCTTTCTGAGAAATCGCCTGAACTCTCTAGTCATCATGGCTATCTCAGATCGAGTCACATCTTCTTCTTCATTTAGGCTCTCCTCTGATGATGAAGTGCTGTTGGAGCTGGATTTTGTTGATTTGCTGGAACTAGCCTTCAGTGCTATCGGCTTCTTCTTCCTCTCGGCTTCATCTGTCCTTGGCATGTTTATCTCATATGCCATTAGTGAGCCAATCAGCTCATCAGATTTAGTATTACGCAGGTCCCTTGACTCCTCCATCACTGTTGCTTTGGTGTGCCAATTGGGAGTCAGGGAGCGCAGAATTTTCCTCACTACATCATACTCTGCCTGAGGTTTCCCAAAACCTCTGAGGCCATTGGTTATGACAGTCAGCCGAGCGTACATTTCGCTGATGGACTCGTTCTGCTTCATCTTGAAGGCTTCATACTCAGATACAAGAAGATTGGCCTTCTGCTCTCTTACTTGAGATGTACCTTCATGAATTACTTCCAGCGCATCCCACATCTCCTTAGCTGATTTGCAAGCAGACACACGGGAGAATTCTGTAGGATGCAGAGCGCACTGGATAGCATTAATAGCACTCCAATTCAGCGTGGACTTTCTGATCTCCTCCTTGGTCCATACATCTTCATTCGGGGACAGCTCATAAGGTCCCTTGCTGATAATCTTCCAAATCTCATAATCCTTAGCCCTGAGGAACACTTGCATACGGTTCTTCCAGTATGCGTAGTTTGATCCATTAAAGAATGGGGGCTTCGTTGTTGAGTGACCTTCGGCAGTCATCCCTCGAGCATCCATCTCTGCCTATTCTCTTCGGGCGATGAGTCCCTGTAGAAGAGTTAGGCTCTGATACCAAGTGTTGGGTTAGATGGACGCAGTCTATCTCCACAGAGTGTGGATCTAGAGGGGGGTGAATAGATCAACTTGCCTAATTTAAAACTACTGTAAGTTCTAAAGCGGAATTTAGGCAAACATCAGTTAAGCTAAACAAAGGATGCTAAACAAAAGGTCGAAAACTAGACATAAGCATAAGCGATGCAATCAAATAAGCTAAGCAAGAAATTCCCATCGCACACAGATCACACAAAAACACAAACACACTGCACACACAATTTTTAGGTGGTTCGGTCAACGACCTACGTCCACCCCACACTCAACCGAGTATGGCTTCCTGCTGCGCAGCACAGCTTGCGTCCGCTGGGCTTTACAGCTTGGTCAAACAATCCGCTGATACACAGCTTCGCTGGGCACTACAGCTTGCCGACCAGAGGATCTGATCCTCTGCAACTGCTGGGGAAATACAGCTTAACCCGTCTAGTGGAGACTACCACTGCAAGACCGCTGACGCACAGCTTGAAGAAATAATGTTCGAAAATGAAAGACAGAATCAAAACGAAAAAGCAAAACCCAAAAGTAATGTAGCTCTTAAAGAGCAAAGCTCAGCTCTGGTTTTGAACCACGAGACTGAGATACAAACTCTCTCACTCTCACTCTCGATCAGCTCTCTCTCAACTCAATCTCTCTCGATCTCTTCCTCTCTCTTTTTCTCCTTCTTCTCTATTTCTTCTTCTTCTCTGTATCTTCTTCTTCTCTCTTTTCTCTCTGTGGATCGAAGGAGCCTTGCTGTGGCTGTATAGACTTTCTCTTCTTTTTCTTCGATCTGTCTTCTTCTGTGGAAGAAGACTTGTTTATATAGCAGCAACAGCAGCAGGCGTGTGCTCTCCACGTTTCCCGCCTAAAGCATTTGGACCACGTGGCAACATCCAATGGAGTGTCAGTACACGTGTCCTCATCTGGATACCTTATCCTTCTCGAATCACGAGCCAGGTACCTCGGATCACGTGCCCCTCATTAGCCTCTTCAGTCCGATGTATAGTGTTCTCAGTTCACGCACTCAATGACAGCAATCTGACTTGCTGCGTCGACGCTGTCAATCAATGGCGTTAACGCAGTGAGGCATTCCAGTAGCCATTTGCCTCGTCTCTTTAGCTGCTGCGTCGACGCTGCTCAATTGTGGCGTTGATGCAGTGGAATAGCCTGTGAAGGTGAATGCTTCTTTGACTACTGCGTCGACGCTGCTTGCTTGTGGTGTTGACGCAGTGGAAGATATCGTGAAGGCTTCGTCAACTGATGCGTGGACGCTTTAAGCTCCCAGCGTCGACCCTGTTCGCTTCAGCAACAAGAGTGAAGTCATAAGATTTAAGTATGTACATTGCAGTGTATATACTTCGTTGTATAGACTTGTGAAGGCGAATGCAACGTACAGACTTGCCCAATGTATGGACTTCATGTAATGCAACCGAATGTGAAGACTTCAGTGTATAGACTTTAGAAGACGAGTGCAATGTATAGACTCCATGAGACTCTAGTGCAGACAGACGATGTATAGAGTTCTCAGTTCAGCCGTCAGTGTATAGACTTGAAAGTCTTGAAGCCAATGTATGGACTTGAGAAGTTGAGGCCAGTGTACAGGCTTGCCACCGACCAGTGTGTAGACTCGATCAGCATAAGGCACAGTATAGACATCAAGTCTGCACATTGAATGTATAGACTTCAAGTGTGAAGACCATTGTAGAGACTTTGGATTCGAAGACCAATGTGCAGACTTTGGATTTGAAGACCAATGTCCAGACTTCAAGTAACAAGACGCTAAGGAAGACGGACAATGTATAGACTTGCTGTAACAGTCTGATGTACAGACTTCATGAAGCTCTAGACATTTAATGCTGTATAGACTTAGCCCAATGCCTAAGACGCTAACAAAGACGGACGATGTTCAGACTAGCTGACAGACCGATGTACAAACTTTGATGAAGCAAAGCCATTGTACAGATCGATGTACAAACTTTGATCGTAGGACTAGGCTGGACTGTATAGACTTTAAGCTTCAGAACCGAATGTACAGACTTCACTTAAGAAACGTAGGAGAAGACCCCAGTGTATAGACTTTGCCTTGAGCGAAAGGTAAGTGATGAATGTATAGACTTTCACGATGTGTAGACTTGAATATGTGAAAGCTACAGTGAAAGAGTGTATACACTTGACCAGATCAAGGGCAATTCGGATGTACAGACTCTGAGGTTCAAGGCCAATGGCTGTACAGACTTAGAATATTAAGACTGATGTACAGACTTCATGCGTTGACGCTGTACACACTTAGTGAGTTGACGCTGTACACACATCCAATGAAGTGCGTTGACGCTGTAACATGATGCGTTGACACTGTACACACTTAACCAATTCAATTGAAATGCAGTGTGTGGACTTTATCCAAAATGGACGATGTATAGACTCAATCGACATGAGAGTTTCAGTGTATAGACTCATGACAGTAAGAATTGCAGACAGTAGTGTATTAAATGCAAAGAACACATAGTCAATCTGATAGAGCAATTTCATCAAATCAAAAGCAGTTGCCAATCAATCAAAACAATGGTGTTGCCAATGAAATAAAGCAAGTGTCAACATCATCAACATCGAGGGGTCACAACAGGGAAGACTCTCCTTTCATCCTGAAAACCCTAGACCCTCCTCTTCTCCTCCTCCTGAACTTTCAAAACTCCCCTTGGTACATTTGAATAAACTAGCCTAAGGGAGGTACTTATAGGAAAGGAGAGGTGCTACGGGACGGGACGTGTCACATGAGTGGTCAAGTCGTCAGTGTTTTATCCTTGTACTGTGGCACGATTCTGTTATATTTCTGCTGCTTTCTGATTATTTAATCTATGATGGTCTGTGTAGGTTTTACCAACGGACGTTTTTTGCCCTATCTTGTATACCATCCTTCAGTGTTTGGTCCCCCGTGTCATGCATCATACTATATGGTATTTACGCTATTAGAATACGTCAAGGACCTTACGACCCGAACGAATCTGGGATTTGAGTTCCCCTTCAACAAAAATAGTGATGATTCCAGAAGAATTTGGGTTGTACGGATAGGCCGTTAACTGGTGATAGCGTGGGAACGACGGTTCCATTCAGTGAGTCAGTGCGTGGATAAACGGGCCCCAGCTCAGTATCAGCTCACTGGATCGGTATCCTGACCCATTCTTAATGAGTTGACAATATTATCCCTGGCTATTTCCTATTCTAGTTTGTTTTAAATTTTTCTTTAAACCCAGGATGCATTCATATAGGACTTTGAGTCTATTGCGGAAGATCATTCAAGTGATTTGATTGCGAAAGCCGTTGTGCTTCAATTCTTACAGATATGAGATATTCCATTTTGAATGAAATACTGAGTTTCCTTGAAATTGCCCTACGCTGCCCTTCCAAACGAGACCCTTATTTGAACAGACCCTCAGATATTCCTTTACTTTTTTACCTTGTTTGACCCACCTTGGCCGCAACACTTCCACGTTGGCTGGTAACCGCTCCCCAAAGGTGAAACCTGCAGGTTTATGACCCAGGTACTTCCACACCGAGAAGTTGGTCTCCTTTATTTTCGTGCCTAAGCGCACATCACACCCTCCCTCATTTGATTTTCGTCCAAACAATCGTCAAATTTGAAAGACCTTCTTCAAGGTCGCCTCATTGAAACTACAGGAAAGATTCCAAACAGTCATGTCAAAAGCGTGTCTCATCACACCTTGGCATCAACTTATCAGTTCATTCCCACTCCATTTCACTCCACTTCGATACCATTCAATTACGTGTCACTCCCTTGCAAAGCAGACGCCAAGGCGGGGCAGCTGTAGACACGCTATTCCTGACGCCCCCTGAGAAAATCTCATATTACCACGCGACGCCCCGCAGCGGCTTCCGCATTTTGAATCACTTGAGTGTTTCCTATCTTTGAGTCTTCTCTCTTCTTCTGGGCGAGTAGCGTAACGCTCCTTCGGCATCCGGAAACCGCCTCGTTGTGGAAATCATGCGGCATTCGAACGGCATCAACATCAATCGCATGCATCAGAAGTTGCCGGGACCAGGAAAATGATTAACGGAAGACTGTCGACGCCCTTTTCGGGGGAATCCGGGGGTCATCATGGAGGCGTCCAGGCTCCTGGATGCCTCCATCAATACAAAATAATGACAAAAAATATATATATAAGATTGAACAAAATATATATATAATGTTATGGAAGCGTCCAGGCCCCTGGACGCCTCCATCAACCAGCTCACGGGCGACCCCGGGCCATCGACTGACCGTTGCTCAGCCTGTCGTTTGAATAAAATCCAAGTTATGGAAGCGTCCAGGCCCCTGGATGCCTCCATCAACCAGCTCACGGGCGACCCCCGGCCATCGACTGACCGTTGCTCAGCCTATCGTTTGAATAAAATCCAAGTTATGGAGGCGTCCAGGCCCCTGGACGCCTCCATCAACCAGCTCACGGGCGACCCCCGGCGATCGACTGACCGCTGCTCAGCTTGTCGTTTGAATAAAATCCAAGTTATGGAGGCGTCCAGGCCCCTGGACGCCTCCATCAACCAGGTCACGGGCGACCCCCGGCCATCGACTGACCGTTGCTCAGTCTGTCATTTGAAGAAAATCCAAGTTATGGAGGCGTCCAGGCCCCTGGACGCCTCCATCAACCAGCTCATGGGCGACCCCCGACCATCGACTGACCGTTGCTCAGCCTGTCGTTTGAATAAAATCCAAGTTATGGAGGCGTCCAGGCCCCTGGACGCCTCCGTCAACCAGCTCACGAGCGACCCCCGACCGACTGACCGTCGCTCAGTTTGTCGTTTGAAGAAAATCCAAGTGATGGAGGCGTCCAGGCCTCTGGACGCCCCCATCCTCCCGACCTCTATAAATAGGGGCCTACCCCCCTCAGTTCAAGAGGTCGAAAAAAGAGCGCCGAGAGGCTGCCGGATTCTATTCCTAACCCGTGGGTGTTTTGTAGGGGAGGTCCTGCCGGATCCTCGAGTGCCAGTGCTCGCAGGAGAGAGGCCGCCTTCACCCGCCGCGCTACCTCGTCGTCCCTACGCTACCGAAGCTCCGTCGGATCTCGCCATCGACCATCCAATAAGTCATTCTCTCCTCTTCTTTCCTAGTTATCTTGCATTCATCATATCATATCTTCTACCCCCCCCCCTTTTATGAGGGAGTCTCTTTCCGTTTCTACGTCGGAATAATTGCCATTCATCATAAGTATTTTCCTCCTACTCGGGTCCGAGAGGGGTTTAAAAGACAACACCAACCAGGTGTGTGTCTTGCCATCATTTCGTTACTTGCGTCGTTAGAATCTGAATACTGCACCTTCGTCTTTCTGATCCACTCGTTACTTGTTCGTCGTTGTTTTGCAAGGGTACCTGAGGAAAGCCCTCTCTGTCGGCCGGCCGAAGGGGGAGGAAGAAGCAACCTGCCATTTCCCGCTCTCGGGGATTCACAATCTCCGCGCTCAACACAAGGTATACGCGATCATTTCATTTCTTTGAGGTAACCCCTCTGGCGATCACATCCCTTTAGCATCCTACGTATGCTCTTTCCTCATATTGGCATGTTTCATAATCCTTCTTAATTTTTAGTCGCTTGATAGTCCGTAGTTTAGTTCATTTTCTTCTCCTTGAGTGGATTCCTCGGCTTGCACACTATTCTGCGATTCCAATATTATTAAAGAATTCTCCATGCAGACAGATCTCCCACCTTTTATAGTGATTCAGGTAAATCAAATGTATGTCCTATGGATTCTCTCGTCTAAAACTTCTCAAGCAATTTGTTTTGACTATTTCTTTGATGTAATGGAAGACTATTGGAGTTTAGACAAAGATTTTTTGTTCATATTGATGTGTTCAATAAGTGTAAAAGCCTTTTTTGTTGTAGTGACAATTTGTTTCTAATAAGTATTCTTAGTTAATAGCTAGTTTTTAAGAATGAATGTATGGTTTTGATGTTTTTATTAATGTGATTTTAGGAGAATGTATCACTTGATATTGATGTATACAGGTGTAATATGATTGCACAATGAGTATGTTAAAAAAAATAGAATAATATACCTACATTTTTTTTAAATGAGACTACTTCTTTTTCCTATGTTTTTAAGCCAATGACGCTAATGCTTTTTCATACATTTCTTTTAGTGCATGATAAAAAATAATACCTACGTTTCTAGAATCGTAGGTATAGCCAATTATGTGTGTGTGTATTTATATTTTTAACCTACGCTTTTGTCTGGATTATTCCTACGCTTTGAAATCGTAGGGATAGTTCGAACTATACCTACGTTTCATAGAAACATAGGTATAACCTATAGTCACGCTAGCAAGCACCACGCTTTGAAAGCGTGGCAAGCAAACGTGGCTAAAGGCTTTACCTATATTTTTTAGACCTATACCTACGTTTGCGTAAAGGCCAATTTTCTTGTAGTGCACCCCGGCAGATGAGATCGGAGCTGATTATGCAAATTTGCAAAGAAGTCGATAAACTCATTGATGTGGGCTTTGTCGAAGAAAATCAATACACTACTTGGCTAGCTAACATTGTGCCCGTTAAGAAGAAAAATGGACAAATCCGGATATGTGTGGACTTCCGCGATTTGAATAAGGCATGCCCAAAAGATGACTTCCCGGTGCCGATAACATAAGTCATGATTGATGCTACAACCGGTCATGAGGATTTGTCATTTATGGATGGATCATCCGGTTATAATCAAATATGGATCAGGGAGCAGGACCGAATCCACACTACTTTTTGAACCTAAGGGCATCTTCCACTACAAATGGATGCCGTTCGGATTAAAGAATGCTGGTGTGACCTATCAAAGAGCAATGATCAAGATATTTGATGAGCTCTTATATGATAAGGTTGAATGTTACATTGATGACCTGGTGGTTAAGACCAGAAAGAAGGAAGATCATCTGTAAGATCTCTGGGTGATATTCCAGAGGTTGAGGCAGTATGAATTAAAAATGAACCCAATGAAGTGCGCTTTCGGAGTGTCCAGCGGCATATTCTTGGGGTTTGTCGTCAGATATAGAGGGATTGAGATAGACCCTAGAAAGATCAAAGCCATACAGGAATTGCCTTCACCCAGAAATCTGACAGAGCTTCGCTCTTTGCAAGGCCGTCTGGCGTATATCCGACGGTTCATCTCCAACGTGTAGGGTCGATGCCACCCTTTCCATAAATTGATGATGAAAGATGTGCCCTTCTATTGGGACAAAGAATGCCAAGCAGCCTTCGAAAAGTTGAAGGATTACTTGAAGACCCCTCCGGTATTCAGAGCACCGATAAAAGGAAGTCCGCTGGTCCTATATATAGCTGCTACTCACTACTCCCTGGGGGTAATGTTGGCCCAAAACATTGAAGAAGGGAAAAAGCAGGCTCTGTATTACCTCAGCAGGAGGCTGATAAGAATTGAAGAGAAGTATACCTTCATTAAAAAGACATGCCTGGTGCTGGTGTTCGCCACAAAGAAGCTAAGGCACTACATGCTATCACACGAGGTCAAGCTAATCTCCAAAGCGTACCCGATAAAGTACATCATCTCTCTGCCAGTTCTCAAGGGCCGACTAGGCAAATGGGTCATGCTGCCAATGGAATTTGATATCACCTACGTCCCATAGAAGGCTGTTAAGGGACAAGCTATTGCGGACTTCTTTGATGCACACCCTGTGCCAGAAGACTCCCCTCTGGTGACTGAGCTCTGTGAAGATGAGATGCTGGAAGTAGACTAGATTCAGCCAGCTGTCTGGCAGCTAAATTTTGACGGGGCATCCCGAACTAAAACCCCAACAACCGGGCCAGTTAGCGTCCGAGCTGGAAGAGGCATTGTCTTAAAGTCTCCCATAGGGGAAGTGGTGTATGCTTCATGCTCAATAAATAAGCCTTGCACCAATAATGAAGCTGAGTATGAAGCATTAATAATTAGTATTCAGATCGGTCTGTCTATGGAGATCCAAATGCTAGAAGCATTCGGAGACTCGATGCTGGTTGTAAAGTAGTTAGAAGGACAGTTCGACGTCCGGAAGCCAAAACTCCTCCCATACCACTGGCAAGTGCTGTGCCTCATGGCGAAATTTTACCTTATTGAAATAAAGCACATCAAATGAGGATAAAATGCTCAGGCTGACGCCCTTGCAAAATTGGCTAGCTCCCTAGCGGTCTCGCCAGATGAGACTCTGAATATAGTTGTCATTAACAGACGCCAAGTTCCCAGCATGTTAGATGAACTGGCAAATGAAGAATAATGTGAAGCCATGGCAACTGAAGAAGCTTGTCAGCCTAATTGGCGAGAGCATCTCTTGAAATGGTTCTAGCACCAACAGCTATCGAAGGAGAAAGAACAAAGAATGAAACTGATCAGAATCAAAGATTCTTATGAGATGAGAAACGGAACTCTGTTCCGAATAATGGCTGATGCTCGAAAGAAAATATTACTACGTTGTCTGTCATTGGAAGAGTCTTGGCAGGTGATGAAGGAAGTCCATGTCGGGTCAGCTGGAGCACACCAGGCGGGTTTGAAAATGAAGATTGAAATAAAGAAGCTGGGCTACTACTGGTCGACTATATTTGATGACTATTGCAAGTTTGCCAAGTCGTGTCAAAAATGCCAAGAACACGCCACCGTTCCTAGAAGGCCGCCAGCGCAATTGCATCCCACCATCCCTAGTTGGTCGTTCGCCCAATGGGGAACGGATGTGGTGGGCCCTTTGCCAGCATCTTCATCAGAATGTAAATATATTTTGGCAACAACAGATTACTTTTCCAGATGGGCAAAGGTTGTGGCACTAAGAGAAGTGACAGGGGGAGCTGGTTGCCAGATTCTTCCGCCAGAATATAATATTCCGGTTTGGGGCTCCCAGTCGAATTATCTCCGACAATGGCAGTCATTTCAGAAACCAAAAGGTTTACCGGCTGGCTGGCAAATAATACAAGATTGACTGGAGGACTTAAACTCCCTACAATCCTCAAGCTAATGGGCTTGCTGAAGAATTTAACAAGACCCTATGTACCTTACTAGTGAAGACAGTCAGCGCTAGCAAGGAAGACTGGGAAGAAAGAATGTACAAGGAGCTATGGGCCTACCATACAGTCTATAAAACCCCAACCGGCTGCTCGCCATTTTCCCTGGTGCATGGGTCAGAGGCAGTAGTGCTAATTGAGTTGGAGGTTCCATCCTTGCGAGTCTCCATTCAAAAGGGCCTAGCCAACAGTGATCAGACAAACATAGAAAGGAGACTAGAGGAGCTCACCGAACTTGAAGGGAAACGACTCCGGGCTCAACAAAATATATAGCTATACCAAGCTCACATGGCTCATGCTTTTGACAAGTTGGTCAAAGAATGAGAATTTAAGAAAGGTGACCTGGTTATGGTCAAAAGAAAAGAAGTAATGGCCTCCAATCCCAAAGGGAAGTTGGTTGAAAACTGGGCGGTCTCTACATTGTCCAACGAGTCTATGAAGGTGGTGCCTACGTCCTCGTAGACCACAGGGGGGTAGTTCAATTCTCCCCTCTCAATGGAAAACATCTGAAGCTATATCATGCAGCCCTACTTGCATTTTAAAGGCCGACTGAGGTGCAGTAAGAGACAAGCGCCAAACTCTACCTTTCTAATCTGCACCCATGGTCCAACCAGCCATTCACCTTACGCGGCTGACGGTACTCTACCCCGATCGAGCTCTATGAAAATCCACACTTCCTTGGGCCACTCTACGCAAGCTAATTCGAGCTTATTCACACATATTGCAAATAACTCCCCAATGCACAAGACTAAGGGTCATAAGAACTCCAGAACTGTCCCACTAGGCTGCCACCATCTCCGCTTTGGACCTCACATCCGGATCGGTGTTTAAACATTTTATTTGCATTGAAGTCATCCCCACGCCAACGAAAACATATCTCCACCGGCGAAAGGCTTCATGCCCTGGCCGACGCATATACACCATTTCCAATTTGGACCTTACGTCTGGGTCGGTGCTTAAAACCTCACCTTTGCATTGACGTTATCCCCGCGTCAATGAGTATAGTCCCATCGGTAAAGCTTCGAGCCCTAGCCAAATCATGTCCACTTCATATCCAGTTTGTATCTTACATCTGAACTAGCGCATAAACCCCTTTCTTTGCATTAGCATCTATCCCCACGCTAATGAATACATTGTCAAATGCATGTCCGTGCACTGACTGACAAAATGCTTGGACTTGAAAGTCATGTTTCAGTCCATGAACAAACCCATACCGATTGTCTTTGTTAAAAAAATGGGGCTTAAAATAGAGGAATAAAACAACTAGCACATGAGAATTTAAAAGATTGCAGCGGAATAAAACAACTAGCACATGAATCAAGAACCTATACGCACGATGATGAAGTGTACATAGATAATGAGCCTAAGCAAGCATCTAGCGCACGGCTATCACGCACAAGCAAACCACAAGAGCAGGGATTTTTAGGTGGTTCGAACTCAAACCCGAGTTCTTCGTCCACCACTCACTTAAACCAAGTGAGGCTTCACTAGTGCCACGGCACTAAGCTGCTGTAAACACAGCAAACGGCACAACCGGCCAACCACAGACAAGAGAAGTCCAGGTAGGGACTGAAACACCGTAGACCAGAGAACACCTCCGCCTGTCTTCCTACAACACCGGTAGGGACGGTTCATAGTTTTTGATAAGAATAAACGAAAAATAACAATGGAAAAATTCATACAGAGTAAGTGAAACTCAGGCTATGAGAAAAGTTTCTGTCTGAAAGATAGAGAGCTTGGACGGCTGCTTGCAGAACCCTTGCTTCCTTCATAATGGCTTTTTCTTGTAGGACGAGGAGCAGATGGAAGAGGAACTTGCAATCAGCTTCAGATCTTCAGGCAATGGACTTGGGCTGTTCTCCTTCTTATTTCTTCTTCTCTTCTTATTCTAGATGTAGTTGGCTTAGATTTCTTCTGCTTCTCCAAGGTGCGCCAGCAGTGATAGCAGTAGTAGCTTCTTCTTCCTCCTTTTGTCTGTCTATTCCTGCCTAAACAGCAACAACACAACACCAGTTTTTGGCACCTACACAGCTCCCTATATGCATGGAATTGCCTCACTCAGATCGCCCAGCAGAGGGAGCTTTCCCTCTAAAAATCCTGTCCACCTCTGTTCCAAATCTGAGCATTAAATGATCCTTGTGGATAGCATCCAGCATACTGCTTCCTCATGGGTTCAAGTCACTTCGGTGCTTGGTGTACCTTTCTAGGATCATCTCCCATTGGCTATCAGCAACATGTGGTGTGGCATTTGCCATGTTTGAACTCTGTCACAGCTGCCACCAAAAAGTCATTTCAGATATGGTGATGATGGTTGAGTCACATGTCTGACCTTAAGAGTTGCTCCAGACCTCGAAATTCATGTTTTTGGGGATTTACGGTTCATATTTATATTCCCTGGATGATCTGACGTGTTTGAAAATATTGCTTAAAAAGCTTTTGGAAGAATCATAGTGTCGACCTCCTGTGAAATGAAGCGTCGACACTTCTTAGTAAAACTATCAAAATAATGCTCTCTGGAAGACCATAGTGTCATCCTCCTTGTACAAGGTGTTGACACTGCTTTAAGGAATCCTGTCTTCAACGCTCTCTGGAAGACCATCGTGTCAACCTACTGGGACAAGACCTGCTTGAACAAGGTGTCAACACTTCTTTGTAGAGGAACGTTTATAACACTCTCTGGAAGGGCCTGAGGTCGACCTCCTGATAGAGACAGGTCGACACTTCCTTGTGAGCTTCTTTGGACAGATTCTTTGAGAGATTTTTGAGGTGACTTGGGCGCATTCTTTTGCCATCCCTTATGACTTTTTTGGCTTATCTGTCATGAGAATATCAGTCAATGTCAGCAATCAGGGGATGAGAATATTAATCACTCAGAGTGTTGGAAAGCATCAAAACCATAGAATGTCAATGACTCATGGTGTTGAACAGCATCAAAATCGCAGGGACATAACATTCTTCCCCTTTTTGATGATGGCAACACTGTGAGTCATTGTATATCAATATGATCCAGTTCGAGCATTTTAAAGATACATGCATAGAGAGGATAAAGCATGAAAGGAAATGACTTAACTACTCTCCCCCTTAAATGACTCATGAAAACTCATGAAAACATCTTCTCCCCCTTTGACATTAGCAAAAAGATGGGATGAGAAATAGTGGAGAGACAGAAGATGAGAGCCAGGATGATTTTTTCATAGAAGATATGATTATGAGGAATTTTTGGAGAAATACAACCTGTATGAGGAGTTGAAGATCTGAGAAATGCAAGAAGTTTCGTAATCTGATACTAATCTCATAACAAAGAGAATTTTTAGGTTTAGAGTCGACCATTATACAAACCTTATGACATAATCTTTATTCAAATTACGTGGTTCAAATCTAATGATATCAAAGTTCATAGAAAGAATTTGAAAGAACATATGCATGCATATTTTAATAGAAATGAATCAGAATTGCATGTCGAAGCCATGTGTAACCTTCCTTTGTCTAACTTATTCAGATTCAACGACTTCTTTAAGAGTTACACAAGCTAGTATTGAGGTTAAACACTCATGAAGTTCTTATGGAATTCAAAGTTACAACAATTTCTCTTTGATTTTATGCTATCTAGCTCATAATTTTCTTTGAGCATAGATGATTTTTACAAGCAGTTAAGCCCAGTCATGCCTTGTTTCTTGAGGATGCACATTGTTTAGACGCCAATATCCCTAGGTACTTGGTGTGACTGACTATCATGCCTCAAATTGAACAGACATAGCTTTGTCACCTCATGACTTGTCTTACCTCATTTCTTTGATGAGAGGACATATTTCTCAGCAACTCAGCCATTGCTGTGCCTTGAATTTTTCTTCAACTTACTACAGAGTTAACAAAGGCACTTCATGACACAGTCCACTTGTTTTCTTGGAGAAGAGACATGGTTTCTCAGTGAACCAACGGCATTGCTCTGAAAAAATGTAGCAGTTAAGAATTCCAGTAATTCATCATGTTTAAGAACAATACTAAGCTTCAGTAACTCAACCAAGGTTGCCTTGAAATAGAAATTTTCAGATTTTGGGAAGTATCATTCAGGACACAACATGTAAACACTAGTTAAGGTCTATTAAAAGCATTGAGTACAGATGATTTCATACTATTTGTCTCAAAACTCAATAAAGTCATTAAACCTGAATCGGTTTTATAGGATGGACAAGCACACGGTTATATAATAGAGGATTCTTACTTTGAATTCCACTCAGTTTTATG
The DNA here is from genome assembly GCA_022559845.1 of Amorphophallus konjac. NCBI lineage: Eukaryota > Viridiplantae > Streptophyta > Magnoliopsida > Alismatales > Araceae > Amorphophallus > Amorphophallus konjac. The sequence continues at coordinate 45,484,120 of CM040122.1, forward strand.
ATCATGGTACCCAGATTGGAAGCTACTAAATTTCATATTTTTCAAGAAGGTGATCAGAACAGCCAGTAGCAGCAATAAGAAATGATCCATTTAATTTTTCAGATAAGCATGATTGTCAAGTTAAGATGATGAGTAGTGGACACTCCCCCTGAGGATATGCAGTGGTCATCAGTCAAAATATGATTTGGAAATTCATGCCAATGGTTGTACACTTATTAAAGTTGACAAAAGTGAAGACAACATGTATGTAAGAACGATTCAAAGAAGTTGCTCCCCCTGACAATATGGCCTAAATGCAATATCGACTCATGGTACTCGGTAGAGGTGTATCCTCACGCATGGTGAATGCTTTCAGGCAAGCATATCCTACCTTTCCACAAATCACCATTTTATATATCAAGGTCAAACAAAAACCAGCCAGCAACCAATACAATGCATCATGAATATGGACTTATCAAATCATGCATGCCAATGCATAAAGACATGTATTGATATGAAGGATAAATGCATCAGATTTTATGTACAGCCTTTTTATTACAGTTTAGCACAATCAACGAACAACAATGGTGAGAGATATTGAACACTTCAATCCTTATTGATTTGAGGTCTGTACAGACCAAGCTCCCTTATTAGTGTAGAAAACCTGTCATTATACAAGGGCTTGATGAAAATGTCAACAACTTGGTTCAATGTATCAACAAAATGCAGTTCAAAATTTTTCTTAAGGACCTCATCTCTAAGGAAATGATGCCTAATTTCAATGTGCTTAGTCCTGGAGTGTTAGACTTGATTTTTAGCAAGATTGATTGTACTTGTGTTATCACACAGAATCGGGACACACCCAAGATCCACTAAGTAGTCTTGAAGTTGGTGTTTACTCTACAACACATGGGTGCTACAATACTCCGCAGCAACATATTCTGCCTCTGCGGTAGAGAAGGCAACCGAGTGTCATTTCTTGGAGGCCCAAGAAACTAAACACCCTCCCAGAAACTGGCAATAACCACTGGTGCTCTTGCGATCCAGCTTGCAACCAGCGTAGTCCGCATCTGAATAAGAGATAAGAGACAAATCACAGGATGACGGACACCACAATCCCAAATCTTGAGTTTCGGCAAGATATCTAAAGATACGCTTGACGGTAATCAAGTGAGATTCTTTAGGACTAGCTTGAAATCTGGCACAAAGGCATACACTGAACTAGATGTCTGGTCGAGATGCAATCAAATAAAGCAGTGAACCAGTCATACCTCTATAGATTTTTTCATCCACTAATTTACCATTTTTGTCCGCATCCAGTGATATGAGATTGTAGTGCTCATAGGAGTTGCAGTCGTTTTACAGCCTTTCATGTCAAACCTTTTAAACAGCTCCTTGATGTACTTAGCTTGACTTATGAAGCACCCATCTTCTCTTTGATTGACATGTAAGCCGAGAAAAAATTGAAGTTCACCCATTAAGCTCATCTCGAACTCACTAGTCATAAGATTGACAAATTCCTCACACATTTTCGATTTTGTAGAACCAAACACAATATCATCAACATAAATTTGAACAATCAGGATATTCTTACCTTGTATTTTGGTGAAGAGTGTTTGATCTACTTTACCTCGTGTGTACCCCTTTTTGGTGAGGAACGAGCTTAGTCTATCACACCAAGCTCTTGGTGCTTGCTTCAAACCGTAAAGCGCCCTGTCTAGTTTGTATACACAATCTTCATAGTTAGAGCTTTCAAAATTAGGGGGCTGCTCTACATAGACTTCTTTTTTGATCAACCCATTCAAGAAAGCACTTTTTACATCTATTTGATATAATTTTATTCTATGAGAGTATGCAAATGCAAATAAAATTCTGATAGCTTCAAGTCTAGCTACTGGAGCAAAGTATTCTTCAAAGTCTACCTCAAATTCTTGATTGTAACCTTGAGCCACCAATCTGGCCTTATTCCTCAATATCTTACCATCTTCACTAAGTTTGTTCCTAAAGACCCATTTAGTCCCTATGATAGATTTTGATGAAGGTCTAGGAACAAGATGCCAAACTTTATTTCTTCCAAACTGGTTTAATACTTCTTGCATGGAATTTATCCAATTTTCATCTTTCAATGCTTCATCAATATTTTTAGGTTTAATTTGAGAGACAAGAGCAAGTTGGTCTAATTCTTCAACAATTCTAAAATGTGACCTAGTTCTAGGTGGGTCATTCAAACTACCTATGACTTTTTCCAAAGGATGATCTTTAAGAACTCTAATATCGGTAGAATCATTACCTTCACCGGTAGCTTGATCTCTTGTTTTACTTGATTCCCCCAAGTCATCATTTCCTCTTGTCTCTTCTTGTGGAGGATCGTGTTTTTCCTTTTTGGATAGGAACTCCCCATCGTCGTCATCATTCCTACAAGGTTTGTCACTTTTAGCATCACCATTAAGTTCATCAAAAGTGACATGGGGTGATTCTTCCACAACTAGAGTTTTAGTATTGTAAATTCTAAAAGTCTTAGATCTATCAGAATAGCCAAGAAATATACCATGATCATTTTTGGGCTCAAACTTATCCAGATCTCTTTTGATCATTTTTGGGCTCAAACTTATCCAGATCTCTTTTGTCATTATTATGTATAAAGTATTTAGAACCAAACACTTTCATATGAGAGAGAGAAGGCTTCTTACCTTTGAACAATTCATAAGGAGTCTTTTTGGTATGAGGCCTTACCATAGATCGGTTAATGATGTAGCATGCTATATTTACCGCCTCAGCCCAAAATCTCCTAGGATGTTATCTTTCTGCCAGCATAGTTCTAGCCATTTCTATGAGTGTTTAGTTTCTCCTCTCGACTACCTCACTTTGCTCAGGGGTCCTAGGTGATGAAAATCTGTGTGATATTCCTTCAGTCCTGCAAAAATCATAGAAGTCAGCATTGTCAAATTCACCACCATGATCTGATTGAATGTTGGAAATTTTGAACTCACCGTCTTGCTTTATCTTCATGTAGAGTGCCTAAAACTCATCAAAAACATCATTTTTATGCGTAAGGAAGAATACCCATGTGAACCTCGAGAAATCATCTACCAAGACAGAGCCAAATCTTCTACCACTTAGACTAGCAATTCTAGTTGGCCCAAACAGGTCCATATGAATTAGCTCAAGTGGTTTGGATGAAAGACTTTCAGATCTATTTTTAAATGATTTTCTTGTTTGTTTCCCTAGGGCACATGCATCACAGTATTTATTATCTTGCTTAAATGAGAGTTTAGGCAGCCCTTTCACCATTGAATGCTTCATGAGTTTATTCAAGACATTGTAGCTAGCATGTACTAGTCTACGATGCCATAACCACGCAAGTTCAGATTTTCATGTAGCAAGACATAGATTCAAATGTGCAGGATCATCTAGGTCAATCATGTATACATTATTGACTCTCTTGCCAGAAAATTTTACTATGTCAGATTTTTGTTCCAGAATTTTGCATTCGAGAGAGTCAAAAATCACTCTATGGCCTTTATCACATAATTGACTTATACTCAGTAAGTTGTATTCCAAACTTTCAACTAACAAAATATTTTCAATGGAGTTGGAGAGACTCTTACCTACATTACCTGTGCCGATGATTTTTCCCATGTTGTTCCCTCCAAATGTGACGTATCCACCTCCTTTTTCCATCAGAAGATAGAATTTGGTTCTGTCCCCAGTCATGTGTCTTGAGTAGCCACTATCCAGGTACCATCGATTATGCATGGCTACAAGACACTCCTGCATAAAGGATTAAGTGACAACGTTTGGACCCCAATAAAGTTTGGGTCCCATCAAACTCTTCAATTCTTCAAAACATGATACCATACTCTTTGGAATACATATTTTCTTTTCATTTTGGATTTTCTTGCTTGATGCCATATTTTTGTTCTTTTTGTTCATTTTCACATTATTCCTTTGTTTCTTACCTTTTGATTCATGATGGATGTGTGAAAAGGGTTGTTTTTGATTCTGATACATTGTTTTCAATTGATGGAAGGTGGTATGGTTCATGGGAAAATGATCCTGACTAGGTCAGTATGTGTGTGAGGCATAATAGGGCCAACCATACGAAGGAGTCGACCTATGTGTGTTGAAGTGTTGACCTGTTCTTTGTGCTACCCACTCATAACTGCCTCTGGTTCACTGAAGTGTTGACCTCCTGTGACTGGAGTGTCGACCTGTGCTTTGTTTTCCCATTTTATAACAGTTTCTGTCTAGTTGAAGAGTCGACCTCCTGTAAGTGGAGTGTCGACCTGATGGGTAGTGTCTGGCGGCCTGACTAGGTGATGACCACGGGCATGTCGACCTGTGCTGGGTAAAGTGTCGGCCTGTCTCATTTCTATTTTGAGGATGTGCAGACCTGTGCTGTGAATGAGGTTGACTTGCCTGGTTGTTTTGAAAGATTTTCTTGGGAGTTCCAGGAGTTATCACTTCAGTTGATTCAACCTTCTCTTTTCCCTTGTTGGTGGATTTTTATTGGTTTTGGATGGGTTTTGTGTTTGAGGTGGAAGTACTTGTGGAGGATACAAAGGTGACAGTTTTCAAACCAAGTTGTTTTTTGTTGGTGGGATTAAAACCCAACCCGTCCTTGTTGAAGTTCATTTTTATACTTAGCAATGCATCTAGGTTTTCCCTACCATCTACAAATTTTTTCAAGGGTTATTGTTTGTCATTAAGTTCTTTCTGTAGTTTTTCAATGTTTTCAAAAAGTTGAGAATTGACTTGCTTGACAACTTCATATTTTTCATTGCACAATTTGTTGTCATTTTCATTACTTTGCATCTTCATTTTTATTTCATCAATTTCATTTCTTAAGTCTTCATTTTCAACTTCTAAGTGAGCTATTTCTTTTCTACCATCTTCCAAATCTTCAATCATTTTTTTTAGGTCTTCAATCTCAGATTCCAGGGAGACAGTTTTATCGCTCATGCTTTGATCATGCACAGTTGAGTTAATTTTCTTTTTCAAGGCTTTGTTTTCCTTCTTATACATGTCATACTTATCCATGAGTTCGATGTAGGCTTCTTCCCAATCACTAGCATGTTAGGGTGCTAGGCCCGGATATAGAGGGGGGGTGAATGTATCCCTCTATGAAAAGTGGCCAAATAAAAACTTGGATGCTAGAGATAGACACAGAATAGAACCAATTCGATTCAACTCAAATACAAACACTTGGAGCGCGCCTATTCAAGCATCTAGCGGAAGCAAAGCAAACAATCAGATAACTGCACAAGAGATTTTTAGGTGGTTCGGTCCACAGACCTACATCCACCCCTCACTCCCAATCGGAGTGAGGCTTCCACTAGCAAACGCTATAACCAGGCAGACTCAGTCTGCAAACAGTTGCTGCCACACAGCTTGACCAGGGGAACAGCCTCCCCTCTTCCTCCCAACCGGAGGGACACCCAAGTGACTCCCAGCCACTTGGAAACTAGAGGTCGCAGTCCTCTCTTCCTCCAGACCAGGAGGGACCCGACCTCAGTCCAGAGGATCGGAAGTACAAAGGTAATCAGAAAACAAAGGAAAATAATAAACGAAAATAACACAGCAATCAGAAGGCTGTAAAGGATGAAAACACAGATGTGGCTCTCAACGGAGCTGACTGGCCTGGAGCTGTTCCACGGTCCAGTAGGAACTAGTCTTCAGATGAAGCTTCTTCTTCCTCTTCTCTTCTCTCTCACTTTCTTTTTCTCTTAACCCTCACGAGCTCTCTAACTCTCTCTTACTCTTCTTCTCCTTCTGCTCTTCTTCTCTTTCTTTTCTTCTTCTTTCGCAGGCTCTCTCTATCTCTTCTCTTCTCTGGATCGAATACTCTCTGCTGCTCTCAGACTGGATGTATAGACTTTGCTCCTTTTCTTTCGATCAGTCTTCTTCACTGGAAGAAGGCTCATATATATAGCAGTAGCAGCAGCAGCCCCTGGGCGCGTGGCTTCCACGTTTTCCCGCCCAAGGAATTCGCCAGATCCGAGGCAGCTTCATCCACGTGTCAGCATCTGCATACCTCGTTCTCCTGGGATCACGAGCCAGGTCATCAATCTCGGTAAGAATCCCTGTCAGACATAGCATTGAATAAGTCTTCAGCTTAAGTCCAAACACCCTGTACAGACTCTGTGAATGCAAAGCATTGTATAGACTTTGAAATCAATCTAGCAAGTGTATAGACTTGATGATGCAGCGAGCATGCAATGTACAGACTCTACGTTGCAGGCAGACAGCAATGTATAGAGTTGCTACGTGTAGGCTGGCAGCGCAGTGTACAGACTCTGCGTGCAGGCAGTGGGGCGATGTGTAGACATAATGAGATGCAATGCATACTCTGTACAGACTTGGTCGTGTAAGGCGACGCAAGCAATGGCTGTATAGACTTTACTTCAAGGCCAGTGTATGGACTTGATGAAACACTCACGAGTGTATAGAGTTAGTTAAGTGAGCATGCAGTGTATAGACTTGACATATGAAGACATCCGCTGTTCAGACTTGAAGAACATTCGGCAATGTGCAGACTACATTGAATGAGGGAGCCATGGCAGACTTCAGGATGTATAGGCTTGTGAACGCAAATGCAATGTACAAACTCTCCAATGTATGGACTTCAAATATGTGAAGCTATGCGATGTGCATACTTTGAAGAACAGCAAGTGAGTAAGTGTGTACAATGAGAGAGTGTATAGACTTGAAGACTTTAGCAGATAAAGCAAAAGCAATGTATATACTTGTGAGGACGAATGCATTAACAGAACAGGAGAGTGTGTAGACTAAGGCCTTCTATTCAAGACAAAAGCCAATGTACAAACTTCATGCTGTACAGACTTGATGTTGATCAAGAGACCTTTGGACATCAGCCCAAGGCGTCAACGCTTCCAACGTGCAGCGTCGCCTCAGCTCCTCAAGCGAGATGCTCAGGCCCTTGGCCACTGGCCAATGCGTCAACGCATCTAGTGTCAGCGTCGACGCAGTGAACAAGACAGGTGATGAACAATGCATGCACTAGCTTTACCAATGTGTAGACTACACAAAGCTCAGCCACTGTATAGACTTCACGAAGCCAACGTGTGTATAGACTTCAATGCAGAAACCAAGGCTGTATGGACTTCAGACTTGAACGTGTGACCAGTGAGCGATGTATACACTTGGCCCTTGAAGGATGTACAAACTAGAAGGAATGAAGCCTAGGATGTATAGACTTGAAGATTGAAGGCGATGTACAGACTTTGATGTAAGACGCAGAATGAGACGCTGAAGTCTGTATAGAGTTTGATGACTGAAGCATGAACAGTACACCAACGTATGGACTTGGCCAAAGCATAGGGAAAGCCCCCAATGTGTAGACTTCCGATGTGAATGAAACGCTGTACAGACTTGCTCAAACAGTCCGATGTATGGACTCATGCAATGCAAAGCAGACCAATGTACAGACCTCCTAAATGCTTCAAGACCAAGCTCATCAAATGTCTAGACTTCACAAGGTGAACGGCTGTACATACTTCCTATGTGAAGACCGCTGCTGTACAGACTTGTTGAAGTGTGAAGGAGTTGAGTGTATAGACTTCACGATGTGAAGACTTGTCAAGGATAGCAGGCCGATGTACAGGCTTGAGCGAATCAAGGTCTGTATAGACTTGAAGATCACTGAATGATGTTCAGACTTTGTTCCACCGACCAGTGTATTGACTTTGCAAGCGTGAGACGCTGGATAAGATGGTGGATGTACAGACTTTAGGTGAAGGCATGGAACGATCTCTAAGACGATGAAGTCTGTATAGACTTTGCAGTGAATGGATGCTCAGTGAGACGCAAGTTGAGACGATGCAGTGTACAGACTTCATGTAATGCATGCAGACGTTGAACAATAGAATGTGCAGACTTTGCCATGAGACGCTGAACAAGACACTCCAATGAATAGACTTGCTGGATGCACTGTAGACAATGTATAGACTTTGAAGGCTAACAAGCGTCCTCAGTGTACAGACTTTGCTTCAATGTATATACTTGGAAGTTCAACGAAGGAGGCACAATGCAATATATGGACTTGAAGTTCAGTTGGTGAGTGTACAGACTTCACCAATGAAACACACACTGTACAGACTTGCTGCCAACCAATGTATAGACTCTACTCATGCAAACAATGCAGCAGTGTATAGACTTAACAGATATGTGAGCTGTAGTGTATGAACAACCGATGTATAGACTTGGCTATGCGAGCAAGCTACACGATGTGTAGACTTAGAAGTGCCTGCAGCTGTGCAAAGTGCAACCAGTGTATGGACTTGTCGTGCCTACACAGGGCGTTGTACATACTTGCTGCCTAAAGCAAATGTGCAGACTCTATAAATGCATATGAATGCTTTATGCAGCAGATAAACAGTCTGAATTTCAAATGCAATGACTCACAATGTAAGCAGATAAACTGACTGAACATATGAAAGACTGAATGGACATTTGAATGACAGACTGAGTATAAGAATGACTGAGTCATGATCTGATAAAATGACTGAATAAAAACATGGTGACTCGCAGTGATTAACTCACATTAAAACTAATCATCACAAACCCCTAAAGCCAATCATCAAAACCACAAGCCACAGGGGCCAGGGGCACAACAATCTCCCCCTTTTTGATGATGGCAACAATACATAGTGAGTCATTCTGATGATGTAATACATTCTTATGAAAGTCATTCTGATGACTCAAACTATTCTCCCCCTTTGACTTCATCAAAAAGAAAATAGTTTGAGAAGTGAAAACAAACTAGCATGCAATGATTGAATAAAATTCTCCCCCTTTGGCAAAAATCTCCCCCTTGATATAATCAATATGAATGCAGATGCAGAAAGAGATACCAAAATGCAAGAGCTCCCCCTAGAAATATGAATTGAAGAACACAATGCTCCCCCTTTAAGAGTTTCTATGCAGCATGATGCATATGACATGGAAGCTCCCCCTCAATAAGTGGAATCATATGAGATGGATAACAAGGAGAGGTTCAGGTCAATGAATCAATGATATTGAGCAGAAAAGTTTCAAGTAGAAGATTTTTTAAAGAAGCTCCAATTACAAGAAATGCAGTCAGATTTTCAGAGAGATATCAATCTCATAAATCCAAAACATAAGTTTTCAGAGTCTTCCATTATAAGGGCTTATGAGTGAGCTTTATTGAACAACATGGTTTAAACATGATGTATGCAGAGTTTATCAGTAAAATTCTGTATTAATATCTAAAACCATGGTTTAATAAAAATGAACCAAGCCCTCATATTTATCTTGATAAAACTCCCTTTCTCTTACACAATCAAATTTATTGACTTCTTTCGGAATTACATGCACTAGTATTGAAATCAAGCAATTATGAAGTCATATGATTTTGTCTAGGGTTGTAGCAATTTGATTTTAGCATCAATATTTAGATATTTCGATTTGTTCAACAATTTTCCTGCTACAAATTTTACGAGCACTCTAGTTCAGTGCATACATTGTAACTAGAGGATATACCTTGATTAGAGGCCAATATCCCTAAGCCCTTAGTGTGACTAACTGTCATGCTTTATGTGAACAGAGTTAGCATTTACACATCATGACACACTACAAATCATTTTTTAATGAGTGAGTTGTATTTCTCAGTGTGCATGCCATTGCTCTGCCTGATTTTTAATGAATTTTATGCAAAGTTAACTAAGGCACCTCATGACACAGTCCTTTGGACTTGTGTTTCTTAGTGACCAATGTCATTGCTCTGACAGATATAACCCTTTAGACATTTCAGAGACATTCATTTACTTCAAATCAATAATAGTCTCATGTACTTAACCAACTAAAGTCATGTATTCAAAAGTGCAGATTTCAAAAAATTTTCACAAGACACAGCATGAAACAAATGGTTAAGGTTTATTAAACATGCTTCAGATATTTTTAAGAGATTTTAAAGTCAAACTCCATGAACATTAAACTTACACCACATGAGTTATTTCAGACATTCATAAAACTGTATAATAGAAGATTTCTAGTTCAAAATTTTCAGATTTATGATCGAGATAGCCCATTGAAATCTTCATGAAGGACTGATGGAATTCTGAACCCAAATGATACCAATTGATAGGATAAATACCAATTGTTAAGAGAGATTGTGAAGCTCAAAGTTTTCAGACTATGATTAAGGTTTGTCAACCAAATGAATAAGAAAGGATATGCAATGAATTTTGACAAATGTATGCATTTGACAATCTATATGCAATGCATTGACTCCCCCTCACAATATGCATTCAAACTCTCTTTTTGGCATTTTCAATATAAGGAAATGCAATGCACTATATGTATGCAGGGACATGCAAAGACTCAACATTGAATGCTATGCAAGGATATGCAACTAACTCCCCCTGAAAACATGTAATGTTTGCACTGGAAACTGAACATATGATACCAAATGATTCATGCACATTCAGACTGTCCTAATCAGCAAGGTGACCCATGGTACTAGGCGGAGCACTTGGTCTAAAAGACCACCTCACACATAGTAAGAACCTCCAGACAGACCTCCCTGCCTTTTGGTACCTTACCATTTATATACCATTGAGGTCATGCATAATTATTCAACATGCAGTCCTATATGCAATTCAGAATTTCAGTGAGCTATTACAACACACAAGTTTCAAGTCACACTCATAAGCAGTTCAGATTTTTCAGAAAATTCGAAATGCAATTTGTTTTCAGAGTTTATGCATAACAGAATTATCAAGCAATTGCAATTATCCTATGTATGCATCAGATACAGACAACCCTTTTTAATCTGATATTTGCACAGAACTCTCAGCAAATGCATGATCAGAAAATAATGCACATGGCAAATGATGAATGAAAATGCAAAAATAGATTTAACTTGCTATGCATTAAAACTAAAAACAAGAAGAACAGGAAGTTTACCTGAAAAGTTCAGTATGGGGTTTTCTTCTTGAGTGCCTTGGATCATTACCCCTTTTTATTCCAGTCCCAAGGCACACCTGCATAGTAATGTTATTTTACACAAACAGGTACCCAAGAAGTCTTGGGTCCTGACAAAATAGTATTACTCCTAGCAGGTTTTCTCAGCACATTTTTAGGAGCAGTTTTCAGATCTGATATATGCACATTCTTGTTAGCATGAATTCTATGTGCATAAGCATGAGATTTCTTGTTAACAGAATAAAAATTCTGTTTGCCAAAACCAGTTTGGTTTTGATATCCTGCCAGCCAACAGGTTGCAGCCCTGTGACCTGGCTTCCCACAGTTATAACATGAAAGTTTTGCAAATTATCTTACAGGGAATTTAGCATGTTTGAGATTCACATTTCTACCCTGAATATGCCAACAGTCCTTGACTGTATGGCCATACTTCCCACATTAGAAGCACTCATTGTGCTTGCCTCTAAAAACATTACTTCCAAAAATATTTCCATTTGCAGGGAGTTTAACAGTTTTAGAATTGAATTGTCTACCCTGAGCATGCCAACAGTGGGCTGCAATGTGACCCATCTTGCCACAGTGAAAGCATGAATTAGAACTTTTCTTACCAGCATTCAGCCAGCATTCAAATCTCTTATGACCCAATTTTCCACAATTAAAGCATGTCATATGCTGGTTTATTGGAACAGACTTGTTCTTGTTAAGAGCATGATCGTTTGCATGAAATTTATTCTTATCACTAACAAACCAGCATTGTGAAATTTTGTGTCATAGTTTACCACAATGAAAGCACTCAATTCTCCTTTTCTGAGATGAAGGATTTTTATCATGATATCTCCTAGCATTCTTATCATCCTTCTCCATCAACTTACACTCATGCATCAGATGTCCAGCTTTATGACAGTAATGACAGATAATCTTCTTTTTAGATGCATGTGAGTGTGTGTGAGGACTGTGATCAGCAAACACTGATGAACCCTTTTCATTTATTTTCTGATTTACAGTCCTTTTCTGATTTTTATCCTCTTTTCCTATTTTCTTAGCCTTGTACTGAATTGGGGATGAAGTAGCAAGCTTTTCCTGTTCGGAGGTTTTAATGAAAATAGTTTTCAGCTTGGATCCATCAACCTTTTTCAACTTTTCAGTTTGTTTCTGATTTTTCTGAACATTTGGTTGTTTATTTTCTGAGGTGGTGGCTACATCTGATGCTTTGATAAAGGATGTTGTCAGCTTGTTTTCAAAAGCCTTTTTATTGATATTGTTGTAGCCTAACCCTTCCCTTTGAGTATTAACCTTAACTCCTAACAACCTGTCCAAATTTTCTTGTCCACTTACAAACTTTGACAGAGAGTTCTTTAAGTCTTGGATTTCATTTTCTAAAGAGGTAATTTGTAACTCATAACTGGCAATCTCTTGCTCACTGCAATTCATAGCTTCATTCAAAACTTTGTTAGCAGTTTTATATTTCTCAATTTCATTTTCCAGATTGCTCAGTTTATCAGAATCTTCAAAGCAAACACTTTTACCTCTTTCTAAAGCTAGAAGTCTCTCAGACATAGTGGAGTTCAGCATTTTCAATTTCTCATTTTCTTGCTTAAGTTTGTCATTCTGAACTAATTCATTTATTAGAAGCTGATCTTCTGAATTAGTTTCAAGTTTTCTTCCAGCCTTGAATTCCTTCAAATCTTTTTCCTTCTTTTCAATATTTTTCTGTAATTCCACATTCACAGATTTGATGGCTTCAAGTTTTTCAGCAAGCAAGTTTTTATCCTGCTCAAGTTTCTCAAATTTTTTATCATTTTTATTAGCAGATATTCTCAGAGAATCATTTTCAGATTTCAGCTTGTTTAAATCTGAGTTCACACTTTCAAAGTTTTTCAGCAATTTTTCATACTGGTCATGATAGTCAACAAGAGTCTGATTATCATTATCTGAGTTGAATTTTTCTTTGAGTTCAGATATCACATTTATATGATCTTTATTTTCAATTTTCAATAATGAGACTTGTTTCTTCAATATTTGAAAATCAGACATACAGGCATCATGAATATTTTTCAATTCAACACAATTTCTACAAGGAGAGCTTGAACTATCTAAACCAGTACCCTTCTTCAATTTTTTATACTGTTTTCTTAACAGTTCATGAGATTCAAATAATTCAGCATATGCATTCTCCCAATCTTCTAGAGAAAAATTCTCAAAGAGATTTACCTCATCATCATCATCTTCTTCAGTTTGATTGCCGCCTTGATCGTTGCCACTTTGATTTCTTCTATTGGCCATCATGCAGCTTGTTTGATTTCCTTTCCCGGCTCTCTTCATCATCTCTAACATATCCCTTGCAGATCTGCAATCAAGGAAACATGAGTGAAAGGCTTTGTCAGTGGCTGCTTTCATCAGATTTATAGCTGTCTGATTCTCCTCATACATTGATTCGTGACTGTCAGTCCATTTGGACATTTTCTTTGGTAATTCATGAGGACCATGTGAAATCACTTTCCACAGGTCTGGATCAACATATTAAAATAACTACGTAAAGCACTGTGCCACTGGTTGAAATCAGAACCACTAAAGACGGGTGGACAAGCCATTGAAACAGATAGCCGATAGATTCAATGCAACAAAAATATTGATGCACTAAAACAAATTAGCACCTAAGACTGCAAGATCGATCTGCAGGTCGCTGGACCTTGTATGCAGACACCCGCTCTGATACCAACTGTTAGGGTGCTAGGCCCGGATACAGAGGGGGGGTGAATGTATCCCTCTATGAAAAGTGGCCAAATAAAAACTTGGATGCTAGAGATAGACACAGAATAGAACCAATTCGATTCAACTCAAATACAAACACTTGGAGCGCGCCTATTCAAGCATCTAGCGGAAGCAAAGCAAACAATCAGATCACTGCACAAGAGATTTTTAGGTGGTTCGGTCCACAGACCTACATCCACCCCTCACTCCCAATCGGAGTGAGGCTTCCACTAGCAAACGCTAGAACCAGGCAGACTCAGTCTGCAAACAGTTGCTGCCATACAACTTGACCAGGGGAACGGCCTCCCCTCTTCCACCCAACCGGAGGGACACCCAAGTGACTCCCAGCCACTTGGAAACTAGAGGTCGCAGACCTCTCTTCCTCCAGACCAGGAGGGACCCGACCTCAGTCCAGAGGATCGGAAGTACAAAGGTAATCAGAAAACAAAGGAAAGTAATAAACGAAAATAACACAGCAATCAGAAGGCTGTAAAGGATGAAAACACATATGTGGCTCTCAACGGAGCTGACTGGCCTGGATCTGATCCACGGTCCAGTAGGAACTAGTCTTCAGATGAAGCTTCTTCTTCCTCTTCTCTTCTCTCTCACTTTCTTTTTCTCTTAACCCTCACGAGCTCTCTAACTCTCTCTTACTCTTCTTCTCCTTCTGCTCTTCTTCTCTTTCTTTTCTTCTTCTTTCGCAGGCTCTCTCTATCTCTTCTCTTCTCTGGATCGAATACTCTCTGCTGCTCTCAGACTGGATGTATAGACTTTGCTCCTTTTCTTTCGATCAATCTTCTTCAGTGGAAGAAGGCTCATATATATAGCAGTAGCAGCAGCAGCCCCTGGGCGCGTGGCTTCCACGTTTTCCCGCCCAAGGAATTCGCCAGATCCGAGGCAGCTTCATCCACGTGTCAGCATCTGCATACCTCGTTCTCCTGGGATCACGAGCCAGGTCATCAATCTCGGTAAGAATCCCTGTCAGACATAGCATTGAATAAGTCTTCAGCTTAAGTCCAAACACCCTGTACAGACTCTATGAATGCAAAGCATTGTATAGACTTTGAAATCAATCTAGCAAGTGTATAGACTTGATGATGCAGCGAGCATGCAATGTACAGACTCTACGTTGCAGGCAGACAGCAATGTATAGAGTTGCTACGTGTAGGCTGGCAGCGCAGTGTACAGACTCTGCGTGCAGGCAGTGGGGCGATGTGTAGACATAATGAGATGCAATGCATACTCTGTACAGACTTGGTCGTGTAAGGCGACGCAAGCAATGGCTGTATAGACTTTACTTCAAGGCCAGTGTATGGACTTGATGAAACACTCACGAGTGTATAGAGTTAGTTAAGTGAGCATGCAGTGTATAGACTTGACATATGAAGACATCCGCTGTTCAGACTTGAAGAACATTCAGCAATGTGCAGACTTCATTGAATGAGGGAGCCATGGCAGACTTAAGGATGTATAGGCTTGTGAACGTAAATGCAATGTACAAACTCTCCAATGTATGGACTTCAAATATGTGAAGCTATGCGATGTGCATACTTTGAAGAACAGCAAGTGAGTAAGTGTGTACAATGAGAGAGTGTATAGACTTGAAGACTTTAGCAGATAAAGTAAAAGCAATGTATATACTTGTGAGGACGAATGCATTAACAGAATAGGAGAGTGTGTAGACTAAGGCCTTCTGTTCAAGACAAAAGCCAATGTACAGACTTCATGCTGTACAGACCTGATGTTGATCAAGAGACCTTTGGACATCAGCCCAAGGCGTCAACGCTTCCAACGTGCAGCGTCGCCTTAGCTTCTCAAGCGAGATGCTCAGGCCCTTGGCCACTGGCCAATGCGTCAACGCATCCAGTGTCAGCGTCGACGCAGTGAACAAGACAGGTGATGAACAATGCATGCACTAGCTTTACCAATGTGTAGACTACACAAAGCTCAGCCACTGTATAGACTTCACGAAGCCAACGTGTGTATAGACTTCAATGCAGAAACCAAGGCTGTATGGACTTTAGACTTGAACGTGTGACCAGCAAGCGATGTATACACTTGGCCCTTGAAGGATGTACAAACTAGAAGGAATGAAGCCCACGATGTATAGACTTGAAGATTGAAGGCGATGTACAGACTTTGGTGTAAGACGCAGAATGAGACGCTGAAGTCTGTATAGAGTTTGATGACTGAAGCATGAACAGTACGCCAACGTATGGACTTGGCCAAAGCATAGGGAAAGCCCCCAATGTGTAGACTTCCGATGTGAATAAAACGCTGTCCAGACTTGCTCAAATAGTCCGATGTATGGACTCATGCAATGCAAAGCAGACCAATGTACAGACCTCCTAAATGCTTCAAGACCAAGCTCATCAAATGTCTAGACTTCACAAGGTGAACGGCTGTACATACTTCCTATGTGAAGACCGCTGCTGTACAGACTTGTTGAAGTGTGAAGGAGTTGAGTGTATAGACTTCACGATGTGAAGACTTGTCAAGGATAGCAGGCCGATGTATAGGCTTGAGCGAATCATGGTCTGTATAGACTTGAAGATCACTGAATGATGTTCAGACTTTGTTCCACCGACCAGTGTATTGACTTTGCAAGCGTGAGACGCTGGATAAGACGGTGGATGTACAGACTTTAGGTGAAGGCATGAAATGATCTCTAAGACGATGAAGTCTGTATAGACTTTGCAGTGAATGGATGCTCAGTGAGACGCAAGTTGAGACGATGCAGTGTACAGACTTCATGTAATGCATGCAGACGTTGAACAATAGAATGTGCAGACTTTGCCATGAGATGCTGAACAAGACACTCCAATGAATAGACTTGTTGGATGCACTGTAGACAATGTATAGACTTTGAAGGCTAACAAGCGTCCTCAGTGTACAGACTTTGCTTCAATGTATATACTTGGAAGTTCAACGAAGGAGGCACAGTGCAATGTATGGACTTGAAGTTCAGTTGGTGAGTGTACAGACTTCACCAATGAAACACACACTGTACAGACTTGCTGCCAACCAATGTATAGACTCTACTCATGCAAACAATGCAGCAGTGTATAGCTTAATAGATATGTGAGCTGTAGTGTATGAACAACCGATGTATAGACTTGGCTATGCGAGCAAGCTACACGATGTGTAGACTTAGAAGTGCCTGCAGCTGTGCAAAGTGCAACCAGTGTATGGACTTGTCGTGCCTACACAGGGCGTTGTACATACTTGCTGCCTGAAGCAAATGTGCAGACTCTATAAATGCATAAGAATGCTTTATGCAGCAGATAAACAGTCTGAATTTCAAATGCAATGACTCACAATGTAAGCAGATAAACTGACTGAACATATGAAAGACTGAATGGACATTTGAATGACAGACTGAGTATAAGAATGACCGAGTCATGATCTGATAAAATGACTGAGATATAGAATGACTGAATAAAAATATGGTGACTCACAGTGATTAACTCACATTAAAACCAATCATCACAAACCCCTAAAGCCAATCATCAAAACCACAAGCCACAGGGTCCTGGGGCACAACATAGCAGTGAAGTGCTCGAAAGGAGAATGTACCTCAGATTCTTCGTCTCCTTTGACCATTAGGCAGAAGTCTTCCTTTTCCTTCTCCGTGGATCTTGTTTTATCATCATCTTCCTCCTCATCGCTCCACGTACATACCATGGCTTTGTTCTTCTTTTTCTCTTTCCATTGGCCAACTTTCTTCACCCTTTCAGGACACTTAGTCTTGATATGTCCTGGTTTGTTGCAAGAGTAACAAATAATCTTGTCAGCTTTCTGAAAATTTTCAAAACTCAATCTATAACATTTCTTTACCTGTGACTTCCTTTTCATGAAGCTCTTACCTTCTTTTCTCAGAAAACTTCTGAACTTACATGTGAGCATGGCTACTTGATCCTCATCTTGCTTACTGGTAGAAGTCTCACCTTCCTCAGAGGTAGCGACTAGGTCTGACCTTTAGAGCCAAAGGCTTCTTCTTGGTCACTTCTATCTCCTAGTTCTTTAAGTTAATCTCATAGGTCATGAGTGACCCTATGAGCTCTTCTACCTTGGTGGTTGATAGATCTCTGGACTCTTCAACCACAGTAGCCTTGGTATGCCATGCCGAGGTTAATGATCAAAGAATTTTTTTCACTATGGCATACTCTGTATATTTCTTTCCTAGATCAGTTAGACTATTTGTGGGCGTAGTTAAATGAGCATACATATCTTGAATGGACTTATCAGGCTTCATTCTGAACATTTCATACTCAGAAATTAAAATGTTAGCTTTAGTTTCACGCACCTGAGATGTGCCTTCATATATTACCTCTAAACGATCCCACATCTCTTTCATTGTTGCACAAATTGATACTCTTGAAAATTCTACTGGATGAAGAGAGCACTGCATGATGTGCTTGGCACTCCAGTTGACTGTTGATCTTCTTATCTGCTCCTTAGTCCAAACGTATTCATCTTCTGGAAGCTCGTAGGGGACCTTGCTAATAACTCGCCAGAGCTCATAGTCTTGAGCTCGGATGAACACCTACATACGATAGTTCTTATAAGGGTAGTTAGATCCAGTGAAGTAGGGCGGTCTATTAATAGAATGTCCTTTGGGCATAAGACCCTTGGACACCATTCCACCATTTCTCTCAAGGTCGTTGGACCCTATCATGAGAGTTTGGCTCTGATACCGCGTGTTGTGTGGGAATGTCTGATCTAGAGGAGAGGGGTGAATAGATCTGCCCCTCTTTTTCAAGATATAAAAAGATTACAGTAGAGTAAAACAAATAGCACATGAAACAAGAACCTATACGCACGATGATGAAGTCTAAATAGACAACGAGCCTAACCAAGCATCTAGCGCAGGGCTATCACGCACAAGCAAATCACAAGAACAAGGATTTTTAGGTGATCCGAACTCAAACCCGAGTTCTACGTCCACCCCTCACTTAAACCAAGTGAGGCTTCACTAGTGCCACCGCACTAAGCCGCAGTAAACACAGCACACGGTACAACCGGTCAACCACAGAAACGAGAAGCCCTATGTCTATCTTCCTACAGAACTTGGCAGGGACTGAAACACCGCAGGCTGGAGAACACCTCCGTCTGTCTTCCTACAACATCGGTAGGGACGGTTCACATTTTTTGATAAGAACAAACGAAAAAGAACATTGGAAAATTTTAGACAGAGTAAGTGAAACTCAGGCCGTGAAAAAAGTTTCTGTCTGAAAGATGGAGAGCTTGGATGACTGCTTGCAGAACCCTTGCTTCCTTCACAATCACTTTTTCTTGTAGGACGAGGAGCAGGTGGAAGATGAGCTTACGATCAACTTCAGATCTGTAATCAATGGCCTTGGGCTGTTCTCCTTCTTCTTTCTTCTTCTCTTCTTATTCTGGACGCAACTGGCTTAGATTTCTTCTGCTTCTCCAAGGTGCGCCAGCAGCGGTAGCAGCAACAGCTTCTTCTTCCTCCTTTTGTCTGTCTATTCCCGCCAAAATAGCAGCAGCACATCACCAGTTTTAGGCGCCTGCATGGCTCCCTATATGCATGGAATTGCGTCACTCAGATCGCCCAGCAGAGGGAGCTTTCCCTCAAAAAATCATGTCCACTTCTGTTCCAAATCTGAGCATTAAATGATCCTTGTGGACAGCATCCAGCAGATTGCTTCCTCTTTGGTTCAGGTCACTTCTGTGCTTGGTGTACCTTTCTAGGATCATCTCCCATTGGCAGTCAGCAACAGGTGGTGTGACATTTGCCATGTTTGAACTCTGTCAGAGCTGCCACCAAAAAGCCATTTCAGATATGGTGATGATGGTTGAGTTACATGTCTGACCTTGGGAGTTGCTCCAGACCTCAAAATCCGCATTTTTGGAGATTTACGGTTCATATTTATATTCCCTGGATGATCTGACGTGTTTGAAAAGATAGCTTAAAAAGCTTCTGGAAGGACCATAGTGTCGACCTCCTATGAAATGATGCATCGACACTTCTTAGTAAAATTGCCAAAATAACGCTCTTTGGAAGACCATAGTGTCGACCTCCTGGTACAAGGTGTCGACATTGCTTTAAAGAATCCTATCTTCAACGCTCTCTGGAAGACCATAGTGTCAACCTGCTGGAACAAGGTGTCGACACGTCTTAGGAAAACTGCCAATATAACGCTCTCTGGAAGACTATAGTGTCGACCTACTGGAACAAGGTGTCGACACTTCTTTGTAGAGGAACATTTATAACACTTCCTAGAAGGGCCTGAGGTCAACCTCCTGATAGAGACATGTCGACACTTCCTTGTGAGCTTCTTTGGACATATTCTTTGAGGGATTTTTGAGGTGACTTGGGCGCGTTCTTTTGCCATCCCTTATGACTTATTTGGCTTATATGTCATGAGAATATCAGTCAATGTCAGCAATCAGGGGATGAGAATATTAATCACTCAGAGTGTTGGAAAGCATCAAAACCATAGAATGTCAATGACTCATGGTGTTGAATAGCATCAAAACCACAGGGACATAACAAGAAAGCAAGGGCAAAAAGGACTTAAAATCCAGCCGCGATGAAGACCCAAAAGGGCACTGCGGGCAAAATCGGGTACCCCGCCATGTGAAAACCAAAGAGAGTGCGTAGGCAAAAGCAAGAGGGGGCTGACTCCGACAAAAACCTGAAAGGGCGCTTGGGTCCATAATGTTGTAATAATTTTCTTCTCCCTACTCGTCCTGACAAAAGTTCCAAGTGGGACATTCATCATATGTCCCATCGGAGATCCAAAATACTCAAACCTTCGACTCGAACCTTTCATCCCCGTCGGCAAACAAACCTTCTTTGCTTCGGCATTTAACCCATGCCGATGATTAAACCTACCTTTGATTCTTGTCACCATTGGTGAAATCGATGAACAAACCTTCGACTCGGACCTTTCATCCCCGTCGACAAATAAACCTTCTTTGCTTCGGCATTTAACCCATGCCAATGATTAAACCTACCTTCGATTCTCATCACCATCGACAAAATCGATGAACAAACCTTTGACTCGGACCTTTCATCCCCGTTGACAAATAAACCTTCTTTGCTTCGGCATTTAACCCATGCCGATGATTAAACCTACCTTCGATTCTCATCACCATCGGCGAAATCGATGAACAAACCTTCAACTCGGACCTTTCGTCCCCGTCGACAAATAAACCTTCTTTACTTCGGCATTTAACCCATGCCGATGATTAAACCTACCTTCGATTCTCGTCACCATCGGTGAAATCGATGAACAAACCATCGACTCAGACCTTTCGTCCCCGTCGACAAATAAACCTTCTTTGCTTCGGCATTTAACCCATGCCGATGATTAAACCTATCTTCGATTCTCGTCACCATTGTTGACATGTTTTCCCACCCTTTCTTCTTTTCTTTCCCTTTCTAAGTCAAGATGTAAAGACAATCAAAGAAAATGAAGGAAAGAAAGGTGGAGAGTGTGGACGCACTTTTTATTAAGATCGTGGTTTATTTGTTTATTGGGTTTATTAAGTGCGTGGGCGTGCCAGTCACAGAGTGACAATTTATTTGGGCTCCGAAGAGCCACGGATGCACTCGATCTGACTTCATTAGTCGATCGTGTGGTTCGGGTCGGGACCAAATCTCATCGTGCCATGAAGGTCACGACGTCATTTACATCCCTCATATGAGCAAACACCCTTGATTAATTGCCGGAATTAAGGGCCATGCGGCCTAAAAAAAATAACACTAATTGCAAAAGGATAGGGGAGAATAAACCACACTAGGAGCCAGCACGGGGATACGAACATTTGGATATGTCGGTCACTCGTGGACCATTTCCTGTTTGGACGAAGGTCCACAACAAAGGTGCGGTGGAAATCGAGATAAACCCATTCAAATGTCTGCCGGTTTCACGGCAATTTCAATAGTGAGTTGGAAAGGGCCAGGGTAGGGGACGGGTCCGGTTTGATTGGGATATCGGCCCAAGGCAAGGTCGGGTCACGGCCATGATAGGATAATCCCCAAGACTCTGGCCCGGCCCTCAAGGGCAGCTTTATTGTTCCTTCGGCACCGGGCTACGGGGAGAGACGGGGCTACACTGTGGATTATTACTATTTTTTTTATCTGGGTTCCCAATTATATTTTTTTTATTGCTTATTTCCCTTGTATGCATTTTTTGGGTGATTTTACTATTTGTTTGTTATTATTATTATTACTATTATTCTTGATCACACACCCTTCCCATTTTTGTTTATTTCTTGTGTGTCTAGACTTATTTATTCATCACAACCCCCTTTTTATCATCATTATTATATTATTATTATCATTATATATATATATATGTATTTTTTGGTCGTTTTGTTATTTTGGTCATTATGGTTGTCATATCTCCATTTTTTGTTTACACACACATTTTTTTATATGGAAGAGTGGGCCGTTGGAGGGCTAAAGAGGTGTACCGGGCGAGTTTGAGCTAGTGTGCCGACAAAGGCACCAAAAGGGTGCACTGGGGAAGGCAAGACGGGTGTGCCGGTGAAGCGCTAGGAGGGGCGAGAGAGTGTACCGACAAAGGGGTTGTGACAGGTGCACCGGGGGAGGCCAAAGGGGCTGAGGGTGTCTCGGGGAAGCCTCAAGGCAGGGTGTACCGGTGGCGGTTTAAAGGGGTATACTGGCGAAGGCCTGGCCGGGTGTACCACTGGGGAGTGGGGTGGCCGTGCCGGGCGAAGGAGTGCACCGGGCAAGGGCTGGCTGGGGCGGGCCTGTGGAGGAGCTGAAAGAGTGTGCCGGATAAGGGGCTTAGCCGAAGGTGTACCGGGGGAGAGGCTCTACTGAGGGGTGTACCGGCCAAGGAAGTGTGTCGGCCAGGGTGAGGCTGGAGGTGTGCCAGGGGAAGGCCAAGATAGGAAGGTGTGCCGGGTGAGGTCTGAAGGAGTCCCACTCCTCTTCAGCATTCTTATGTCTTTTCTTTCCCTTTCTTCCTCAATTTTATGCAGTTTGTACGGGTTTTCTCTTCCTTTCTCTTAATCATTTTCCCTTCTTTCTTCCTCGTAGGATGAGTGTTCAAGTTGCTTGATTGACATACAGTCCGGTCCTTTTTATGTTGCCCACAGTCCTTCTGCCCTGATTGAAGCATTCCGTCATTGTTCATTCCATTGGTTTGTTGTTTCCTTTTGTCTTTTAACATGTTATTGTTCCATTTATTTGTTGCTTCTTTTTATCTTTTAACATGTTGTTATTTTTTTAACAAAAATTCGGCAGCATCTCCCCTTGACCCGAGTGGTAAGACAGATAAAGGGAACGCACACACATGGAGTGGCGGAACTCGACAATTTGAGGTGCGTGCCGAGGGAGACAACACCTTTGATAAAACCTCGGAAAACTCGGAAGAAATGACGGACCGGAGAGCACTCTAGGACTGGCTGGGGGTGCACCGGGCAAGAGGGAGGGACTGGTGACTAGTGTGCAGGTCAGGGAGCCTACAGGGTCTGGAGAGGCGTGTCGGGCTAAGAGAGGCCAGGGTGTGCCGGGCTGGCACCTCATGGGCGTACCTGGCTAGGTTCTTGAGAGTGTGTCAGGGAAGGCTCTGAGGGGTTGAGGGTGCACCGGCCAGGGGCTGTACCGGTGAAGGAGTGTACCGGTGGAGGCTGAAATGGGTGCGCCGTTGGGGCTGGGGAAGCTACACCGAGCTGAGGGTGCACCGGTGGGAGGCTGAGCAAGGTGTATCGCAAGAGGGCTGGGGAGGCTTGACTGAAGGCTAGCTAAGTAGGATAGAGCCAAAGGGGGAAAGAACCAGGGGTCTTGGTTTGGCTTGTCCAAAGGGGAAGCTTCAGTTGGGGAAAGGGAAGGTTGGTCTGGGTGTTCGGAGAGGTTAGGAGGGCAAGGGTGAACTTATGGGTCCCTGCAGAGAGGCTAGATCGCCGGAGGAGAGGAGGAGAGTGAACAAATGCGCGCAAAGACTCGGAACGACCAGAGATAGTGAGAAACCCAAAGAAAGGGGATTTGCATTCATAAAAAGTGGAAGTAATCGGCCAAGTACATCAAGAACGTCGGGGTGGAAGATGCAAAGATAAGAGGAGGAAGAAAGGGGAAATGAAGAGGAAATGGGGGGGAGCCAAGGTCGAGCAGGGGCGAGGGCACCCTGCTCTCCTCTCTCCCCTGTTACAACAAACTCTCACTCTCCCTCTCTCTCTTTCTCTTACTCTCTCTCTCATCCGCCGGTAGTCACCGGAGGGACCTCCTCTTCCTCTCTTCTTCTTCTCTTCTTCTCCTGCAGCACCGTCGTGGCTCCCTCCACTAGTGTGTGTGTCTGTCTCTCTGTGGGGAAGACAAGGCTTTATGCTCCCGGTGGCGGGAGTCTTCAAACGTGAACGGCGGCCGTGGGAAATGACGGGCATTAATGGGGATTTGATTTTCTCGTGCCCGTTGGCAGAGGAGTAGCCTGCGTGCCCTCCTCTCCGTGTGACACCTCAGACAGCACACTACGCGCCGAGGATCTCTACGGCGTGGGCATAAGAACTCATCTATCGAACGCACCGGGTAAGGGAGTTCAGGGCATGCCGCTGGGGAGCGAGCAGGCTGTGCCGCTGGTAGACTGGAGAAGTGTGCCGCTGAGGTGCTGGCAACGTGTACCGCTGGAGGAGCTTGCAGGCATGCCGCTGAAGGCCTCTGCATGGTGTGCCATTGATGGGGCTGGGAACGTATGCCGGTGAAGACACCCAAACTGCGTGTGCCGGTGAAGACACCCAAACTGGGTGTGCCGGTGAAGCGCCCTGGTCGAGTGTGCCGACGGAGCGCCAGGGGAGTGTGCCGCTGAATGGGCGCGGGAGCGTGCCGCTGAGCGGGAGGCTGGGGTGTGCCGCTGAAGGGCCACCTGGTGTGCTGCTGAGGGGTGGCAGGGTGTGCTGCTGAAGGCCACATTGAGCGTGCCACCGAAGAGGCACGGGTGTGTGCCGTTGAGATAGACTTGAGCCTATTTCGAGCCCGATTAACGGTCCACTTAGTTCTCTTCGGGGCCCACGGGTTGTGAGCTTCCTGGTAGTTGATTTCTCTTCACTGCCGTGATTCTGGAGACGGCTTCACGGTAGTGTGCATGTTTGTTCGGAGAGTCCAGGTGGCCCATCTTCCCCGCAATTTCTTCAGTTGAAGTTGTTTTTGATGCTGGACTGGTCGGGACATATGGACGTGCAATTTTATACGTCCACAAATGCCCCCCACCCATGGGTAGCGCGGGCGAAGGATGAGCCGGGCAGTGCCCATGGGTGTGTTGATTAGTCGACGTTGTGCTTGAGGCCTTGACATCCGGGGAAGACGATAATCTCAGCCTGTGGTTGTTGTCTGTACATGCGTACACATACACAGACGCCCGTCGACAGATAAGTGTGTGGACGGGACGTTCTCGTATGTACATACTCATCATCATATATTTTGTGTGTGTATATATATATACTTATCACTATTTATTTACTATTTTTATATATTTATTATTATTATTTATTCATTTATTATTCATTTATTACTTTTTTCTTCTCATTTTCTTCTCTTTTCTTCTCTCTTTCTTCTTTTTTTTCTTCTCTTTTCTCCCCTTTTTCTTTTCTCCCCCTTTTTTCTCTTTTATTTTCCTTTTTTACTTTACCTCTTCCTTTCTTCTTCTCATCCTTCTCTTTTTTATTCCTCCTTTTTCCCCACCTTGTTTTCTTTTTTTCCTCTTCTTTTTTTTCCTCTTTTCTTCCCCCTCTTTTATAACTCTATAAAAGGGAGCGGGGTGGCACGAACGGGCCACCCGTCCTCTCTCGTTCAAACTCTCTCTCTTTCCCTCTCTTTCTCTTCAGCGGACGAATCGCCCCCCCTCTTCTCTCCTTCTTCTCCATGACCGAACGAACGCCACCGTCGCGATCTCGCCGTCGCTGTCGTTCCCCTGCCAGGGTGAGGAGGCCACCGCGAGAGCCCCCCCCCCTTTTCTTCCTCCTTATGCTTCTCTTCTCTCCTCTTCCTCTCTTCTCTTCATTCCCCTCCCTTCTTTCTCTCTTCACCGTGGAGAACGGCAGAGCCCTAGCCTCCTCCGTCCCTCTCTCCATCTTTCCCTTCTTCTCCCTCTCTTCTCTTCCTTTCCCTCTTCTTCGCCTCCTCCTCTTCTCCCTCCTTGAGACTGTGGAAGGCCATCGGCCGGGCGTGCCGCAGACGAGGCATCGAGCACACCGAGTGAAGACACGGGGGTGCACCGGTGGTGGGAGGCATGGGTGTGCCGGGTAGCGAGGGGCACTAGGGTGCCAGGTAGTGAGGGGTGAGCGTGCCGCGGGAGCTCTCCTTAGGCGTACCGAGGTGAACGCTAAGAAGTGTACCGAAGTGGGGCTCCTTGGGTATGCCGGGGAAGACGCTAAGGAGTGTGCCGGGGAAGGGCCTTCACCGAGTGTGCCGGGCAGAGGCTCCCGCGGGTGTACCAGATAGGGGCTCCCGCGGGTGTGTCAGGGAACGACGCCAAGGAGTGTGCCAGGTAGGGGGCCTCCGTGGCTGTGCCGGCAAAGCGAGGCACGGAGCGTGCCGGGTAGCAGCTTCAGGGCCGTGCCGGGGAAGGGGCACTGGTTGTTGTGCATCCCTTTAGTTTTGATGATGACAAAGGATATGTTTAATTGCTCCTTCAATATAAAGTAATGGACTCATGATAATTTGATGATGACAAAAGATGTGTTTAACTAATTCAATGCAAATCTGATAGTTCAAGTAATTTCAGGTATACTGAAGTACTAATGAAGTCAACAGATCAGAGGAAGTTGTCAAAGGTTGCTTGTCGACCAGAGAAGTAGTCATTGTCGACCAACGAATCAAACCAAACACAGCTCAAGTCATTTTTCCTCTATACGCGCTCTGGTTGTCGACCAGAGCCCTGCTCGTTGTCGACCACGGAACAGACAGAGCATCAGACGGAACTGCCAGCCATCTGGACATTGCCCCTTGTCGACCAGCGACAGGGCTATTGTCAACAATGAGCGATACAAGCATCAGCCTGAAGAACCAGCCGTCTGGACACTGCTCATTGTCGACCAGAGACAGGGTCGTTGTCGACCACAAGCGGTTCAGCGTCCAGAACCGAAATCCAACCGAATTCAGTTTCGGTTCCTTGAAACCTGCAGGTTGTTGTTGTTGCAGGTTGTTGGGCTGTTCAGAGGATAAGATTCCGCACGGGATTCAAGGAGAGAATCTTGCTAAGAACCGGTCAAACCTTTTTAGATTATCTTTAATCTTCTCCCTGTTTTTTAGCGAGTAACCGAACAGGTTTTGCACTAAGCGCGGGAAACAGCTTCGGGCTTGATATGAACTGGTGCAAAAAGAAAAGAGAGGCTACACGATGCATAGAGAACTGAATATGGGAATATAGAGAAGAAGCTAAGGAAGATCAGCATCAGAAGTTTCTCTAACCAGAAAAGGAAGAGTGGCTCTCCCGCAATCAAAAAGCTGCAGAAGACAGAAGTGTTCGTCGGTGCTGCAGAAGGAAGATCTGGCTCAAGGCGTTGCAAGCTCCAGCAGCAAGGCAGCTGAAGACATCCTGCTGGAAGTCCTACAGGGAGTCTTGCCTTGTTACCTATGTGATTGAGTCCCAAGCTGAACTCTTTAATTACTCTGCTACAAAAGTCCATGTTCAGCCTGTTACATCTTTTCTATTCATCTTTACAACTAGTGTCAAGCTGTGAGGCAGCGGATTCAAGCTGTGTGTCAGCAGGAACAAGCTGTGTGACAGCGGTGTTTGTGTGAGATCAGAAATTCTCATATAGTGAAGCCTTGCTCAAATTGAGCAAGGGGTGGACGTAAGTCTCGGGAAGGGACTGAACCACCTAAAAAGTATTGTCTTGTGGTTTGCTTGTTGTGTGTGTGTCTCTTTGTGTGTTTACTGTCATTCTTGCTATCAGCGTTAGTTCTATACTTCATTGATTTCTCGTGATCCAATTAGTCTTTGTTTGATAAATCGAAAAAGGGGGACAAGATCTATTCACCCCCCCTCTAGATCTAGTCAGTCCGTACTCAACACGTGGTATCAGAGCAGGTTCTCCAAAAATGTGGTCTAACAACCAGGAGAAAGCTGGCGGACTGAACTCTAGAAGTCTAATGGCTGAGGGACACTCAGTAACTAGACCACCATATTTTGATGGAAATGATTATTCATACTGGAAAAATCGTATGCAGGTGTTCTTGAGAGCACAAGATCATGAGATGTGGAGAGTGGTAAGCCGCGGACCCTATGATCTGCCCGACGACGAGGATACCTGGACCAGAGAACAGGTCAGAAAATCAACCATCAACTGGGGAGCAATGAACGTGATGCAATGTGCGCTTCACCCCACGGAGTTCTCAAGAGTCTCACAATGTGCAACAGCCAAGGAGATGTGGGATCGACTCAAGGTCATCTATGAAGGTACTTCAGAGGTAAGAGAGTCCAAAGCAAATATGCTAGTCTCAGAATACGAAATGTTTAGAATGAAAACTGATGAAAACATTTCTGAGATGTATGCCAGACTAGTACAACTAACAAATAGCTTAAAGAGTCTAGGGAAGACCTACAAAGAGCAGGAGCTTGTGAGGAAAATCTTAAGGTCCCTCACTCCTATGTGGCATACCAAGGCCACAGTAATTGAGGACTCAAAAGACCTCACAACTATGACTGTGGATGAACTGGTAGGTTCCCTAATGGCATATGAGGTCAACCTAAAGAGAAACGAAGATGAGGGCAAGAAAAAGAAGCAGCTCGCCCTGAAGACTAAAATAGGCACCTCTGAATTATCTGACACTGATAACTCATCTAGCACAGGTGAGGAAACTGGCGAGCTAGCCATGCTAACAAGAAAGTTCAGAAGGTTCTTGCGGAAGGAAGGTAAGGGATTTAAAAATCCTAAGGGCACGGTAAGGAAATCATCCCAGTTTAAGTTTGACAAAAACAAAGCTTCATCTAACAAGCTTGTTTGCTACAACTGCAGGAAACCAGGACACATGAAGGCTGAATGTCCAGAGGCTCCTAAGAAATCAAGCTTCAAGTGGAAAGGCAAGAGACCAAAGGCAATGATAAGCACATGGAGCGAGGAGGAGGAAAGCAGCGAAGAGGAAACAACCTCCGAAGAAGAAGAAGGAAACACATGTTTAATGGCCGAAGGAGACAGCAACGATCTTGAGGTAACCTCCCAGTTTCAAGACTTTTCTAGCTCAGATTGGGAAGAAGCCTATTCAGACTTACTTGATACATATGAAACAACAAGAAAGGAAAACAAAAGGTTGAAGAAGAAAGTCAATCAGCTCAATAATGACAGCAACTTAATTGCTAACAGAACTAAACTAGAATTGGAAATCACCACCTTGCAAAATAAGCTGAATCAACACAAGACAGATGAAGAAAATGTCAAAGAGCTATTAGAAGAAAATGAGATACTAAAAAACACAATTGATGAGTTAAAACTAAAGACTCAAGAATATGAACAGGAAACTAAGCTAACTCAAGAAAGAAACAACTCACTCAAGGAAGAAAACAGTCAACTTCTGAAAGAAATAGAAAGAATCCAAAGTGAACTGAAAAACAAACAGGAAACATTGGAAAAAATGACTAAGGGTGAAGAAAACTTGAACGCTGTGTTGGGAATAAAAGTAAATTTTCAGAAAGAGGGGTTAGGATACAACCCAACAGCTAAAAAGGAATTCCAACTAAAAACATTAAATGAAAAAGCTGACACAAAAGGAAAAGGCCCCTTGATAAACCTATATCAAAACAAACAAAAGGACATAGCTGAAAGTTCCTCTAAACAGACTAATGTCACCTTGGAAGAGAGGAACTCTAAAGGGAAAATGGTCAATCTACATCAGCTTAAAAACAACAGCCATATCAGACGAGAAGGTCAAATTCACAGAAGTAACCAGACAAACAGAGCATTAAATCATGTTAATAAACCCAAACCTGTAAAACAAGGTGTCTGGAAACAGGCTGGTCGACAACAGACTCCTCCTATGTCGACCAGAGGATCTGCCAGAACAGGTGCTGGCTTCTGGAGAAACCCTGGTCGACCACAGACATACCAGATGTCGACCAGACACACAAACAGAACTCACAACTTCTCTCAGCTGAAACAGAATGGAAATTGGAATTTAAGAAAATGGACTCAAAATAGAGGAACATTAAATCAAAAGGAACACAACCTGAACAAGTTAAGAAACGAAAAGACAAACTGTTCTAACAAAATTTGGGTTCCCAAGATGTTGTTACAGCAGTTTCATGATTTCACAAGCTATCTGGGACCCGGGTACCATTGGGGTCCAAAAGTTTCTGTGTAATTCGTGATGCAGGAATGTCTGGCAGCCATGCACAACAAGTGGTACTTAGATAGTGGTTGCTCAAGACACATGACAGGAGACAAGACCAAGTTCTCCCAGCTAAGCTCAAAAGATGGAGGTTATGTGACGTTTGGAGGAAATAACAAAGGCAAGATTATCGGAAGAGGTAAGATAGGTAAGAAACCTTCAAACTGTATTGACAATGTTTTGCTGGTGGATGGACTGGAATATAATTTATTGAGCATCAGTCAACTATGCGACAAAGGCCATAAAGTAGTATTTGACTCCAAGACCTGCAAGATTATTGAACCAAATTCAGATGCAGTCAAGTTTATGGGTGAGAGAGTGAACAATGTCTACATGATAGACTTGGATGATCCAGCCCACTCCAACTTGTGCCTAACCGCCAAGAAGGAGGACTTGACCTGGTTGTGGCACCGAAGGCTAGGGCATGTTAGCTATAGGGTGCTGCACAAACTTGTGAAAAATAAAATGGTTCTTGGTTTGCCTGAAATTTCGTTTGCTCAAAATGTCAAAGTATGTAAAGCATGCACCCAAGGAAAGCAAACAAGAAAATCATTCAAAGGTAGAACTGAAAGTCAGTCATCTAGACCCCTAGAACTTGTACACATGGACCTTTTTGGCCCAACAAGAATTGCCAGTCTTAGTGGTAAGAAATATGGTTATGTTCTAGTGGATGATTTTTCCAGATTTACATGGGTAATGTTCTTATCACATAAAAGTGATGCTTTTCATGAATTTCAGGAATTTTACAAAAGAATGAAGCAGGATGGTAAGTCCAAAGTGTGTACAATCATATCTGACCATGGGGGGGAGTTTGAAAATTCTGATTTTGATGTATTCTGCAGAAACAAGGGCATAACCCACAGATTCTCCTCACCAAGGACACCGGAGCAAAATGGAGTTGTAGAGAGAAGGAACCGCACTCTTGTCGAGATGGCTAGAACCATGTTGGTTGAAGCTAATCTTCCAAGGAAGTTTTGGGCTGAGGCGGTCAACACAGCATGCTACATTGTAAACCGGGCAATGGTAAGACCATCTAGTGCAAAAACTCCATATGAAATGCTCAAAG
This sequence comes from Amorphophallus konjac, assembly GCA_022559845.1. Classification (NCBI taxonomy): domain Eukaryota; kingdom Viridiplantae; phylum Streptophyta; class Magnoliopsida; order Alismatales; family Araceae; genus Amorphophallus; species Amorphophallus konjac. Next base: position 45,515,202 of record CM040122.1, read on the forward strand.
GTAAGAAACCATCTCTAGCTCATCTTAGAATCTTTGGTGCAAGATGTTTCATTCATAACAATGATAAGAGAGTCTTGGACAAATTTGAACCAAAGAGTGACTCAGGAATATTCTTGGGCTATTCTGACCGATCAAGAGCCTATCGGGTTTTTAACACCAAAGATCAAATTGTTGAAGAATCCCCTCATATCTCATTTGATGAAGTTAATGATCTTATTAAAAATGAACAGGTCAGCAAGGAAGAAGAAGATGGAGAATTTCTGAAAGACAAAGAAGAACCGATGGAGAATGAAGAAGCACAGAATCAAGAAAGAAACCAAGGTAATTCCAATGATCAGACCGAAGGAGAGATCATCTCAGGTAACAATCTTGAAAACTTGAGACTTCTTAGAGATCATCCCTTAGATAACATTATTGGTGGAATACATGATCCTAGGAAGACTAGATCTCAGATTAAGGCCATTAATGAACTGGATCAACTTGCTCTTGTGTCCCAAATAGAGCCCAAATCTGTAGAGGAAGCCTTAAAAGATGAATCATGGATAAATGCTATGCATGAAGAACTAAATCAGTTTGAAAGAAATCAGGTGTGGAGACTTGTCCCTAGACCTTCATCTCACCCTGTAATTGGAACCAAATGGGTATATAAAAACAAGTTGAATGAAGAAGGGGTTGTAATGAGAAACAAGGCTCGGCTGGTGGCTAAAGGGTACAACCAGGAACTTGGAGTTGACTTTGAAGAATCATATGCTCCAGTTGCTAGATTAGAAGCCATCAGGATATTATTAGCCTTTGCATCTTCTCATGGAATTAAACTACAACAAATGGATGTAAAAAGTGCATTTCTAAATGGTATTATAAAAGAAGAGGTCTATGTGGAACAACCCCCTGGTTTTGAAAATGATGAACTTACTAATCATGTGTTCAAATTGCATAAAGCTTTGTATGGATTAAAGCAGGCTCCTCGGGCTTGGTACGAAAGGTTGAGCTCCTTCCTCACTAAAAAGGGATACACAAGAGGTAAAATTGATCAAACATTATTTTCCAAGACCCATGGTAAGGATATACTGATTGTACAAATCTATGTGGATGATATCGTGTTTGGATCTACTGAAACCTCTTTGTGTACTGAATTTGCAAATTTAATGACTAATGAGTTTGAAATGAGCCTAATGGGTGATTTACAATTCTTTCTTGGATTGCAGATCTCACAATGCAGAGAAGGATATTTCATAAATCAATCCAAGTACATAAAAGAAATGTTGAAGAAATTTGGCATGGAAAGCTGCAAGCCAATCGAGTCACCCATGGGTACAAGTGCAACCTTGGAAGCAGATATAAAAGGTAACATGGTAGATGCCAAGAAATACAGAGGTATGATCGGATCCCTACTATACTTAACTGCATCAAGGCCAGATATTCAGTTCAGTGTATGCATGTGTGCTAGATATCAGTCTAGTCCTAGGGAATCACATTTAGGAGCTGTCAAGCGTATCTTTCGATACCTTGCCGGCACCCAAGAATTGGGTTTGTGGTATCCTACATATTGCAAACTAGATCTGATCTCATATTCGGATGCTGATTATGCTGGTTGCAAAATTGATAGGAAGAGTACTAGTGGATATTGTCAATTCTTAGGTGGATGTTTAATTTCATGGGCTTCTAAAAAGCAACATTCTGTAGCACTCTCCACTGCTGAGGCTGAGTATGTCGCAGTAGGGAGTTGTGGTACACAAGTTCTTTGGATAAAACATCAACTCCAAGACTACAATGTAGATCTTGGTTGTGCACCCATTTTATGTGACAACACTAGTGCTATTAACTTGTCTAAAAACCCCATTCAACATTCTAGGACAAAACACATTGAGATCCGTCATCATTTTCTGAGAGATGAGGTATCCAAAGGAAATTTCATGCTTCAATTTGTAGAAACTGAAAAACAATTGGCAGATATTTTCACTAAACCCCTTAACAATGACAGATTTTCAACTCTAAGAAGGGAGTTGGGGATATGTAGAATATCTCCTGAAAATTCTTGAAATGCTCATATTCATGTGTTCTCTGTATAGCTTTCTGTCATTTCTGTAATTAGATATGTCAGTTAGATCTCTGGTACTGATTGTGTTTGGAAGCTCTGGTGTCGGCTGTTACTCAAGCAACTTTCTGCAAATTCCTGGCAATGCTACTGGTTAGCTCTGGTGGTCGACCCAAGACAGGGCACTGGTCGACCAAGGCATCAAGGCAGGAAACTGTTTGGTTCTGTGACTACGCAGATGTCGACAATAGACAGTCCCATAGTCGACAATAGATTTATAAGAAAGCAGATGTCAACATCAGGCAGGGTCTGTGACTGCGCAGATGTCGACCAGAGACAGCTCCATGGTCGACAATGGATCTGTAAGGAAGCAAATGTCCACTTTAAACAGGTTCCTGGTTAACACTAGTTCTGGTAGGAAATCTTCTGGATTGTTTAAACTGTTTGAGCTCAGATTCATCTTCACTCATTCACCATCATCCATACTTCCCATTCCCTGTGTCTTTCTATCTCATCCTGGCCAACATTACTTCTTAATTCAGCATGGATTATCAAATTGAGGGGGAGAAAAAGTGTAAACTCATTCCTTGATAAAACATTGAATAACCTAACCATATCTTCCTATAAAATCACCAATGTATTCAATAAGAGTAGAGGTTGAGTGTAGTAATGAGGATTTGGACTGTACTACTTCAATAAATTCAAACCATAACTATGATTCTGTCACATGATTTTGGAGACTTATGATTGTTAGTAGTAAGTCGGTTTCTCTATCTGTGCCCGTTCTGAACAGTTAATATAAATCCAAAAATATAGCATGAATGCACGTGGAATACGCCATAACTCTGTCTTCATGGTAGAGCAATGGATTGGATTCTGAGAAACTACTGCCTCCCATCTTAAGAAAAAATGGATGAAAAATAAGTGAGAGGCATGTGTGTCATGAAGAATCAATCTATCTCTGCTACTATCAAAAATTATTGAAACTGGGCATACTGAGTAACTGGGGATATTGGCGTCTGATAAACGTATATCCTCACGGATCAAAGGTGTGTCCCAGTTAAAAGTGGAATGGTTAGGCATGCTAAGTAGCCGAGGTTTCTGGCGTGTAAAAAGCGTGTCTCCTCGTGTAGAAAAGCATGTGATAAACCTGACCACAGCTTTCAAAATGATTCCAAAAGGAAACACTCAAAATTATCTAAAAGGCAGAGGAAAATGGTTGACCAAAGGTATGGCATGCAAAGAAAAGTTGAAAACACTGTTCAGCAAGCACAGCTATTAAAATCATCTCATGAAATCTATTATAAGTTTAAGAGGTCATGTGGAGGAAATTAGATATGGGGCGTAAGCTTATTGGTGCAATACTTTCAAATTCAAGTGAATCACTAAGCCCACTCTACTAGTTTACAAGGTGGTCTTTGCATAAGGGTGGAGAGGTTACATAAATGCTTCATTAAGGAACGGATGTACACTTCAATAAATCCCCCAAATTTAATTCGGCTGATTTAATCCTGGCCCTTCGTTTTCAGCATTGCGCTGGTTCCACTACCCTAGAATCTATGACCCAGATCTCATTCACTAATATCCTGCCCTATAAATTGAACCGACTGGGTCCCTACTCTTCTCACCCTCGCCGTTTTCACCCTTCACGGTCGTCCTCCATCTCCAGTCCCCTTTCGACCCCTTGTGCATCCCTCTCTCTCGCCTCAACACACTCTCTCGCTACCTTCCACCATGAATCCGTCGCGTGCTCAGAGGTCGTCCAAGCGAGCAAGGGATCAGGTTCCTGCCGAATCGTCGCCGCCGTCCAAGCACTCCAAGCAGAAGGCCACGCAGGGTCAGCCATCGACCACTCGGCGGTCGACAACGGATAAGACAGCAACTTTCGATATGCCCATCGTCCATCCAGTCTCTGGATCACTGAAGCCCCGGACCATCCTGCCACCGAGAATAGTAGATTTCTCCGATCAGAAGCTGATGGAGATGTTCCCAGAGCTGCTGGAAGTTTTGGACGCCCAAGGCTGGACAGAGTTTGTCTCTGCACATACTATGTATTCCCCACAGCTTGTGCAAGAGTTCTACCACAATCTGCAAGTCGTGGATGACAAGGTCTATACAGTAGTTCAGGGAGTCGTCGTCAGCCTTGACTTCAAGCTCCTCCACAAGGCGCTGAATATTTCCAGGCATGGTACTGTCTTCAATCCTGAGGATTTTGATTTCAAAGCTGCATATGCCGTGGTCACTGGCCAACCAGTCCCTGAGGTCCTTCCAAAATCCCTCAATGCCAACACTTTCCCTCCTCTTCATCGATTGCTCCATCACCTTCTTACCACTATAATCCAACCAAGAGGAGGCGCCAGGGAACATGTAAGTCGACTTCACCTATTTCTTCTCCATGGCCTCATCACACGCCAACCCATCTGCCTTCCCAAGCTCATGCAGAACACTTTCAAAACCCTCTTGCATTATCCCCTGAACTCTCTTCCTTATGCTGCCCACATTACTGCCATTTTGGAAGCAGCAACTATACCCATTCCTCCCGCTCCGCGCGTTGTCATTCCCAAACGGCACGTATACTCATTCCATTACGTGACCACATTTTTGGGCTATAAGAAGGTCGGAGATCAAGTCCAGCGCACCCTACCATCCAAGGGTAAATCCAAAGCACCGTTGCCTTCCTCCTCTCCACCACAGACACCAATTCATGTTAGCCCTGCTGCAACCCCTCCACCTGTGGTGATTCCCACTCACACTCCCACTTTTACCACCACTGCTACCCATCCTCCACCTTCACTCGCTATTGTGCCATGGCAACCAGGCACTGCAGCCACTCATGTTCCATCTACGTCTGTTCCACCTCCGTCTACTTCTGCTCCACCACCTCCTTCCACCTCCAATACTGAGTCTCACGGAGTGCTTCTCCAGATAGCATCTCAGCTGACCTCACTCACAACTCAATTCCAATCCTTTCAAGAAAGTATGAATGCTGCAACCGGGCGCTTGGAGCTGAAAGTCCAAAGACTAGAGCAGCAGATGGAGACCAGGTTCATCAAGCAAAAGGAACACTCAGATCATGCTAGCTCTCGGTTTAACAGACTGGTTAGCACTTTAGCTGAAGTGTCAGCAGAGATGGGTACACGCATTGAGTTCACCAACCAGCAGACTAAACAGTATCACCATGCTACTATCTCAGAGATCCAGAAGCTAAGGCTTTCTTATGCACACATAGTTGACAAGCTGGATCGGATGGCAGAGAACGTGAAGCCCGAGACTTCTTCGTCCTCCTCGGAGTGAATGTCTGGATACTCCTCTTTTTGCTGTTGACAAAGGGGGAGATAGAGTCTTTGTGTGTCATTGTGTGTCTAGGTGTGTCTAGATGTCAAGTCTTTGCCTTTGTTTTTTGAGTCATTCATGTAATTCATGTTATGATACTTTTGAAAGGCATATCAAATGAATTTTCTGGCTGAAATCTGTGATAATGATATATGTTATGATAGTTTCTGAATGGCATATCAAATGCATTTTCTGGTTGAAATAATCTCCTAATTGTCACAATGACTCATGGTTGTCATCATCAAAAAGGGGGAGAATGTTGTGCATCCCTTTAGTTTTGATGATGACAAAGGATATGTTTAATTGCTCCTTCAATATAAAGTAATGGACTCATGACAATTTGATGATGACAAAAGATGTGTTTAACTAATTCAATGTAAATCTGATAGTTCAAGTAATTTCAGGTATACTGAAGTACTAATGAAGTCAACAGATCAGAGGAAGTTGTCAAAGGTTGCTTGTCGACCAGAGAAGTAGTCATTGTCGACCAACGAATCAAACCAAACACAGCTCAAGTCATTTTTCCTCTATACGCGCTCTGGTTGTCGACCAGAGCCCTGCTCGTTGTCGACCACGGAACAGACAGAGCATCAGACGGAACTGCCAGCCATCTGGACATTGCCCCTTGTCGACCAGCGACAGGGCTATTGTCAACAATGAGCGATACAAGCATCAGCCTGAAGAACCAGCCGTCTGGACACTGCTCATTGTCGACCAGAGACAGGGTCGTTGTCGACCACAAGCGGTTCAGCGTCCAGAACCGAAATCCAACCGAATTCAGTTTCGGTTCCTTGAAACCTGCAGGTTGTTGTTGCAGGTTGTTGGGCTGTTCAGAGGATAAGATTCCGCACGGGATTCAAGGAGAGAATCTTGCTAAGAATCGGTCAAACCTTTTTTAAGATTATCTTTAATCTTCTCCCTGTTTTTTAGCGAGTAACCGAACAGGTTTTGCACTAAGCGCGGGAAACAGCTTCGGGCTTGATATGAACTGGTGCAAAAAGAAAAGAGAGGCTACACGATGCATAGAGAACTGAATATGGGAATATAGAGAAGAAGCTAAGGAAGATCAGCATCAGAAGTTTCTCTAACCAGAAAAGGAAGAGTGGCTCTCCCGCAATCAAAAAGCTGCAGAAGACAGAAGTGTTCGTCGGTGCTGCAGAAGGAAGATCTGGCTCAAGGCGTTGCAAGCTCCAGCAGCAAGGCAGCTGAAGACATCCTGCTGGAAGTCCTACAGGGAGTCTTGCCTTGTTACCTATGTGATTGAGTCCCAAGCTGAACTCTTTAATTACTCTGCTACAAAAGTCCATGTTCAGCCTGTTACATCTTTTCTATTCATCTTTACAACTAGTGTCAAGCTGTGAGGCAGCGGATTCAAGCTGTGTGTCAGTAGGAACAAGCTGTGTGACAGCGGTGTTTGTGTGAGATCAGAAATTCTCATATAGTGAAGCCTTGCTCAAATTGAGCAAGGGGTGGACGTAAGTCTCGGGAAGGGACTGAACCACCTAAAAAGTATTGTCTTGTGGTTTGCTTGTTGTGTGTGTGTCTCTTTGTGTGTTTACTGTCATTCTTGCTATCAGTGTTAGTTCTATACTTCATTGATTTCTCGTGATCCAATTAGTCTTTGTTTGATAAATCGAAAAAGGGGGACAAGATCTATTCACCCCCCCTCTAGATCTAGTCAGTCCGTACTCAACACTGGTGTGGCTATGCCGGGTAGAGACTATAGGAGCGTACCGGGCTGAGAGCGCCAGGGGGTGTGCCGGGGAAGGTACCCGATAGTGTACCGGGCAGAGGCCACTGGAGTGTGCTGGGTAGAGGCTTCAGCAAGCGTACCGGGTAGATAGGGGCATCTTCAACTGGAGGATTTCCGGTGTCTCCCTTGGGGCACACCGTGACTTTGTTGGGGCCGTCACTCCTTGTGGACGTGCACCCGCGTTTTTCCCTTACGCCTCCGGCCTAGGGGAAACTCTGTCGAAATTTCGTCAGAAATTAGCGGTGTTTTGTTCATTTCAATTGTAGTAGAGCCCCCTTACAGCTTTCTTTTCTTCTTTTTGCTTATGGCTTATTCTGACTTTGGATGTAACGACCCGAGAATCTGATTACCGGGAAGGCCCGATAACCCAAGACTCGAACCGCCGCCACGAGCCGGAAGGGCTCGAAAGGGCTAAAGGGAGTGTGGAGGCACAAAGAAATAGGAAATAAAGCAGGACAACCAACAACAACTAGCTGAAAGAAAGGACAACTGCAGCTACAACAGAGTCCAGTCCAACAGAAAGTACAGTCAAAAGCAGTAAAAATGTACCACATGCCGAGTGAACACTCGGCCCGGCGAGCTGGCAACTGAGAACCTCTGAACAGCAACCTCGAACCTTGAGGAAGAACCGCCACACCTGAAGGGCAGGGAGTGAGTCTCCAAAATAGAGACTCAGCAGGGATCCCGCGGAACCCCACCAAGAACCTAACGGCGGCATAGAAAGCTGTAACTACGAGAGCAACAGTAACAGTAGGAACAGTAAACCCGGTGGCCGGTCGAAACACGGCACTACAACTACTCCTACTGTACCAGAAGGCACACCTCGAGCTCGCAGTCGAGGTTACCGAATCACACCAGTACCACCTATCAAAGCAAAAGCCCACAGTAATAGCACCGCAGAGGCCTGTCTCCCAGGACACGGCCAACCTGGACACACTGTCCAACGTGCAACCCCGACCGTCCGGTCGCGGGTACCACACAATAAGAAGCTACCTCGGTAAAGCTACGAGCACTAGTCTCACGGCACGAGAACCGACACACGCGCCACCGTGAGACTACCGAAACTCAACGATTAACACGACTAAACCCGAAGGTCGAAGTCACGAAAACTGACAGTCTGTCACTCACGACTTGAAAGGAGTACCTCCTTCTAGAAGCAAGACCGGATGCATCCACTGACGTCTTAGTCCGCACCTCAGGTGTCTCCCTCCGGCCCAGTGGGAACTGAGACACCGTACAAGTAACCATAAACAAGTGACTAGCTGGGGTCACGCCCGTCAGCGTGGGTCCAACCGCCCCCAACCACGTGTGCACACACAGACTATGTGTCCTAGGTCTGGCCCTCTGACCGGTTTTCCCCCATAGCCGGACTTTGGATAACGACGAGGGGCCTGACGGAAACCAGTCTAAAATCATCCTAAGGGTAGCCTGTCCACCACTCCCTGGTGGGACCACACGCGTGTAAGCAGGCTACGACTAGTGGAGGGTCAAGGAGTAGACTCTCAAGTCAACGGAAAAATAACGTCTGAACCCGATGAAGTACCGGGACCACCCCACGTACCAGCACCGTCGCACAGTGACCACAGTCGGAGAAGAAACGGGACTCACAGTCCATGGGCCGCACGCTCGGCCACACAGAAACGAGGAAACACGGTTCCCAAAGCAACTCACATGCTGCCAAACCAAATCCCACTCTCAGGGAAAGGCGAAAACCCTCCAACCCCAGGCTAGCAACTGGACTCGCAATCCAAGGCCACATACATGGCCAACTCGGAAACCTCTTCCCGGAGAAACTCACGGCGTGCGGGAAACCCTCGCCTCACTCACACAGACGTACGGTGACACAAGTCAAGAACATGGCAACCCAGGACCACACCGTACCGTGACGCCTGGCCCCGATGAAGTGCACAGCATCTGTTAGGCTACGGGTCAGCACGTGGATCGAGACCTACACACTCGGGACTCGAACCGGTCAAAACGGAAACGCCGGCTAGACCAGCCCCTTGGGCGGTCCACTCTAGGCCGCTCAGGGACGCACAGCCAAGAAGGGGCCCCACCAGGGGATATACGGCCAACATCAGGCCGTTCTTCTCCTGGCTCAAATGAGACTCAAGCGGCTGGTCTCCATCCGCACCAAGGTCGAACGGCTGACCCTCAGCCGCAACTGGGGGATGAATGGTCCAACGCGGTCGTTCGTCCTCCAAACGGGAAACACATGTGCGGCTAGCCCCTAGCCTCGCGGGGGAACGGGCGGCTAGGACCTCACTGCGTAAGGCTTAGGCGGTCAACCTCTGGCCGCACAACAGCCCACGGTACCAGGGGATGTACGACCAGCTCCTAGCCGTACAAAAGGGTTATGCGGCCAGACCCTGGCTGCACAGCCCAGCAACGGTCAAAACCGGAGGGAAAAGACGGCTCAACCTTGGCCGCACCTGGGTTATATGGTCGCACGATAGACTGCATAACCCTCACTGCGCGCCAAGCCGAATGCTGCGCGCCGAGCAGACGAACGGTCAAGACGGGGCTGCCCATGGGGATGGAGGGGCCCTGGTTCGACCGCCCAACCACCACGGTGATCAAACCGTGGGGTTGGCCCAACGGTGGCCTCCCCACGCCCCATTCGTGCCGAAACGAAGGGGGAACGACGGTAAACCCCCTAGCAATCATCTAGACTCCGACCGGGGTCAAAACGACGCATGAATCGCAAGAAATGGACGATTCTACCATGGTCGCCCAAAAAGGGTGTCACGACCTCCCGGAGCCCTACCGACCAAACGGGACCACCAATCGAGACGAGATCGGTGACTATGGAACGCCCTCGTCGCACGGAGTCTATTGACAGTAACTGATCCGAAAATCGTCACCGTTTCTGGACAAACCCTACGAACTCCACAAAAATGGGATTTCGCTAAACGTGCCCAAACGCCCGAGTTTCCACACCGAACGATGTGCAATGGTAGGGAAAATGAGCCCGACGCAGTGGTGTTCAGTCACCCTACCTCCATCGAAGAAACCGCGCGCCGAAGCGACTAATCCACACCGAAAACTGTCGGGAACACGATCGCCACTATCTCGGAATCCACCGAGGGATCGCGCCCGCCTCCACCTCGATCCTTGCCCATCCTCGCCCACATCCTCACCCGCGCCACCTCCGCCTCCCCCCCGCCTCGCTCTGTCGGCCGCCCGGAGAAGAGAGGGGAGAAAGAGAGCGTGAGAGAAGAGAGAGGGAGAGAGAGTGAGAAATGAGAGGGGAGAGAGAGAATGGAGGTTAATATATTGAAAAATCTAAAAATTCCAGAAATTCAAAAAATTACGAAAAATTACCTCCGCGATCCTCAGGAGGAACACAACGCGCCGGTACAGTCCCGGAGTCGGAGAATGTCACGGTTTGCCCTGCACAGAGTTCCGAAGGCACATGAGGGAAAAACACGTGTAAAACATAAAATACGCTCTGAGACCCACTAAAATGATCCGAAAAGGATCCGAAAAAAATCCGGGGCATTACATTGGATTTCTTGCACCTCGCAGATCAATGGCTGCTCCCAGTGGCTCCTCTGCCTCTGCTGCTATCGGCGTCGAGTCTGCTCCTCTACCCTTGGTGCCGGCTATCACGTGGCTCACCGTCGAAGACTTGGACCGGGAGCATGCTAAGATAGCTGCATTGGCCGAGTCGTCTGGTTCTGATACCGAGACTATGAACTTCCGCAGGCTTGTCCGGGCTAAAAGCGGACTTTCTTTTGACCGGGCCGCCGGGGATTACAGGAAGTGCCACCTAAAGGATAAGCACCTCATCCGCTTTCTGAAGCATTTCCGTTCTCGGGAGGGACGGGACCTCCGGGCTATGAGGGACGCCGAGCGGGCCATCCTGTAGTCCCGGGACAGTTTACTATACAGCGTCCCACAGAGCATTCCAATGTACCATGTGGGGGAGGCCCGGGAATGGAAACCCGTATTGTGGATTGAAGTAGTGCTGTCGACCGAAGACAAATTAGTGCGAGCACCTCAGTTCACCGTGGCTCAGTGGGACATGGCTGCCGGGCGGGTCCAGGGCTAGCAACCCCGCTTTGGTTTGTTCTTGGCCCCGCTAAAGTGGGGGTACAGAGAAGAGCCGTTTCTGCTGGACTGCCTGGCCGTCCGCTTCAAACACGAGCTGGCTTTGGGTTGGTTTGCAGAGTTGAAGCTCCAAGACGCACACACCTTCCGGGAGGGAGCTGTGGAGTTTATGGAGTACGTGTTGTTCAACTACGCTCCGATACTGATCCGGGCCGACATCGACCACAGTGTCTATGCCTCTCGGTATAGCTACCCCATCTCAAATGGCCTCTGCTGCGGGATGATTGAAGTCTTTAGCGTGGAGACTAACACAACGGTAGAAGGTGAGACTTCACTGGATTTATGGAGTCTCAGTCAACTGAGCGGCTTACCCATTGACGGGGAGCCCTATGAAGAAGTATGCCTCCCCGATCTCATTAAGAATGAAACCAACGGGGATGGCTTCTATTCTCTTGGATATTGCTATTGGTACCTTATGAAGGCATACCGGGAGTTATATCAACTGGCACATGACGGGAAGCAACCTCCCCGCGCAGATAGGAAGAGGGTCCACATGACCCTGTGGCTGCAATATTTTTATGACGGGCTGAAGCAGTATGAAGACTTCTCGTGTGTCGGTACCGCCGCCACCCGCAAGAAGCGCAGCAAGGCCAAGATTGACGTGAAGATCCCCTCCAGAGGACGCCGGAGCGGTGCCAATCTGGCAGGGGTTGATTCGCTGACACACTGCGCGGCCTATCTGACGTATTGGCTGTGCTCTTTCGCCATGCCATACGGAGATGAGATAGTCATCTGGCCGGACGCAATCTACCTAGCCTGCCAGATGGCCTGGGGAATTAAATTATCTCTATGCCTAGTGGCCCTTTGTCTGATCTACAAGGCGCTCGAGGACGTGAGCGTTCATCGATTCCCGAGGCAAGCTCGGTATGTCTGCCCACTACACTTCTTCAACGCGTGGGTCTGCTCATTGTTCCCCGAGTTTGCTCCGCGCACCCTCCAGGGCTGGGGACTGGTTCCGCGAATGCTGGAATTCACAAGTGCAGAACCGGGGATGACATCCCGACAGTTGTACAATATTCGAGGCCGGTTGATGATGGTTCCTCAGGATGTCGCAGGCACCATTCACTTTTGGACGTTGGCCGCCCATTCGAGTCCCCTGGTAAACAATAAGAGGGAGTGTAAAGATGACCATGTGGAGAAGTATATTCATCCGATCAGCCAGCAGACCGTTGTCCACCCATTACTAGAGTCGGAGCTCAGAGACTGGGGGTTGTCCATCCGCCCGAGTGTGTTGGCTTTCAAGAAGAGGGACACTCTGCTGCTGGAGCCATACTACCCCTTTCGCTTTGGGCGGAACTTCGGATATGACCAGCATATTCCAGTATACAGTGCACAATTCGGCCTGCATGTACGAAGCCTCCGGGGAAGCCCGACTGCTGAGCACGCTAGGTCCTGGTGGGACTTCTTCCACCAGGGAGACACTGTGACCTTCAGGGTGCTGGCCCCTGGTCGAGTTCCGCGGGTGACCGCGGAATACATAAAGTGGTGGAATGCCCATACGGGCTTTTATCGGTTGTGTCGGACCGATTGCTAGGATGGGGCAGAGAGAAAGTTTCTGAGCAAGCAATCGGTGCCTGTGCTTGACATTGACCCGGAGCACCTACTTCGGTTGAGAAATGGTAGAGACAAGGAGGTGGCCATGTATCTAGCCGCGCGTAGGGAAGCTCGAGAGGCCAGGCCGGTGCCGCAAGTCAAGCTACCTCCGGTGGCAAGGGATGACTTTAAGAAGACCCTGAGGGACCTCTGTCGCATCGGGGGTGACCGTTTGGAGCTTATCAATTACCCGCTCCCCATAGAAGAGGAAGGCACCCCTGAGAAAAGTTGGCGTCTGGAGAAGGACCCAATATGCCCGCACCGCACATTCATGAGGAGGGAGGAGCGGAAGCCCGAAAATTATAAGGACACCACATGGTTATATGTCCTTCTCCGAGTAAATGGGTTGAAGATCGATGATCATGCGGCTGCCATCCTGGGCAAGCATTTGCAGATCTCATATTATTACGCCGACAGGTGGGGTATGCACCACTTTAACATCTTCTGCCACCTTGCGTCCAAGAAGCATGCGGACCTGGCTACCCTCGCTGACCGCTGCCAGAAGATCGAGGACGTGTGCTGGTTAGTCCGGGAGGCAGCACGGCGGGACAAGGAGCCATCCCTGAGGTACTGGCCGATAACACTTTGGCTGTATACTGGTCCTCATGGTATTTGATCTTCCCCTTTCCTTTTATTTTCATCCCTTATCGTCACGACCTTTGCAGGATACCGGATGCTGATTAGATTTTTTTTTTGACAGACCATCCCGACAGCATCCAAATGGCAACGTACCGGAATCTTCTTCGGCACGTCCAGAAGCCCCCCTACTTTGACGCAGTGCTGCCAGCCCCGACCACGACTCCTCTGCCCAAGGCTGCAAAGAGGTCCCGGGTGAAATCACCTATGAAGAAGGCGGTGGACGCAGCCAAGGCAGCTGGGCAGCGGGAGGCGAAGTGGAGAAAGACAGAGGCTGCCAAGGCTTCGTCGACCATTCCCCAGGTGCCATCGATCCCGTCTTTTGAGGAGGACGAAGCTGCCCGAGCGGAGCTGAGCCAACCTGCAGGTTAGGCTTCTTTTTCATTGGTGTCCCTCAGGACTTGTTTTCATCTCGGGACAAGACCCTTACATATGTATGCCTCTTCTTCTTTTTCAGCTACCGTGGAGGAGCCAGCACCCGTATTTATTCCCGACGTGGGTGAGGCCATGACCGTAGCAGAGCCGACTCCTACTCTGACTCCCCTGCCCAAGGCCAAAGAAAAATCTCAAGCGATGTCGCCTGTAAAGAAGGCGTTGGCGGCAGCCAAGGTAACTGTGCGCCAGAAGGCCGAGTGAAGAAAGGCGGAGGCCACCTCGGCTTCAACAGCCGTCTCTCCGGTGCCCTCAATTCCTTCTTTTGAGAAATTCACCGCTGGTCGGACCGAGCCGAGCCAACCCGCAGGTCAGATTGCTCAGCCACTGGAGCTCTTCGTCGTTTATTTGTAACACGTGTAAGGTGTGTTGGGTTCGGTGCAAGTATTCAGAGGGGGGGGTGAATGAATATAGCCTATAAAAACTTTCACCCAATATAAACTTTCGCTCAATTAGAATTTCGCTCACTCAACCGATTAAACACTTAGAACAAAATCTGATCAAATCATCTAATGAACCTGTGATCAAACACTTGGAGCGCCCCTATGCAAACATCTAGCGGAAGCAAACCATAAGCAATCAAACCACAATGCAAGAGGGGTTTTTAGGTGGTTCGGTCCTGCAGACCTACATCCACCCCACACTCAACCCGAGTGTGGCTTCACTAACAGCTGGGCAACACAGCTTGCCAACAGACGCTGATACACAGCTTACCCAGGGGAACAACCTCCCCTCTTCCTCCTACACGGAGGGAACCTCTAGCAACCCACAGTCACTAGAAACCAGAGACTCACGTCTCTCTTCCTCTATACCAAGAGGGAACCCCACTAGTAGCAGCCCCGCTACCAGTGAACCAGCCAGTAGCACTCTGCTACCAGCAATCCACCAGAGGCCTAGCCTCTCTTCCTCCTAGCCCGGAGGGAACCCACAAGCAGTCCCCCTGCTGCTTGCAAACCGGAGATCAGATCTCCCTTCTCCTGACCCACCAGTAGGAACCCGACCTCAGCTCAGAGGATCGGAAGAACTCAGTAAATCAGATCGAATAAAAAAAAAATAAGGAACGAAAATAACACAGCAAACACAAGCTGTAAAAGAAGGAACATCAGATGTGGCTCTTAAAGAGCTGGATGGCCTGGATTTGATCCACGGTCCATCAAGAACAGATCTCCCTCGATCTCACTCTCTTTCTTCACTCTCTCTCTTTCTCTTTCTTCTCTGCTGCACTTCTCTTCTTCTCTCGATCTCTGTTCTCCTTTTCTCTCTTTCTCTTTTTCTTTTCTTCTGCTAGATCGAAGAGCTTTCTGCTCTGCTGTTGCTCTTTCTGCTCTCCAGGCTTCTTCTTCGATCAGCCTCCATCTGAAGACGAAGGCCCCAATATATACCAGCAGCAGTAGGGAGATAGGGCGTGCGCTTCCCATGCCTTCCGTCCAGAAGATTCCTCCTCGGATCACGTGCTCAGCACCCACCTCAGATCATGTGTCAGGTGCCAGCTTCAGGTCACGTGCTTAATGACAGCAATCTGACTTGCTGCGTTGACGTTGTCAAGCAATGGCGTTAACACAGTGAGGCATTCCAGTAAGCCATTAGCTTCGTCTCTTTAGCTACTGCGTCGACGCTGCTCAATTGTGGCGTTGACGCAGTGGAATAGCCTGTGAAAGTGAATGCTCCTTTAAATGCTGCGTCGACGCTGCTCCATTGTGGCGTTGACGCAGTGGAAGATATCGTGAAGGCTTCGTCAACTAATGCGTGGACGCTTTAAGCTCCCAGCGTCGACCATGTTCCCTTCAGCAACAAGAATGAAGTCATAAGATCTAAGTATGTACATTGTAGTGTATATACTTCGAAAGAAACAGTCCAATGTATATACTTCAAGAACTCTAGACAACGGACGCTGTAAAGACTTCAGATGCTACAGTCCAATGTATGCACTTTGACGAAGTGAAGCAGTGTACAGACTTTGAATCAAACCGATGTATAGACTTGGTGAACACTACAACATCAATCGGATGTATAGAGTTGGTGAAATGAAGTCCAGTGTACAGACTTGCAGATACGAAGCCAATGTACAGACTTAGAAGGATTTGAACGGGAGAGTGTATAGACTTGGTTCCTGTAGCAAAAGATGTTGAGTGTACAGACTTGGTGAAACAAAGTCCAGTGTATAGACTTGGTGAACTAACTCCAATGTACAGACTTGCAAAAGCGAGCTACAGTGCCAATGTGTAGACTTCACGCTGTACAGACTTTCCAAAGAGAACGTAACGCTGTACAGACGTGAGGCTTTGAACGTTGAAGGCACAAGACGATGTACAGACTCAGATTCTAGACCAGTGGCTGTACAGACTTTGAAAGATGCAGACTCTGTATAGACTTCAACTCAAACATGCATAATGTATAGACTTTGTGAAACGTGAATGCGATGTACACACTCACAACATTGACGCTGCAGACTTGAGAATGCTCACAGCATTGACGCTGCATGAGATGTAGGTTGTACAGACTTAGCCTAAGACAATGCATGAACTGACGTTGTATATACTTAGCCAATGCAATGCACTATGAATGTATGGACTTACATGAGATGCTCATTGAGACGCTCAATGTGTACACTTCAAGCCCAGTGTATAGACTCTCAGCCATGAACAAAGCGTGAAGCACACTAATGCAGGAATGTGTAGACTTGGAAGTCTATGTGCATGACAAAACCAATGTATAGACTCTGAAATGCAAGCGATGCAGCAATTCCTAGATATTGGGCTTTACCCTGCAGTGTATAGACTTTGCTACCCAAACAATCAATGTTCTGATGGGTCGACGCATCAGCAAGGGTGAGTCGACCCACTACTGTTCAGACTGTAGATACATGCAGAGACATGACATCTGACAAAATGCAATTCAGAAATATAAAGAACAAATGCCATCAATGCTAAACATCATCATTCATGTTGCTATCATATGCAGAATGCTCAAGGATAAGAATGCACAGAAATGCACTTTGGTTGTTGCAATCATCAAAACACAATAGCATTGCAATCATCAAAATACAATATCAAATGCACTCAAATGCACTCACTGTCTTGCTATCATCAAAACCAAATAGCATTGCTATCATCAAAGCAGCATAGCACATGCTTGTGCCTAAGAGGCACAACATTCTCCCCCTTTTTGATAATGGCAACACAATGTGACAGTGAGTCACACACAAGATTTTCTCCCCCTTTGACATGATCAAAAAGAGAAAAATAGTAAAAACAAGAGTGTAAAGTGCATTATGCATGCAAATTCCTCTAGAACATTCTCCTCCTGAATGTAAGACTCCCCTGAATTATTTCTCCCCTAAATAATAGCTCTCCCTTTGAGAAGGAATGTGAACAGATAAACAAGGAAGAGAAGGTAGGAGGGTCACTTGACAATAGCTGAATCATAGGTTCAGAAAGGAAGTATGATTATAAACAACTGTTAAAGTATAAGAATCAGCAACATACAATTTTTAAAAATTCAGGTTTAACAGTGATAAATCTAGAGTAAAACACCTGACCCCTGAAAAAGAGTTTATAGACTCCATTTATAGTAATGAATCTAGGGCACATGGTATTAATAGATAAGTCAGAATTAATACCCTTTTGTGATTAAACAAGAAAATTCAAGAGAGGTAACTTGAACATGTATTGATAAAAATAATTTTCACTCATTGACTTTTGATTTTTCGAAAGGTTACAGCAGTTTGATTTTCACTTTTGAATTTTTCAGAACCTGAACTAAGTAAATAGATCAGTGGCATTTATGCTGTTGACATTAGGTGTACACCTTGATCAAAGGCAGGTACCCCTAGTTACTAGGCATAAACTACTAGACCTATTTCAGATCAAAACCCACAAAGAATAGTCTTCACTTTTGACATTAAGGGTACACCTTGATTAGAGGCCAGTACCCCCAGTTACTTGGTGAGAACTCCCCCTATAGATTTGACCCTTTGAACAGAGAAATTCTGAAGCACTTCATGACTGTGAGTTCTCCTGCTTCATTGGAGGAGATCACAATTTCTCAGTGCAATTCAGCCATTGCTCTGTCACTATGTTCAGTTCATAGCATTTATGATCTTATTTACTGCTGCCCTTAATTCTTTTAGAGTGATTGTTTAAAAAATCAGTACACACTCTTATTAGCCTATTCTAGACATATCCAGTTCAACACATTTAGGCATTTCAAAAACGTTTTCTATTTTAGCCATGAGACAAAGATTAAGAGCTATAAAAGTTTTCTTTTATCTCAAATTCTAAAGTGCAGACACTTAACTCTCCAATTTATAAAGGTTAAACCTTTAGTTCCTTTCAATTTGTAAGTGTGATTCTTATAAGTGAACAATTGCAATAATCACCATTCAATGTACTAAACCAGATGCAAAGCTGTTGTTTAGTGAAGATGATGGGGAAAAGATAGCAATTGGCAATATGGTTCAATGAGCAACTGATGTCAAAGAATATGAATCATTTGAATGAGAACACTGAGAAGTGAATAGGATTCAATGAATTGAATAGAATTCTCAGCTCCCCCTGACATCATGATGCAAGAGATTTGCTATGCAACATACTATCCTATATGCAGACTATGCACCAAGGATACATGAGACAAGTATGCAATCAATTCAGGTTAATGCATCCAAGTTATAAGCATTTTCATCCTTTTTCAGATTTTTCAACATATGATGCAGTGCACTGTTCTACATGAAGACAAGACCCATGGTACTTGACGGAGAATCTGGTCTCAAATACCATCTCACACATGGTAGAAACCTCTGGGCAGATTTTCTTGCCTTTTAGTAACATACCATTTGATATACCAGGGTTAAGCAAATGATAATGCAGTGCAAAGCAGCCCTATTATGCATAGAAAAATATGCAGTCTACGACAATAGGCAAATGACAATCATGCAAATCAGTTCTATATGCATTGAACAACTTCAAAGTCAGTCATGCAAATAATGTATGCAGACATTAGACACATGCAATGACTCTATACACTGAAGAACTATTCACAATCAGCAAGTTATGCATTCAACAACAAGCATGCAGTCCATTTACACAGTGCAATAATCAGTGAGAGAAGAGCATCAGATATATGCAAGGTAAAACTCAGTAGCTGAGTCTAGAATGCAGACTGATCAGCTAGACATGAAGAGATCATCATAAATCAAGCAGACAGTTCAACAATTTCAGTTAGTGAGTTTAAAGCAAAGTTCAGAGCTGACCTGAAATATAGAATCCTGGGGTTTTCTGTTGAGTGTCTTGGATCACAAACCCCTTTATTCATCAGCTTCCAAGGCACACCTGCAGCATGTCAATCAATTTGATCCTGCAGGGACCCAAGCAGTCTTGGGTCCTGGACTACCCCTATCAGGTGTTCTAAACAGTTTCTTAGCAACATGGTCATCAAATTTCATCAGAAAATAATTGTCCATAGAGTGACCAAGTTTACCACAATATCTACATGAAACAGCAGATTTTCTGATCCTATGATGCATATCAACAGCAGCATGAGACCTATGATAATGAGCATGAATTGTTCTGTTGTTTACATGAACATTTTGTTTCTTGTTCTTCTTTATCCAACATTCAGCAGATTTGTGACCTGATTTACCACAATTAAAACATGAGAAGTTCACAGGTCGTTTTGCAGAGAATTTAAAAGCTTTGTTATTAACATGACTTACTTGGGCATGCCAACAGTTTACAGTAATATGGCCCAATTCGTCACAATGAAAACATTGAATCTTCTTTTTATGAGATGCATGATTTTTGACAAGAAATTTTCTATCATGCATTGTCTTAGCAGAAAGGTCATCATGTTTCATTAATCTGCATTCATGCATGATATGACCTTCTTTGTGACAGTGAAAACATTTTATTCTTCTCTTTTGATCATGAGAATGTTTCTTCATTTTAGAATTCCTAGCATGAATTCTATTAGATTTCAAATCATCATTTCTCATGACAAAACAATCAGCAATTTCATGACCAAACTTACCACAGTAAAAGCATTTTACATCCTTGACAGTAGCTTTGTTGGCCTGAAATTTTTCAGCATTCAAGTTCTTAATCTGACTTGTTTTCTTTTTCTGACTTTTCTTTTGTTTTTCCAATTTTTGCTTTTCTCTCTGATTAGAAGGTAAACATGAAGGAGAAGCTGAAGTGCTAGCTAACTCGGAGCTACGCACAAAGGTTGTATACATTCTTTTTCTCTCTTCCTGTTTACTACCTCCATCAGAGACTTTCTTCTTAGAAACAACCTTTGGATTTTCTGTGTTTTTAAATGACTCTGACAGAGAATTGTTCAATTCAGTGATTTCATTTTTGAGAGAAGAAATGAGCATTTCAGAATCTGTGATCTTTTCATTAAGTAAGACATTAATGGCTTTGTAGCTATCAATCTCTTCTATTAATGCAGTCACTCTCTCACATTCATTTTCAACTGAATTCTTCCCTTTTTCAAGCATTAAGAGTCTCTCAGACATGGCAGAATTTAGCAACCTCAATTCTTCATTTTCTTTTCTTATTTGTTCATTCTGAATTAGTTCATTAGTTAAGATTTGATCATTTCCTAATGAATTCAGCTTATCTTCTAGTTCAGAAATCTTGGCAGTAAGGTCATCATTTTTATTTTCCAATAAAGAGATTTGTTCCTTACTCACATTCAGATCAGCTAAACACATATCATGAGATGTTTTTAGTCTTTGATAGTTTTCACAGGGAACATTAGAGTTAATCTGTTCACATCTCTTTTTCAACCTTCTATTTTAAGATTTTAATTTCTTGGATACTTTGAACAAATCTTCATACATTACTATCAATTCATCAAAAGTGTATCCATCTGATTCGGAGCTTACCTGAGATGAGGTTTCCTCATCATCACTTCCCCGGTTGGCCATTAAGCATATGGACTTTTCTCCTTCTTCATCAATGTCCGAGGTGTTCCCTTTGAGTTTCGATAGTTCTGGACAATCATCCTTCGTGTGGCCAGCCTTCCTGCATTTGTAGCAAACATTAGTGTCAGCAATCTTGGCAAGATTAGAATTATACCTTGTTTGCTTTTTGCCACCATCAAGCTTTCCTTCTCTTTTTCTCAGAAATTTCCTGAAATCACTGATCACCATTCCAATGTGGTCTCCATCAATTTCAGACCGCGACAGGCTGATTTTCTCGCTTGATGATCCACTGTGGCTGGATCTATTTGCTTTGCTGGAGCCAGCCTTCAACACGATTGGTTCCATTACAAATAATCTGAAGACACAGAAAAACTGAAGCACCTAAACCAAATAAGCAAGACAAAGCACTAAGTCGGAGAATCAAAACAACGAACATAGAAAGCACACTCTGAAATGCACCAAACACTAGCAGGATCCTCTACAGATTGTTAGATCTGATAGATCAGAGACCCGCTCTGATACCAATTGTTGGGTTCGGTGCAAGTATTCAGAGGGGGGGTGAATGAATATAGCCTATAAAAACTTTCACCCAATATAAACTTTCGCTCAATTAGAATTTCGCTCACTCAACAGATTAAACACTTAGAACAAAATCTGATCAAATCATCTAATGAACCTGTGATCAAACACTTGGAGCGCCCCTATGCAAACATCTAGCGGAAGCAAACCATAAGCAATCAAACCACAATGCAAGAGGGGTTTTTAAGTGGTTCGGTCCTGCAGACCTACATCCACCCCACACTCAACCTGAGTGTGGCTTCACTAACAGCTGGGCAACACAGCTTGCCAACAGACGCTGATACACAGCTTACCCAGGGGAACAACCTCCCCTCTTCCTCCTACACGGAGGGAACCTCTAGCAACCCACGGTCACTAGAAACCAGAGACTCACGTCTCTCTTCCTCTATACCAAGAGGGAACCCCACTAGTAGCAGCCCCGCTACCAGTGAACCAGCCAGTAGCACTCTGCTACCAGCAATCCACCAGAGGCCTAGCCTCTCTTCCTCCTAGCCCGGAGGGAACCCACAAGCAGCCCCCCTGCTGCTTGCAAACCGGAGATCAGATCTCCCTTCTCCTGACCCACCAGGAGGAACCCGACCTCAGTCCAGAGGATCGGAAGAACTCAGTAAATCAGATCGAATAAAAAGAAAAATAAGGAACGAAAATAACACAACAAACACGAGCTGTAAAAGAAGGAACATCTGATGTGGCTCTTAAAGAGCTGGATGGCCTGGATTTGATCAACGGTCCATCAAGAACAGATCTCCCTCGATCTCACTCTCTTTCTTCACACTCTCTCTTTCTCTTTCTTCTCTGCTGCACTTCTCTTCTTCTCTCGATCTCTATTCTCCTTTTCTCTCTTTCTCTTTTTCTTTTCTTCTGCTGGATCGAAGAGCTTTCTGCTATGCTGTTGCTCTTTCTGCTCTCCAGGCTTCTTCTTCGATCAGCCTCCATCTGAAGACGAAGGCTCCAATATATACCAGCAGCAGTAGGGAGATAGGGCGTGTGCTTCCCACGCCTTCCGTCCAGAAGATTTCTCCTCGGATCACGTGCTCAGCACCCACCTCGGATCACGTGTCAGGTGCCAGCTTCAGGTCACGTGCTTAATGACAGCAATCTGACTTGCTGCGTTGACACTGTCAAGCAATGGCGTTAACGCAGTGAGGCATTCTAGTAAGCCATTAGCTTCGTCTCTTTAGCTGCTGCGTCGACGCTGCTCAATTGTGGCGTTGACGCAGTGGAATAGCCTGTGAAAGTGAATGCTCCTTTAACTGCTGCGTCGACGCTGCTCCATTGTGGTGTTGACGCAGTGGAAGATATCGTGAAGGCTTCGTCAACTAATGCGTGGACGCTTTAAGCTCCCAGCGTCGACCCTGTTCCCTTCAGCAACAAGAATGAAGTCATAAGATCTAAGTATGTACATTGTAGTGTATATACTTCGAAAGAAACAGTCCAATGTATATACTTCAAGAACTCTAGACAACGGACGCTGTACAGACTTCAGATGCTACAGTCCAATGTATGGACTTTGACGAAGTTAAGCAGTGTACAGACTTTGAATCAAACCGATGTATAGACTTGGTGAACACTGCAACATCAATCGGATGTATAGAGTTGGTGAAATGAAGTCCAGTGTACAGACTTGCAGATACGAAGTCAATGTACAGACTTAGAAGGATTTGAACAGGAGAGTGTATAGACTTGGTTCCTGTAGTAAAAGATGTGGAGTGTACAGACTTGGTGAAACAAAGTCCAGTGTATAGACTTGGTGAACTGACTCCAATGTACAGACTTGCAAAAGCGAGCTATAGTGCCAATGTGTAGACTTCACGCTGTACAGACTTTCCAAAGAGAACGTAACGTTGTACAGACTTGAGGCTTTGAACGTTGAAGGCACAAGATGATGTACAGACTCAGATTCTAGACCAGTGGCTGTACAGACTTTGAAAGATGCAGACTCTGTATAGACTTCAACTCAAACATGCATAATGTATAGACTTTGTGAAACGTGAATGCGATGTACACACTCACAGCATTGACGCTGCAGACTTGAGAATGCTCACAGCGTTGACGCTGCATGAGACGTAGGCTGTACAGACTTAGCCTAAGATAATGCATGAACTGACGTTGTATATACTTAGCCAATGCAATGCACTATGAATGTATGGACTTACATGAGATGCTCATTGAGATGCTCAATGTGTACACTTCAAGCCCAGTGTATAGACTCTCAGCCATGAACAAAGCGTGAAGCACACTAATGCAGGAATGTGTAGACTTGGAAGTCTATGTGCATGACAAAACCAATGTATAGACTCTGAAATGCAAGCGATGCAGCAATGCCTAGACATTGGGCTTTACCCTGCAGTGTATAGACTTTGCTACCCAAACAATCAATGTTCTGATGGGTCGACGCATTAGCAAGGGTGGGTCGACCCACTACTGTTCAGACTGTAGATACATGCAGAGACATGACATCTGACAAAATGCAATTCAGATATATAAAGAACAAATGCCATCAATGCTAAACATCATCATTCATGTTGCTATCATATGCAGAATGCTCAAGGATAAGAATGCATAGAAATGCACTTTGGTTGTTGCAATCATCAAAACACAATAGCATTGCAATCATCAAAATACAATATCAAATGCACTCAAATGCACTCACTGTCTTGCTATCATCAAAACCAAATAGCATTGCTATCATCAAAGAAACATAGCACATGCTTGTGCCTAAGAGGCACAACAAGGTGCCTTATGCCATGAGAATTTTAGTTTCAGCCACCGTGGGGGGGCCAGCACCTGTTCTCGTTCCTGACGTGGGAGAAGTTGCAGTTCCCGGGGCAGTGCAGCCCGCCGAGGAGACCGTCCACGAAGCACTCCCCGCTGTAAAAATCGGAGGAGGTAGTTGTCCTCGCCAACTCAATTGATTTCCTTCATCTTTCAAGAACTCAGCAGTTCTAACATGATCCACCTCCTCTCCTATATGGCAGACGTCGGCGTAGCAGTTATCGGACCGTTGGGGGCCCGTCTGCACCTCCCGATGACGTGCACGTATGCGAGGACGAAATTAAGGTCTAGGGCGTCACTATTGCCGAGCCTGGGAGAGGATGTGCCGGTCGTCGACCTCGAGGTGGGGGCTTCTTTGCCGATGAGAGAGGTGCTTGCCCCGACCAAGTCCTCGTCGGGTGAGAAGGTAGATTATGACTACTCTTCCGACGAGGTAGCTTCAGACGAGGGCTTCTCCTGGGGGCCCAGGTTTTCTGAGCCGGTGTTGAAGGCTCCCCTGTTGACCGCCTCTTTGAGTCTGGTGGAGAGGGCCTTTGTAAGTATATGTCTATTCAGGTGGGGCTTCCCCCGCAGCCATTCACTGCTCTTACTTCTTTGGTTTTTTTGTTTTGAAAACCAGGGGCAATCTTCATCCGAGGTTAGAGAAACGCATACCCTGGGTGTGCCGACCACTCCACCAGAAACAGCCACCACAGGCTTGGAGAACCTGGCCTCCTTGGTCAAGTTTCTGCGGCAGGAGGAGGCCGCGGTGACTTCTGGTATTCTCGCACCGGAGACCGGTGTGCCGCCACAGGTGGGGGCAGAAATAATTGTGAACACTGGCTCTTCTTCCTTGAATCTTTCTGGAGAATGCTAATTTTCCTTTGAATTGAACAGGGCGCTGCTCCCCAAGTGGCTGTGAGAGCTCCAGTGCTAGCAGATGAGGCTCTATAGGAAGGAGAGATAGCACCGGAGAGCAGCATCATTCTGGTGGCTGAGGTAAGCGTGTGGACCTCTCAGCTCTTCTTTGCCTCTCCATACTTTGACGATTCGCCTCAGGTGGTGAGCGGCTAACCCTACTCTACACGGTTAGGTGACGCCGGTGCCCCAGAAGGCATCTGCCGGTCGGTCTCGCAAGGCCATCGCCAAGCGGAGGTCATCTTTCGGGCAGTTGGCGAAGAAGAGACTGACTTTGCTCTGGGGCTCTGACGCAAAGCCCCTCGCCTTGCTCGTGTAATCAGGAGCCATGCCACAGCCTGTGGTCCCGCTTCCGCCCATCCAGAGGTTCTTGGCGCCTACGGAGGACCCGTCTTTGAAGAAGATAATAGCGGGCCTCATTGCGCTCTCACAAGAGTCCCAGGCACAAGGGGTAGAGGGTCCTTCGGAAGCGACAGGCGCGGCTTTGGCAACGCCGGTGGCAGCGGCAAGCCCTGATCCCATCCCGGCGGTGGGGGTGGAGCAACCCCTCCTGATAATGGCGTCAGATGATTCGGTCGTAGTCTGGCCTACCCCTCTGGCGGTGGCCGGCCATGAGTTATCCGTTGAAGTCAGGCGGCCGATTGACTTAGCTTCTACCCTTCTGTCCTCCTCAGCTGTGGTAGATGCAGATCTGTGGGCGGCGGTGGATAGCGCAGTAGAGTTCAACCTTCCAGCTGTACCCTCAATGGGTCATGCAACCTCGGATGCGTCGGTTCGACAGACATTGATGGCGCTAAGGTTGATGATCTTTGCCGATCCCTCCCTCACGTACCGCGGGGTGCACACTGTGGTCATGCAGCTATCCTGGGTGCTAAAGGTGATGGGTTTCCCACTAGAGGAATGGTCGCGGTGGGCTCTACTGTTGCTAAAGTATGTCAATCACCGTGAGTTTCTTGAGACGCAGGCTCCTGGGGAACTTGCCGCCATTAGCGCCCAGGAGGATGAGTATATGCAAGTCCTAGAGGCGCGGACCGGAAGCGAGGAGAAGCATGCAAAGGCCCTAGATGAAGGCCATCGCCGTGTCCACGCCCTCACGAGCAGAATCGAGAAGTTGAAGGGCTATCTTGCCGCGGCTAAGTCCGATCTCGTCGAGGTCGAGGCGACCGTGGCAAGGGAGGCCTAGGAGCTAGCTGTCGCCAAGGTTGAGACGGCGTCCGTGGTGACCAAGCTAGGACGCCTCGAGGAACAACGGAACCAGCTACGGGACATGACGGCTTTTCCTTGTGTCGGGATCCTCCCACTCGAGGAGATCTTCCGGGGCATAGATTGAGTGCCGATCCCCTCTGCTCTTTTCTCTTCTTTCCTTTTTTTCCTTTTTTTTGTAATGTAACACAGGGGTATGCCCCGAAGTACATGTAATTTAATCTCTTTTGAAAGGAATAGAATATCCCCGTTTCACATGTCTTTTCAGTGCGCATGACATTCGCCCCAAGGGATCTCTCTCTCTCTCTCTTTTCTTTTTTCTTCTTTCTCTCTTTTTTCTCCTTCTATATTTTTTTTCTTTTTTCTTTTCTCTTCTTTTTTTTTCTATGTAGTGCCGGAACATGTCGGCAGAGTGTAAGTCTTCACGGTAGCCTGCTCAGGGAGGACCAGGTAGGGATCCTCGTTAGTGCACGGGAGAATGCCCGCCCTTCCAGAGGAAGGACGAGGGGACCATTCCAACATGCCAAATGGGCGAATTACCGACCGATCTCACCGCGGCATCCGAACCACGCACTGGCCTTGGATTGGAAGCCTCGGTCAGAGATTGGGTTGTTCGTCACCCGAAAGGATGGTGAGAGGGGTTCATTTAACCAATGATCCGAATGGGAGGTTCAAATCAAAGGGGATATTCATCACCCCAAAGGGACGGAGAGAAGAGTTTGTTTAATCAATGACCTGAACGGGAGGTCCAAGTCAAAGGGAGTATTCACTGCCCCGGAGGGACGGAGAGAAGAGTTTGTTTAATCAATGTCCTGGACGGAGGGGGTCCAGGTCAGAGGGGTATTCGCCGCCCGAAGGGACGGGGAGGAGAGTTTGTTTAATCAATGACCTGGACAGGAGGTCCAAGTCAAAGGGATATTCACCGCCCGAAGGGGACGGAGAGAAGAGTTTGTTTAATCAATGGCCTGGAGAGGAGGTTCAAGTCAAAGGGGATATTCACCACCCGAAGGGACGGAGAGAAGAGTTTGTTTAATCAATGACTCGGACGGGAGATCCAAGTCAAAGGGGAATTCACCGTCCGAAGGGGACGGAGAGAAGAGTTTGTTTAATCAATGACCTGGACGGGAGGTCCAAGTCAAAGGGAGTATTCACCGCCCCGGAGGGACGGAGAGAAGAGTTTGTTTAATCAATGACCTGGATGAAAGGCCCAAGTCAAAGGGAATATTCACCACCCAAAGGGGACGGAGAGAGGAATTTGTTTAATCAATGACCTGGATAGGAGGTCCAAGTCAAAGGGGATATTCACCGCCCGAAGGGACGGAGAGAAGAGTTTGTTTAATCAATGACCTGGACAGGAGGTCCAAGTCAAAAGGAATATTCACCGCTCGAAGGGACGGAGAGAATGGTTTGTTTAATCAATGACCTGGACAGGAGGCCCAAGTCAAAGGGAATATTCACCGCCCGAAGGTACGGAGAGAAGAGTTTGTTTAATCAATGACCTGGACGGGAGGCCCAAGTCAAAGGGAATATTCACCGCCCGAAGGGAACGGAGAGAGGAATTTGTTTAATCAATGGCCTGGACAGGTGGTCCGAGTCAAAGGGGATATTCACCGCCGGAAGGGACAGAGAGAAGAGTTTGTTTAATCAATGACCTGGACAGGAGGTCCAAGTCAAAGGGGATATTCACCGCCGGAAGGGACAGAGAGAAGAGTTTGTTTAATCAATGGCCTGGACAGGAGGTCCAAGTCAAAGGGGATATTCACCGCCTGAAGGGACAGAGAGAAGAGTTTGTTTAATCAATGGCCTGGACAGGAGGTCCAAGTCAAAGGGGATGCTCGCCGGTGCCAACAGGGTGGCGGCTCCAACATGGTCTATTTGTTTCTTGATATCCCCGCCGACACGGGGCAATGGTTCGAAATGGGGGACCGTCTCCCCTTTTCCTTTCTCTTTTCTTCTTCCCTTTTTTGTTCCTTTTACCATCTTTTTATCATCAGCATTTTTCTCTTTCCTCGTTCTTTTTCTCTTCTCTCCCTTTTTTTTATTCTCTCTTACCATCTTTTATCATTAGTATTTTTCTCTTTCCTCGTTCTTTTTCTTTTTCTCTTCTTTTCTTTTCCTTCTCTTCTCTCTTCTTTTCTTTCCCCTCTTTCTTTTCTCTCTTCTTTCTTTTCTCTCTTCTTTTTTTAGAAAACATGAATAATGATCAAACCATTCGGATAGCAATCGTGCAAATCCACCCAACATAGGGTGAAGGATAATATTATTCATTGAATGGAGGCACTAGGGTGTGATACAATCTCAAGTATCTTCCATTAAGAGGCGGGAATTGAACCTCCCCGTGGTGGTTGACAATTACATAAGCTCCGCCTTCGTAGACTTTTTGGACTACGTGGTGTCCGAGCCAATTTTCATTTAGCTTGCCCTTGGGGTTGGTGGCTATGACGTCTCTTCTCTTGACCATGATAATGTCACCTTTCTTTAATTCGAATTCCTTGACAAGCTTGTCGAAGGCATGCGCTATTCGGGCCTGATAGACCTGAATGTTCTGTTGGGCCTGAAGCCATTTTCCTTCCAAACAGGAGAACTCTTCAAGCCTTCGCTCGACATTGGTCTGCCCTTCGTGGACTAGCTCGTGTTGGATGGTGACCCTGAGGGAGGGTATCTCCAATTCGATGGGGACGATCGCCTCCGAGCAGTATACTAGGGAGAAAGGCGAGTAGCCTGTTGGGGTCTTTTATACGGTTCGGTATGCCCATAGCGTACATCTTCTCTTCCCAGTCCCTTTTGTTGGAACTAACAATTTTGGCTAGGAGAGTGCACAAGGTTGTGTTGAAAGCTTCAGCCAGGCCATTGGTCTGTGGATTGTAGGGAGTTGACGTCCTCCAGTCAATTTTGTATTTTTCTGCCAGCCGGTAGACCTTCTGATTGCAGAAGTGGCTGCCATTATCTGAGATAATTCGATCAGGGGTGTCAAACTGGAATATGATGTTGCGGCTAACAAATCTGACCACGATCTCCCCGGTGACCTCCCTTAGGGCGATAGCTTCTGCCCAGTGGGAGAAATAATCAGTGGCCGCCAGAATGTACTTGCAGCCAGCGGACGACGCGGGCAAGGGACCCACGACGTCTGTTCCTTATTGGGCAAATGGCCAACTGGGCACTGTTGGATGCAGCGGCACGGGCGGCCTTCTGGGTATAGTGGCATGCTCCTGACACTTCTGACATGACTTAGCATATTTGCAGCAGTCGTCAAACATTGCTAGCCAGTAGTAGCCGAGCTTCTTTATTTCAATCTTCATTTTCGGTCCCGCTTGGTGTGCACCAACTATCCCGGCATGGACTTCCTTCATAACTCTCCAGGCCTCTTCAATGGACAGGCATCGGAGGAGTAGCTTCTGTTTGGCGTCAGCCACAATTCGGAACAATATTCCGTTTCGGAGCCCGTAAGAGTCCTTGGTTCTGATTAGCTTGATCTTCTCTTCTCTCTGCTTGGGCAGTTGCTGGTATTTGAACCACTGTATTAGAGGGTCTCTCCAATCAATTAGGCCGACAGCTTCTGCTGTAGCGACCTCCAGCTCCTCTTCTTCTAATTCTTCTTCTATCATGTTGGGAACCTGGCGCTGATTTATCACTTGGATATTGAGCAATCCATCTGGCGGCACTGCTAGTGAGCTTGCCAACTTTGCCAGGGCGTCGGCTTGTGCATTCTCTCCTCTGGTGACATGGCCTATTTCAAGGAGGTAGAACCATTCCATGAGCCCCTTTGCCTTAGTGTGATAAGGGAGCAGCTCAGGTTTTCGGACATCAAACTGTCCCTGGACCTTCTTGACGACTAGTAGTGAATCGCCAAATACTTGCAGCATTTTAATCTCCATTTGGAGGGCCACTTGGAGGCCAATGACCAAAGCTTCATACTCTGCTTCATTATTTGTACAGGGCTTGTTGATGCAGCAGGAAGTGTGTACAAATTCCCCATCTGGAGATTTGAGGACGATGCTGGCTCTGGCCTGTACCTTGGTACGTCCGGACGAGGTCGCTTCTATTCTTGAGGCCCCGTCAAAGTAAAGTTGCCAGATGACCTGCTGGAACTGGTCCACTTCCAGTATTTCATCTTCAGGTAGCTCCATGGCCAACGGGGAGTCTTCGGGCACAGGGTGTGCTGCGAAGAAGTCCGCGACGGCTTGCCCTTTAATGGCCTTCTGTGGCACGTAGGTGATGTCAAACTCTATCAGCAGCACGGTACCCTTGCCGAGACGCCCCTTTGGGACTGGTTGGGAGAGAATGTGCTTGATAGGATCAGCTCTGGATATCATACTCACTTCATGGGACAGCATGTAGTGTCTCAGCTTCTTGACTACGAAGACCAAAGCAAGGCAGACCTTCTCGATCAGAGTGTACATGGCCTCCGCTCCCACCAATCTTCGGCTAAGGTAGTAGAGAGCATGTTCCTTCCCCTCGTCATTATTCTGGGCAAGCATTGCCCCCAGTGACTATTCGGTAGCCGCTATATAAAGAATGAGCGGTCTACCTTTGACAGGTGCCCCCAAGTAATCTTTCAGCCGGTCGAATGCGCGCTGGCATTCATGACCCCAGTTAAAGGGTGCATTCTTCATCATCAGTCTGTGAAAGGGTTGGCAGCGTCCCGACAAGTTGGAGATGAACCTGCGGATATAAGCTAGCTGACCCTACAGAGACCTCAACTCCCCCAGGCTCTTCGGAGGGGGCAGCTCCTAGATGGCTTTTATTTTAAAAGGGTCAATCTCGATCCCTCTATGTCGGACCACAAAGCCGAGGAACTTCCCGCTGGGGACGCCGAAGGCACACTTCATGGGGTTCATTTTCAGCCTGTATTGTCGGAGCCTCTGGAAGACTATTCTGAGGTCACTCAGATGATCGCCCCTTTTCTTGGTCTTGATGATCAGGTCATCAATGTAGCATTAGACTTTGCTATACAGTAGCTCGTCGAATATCTTGGTCATAGCCCGCTGGTACATGGCGCCAGCGTTCTTGAGGCCGAAGGGCATCCTCTTGTAATGGAATATCCCTTTAGGTGACCTGATGATGGGAATCGACGCCGAGCATGTACATTTTATTTTGCATTTGTGTCCTTTAGTTTATTTTTATATCTATGGGAAAGTATAAGTGCAATTGTACGGCTTTGTAAGCCAATGCGTCATTCCCTTGGATTGTGTGGGTTTTTGTGTAAATGTGTAGTAGGTCCAGCTAGGGGGCCCCCTCCCCTTCCCCATTGGTCCACCTCATCCATGTGGGGCTGGTCAACCATCCTAGGTGGCCATCTAGAAGGTTTGAATGCTAATTGACCACATGGGAGACAAAGGGGTTAAAATTTCAAAGGTAGGCCACCTACCTTACCTACCTAGTCAAAGGAGTGCCCCATCCATATGTAATTTATTTATTTTGAGTTTTGACCACATGGGGGATGAAAATGACATATTTCCCATGAAATTATCAGCCCCCCCACCCCTTGCTATTTTCTATATAAGCCTATGTATAGTGTCATTAGAGATTAATGAAGAAAAATTTGTAAAATTGGCTTGAGCCATTGAAGGGTGTGCCCTTGTTCCTCTCTCCCCCTAGTGTTCTTCTCCTCAAACCTCAAGTTCTAGAGTGTATCAATCTTCTATCTCCCCCTCTCAACCTCTGATCTTCATTGGTGCCGCCGCCGCCGCCGTTCGTGCCGCCTACGAGCCGCCACGGGATCATCTTCGGTTTTCTGTCCTGCTGGATAGAGGTGCAGTTCGTGAATTCCTGAAGCCGGCCACGAGCTCAGATCAATTTGAAATTTTGAGGGTTGGTTCCTATCTTCTATCCCATTCTCCACAAAAAAATCTAGGTTCAAAAGTCACCGTTTCATATCTTTACCATTTCGTTCAACTCTCAATCTCAGATCTGTTCTGTCACTGTCTATAGTGACAGTAACCTTGAGTTCTCCACCTTCGACCACCCTTTTGACTTATGTTAGACCTCCCAATTTAACTGGGTGTTCTGTCCATCGTTCCCTACCACCACAATGTTTCTTAAATTTTTATCATCCTTCTACCTATTTTTAATAATTCATGTTCTATCGGAGCTACAGTACTTTCAGTCAGATCCCAGATCCGACCTTCATCCCGTAAACAAATCACAGAAAATCATATACACATCCAAACATGTCCAAGCCAATTTTTCTGTCTTCCCAACTCAATTTCCCACAACTTTTCTGAAGAACCCAACCCCATATTCGAATGTCTACCTCGCGGCCAAAGGCAATCCACAGTCAAGTTCTCTGTAGGTCTGAGTCTTCAGTTACTATATAACAGGAGATTGAAAATTCCATAAGTCAAGATCCGAGCAGATCCGGGCCAGATCTTTGGGCCTAGGTTGAAGAACTTCAAGCTAGCTTTCCAACGGCGCCAGTCTCGTGTCGATCCGACATCGGGGCTGATCGCAGCGTCCATTCTCGTCGGAGCGCGCGCAGCAAAACAGCCACCACTAGTCCGTGGACAGCAAATCCGACGGGTGCCGATCGGAACCGCCCGACCTTTGGGCGACGTCCCAGCGTGCCGCCAGCCCGGGGATAGCTTCCATAAGTGTCCCCACCACAGTGGTGCCACCGGGTCCCACACGGCCCCTCCGGACAGCACGTGGGCCCCACCGTCACTAGTTCGGGTGCTGCCGAAGCTACGCGGAAACCCGCCCGTCAACCCAAAATCGGTCCTCCCGGGACCCGTTGTGTCGCCCTTTACCTCCCTGCGTGGAGTGGGCATATTTCTATTGTTGTAATATTCATGTATTAACTGTCCCGGGAGCACGAGTTCGGCCGGGCCCGTCGTCCCCACGCCGAGCGCGTGGAGGTATCGCATTCGCTCCCTTACTTGGCATTTTACTTAATTTTCATATATACTTGCTTATGCCACTGCTAGAGAGCATGATAGGGTAATTAGCTCACTTTCTATTTATATCACCGCTGCTGCGAGAGAGAGCGTTACCGTCCTGTGACTCGATCCGGGCACAAGTGAGAGCCGACCACCCTAGCTCACAGCCGATTTCTCAACCGTGCACATCCGACGCTTCCCTCGTTAAGGGGCAGTCACGAGCTTGTCGTGTCCGTGGTCTCGTCCCGCATCAATTTGGTATCAGAGCAAGTTGAGTCTAGGGTGTCAAAAAGAAAAAAAAAAGATTGTCATTTACATCGAGTCATTAGTCGGTTTAAGTCGAGTCTAGGATCATCATTGTTTTAAACACAAAAAAGAGTGTCTTTTCGCATTGCATCCCTTTACTCGGTATATCAAAAGGTGTTGTCCGAACGTTAGACCATGCCTATCGGGAAGGCCGCACACTTGTGCGAGTGATCTTCGGATCGGTTATCTCCGCCACGTACCGAGTCTTGGTTTACGTCTAGGGTCCTTAGTGTGTATGCATGTCCATGTCCACTACCCATGGCCGATCCCCAAGACCATACGTCCGAGTGGTCAACTTTTGTGGCCAAAATGAATGTCCTCATGGACCGAGCCTTTGGTTTTGCCCCTCTCATTATAAAAGCCGCTCTACCCAACGGGTCCACAACGGAACTCCATTTCACCGATAGGGAGTCGGATAATTGGGTTTCTCTTGACATCGTGGAGTCTCTCTCCAAGACAGGCGAGATTATCCGCGATGGTGATTTTGCTTGTGTTGAGTTCTATAAGAGGATCGGCTCTGTTCTCTACACCGATGGTGCATGGTGCAGGATCGGCACACTTGCTGGTTCATGCATCATTTTAGGGCAAAAGTGGTTAGGAGAGAGAAAGGCCAATCTTGACTGGGACAAGAGGACTTGCACCTTATGCCCACCATACCTACCCGGTAAGATCACCCTTAGGGTTCCGTATGTCCAGCCACCCAGCCCCAGCGGCCAACTCCACCTTCGGATTCGCGCTTGGAGCCACCTCATCCCGAGCCACCCGTATTTCTAACGGGTACATTATACATAGCCGAGCCGCTTCTTAGTTGGCTCAAGGATGGCTTGGTCCCACTCCCTTACCCGTCTATGGACCCTACCCTACCTTTAGTGCCCTCCAACTCCTACCATACTACGTTCCGATCTCGTCACCATGTTGACACATTGGGTGACCTTATCCTTGGTTTAGGTTGGCAATGGCAGTTGACACATATGTTGGCCCGAGGTTTCAACCAACCCACGAGTCATAGCTTCACCCATCCGGCCTTCGGGTCCATTACCTCCGAGTGCACCGTGGGTTGTGTCACCACGGAGGTTCTTCTACTTCTCCCGCTACCGGATGAGCCCGACTTCATGACTTTGCTTCCGAGGGAGGAGTCATATTTCCTATACACGGTCCCATCTACCATAACGGAGAAAGGTGACCACCCGCACCTTCAAGAATTTCACGATTGGGACCATGTCATGTTGGAACCCACCATAAGGGGTCATACCTTCTTTGATCCCTTTGACCCCTTCCCTAGTGGATCCCTAGACCCTTCATATTCCCTTCACTTCTTCGAGGAAGTCCACCTTCATACCCCTTTCCTACGGGTCGGGCCCTCCATACCCACCAAGCCCGTCCATGATACACCTACACCCGGCTCTTCCACACCCGGCTTTCTTAGCCCACTCAAGTCTCCTAAATCTAAAGGGCCATCCATGCATGACTGGGTCATACTTGGATGTTTAGGTGTTCCCCATACCACCCATCTCTGGTTACATAACATGCATGCATGGCACACATTCGGGTGTCCTGGTCCGCCGTCACCTATGTACGGGTCGGACTAACAATAGGTGTATCTAGAGTCATACATGAGTCGGTTTCTTATTTGTATGGTTTGTTTGGTTTGTGTGTCGTTGTTTGTCTGCATGCGTCTTGTGCAAGCTCGTTGTCGTTCTCTTATGAGTAAGAGGCGAGTGGACTCACTCGATGAGTATGGGATCGGTTCTACATCTATACCCGGATCAGTCACCTACAGGGACTCAGCGGTGATTCCTAGTGAGTCTTCGAGCTGCTTCCTTCCCTTTTGAGAGTGCCCCGCCCGGAGTGTCCACCTTTAGCCCATAGCAGTTCGTGCATATCGAGTATATATGGAATGAGCAGGTGACGGTCACTTGGAGTGGAGCATACCCGCACTACTCGGCACGGTGACGGATCCGCCGGAGTACTCGAGCATCCATACCCCTACTCGACGGGGTCGAGTTCCTCCCACCCGGGGAGAGTTGATGGGAATCGACGCCGAGCATGTACATTTTATTTTGCATTTGTGTCCTTTAGTTTATTTTTATATCCATGGGAAAGTATAAGCGCAATTGTACGGCTTTGTAAGCCAATGCGTCATTCCCTTGGATTGTGTGGGTTTTTGTGTAAATGTGTAGTAGGTCCAGCTAGGGGGGCCCCTCCCCTTCCCCATTGGTCCACCTCATCCATGTGGGGCTGGTCAACCATCCTAGGTGGCCATCTAGAAGGTTTGAATGCTAATTGACCACATGGGAGACAAAGGGGTTAAAATTTCAAAGGTAGGCCACCTACCTTACCTACCTAGTCAAAGGAGTGCCCCATCCATATGTAATTTATTTATTTTGAGTTTTGACCACATGGGGGATGAAAATGACATATTTCCCATGAAATTATCAGCCCCCCCACCCCTTGCTATTTTCTATATAAGCCTATGTATAGTGTCATTAGAGATTAATGAAGAAAAATTTGTAAAATTGGCTTGAGCCATTGAAGGGTGTGCCCTTGTTCCTCTCTCCCCCTGGTGTTCTTCTCCTTAAACCTCAAGTTCTAGAGTGTATCAATCTTCTATCTCCCCCTCTCAACCTCTGATCTTCATTGGTGCCGCCGCCGCCGCCTTTCGTGCCACCTACGAGCCGCCACGGGATCGTCTTCGATTTTCTATCCTGCTAGACAGAGGTGCAGTTCGTGAATTCCTAAAGCCAGCCACGAGTCAGATCGATTTGAAATTTTGAGGGTTGGTTCCTATCTTCTATCCCATTCTCCACAAAAAAATCCAGGTTCAAAAGTCACCGTTTCATATCTTTACCATTTCGTTCAACTCTCAATCTCAGATCTGTTCTGTCACTGTCTATAGTGACAGTAACCTTGAGTTCTCCACCTTCGACCACCCTTTTGACTTATGTTAGAACTCCCAATTTAACTGGGTGTTCTGTCCATCGTTCCCTACCACCACAATTTTTATTAAATTTTTATCATCCTTCTACCTATTTTTAATAATTCATGTTCTACTGGAGCTACAGTACTTTCAGTCAGATCCCAGATCCGACCTTCATCCAGTAAACAAATCACAGAAAATCATATACACATCCAAACGTGTCCAAACCAATTTTTCTGTCTTCCCAACTCAATTTTCCACAACTTTTCTGAAGAACCCAACCCCAGATTCGAACATGTACCTCACGGTCAAAGGCAATCCACAGTCAAGTTCTCTGCAGGTCTGAGTCTTTGGTTACTGTACAACAGGAGATTGAAAATTCCATAAGTCAAGATCCGAGCAGATCCAGGCCAGATCTTTTGGCCTAGGTTGAAGAACTTCAAGCTAGCTTTCCAACGGCGCCAGTCTCGTGTCGATCCGACATCGGGGCTGATCGCAGCGTCCATTCTCGTTGGAGCGCGCGCAGTAAAACAGCCACCACCAGTCCGTGGACAGCAAACCCGACGGGTGCCGATCGGAACCGCCCGACCTCCGGGCGACGTCCCAGCGTGCCGCCAGCCCGGGGATCGCTTCCATAAGTGTCCCCACCACAGTGGTGCCACCGGGTCCCACACGGCCCCTCCGGACAGCACGTGGGCCCCACCGTCACTAGTTCGGGTGCTGCCGAAGCTACGCGGAAACCCGCCCGTCAACCCGAAATCGGTCCTCCCGGGCCCCGTTGTGTCGCCCTTTACCTCCCTGCGTGGAGTGGGCATATTTCCATTGCTGTAATATTCATGTATTAACTGTCCCGGGAGCACGAGTTCGGCCGGGCCCGTCGTCCTCACGCCGAGCGCGTGGAGGTATCGCATTCGCTCCCTTACTTGGCATTTTGCTTAATTTTCATATATACTTGCTTATGCCACTGCTAGAGAGCATGATAGGGTAATTAGCTCACTTTCTATTTATATCACCGCTGCTGCGAGAGAGAGCGTTACCGTCCCGTGACTCGATCCGGGCACAAGTGAGAGCCGACCACCCTAGCTCACAGCCGGTTTCTCAACCGCGCACATCCGACGCTTCCCTCGTTAAGGGGCAGTCACGAGCTTGTCGTGTCCGTGGTCTCTTCCCTCATCACCTGAAGGCTGTGTGAATCTGGTCGTGGTCGGCTATCCAAATTTGGTTATAGCCGGACGATCCATCCATAAAAGACAGATCCTCGTGGCCAGTGGTCGCATCAATCATCACCTCGTTGATGGGCACCGGGAAGTCATCCTCTGGGCAAGCTTTATTCAGGTCGCGGAAGTCCATGCAAATCATGATCTGTCCATTCTTCTTCTTCACCGGCACGATGTTGGCCAGCCAGGTGGTGTATTGGTTCTCTGCTACAAAATCGACATCTATGAGCTTGTCAACTTTCTTGCAGATCTGATTTATCAGTTCCGGCCTCATGCGTCGGGGAGACTGCTTCACCAGCTCCATCTTTGGGTCAATAGCCAAAATGTGCTGAGTTACGTCGGGGCTGAGGCCAGTCATTTCTTTGTAATTCCAAGCAAAGCAGTTCTAGAATTCTTACAGCAACTTCACATACTGGTCCCTTTCCTGAGTAGGTACAAGGGCACTCAGGAAGGTCGGCCTGGGATCACTTTCTGTGCTAAGGTTGACTTCGATGAGTTCGTCGACGGTGGCTTGGCCGCCATCTTCAATTTCCGGCGGTGCTGGTAGCAGGTCGACAAAGTCTTGATCTTCGCCATCTTTGGCTTCGAGGACGCCATAGGCCTCCTCTCGTTCCGCCTTGCTGGGTGCGGATGTCACATTCACTTCACAACCTTCTTGGGTTGGAGTTGATGGGCCCGAGGGGCTCCCCGACACGGAGGGGCACGGGGCCATTCTGGGATCTTCTGAATAATCATCATAGATAGCTTCGATGGGGGCCGAGGTAGTTGCTGACCCTGCTTGGGGCCGCTCCGCCAATGATGGCTGGGGTTGTTCATCTTCTGTTGCATCTTCAGACTCCTAGTGCTGGATTGTTATTGTGCAAATTCCCCTCCTGGGGCTGCCTGTCACATGAGGGCGTGGCGGGGCTACCACGTAATCTCCCATTCTGAGCTCGTCCCTGTTGATCAGGTCCTGAGCAATATCTTTGAAGACGTAGCAGTCTTCAATTGGGTGACCCAATATCTGGTGGTAGGGACAGAACAGAGGGTCACCGCTTCTTCGGGTATCCTGCGGCCTCTTGGACTTCGGGAGGGAGACTTTGCCATAGTGACAAGCCCAATCGAAGATCCCTCGAGTCTTCTCCTTTGGGAAGGAGTAGGGCTTCTGCAACTTCTCTTGTAGTGTAAAACCTTGCTTGACTGGTCACCTGGCTGGAGAACCGACTACGTACCCTGGCTCCCTCTTTGAATGAATGGGGGTGCCGGGACTGGTGTTCCGGGACCGGGATGTGCCTTCATCTCGCGAGCGAAAAGAACCTTTGAGCAGCTCGGACATGAGTGCTGTTACTTCGGCCAGTCGAGCCTTCAGCATCTCGATCTCCCATTGTTGCCTGTGATACAGAGCAAACATGACGGGATCGTATCGGGGAGGACCTTAAGCATGGCCCACGCCACCGTTTCTGGCTTCTCCGATAGGTTGGGGTGAGGGAACCCTTGGGGTATGATCCCTTGAGGTCGACCATTAGAAGAGGGGGGAGTCTTCCTTGTGCATCCGCGGTGGAGAGGGTTACAAAGGAACACTTCTTCATCTTGCGCCTCCTCAGTGGGAGGCGTGGGATATGTACCGCGACGGGCTTCCCGCGGGTCTGCAGCTTCGGCGGGGTCATCACCGGACGGGGCCGAAATCGATATAACATCAGTTTCGTAACAATCTTCTATTGAAAAGCCCAGACCGAGGTGCTTGGTGATTTGTAGTAGCCTACGATCCAGGTTCGGTGGGTTCCACATCTTTTCAAACATTTTCTTCCGGCTGGAGAGTTGATAAAGGGGGATCCTTTGTTTTCTAACCACTTCGACTGCTCGGTCAGTCATGTGAGGAAGTCCCAAGATAGGGACGTGCGGGTCATGCAGTTCATCAGAGAGTCGACAATCATCATCTCCTCTGACTGGCTTTTCCCCGGCCACATAGAAGATAGTGGGTGGCCCTTCAGGGTTAGGCACCTCAAAAATTCTCAGTTGCTCGGCTACTTGGCAGTCGATTTCTATTATGGGCTTGATGATCCCTGGCGGGACTCTAACATCCTCCAGCATGTCTTCGAGGCAGGGCGTCCCCGGTGTAGGATAGATGATGAGGGGAGCTGCCTTGAATACCCCTCCTTCTTCTACAATGAATGGTACATGTGGGGTAGCCACATAGCCTGGGGGCGGTGGAGGAAACCAGCCCCCCGACTCCACTTTCTTCTTTCGTTTGTCTTAGGCGACTTGAGGAGCTTGCTTCGCCTTTTCTAAGTACAGATTGGCATCTGACAAATGGCACTCGAACACCTCGAACGGGTGGAGATCGGCGAAGATTCTGATTTCTTTCCCCTCGCAAGGGTACTTGATGCATTGGTGCAGGGTGGAAGGCCCCACTCTATTCTGGTGTAGCCAAGGCCAGCCAAGTAATGCCTTGTAGGAGGTGTTGGGGTTGATGTTGTGGAACTGGACCTTGGTGGTGAAGTCATCGAAGGTCAAGTTGAATTCTGTGACCCCCATGGGTACCTCGCATTTCTGGTTAAAGCCATCAATCTTGACGTTCCTGACCTCGATCATGTGTACATCAAAGCAGTGTTTCCGGTACACCCAGTAGGGAAGTATGTTCAGTGCCGCTCCTGGGTTGATCAGGACCCTGTTGATAGGCTGTCCATTCAGTTGCCCCTTCATATAGAGCAGCCTGCTATGACTGCAGGTGGGCAGAAGCATGTCATCCTCTGTGAAGGCCACAGCCACTTCAAGTGACATCTTTGCCAGGCAGGCTTCAAGTTATGCTAGCATCTGGAGTGCGGTAATAATGGCTTGCCGTGCTTCTTCATCTAAGGACAGCATCTCCCAGACGGTGAACCGGGCCGGGATCTTCTTGAGATGTCTGACTATCCGGTCGACAGCCCGCACTTTGATTAGCTTCATCTCTTCGAGCTTGCTACGCCTGCCCCCACCTTGGACCTGGGGTGCTAGATCAGAGGGTGCCTCCTTTGCTGGTTCTGCCGCGGCCTCTTGAGCCTGTGGGGCCTGCTGGGCTTCCTCCTTTTCTTGCATGAATTCGGCAAGGTTCGGGACGCCGTCAAATTACTCCCCTGGCTGAGGAGGGGTTGCCGTTGGTGGAGCCGGGAGGCTGCTTACTTCTTTGATGGCCCGAGACCCTTGGGGGCGTGCCTGCTTCTCCGTTCAGGCCAAAATGAATTCAGCGAATGAAGGGGTGCCCCGGCTTTTTGATCCTTTGGGATAGAGACCCGATGGAGGAGGGATCTCTATGCCTCAAACCTTGGGCTAGGGGACTTGGTATGGATGTTCTCCCCTGAGCATGATGTTATGGTCAGCCTGAGGAGGGCGTCCCCACTTCCTTCCTGACCTGGTGGCGTATTGGGATGTGGATGTTTCAGCTTGATTCGCCTCCGCTAGTTCATGGGATAGCTCTTCTTATTTTTCTTCTAGGGAGAGGGCGGTGTCAAACAGTGCCGAGAGGGTATTGCAGGCAACGATGACCTCTTTTTTCTTCTTATTCCTGGGCCTTCTTTTCTTTTTTTTCTTTTCTGCAATGGCCGGTGGCTGCTCCTAGGGGAGTTCACCCCACAAGGGAGGTTCTTCTTCCGCCTTAGGTTTCGCTCTTGGAGCCAATTCGAGTGACTCGAACTCCTCCCAGGGGACATACTCTTTCAGTTCCACAGGCTGGATTTCGGGTTGTTCATAGTCTTCAAGCCCGTCAATAATAGCCTGGAGTCTTTCAACAACCGGGTTGGTTTCCTTGTGTACCCACATCGGGATGTGCTTCTTTTTGTTGTGAGTCGGCCGCCTCATGACTAGCCGAGGGGCCGTGTCATGCCAGACGGGGTTCACCGGTGGCGGTGCTGGCCGGGGTGTCACACCCCTCACATGAACTTCTGGGGTGGGCCGAGGGGTCTGCCTTCTTCTATTCTTCTTAGGTACAGCTTGCCAGTCCCCCTGGTCTTGAGCTGGTCCCCCGATAAAAGCTTCATAAGCGGCGCGGGTACTAGCCTCCGCCCCTTCTTCAGGCAACTCCTGGTACAACGACACCATGTTGACGGCGGGAGCCAAGTTGGGCAGCTCGTGTGGCTGTGGAGGATCTACTTTGTGCTCCGCCATGTCCAGCTCTCCATCCTTGATTAAGGACTTAATGACATCCTTGAAGACATAGCAGTCTTCAATGGTGTGCTTGAGCATCTGGTGGTACTGGTAGAAGCACGGGTCATCCTTCTTCTTCAGGTCACCGGGCCTCTTCGGTTCTGCAACGTGATTTTATTGTAGCTGGTTGCCCACTCGAACAGGAGCCTGGACTTGTCTCGAGAGAAAGAGTATAGCTTATTTCTCATTTTCTCCCTCAACGAGGGACCTTTCCGCCGTTCTGTGGATCTGGGCAGAGGAGGGTTGGCAGCCCCTTTAGCTTTTTCCTTTTGTTTCTCAAAGGTCTGGAAATCTAGTGCATGCACCTCTAGGGGAACTAGCTTCTTCTCGGTCTACCTAGCTCTCTGGCTTAATGCGGCCGGAGTGGAAGAGTACCGGGCAAGGAACGCCTCAATCTCAGCCACTATGTTGTTCAGGCAGTCAAATGTCTTGACCTCAGTGCCGATCATCCTTTCTAGGATTTCTTTCTTCAAGTTCTGCTTGTAGATCTGCACTGCGTCCTCTTGATGTGGGGCACGTCTGCACCTCATACTGAGGTTCCTCCATCTTTTAATGTAGTCGAGTGCTGACTCATCATTCCTCTGCCTCGTGGCATAGAGCTCTGCCACAGTGACCTCCCGTTCCGTAATATAAAATCTTTCTTTAAACTTTTTCTGCATATCGGGCCAGTCAATGATAGACCCAGCGGGCAAGCTTGAGTACCATTCAAAGGCAAGCCCAGTGAGTGTTGAACCGAAGAATTTGAGGAGATAAACCTCATCTGTAGCTAGATCTCCCATGACATTCACATAATAGGCAATGTGCTCCCTGGGAGACCCTTGTCCGTTGAACTTTTCAAATTTCGGTGGCTTGGTGATGCCGACTGGCAGTTTCTTGGCGGCATAATGGGCCGGGTAGGGCACTCAGTAGACGTCAAACGGCGTTTGATCACCATCGCCCCTCACTGCCAACTTCATGTCAATCATCTGTTCAAGCATAAACCGGCTGATCGCTGCGGGGTCGACCGGATTTGGGTAAAAGTGGGCAGGCTGTGCCCTTGGAGTAGTCAACACTGTCGCCTGCGGGGCCATAGGAAACCCTTGGAAGGACAAAATGGGCGGCAAAGCCGGTGCTGTATGTTGTACCTGTTGCAAGGGCACACCCCCAGTGTAGCCGGGTATTAGCGAAGGTGCTGCCCCCTGTGAAGGCGCTTCTGATGATTGCCCGTTGCCCCCGGGCACTTCAAGCAAAGCCTCGGTCTGCCCGGATGTCGATGGTTGTGCGTTCCTCTTGTTCAGCTGCTTCTTCAACAGTTCAATCTTCCGCTGGTACTGTTGTACCATATACAACATTACGGGGTCATTCGTGGGGAGACTAGGAGTACCCCCTGCTTCGTCAGCCGGCATCTCTTCCGATG
Source organism: Amorphophallus konjac (assembly GCA_022559845.1). Classification (NCBI taxonomy): domain Eukaryota; kingdom Viridiplantae; phylum Streptophyta; class Magnoliopsida; order Alismatales; family Araceae; genus Amorphophallus; species Amorphophallus konjac. The sequence continues at coordinate 45,558,342 of CM040122.1, forward strand.
ATGTAGGCGGCCCACCACTGGTGCCCCCGGTAGTGATGACGTTGGCAGCCAGAGCCGTGGAGGGTTCTTCCTAGGAGGTCTCTTCACCGCCCACCTGCGCCACCCCGCTTGCCGCTCTCCCTCTTCTGGTAAGGGGACCGGGTCTCGCGGCGAGTCTGGCCACCTCTTCGGGGTCGGTAGGTAGAGCTCCATACCGACCAAACACCCCCGCCATGTTTTCGGTGTAAACTCTCCAATTTCTATTTCTTCTCGCCATCCTCCTCGATGGCCTGCCTGGGAACACCAGTCAATCGAAGACCGATCTTCGGGGCTACGCTTCCTCCCGCAAAGGGGATTGACGCAGCTCCTCAGAGCGATTCCTCAATTCTGTGCTGGGTACAGGTCGGGTTTCTTCTTCTTGGAAGGCGGAGGCCATTGCCCCCGGTAGTCTCTGGCGGCCCGAAGGGGTGCTCCCCGAGCCTCGGAGGTAATTCCTCATGGCTTGCTCCACTCCTTCCCACTCCTGGGCAGGGGGAGAAGTCGGTGATTGTGCGCCGATGGCAGCAACATGAGTGTAATCCGTAGGCCTTGGGCGGGCAGCTTGGTGTCGATGCCTGTGGTGCTGGTGGCGGATATTTTTTGGCAGCGCCGGTGTAGCAGATGTCGGCTGGTAGACCGGGGGCGTCACTTCGACCCTCTCATCTCATCGGGCCCTTCTCGGGCGGATGCAGCTGGGCCCTACTTGGGCGGGTGCAGTGGTCTGGGCTTTCTTAGGGATCCAGACTTGTTTGAGTTTAGCCGGCTTGTGGGCCGACGTGTTCTTCGGTGATGTGGCCGGGATGGCGGGCACCACCTTCTCTTTCATCTTCTCCAGCCCTTGAAAGGAGTTGCGGACCGGAACAGTTGGTATGATGCGATCCGGAATCACTTTAGACCTATACCCATCAAGGTAGACTCGGATGCTCCCGACGGTCATGGACTTTCCGGAGCTGGAGATTCGGCGCCCGGGGGTCGCGCCAGCATTGTTCCTCCGAAGCCTCCTCCGGTGAGATGCCGATCCCTGGTGAGGTGGGCCGACAGTCTGGGGCACATGGTGCACGTTGTAGCTTAGTGTCCCAGCCGGGACAGTGTTGTTGTTTTTGGCCGGGGATCGGTCGACAGCAGCTTCAGTGACTCCCTGGGTGGGAGTGCCGGTCTCGGGCTTGTTGGACGCTTCCACGTCCAGTATGTTGACGAAGGCCACCCCAAGGAAGTTGGGGAAGCCAACCACGGGAGGGAAGCTCCCGAAGTTGAGGGGAACTGCGAGATAGCCACCCCTGACGTGACTCTCGACGGGCTGGGAACCGAAGGTGGTCACCATCCTCGATGTCAAAGTGTGATTTTCCTGCATTTGCAAAAATAGCGCAATTAGTATTACAAGAAGGGGGCCGCGGGGCCCCTAATTCCGACAAAGAGATGAAGGGTGGATCCGTCCCACCGGGCGTGCCAGACTTGTGGACGCACTTTTTACTAAGATCGTGGTTTATTTGTTTGTTGGGTTTATTAAGTGCGTTGGCGTGCCAGTCACAGAGTGACAATTTATTTGGGCTCCGAAGAGCCACGGGTGCGCTCGATCTAACTCCGTCAGTCGATCGTGTGGTTTGGGTCGGGACCAAATCCCGTCGTGCCATGAAGGTCACGACGTCATTTACATCTCCCATACGGGGGAACACCCTTGATTAATTGCCGGAATTAAGGGCCCTGCGGCCTAAATGAAATAACACTAATTGCAAAAGGATAGGGGAGAATAAACCACACTAGGAGCCCACACGGGGATACGAACATTTGGATATGTCGGTCACTCGTGGACCATTTCCTGTTTCGACGAAGGTCCACAACAAAGGTGCGGTGGAAATCGAGATAAACCTGTTCAAATGTCTGCCGGTTTCACAGCAATTTCAATAGTGAGTTGGAGAGGGCTGGGGTAGGGGACGGGTCCGGTTTGATTGGGATATCGGCCCAAGGCAAGGTCGGGTCACGGCCATGACTAACAATCCCCAAGACTCTGGCCCGGCCTGCAAGGGTAGCGTTATTGTTCCTTCGGCACCGGGCTACGGGGAGAGACGGGGCTGCACTATGGATTATTACTATTTTTTTATCTGGGTTCCCAATTATATTTTTTATTGCTTATTTCCCTTTTATGCATTATTGGGTGATTTTACTATTTGTTTGTTATTATTATTATTACTATTATTCTTGATCACACACCCTTCCCATTTTTGTTTATTTGTTATGTGTCTAGACTTATTTATTCATCACAACCCCTTTTTATCATCATCATTATTATTATTATTATCATTATATATATATATGTATTTTTTTGTCCTTTTGTTATTTTGGTCATTATGGTTGTCATATCTCCCTTTTTTGTTTAGACACACATTTTTTTTTATAGAAGAATGGGCCGTTGGAGGGCTAAAGAGGTGTACCGGGCGAGTTGGAGCTAGTGTGCCACCGAAGGCACCAAAAGGGTGCACCGGGGAAGGCAAGACGGGTGTGCCGGTGAAGCGCTAGGAGGGGCGAGAGAGTGTACCGACAAAGGGGTTGTGACAGGTGCACCGGGGGAGGCCAAAGGGGCTAAGGATGTGCCGGGGAAGCCTCAGGGCAAGGTGTACCGGTGGCGGTTGAAAGGGGTATACCAGCGAAGGCTTGGCCAGGTGTACCGCTGGGGAGTGGGGTGGCCGTGCCAGGCGAAGGAGTGCACCGGGCAAGGGCTGGCTGGGGCGCACCGGTGGAGGAGCTGAAAGAGTGTGCCGGATAAGGGGCTCAGCCGGAGGTGTACCGGGGGAGAGGCTCAACTGAGGGGTGTACCGGCCAAGGAAGTGTGTCGGCCAGGGCGAGGCTGGAGGTGTGCCGGGGGAAGGCCAAGACAGGCAGGTGTACCGGGTGAGGTCTGAACGAGGCCCACTCCTCTTCAGCATTCTTATGTCTTTTCTGTCCCTTTCTTCCTTGATTTTATGCAGTTTGTACGGGTTTTCTCTTCCTTTCTCTTAATCATTTTCCTTTCTTTCTTCCTCGTAGGACGAGTGTTCAAGTTGCTTGATTGACATACAGTCCGGTCCTTTTTATGTTGCCCACAGTCCTTCTGCCCTGATTGAAGCATTCCGTCATTGTTCATTCCATTGGTTTGTTGTTTCCTTTTATCTTTTAACGTGTTACTGTTCCATTTGTTTGTTGCTTCCTTTTGTCTTTTAACATGTTGTTATTTTTTTAACAAAAATTCGGCAGCATCTCCCCTTGACCAGAGTGGTAAGGGAGATAAAGGGAACGCGCCCACATGGAGTGGCGGAACCCGACAATTTGAGGTGCGTGCCGAGGGAGACAACACCTTTGATAAAACCTCGAAAAACTCGAAAGAAACGACGGACCGGAGACCTCTCTAGGACTGGCTAGGGGTGCATCGGGCAAGAGGGAGGGACAGGTGACTAGTTGATGTGACACACTAAGGAGGTATGCAGCAAAGAGACAAAGATCCTTGGACCTATTCCGCAAGCACAATCACAAAGCAATAAAGTACTAGATTGGGGCCGAATCGCCGTCACACACACACGAGCCCGGGTGACTTGATGATGCTAAGTGGAGGTGATGGATCAAGACCCTAGCTGGTAGAGTGCCAGCAGGGCTAGGGTTGCCCTCCCGAAGGTACGAGGCCTATGCTTAAGGGGCTGGCCGGGTGCCAATTGGGGCACTAGGTCCCTCTCTCTCATAGCCCACGGTGACCGCTCGTAAGTGGAACACACGGGGTCGGGCGCTCTCTCTCTTGCTCAACGGAGAAATTCCGTGGATATTAGATGAAAAAATACAGATAATGGAGCAAAGTTCAAAGCTTACCCTGGTTGGTTTGAAGAAACCAACCCCGTTCGGAGACGAGGGCAAGCGGGGAAGTGTGGGTTCCCCGCACACTGCGCTGATGAAGCTTGATCCCTGTTTAATAGTTACAAGCACTACACCTCACACAGGAGGGTGGACTTGGGGTGGGGATATCTGTATTACAAATCAAACACTATCTCCGCATAGGGAGGGGCGTTAAGCCGGCCAGGCGGGGAGGGGAGAGTTGCTCGGATTGCACCGACGGAGCACCCGGCCGAATCTGCCCGGGTCTGGAACAGCAAGACAGGGGGTCAGTGTAGCCGCCGCTGTGAGCTCCCCCGAACTCAGAACTTGATGAGACTTGCGCCAAAACGTCGCTGACGTACCCAGGCACAGCTGTGAATTTTTGTGGGTGGGTCCGAAGTCGTCACCAGTAGGAGCAGGCTCTGGAACAGGGTCCCTGTGATCAGGCTCGGACTGCTCCCAGGATGCAACAGCAGACAGATGAAGTCACCACGATCACTCCCGAAGTCCAAACGAGGGGGGACCAAGACGAGCACGACCGTGGGCGAGTCTTCTTCGAGCATCAAGAGATAACGGCACCGGAGGAGGTCGGGGACGAGAGCAGCAGTCCGAGAAGTGGAAGGGCGTTGGAGCAGATCCTGACTGACCTGAACAGCATCCTGGTGGTAGAAAATTCGGTACAATTAGCTCCGACCTCTAAATGAGGCCCTGCTGGCTGCGTTGGACAGAGAACAGGTGGATCTTTTTCCCAGTCAAGTGGAGCGCCAAGGGGAGCACTGGTGTGGTCGCAGGAGCTTCTGCAAGTTGCTTCTGGTTGCAGGCCGGACTGGTTCTGTGCAGTTGGCGAAGGACGGCTCTCCTGTGCAGCTCCGACCTCGGATTGAGGCGAAACCACCTCGCCTGCGAAGATGACCGGAATAGTTTTCTGTCGATGTAGGCCACGCCCCCAGGATCTTCGGGGTGGAGTCTGAGGCAGTGCTGCAACAGACTATCGATCTGTAGGTCTTCAGCTGCACACAGATTGGAAGAGAGAAATGGTGGAGGGGGGTTTCTTTGGTGGAGGGGTAAGGGATATGGGTGCTTTGGTGGTGGGGAGGGGTTTGGAAGGTGGTAAGGGGTGGTGAGGGTGGAGGGCAAGGGCGGAGCTAGCAGGGAGAGGGGTGGGTGCGCAAATGGCCAAGGGGGAGGTTGTGGGGAGATGGGGGCGCAAGTGGCTTGGGGGAATGGGGAGGGCTCCTCTTGATTTGGGTGGTGGGTTAATGGGAGGGTTTAATGGAGGTCTAGGGAATAGGAAGGGGTTGCTTTGGGGATGGGAAGGGGTGCCTAAGAGAAGGGAGTCTCCCTTGGGAAGGTGAAAGGGTGTATGGGGAATGGGAAAAGTTGCTTGGGATGTGGAGGTACTAAAGGGGAGTAATGGCTCTTGGGAAGGTGAAAGGGTGGGGGGCTGAGGTGGCGGGTGATGTGGCAAGGGGGGGGAGGTGAAGGGGCAGGTTCGCCCAAGGGAGAGAGAGAGAGAAGGAGAGAGAGAGGGGTTCGCCCCCTTTAGAGAGAGAGAGAGATATAGAGAGAGCTAGAGAGAGAGAGAAGACAATGCTTGTGGATAAATTTACTCAATACTTCATTAGCCATCTCAAGTGGGGTTGGGGTCCTATTTATAGGGATCACAACATTTACAAAAAGTCCCTGAAATAAGTGCTAATAGTAAATAAGCAAAAGAGGTAGGGAAGGGAGGGGGGCGCCCCTGGGCCAGGCCCACCTAAATGGGCCCATACGACACTCTAGCCCAACATGATGACACAAACATAGGTAAATAACATAATAACCTAGGGGCTTGACTCAAAACAAAGGCAAATTACATCAAAATGACTCAACTAAAAGGAGAAAATACATCAAGATGACCCACATAGCAAGCCCAAGTGTCGAGGTGGACCCGTCCAGTCGTGGAGCCGCACCCTACCCGTCTCCGGGAGGGAGAGAGGTGTCGAGCCAGAGGAAATCATGGGTGATGTCCCCATCAACTCCCCCGGCTGTGAAGAGCTCGACTCTGTCGAGAAAGGGTCCACTCGGCTGCGATGGCGCTCCAGGAGGTCGGGGTCTAGCTACTGAAGATCCTCCCTGCTCACCCATGAGTCATCCGAAGGGGGCCGGCCCTTCCACCTGACCAAGTATCGCTCGTATGCTTTGCTCCGGGTGATGGTGACCTGTTCATCCAATATCCGCTCTACTTGCTCACGTTGGCCCCTCTGGCTTGGTGGAACTTTCTCACGGGTGGTGGCTCTCTCAAGGGGTGGAACAAGCTCGATTTCCTCACTAGGTGTCACCGTGGGACCCCTGTATGGCACCAAGTCAGCCGCATTGAATGTGGGACTTACTCCGTACTCCTCGGGGAGGTCCAACACGTAAGCATTTGTGCCGATCCGCCTCAGAACCTGGAAGGGACCAGATCCACACGACCTCAGTTTGGAGACATTCCCAGGGAAAAGTCTCTCAGTTCTCACCATCACAAACTCACCTACACGAAATTCCTAGTGGAGTCGGTGGGAATCGGTCGATTTCTTATACACCTCATTGCTTTTGTTGATGTGTTTGCGGATTTCCTCATGCAATTCTTTCATGTGTTGGGCAAAAGATTCAGCACTAATAGACACTCTAGCATGTGTAGGCAAAGGAATGAGATCTGTAGGCTTTCTAGGCTTGTACCCATGCATGGCTTCAAATGGGCTCATCCCTATTGACCTATTCACTGAGTTGTTGTAGGCAAACTCTGCCTGGGGTAGAATAAGATCCCAATTCCCTAGACGATCCTCAACAAGACACCGAAGGAGGTTCCCAAGACTTCGGTCTGGCCATCGATTTGAGGGTGATAGGTTGTGGAGAATTTGAGAAGGGTCCCCATTAGGTGCCAGAGGGTCTTCCAGAAATAGCTGGTGAATTTGACATCCCTATCAGAAATGATGGTTTTGGGTAGGCCATGGAGGCGAACTACTTCATCGAAGAATAGGCGGGCCACATGGGAGGCATCAGAGGTTTTTGAACAGGGGATGAAATGGGCCATTTTTGAAAATCTGTCCACTACAACAAAGATGGAATCATGCTTCTTCTGAGTTCTAGGTAGGCCCAAGACAAAGTCCATGCTTAAATCTTGCCATGGACGATCAGGGACAGGGAGTGGGGTGTATAGGCCAGTGTTCTGTTTTATCTGTTTGGCTGAGGCACATATGCGACACTGTCCCACAATTTTGGATACATCCCTCTTGAGACTTGGCCAATAGAACTGACCCTCAACCATAGCAATGGTCTTGTGCACTCCAAAATGTCCAGCCAGGCCTCCTGCATGCAACTCCCAGACTAGGAAATCCCATAGAGATGTTCTAGGTATGCAAAGTCTATGGCCTTTGAAGATGAACCCGTCCTCTAGGATGAAACCTTGGTGTTCTCTAGGTGATTGGGTGGTCAGGGTGGTATGGATAGGCCCAAAATCTGGACAATCAGGGTACTCATTCTTGACTCTCTCAAACCCTATGACTTCCACCCGAATGGTAGCCAACAAGGAGACCCTCCTACTGAGTGCATCTGCGGCACGATTCTCACTCCCATCCTTATGCTTGATCATAAAAGTGTAGGACTGGATGTATTCGACCCAGCGGGCATGTCGGGCATTCAGTTTCTGTTGGGAGTTGAGATATTTCAGGGCCTCGTGGTCAGAAAATATGACAAACTCTTTGGGCAAGAGATAATGCCTCCAATGCCGAAGGGATTGTATCACAGCATAAAATTCTTTGTCATAGGTGGAGTACTTTACCCTGGCATCACACAATTTCTCACTAAAGTAGGCCACTGGGTGTCCCTCTTGGCTGAGGATCCCGCCAATCCCTACCCCGGAGGCATCACAAGTCACCTCAAAGACTTTGGAAAAGTCGGGGAGGCATAATACCGGGGCTTGGGTCATCCTTTCCTTGAGCTCTTGGAAGGCCCTAGAAGCAGACTTGGTCCACGCAAACGTCCCCTTCTTAAGGCAATCTGTGATGGGGGCTGTGACCATGCTGAACCCACAGATAAATCTCTGATAGAAGGTGGCCAACCCATGGAAACTCCAGACCTCGTGGAGAGTGCGGGGCTCTGGCCAGTCAAGGATAGCTTGGACCTTTTCAGGGTCCATGGACACTCCCTCAGTGGAGACCACATATCCAAGGAAAGTAATGGATTTGGTCATGAAATGACATTTTCCCAAGTTGGTGAAGAGACTCTCTTTCCTAAGGGTAGTGCAAATCTGCCTAAGATGGCTGAGGTGGGCTTCCTTGGACTGGCTGTAGATAAGGATGTCATCAAAATAGACCACCAAGAAAACTCCAATGTAAGGTCTAAGGACCTCCGTCATCAGGCGCATAAAGGTGCTCGGGGCATTTGATAGCCCAAAAGGCATCACTAGCCACTCATAGAGTCCATCTTTGGTTTTAAAGGATGTTTTCCATTCATCTCCTGGCCTTATCCTAACCTGATGGTAGCCACTTTTAAGATCTATTTTGGAAAAAATGGTGGCTCCGGCTAGCATGTCGAGCATATCGTCAAGCCTAGGTATGGGGAACCTATATTTGACGGTAATCTTGTTAATGGCCCTGCTATCGATGCACATTCGCCATGTCCCATCTTTCTTGGGTGTGAGAAGGGCCGGGACAGCACAAGGGCTTTTGCTAAGGCGGAGAAAGCCCTTCCTAATAAGTTCTTCCACTTGCCTCCTTAATTCAGCATGCTTTGTGGGGTTGAGGCGATAGTGGGGAAGGTTTGGGAGGGTGGCTCCTGGGACGAGGTCGATAGCATGTTGAACATCCCTCATGGGTGGCAGTTGGTCAGGGAGCTCATTGGGGAACACATCCTTAAATTCTTCCAGGAGAGGGTGTATTTCTACGGGGTGGGGGTTAGAGGGAGTTGACTCTCCAAGGCATATGACTACTGCACACAAGGGTGTTCCTTGGGCAACCTCCTCCTCCAGTTCTTTTCTCGTGATGAGATGCAGGCCCTTGACTTTTCCAGTTGGCTTTTCTAGGGTAGGTTCTTGGGAAGCTGGTTGGGTTGGTGGGTGTGGGATCCCTGGGTTTTGAGGTGGTTTGGATTGTGGTGAAGGGAGAAGCCCCTTGGAGGGAGGTTCCTTTCGAGGTGGGGAGGGATTGAGGCGGATGGTTTTCCTCTCATGTTCAAAAGTGCATGTGTTGGGCTTTCCTAGGATGGTTGCATTGACGTCATAGATCCAGGGCCTCCCTAGTAGGATGCTCCCTACTTCCATGGGTATAATGTCACACCAAACTTGTCCTTGATAGGATGAGAAGGTGATGGGGACAAGGCAACAAGTGTTGACCGGGATGGAGTGGTTGTTAATCCAAGAGACCCGGTATGGTTTGGGGTGGGGTGTGGTAGTAAGCCCAAGAAGTCTAACGGTGTCAGGAGACACGGCGTTGACACAAATCCCATTATCTAGGATCACTTTCCTAACATGGCACCCCATCTTGAGGTAGGTGTGAAAAATGAAGGTCCTTCGCCAATCCTCCTCTTGTGGTTTGGTGAGGGTGCACCTAATCACACCTAAGTGGGAGTCAGTGGGAGGAGGGTCGTGATTTAAGCCCGTTTCATAGAATTGTTCCTCATACTCTTCTTCCCAACCCAAGGCAGCCTCATACTCCTCAACCATGCTCTCATGCTCTCCTTGGGACGGGGTAGGCCCTCCTTCAATGATAAGGCTGGACAATCCTTTGGACGGACATTGGGTGGCAATGTGGCCATAACCATGGCATCGAAAGCATTTTACCGAACTACTCCCTGGGGTTGTTCCTTTAGGGGTTTCCTCTCTTTGGGGAAGAGGGTTGGGTGGGGTTGCCTTGGTGGGGGTGGGATTGGGTGGTTGATGGTAAGGTCGAGTAGGAGTTCCCCCACTGGGGATAGGAGTCCTCAATAGGGGAGGAAGGTGGGGTCGGGGGCCCATATTTTTGGGTTCAGCTGGGCGAGGAGAGGCAAACTTAGGATTCCTAGAAAATCTCTCCTTATCCCGGGCTATTTGATAAGCCAACTCAAGGGAATCCACATCCCTCATAAATAGTTCTCTCTTGATGTATGGGTGGAGACCATTCCTAAATCGTGATAGGGTGACAGCCAACTCTTCATATACTCCACACTTTAGAAGGTAGGAGTCAAACAGTTCAATGTATTCTACCACGGTTTTTCCCTCCTGGGTGAGGCATTGCCATTCGTCTAAGAGAGTTTGGGTGTAGGAGTTGGGGAGGTACTTGAATCTTAGTTGGGCTTTCATGTCTTCCCAGGTATGAATGGGTTCTTCCCGCCTAATCCTATTTCTACTCACCACACTCATCCAATAAGTCTTGGCTAGTTTGGTAAGGTGCATTTTTGCAATCCTAACTCTCCTATCTTCCGTCATAGGGTACCAATCAAAGTATTGGTCCATGGCACTCTCCCATTCTAGGTATACATGTGGGTTATGGGACCCATCGAAGTTTGGAGCTTCCACCCTAATCATTTTTAAGAGGTAATCATCCGGGTCTTCTCGAGGTCGCCTCTCATGATGTCGAGGTTGGCGGGGCCTCTCATTCTCTTGGTAGTGGTCGTTCTCCAAACCCTCTCTATCAAATTCAGCGTGTGGAGGGGGAGCTCTTTGGACATGGTTCCTGGGTGGGGCCCTAGCTTCCTCGAGTCTATCCATCCAGGTGGTAAGACCAGCTAGCTGTTCGAGGACAAGGTTGAGGGTAGTCTCCATCCGATCCATCGGAGCTTGGGGTGCCTCCCTAGGGATATCTTGGTTGCCTTGGGAATTGGGATTCATAGGGGGAGCCGAGGATGAGTGATGTGGCACAGCCCAAAGACCACTAAATATGATAAGGTGACTCTAGGACTTAGACCCGCAAGCATACAAGCGCTCAATGATTCTCACAACGATGATTTCTGCTCACTCGGTTCACACGTTCACCCGGTGGGTCCGGGAGATGATGGTGAGGGTCCGAGGCGGGACCCAATTGTCCTAATGGACTTACAATGCTAAGGCTGACCTCCAATGGGCCTGGGAGTCCCAACTTTGTGGGTGGCTGGCCCGCAAGGCGGGGTGTGGGATGGCACTCACTCACGGGCCGCGGTGGGCACGATATTGCTTAAAATGAATTCCGAGCACTCTCTTACCGTCCGCATTCAAGACAATACTACATTTGCAGAAATGAAGCTACAAGGGTGTGATCAGAAGCTCACCTGATTGGTGTGAAGACACCGATCCCGTTCGGAGACGAGGGCGTGCCGGGAGGCGAGGGTATACACCCGATCGCCGCGGCGATGGAGCTTGACCTGAAAATGTGAAGAGGTACAGCACTACGCCCCTTGCAAGGGGGAGATCTTGGGGTGGGGGTTAATGTATTACAACCAAAAATTACCTCCACGCAGGGAGGGGCCTTCAGCCGGCCAAGCGGGGAGGGGAACGAGCGAGATAGAGTCGACTTTCCGAGCTTTGCCGATTCTGCCTAGCTTCTGTAATTCTGGACAGAGGGCCGATGTCGATGCTGCCAATAATTCCACCGAGCTTGGAATCTGATGAAACTTGCGCCAAAAGCTTGCTAACCGGAGAGGGGTACGGCTTGAATTTTTGGACGACGTTCTAATCTGGGGGCTGACTGCTCCAGCGACTGGAATATGGATGCAGCTCTGGTCTCTGGCCGAGCTCAGTCTGAAACAGCAGGTTGCAGAAGCTGCCACGATCGCTCCTGAGCTCCAAATTTGGCACCGCTAGACTCGTTGGAATCGTGGACGAGTCTACTTTGCAGCAAAACAAATGGGGAAGTCTTATGATGTTGGAGATGAGCTGGGTGTCCAGAGAAGTGGACGGTGGTTGGTGCAGACTGTGAGGAGGCAGACCGGCGTGGGTGTGGTAGAAAATTGGTATCTCTGGTTGTCGGATGCCGAACGGGGTTCTGCCTTCTGTTCCTGGACGCTGATAGAGGGAGGAAGAACTTTGTAGAAGACCTCGAAGATTGGTTCCTTCAAGGTTCGTCGTGGGAGAGTCTTCTCTGCCGCTCTGGCTCCTGGTCTGAGAGGTTCTGCGCAGTCGGGGAAGAACAGCCTTCACGGACGGCCACAAACTCGGAATGGAGTGATTCCACCTCGCCTGCGAAGAGCACAGGGAGGCCTTTCCAGAAAGTTAGGCCACGCCACCAGCAGAACCAGTATGCAGTCGTGGACGTCGCTGCAACAGAGTGCTAAACTGTAGGTCGGCCTGCACACAAAGCTGGAGTGGAGAAGAGAGGAGGGGGCGAACTTGGCTTGAGGGGAGAGGAGGGGTGCGACCTAGGGAGCAAGGAGGGAAGGGGAGATTCGAATTTGGGCTTTAAAATGAGTTAATTCAGCCTTGGGAAGGTGGAGATATGCTTAGGGAAGTGAAAGGGGTAGGTGGTGGTTGGAGGGTGGGGTTTTGAGTGGTGGAACTTCCTTGGGACTAGGTGAGGATTAAAGAGGGGTTGTGGGAAGTTGTGGGGAGTTAATGGAGGTAGGTGGGGGTTGGAAGTGGTTGAGAGGGGGAGGAGAGAGAGTGAATTTCAAAATTTAGAGAGAGGAGGAGAGAGAATGGAGAGATAATGAGAGAGAGAGATATATTGAGAGAGTTTGAAAGGGTTTTCTTCAATATTCATCAAAAGTTGAATACAAGAGGAGAGATGGGGCCTATATATAGGCAACCATTCTTTACATGACCAAAATACCCTTGACAATAAGATAAAAAACCGAGCATATCCTAGACTCAATCCTATGGGCCCATAACTAAAGTAATAAGGCCCAATTAAACATAACAAGGGAAATGGACTAAAACCATATGACTCAATAAAGGAAAATACATAAGATAGGACTCAATAAAAAGAAAATACATAAAATGAAACTTGGGAAATGAAGATAACAAGTGTAGACCATGATCAATCCATATCAAGAGTGTGCAGGCGATCAAAGCTAGAGGGGTGTCGGGAGATGCCCTCATCAATGAGGGGTCGGTCCGAAACAAGGCACCACTACGGGTAGACATGCACAGGAGAACACACGGACGAAGACAAAGCAATGACCTTAGAACCTAGGCTTGTATAGACAAGTCTAAAACTTTCTCTGATACCACTTGATGTGACACACTAAGGAGGTATGCAGCAAAGAGACAAAGATCCTCGGTCCGCAAGCACAATCACAAAGCAATAAAGTACTAGATTGGGGCCGAATCGCCATCGCACACACACTAGCCCGGGTGACTTGATGATGCTAAGTGGAGGTGATGGATCAAGACCCTAGCTGGTAGAGTACCAGCAGAGCTAGGGTTACCCTCCTGAAGGTACGAGGCCCACGCTTAAGGGGCTGGCAGGGTGCCAATTGGGGCGCTAGGTCCCTCTCTCTCACAGCCCACAGTGACCGCTCGTAAGTGGAACACACGGGGTCGGGCGCTCTCTCTCTTGCTCAACGGAGCAATTCCGCGGATATTAGATGAACAAATACGGATAATGGAGCAAAGTTCAGAGCTTACCCTGGTTGGTTTAAAGAAACCAACCCCGTTCAGAGACGAGGGCGAGCGGGGAAGTGTGGGTTCCCCGCACACTGCGCTGATGAAGCTTGATCCCTATTTAATAGTTACAAGCACTACACCTCACACAGGAGGGTGGACTTGGGGTGGGGATATCTGTATTACAAATCAAACACTACCTCCGCATAGGGAGGGGCGTTAAGCCGGCTAGGCGGGGAGGGGAGAGTTGCTCGGATTGCACCGACGGAGCACCCGGCCGAATCTGCCTGGGTCTAGAACAGCAAGACAGGGGGTCGGTGTAACCGCCGATTTGAGCTCCCCCAGACTCAGAACTTGATGAGACTTGTTCCAAAACGTCGCTGACGTACCCAGGCACAACTGTGAATTTTTGTGGGCGGGTCCGAAATCGTCACCGGCAGGGCAGGCTCTGGAACAGGGTCCCTGCGATCAGGCTCGGACTGCTCCCAGGATGCAACAGCAGACGGATGAAGTCACCACGATCACTCCCGAAGTCCAAACGAGGGGGGACTAAGACGAGCATGACCGTGGGAGAGTCTTCTTCGAGCATCAAGAAATAACGGCACCGGAGGAGGTCGGGGCCGAGAGCAGCAGTCCGAGAAGTGGAAGGGTGTCGGAGCAGATCCTGACTAACCTGAACAGCGTCCCGGTGATAGAAAATTTGGTACAATTAGATCCGACCCTGAATGAGGCCCCGCTGGCTGCGTTGGACAGAGAACATGTGGATCTTTGCCCCAGTCAGGTAGCGCGCCAAGGGGAGCACTGGTGTGGTCGCAGGAGCTTCTGTAAGTTGCTTCTGGTTGCAGGCCGGACTGGTTCTACGCAGTTGGGGAAGGACGGCTCTCCTGTGCAGCTCCGACCTCGGATTGAGGTGAAACCACCTCGCCTGTGAAGAAGACCGGAAGAGTTTTCCGTCGATGTAGGCCACGCCCCCAGGAGCTCCGGGGTGGAGTCTGAGGCGGTGCTGCAACAGACTGTCGATCTGCAGGTCTTCTACTGCACACAGATTGGAAGAGAGAAATGGTGGAGGGGGGTTTCTTTGGTGGAGGGGTAAGGGATATGGGTGCTTTGGTGGTGGGGAGGGGTTTGGAAGGTGGTAAGGGGTGGTGAGGGTGGAGGCCATGGGCGGAGCTAGCAGAGAGAGGGGTGGGTGCGCAAATGGCCAAGGGGGAGGTGGTGGGGAGATGGGAGCGCAAGTGGCTTGGGGGAATGGGGAGGGCTCCTCTTGATTTGGGTGGTGGGTTAATGGGAGGGTTTAATGGAGGTCTAGGGAATAGGAAGGGGTTGCTTTGGGGATGGGAAGGGGTGCCTAGGAGAAGGGAGTCTCCCTTGGGAAGGTGAAAGGGTGTATGGGGAATGGGAAAGGTTGCTTGGGATGTGGAGGTACTAAAGGGGAGTAATGGCTCTTGGGAAGGTGAAAGGGTGGAGGGATGAGGTGGCGGGTGATGTGGCAAGGGGGGGGGGAGGTGAAGGGGCAGGTTCACCCAAGGGAGAGAGAGAGAGAAGGAGAGAGAGAGGGGTTCGCCCCCTTTAGAGAGAGAGAGAGATATATATATATATATAGAGCTAGAGAGAGAGAGAAGACAATGCTTGTGGATAAATTTACTCAATACTTCATTAGCCATCTCAAGTGGGGTTGGGGTCCTATTTATAGGGATCCCAACATTTACAAAAAGTCCCTGAAATAAATGCTAATAGCAAATAAGCAAAAGAGGTGGGGAAGGGAGGGGGGCGCCCCTGGGCCAAGCCCACCTAAATGGGCCCATACGACACTCTAGCCCAACATGATGACACAAACTTAGGTAAATAACATAATAACCTAGGGACTTGACTCAAAACAAAGGCAAATTACATCAAAATGACTCAACTAAAAGGAGAAAATACATCAAGATGACCCACATAGCAAGCCCAAGTGTCGAGGTGGACCCGTCCAGTCGTGGAGCCGCACCCTACCCATCTCCGGGAGGGAGAGAGGTGTCAAGCCAGAGGGAATCATGGGTGATGTCCCCATCAATAGTGTGCCGGTCAGGGAGCCTACAGGGTCTGGAGAGGCGTGTCGGGCTAAGAGAGGCCAGGGTGTGCCGGGCTGGAGGTGTACCGGGCTGGCACCTCATGGGCATGCCTGGCTAGGTTCTTGAGAGTGTGTCGGGGAAGGCTCAGATGGGTTGAGGGTGCACCGGCCAGGGGATGTACCGGTGAAGGAGTGTACCGGTGGAGGCTAGAATGGGTGCGCCGCTGGGGCTGGGGAAGCTACACCGAGTTGAGGGTGTACCGGTGGGAGGCTGAGCAAGGTGTATCGCCTGAGGGCTGGGGAGGCTGGACTAAAGGCTAGCTAAGTAGGACGGAGCCAAAGGGGGAAAGAACCAGGGGTCTTGGTTTGGCTTGTCCAAAGGGGAAGCTTCAGTTGGGGAAAGGGAAGGTTGGTCTGGGTGTTCGGAGAGGTTGGGAGGGCAAGGGTGAACTTATGGGTCCCTGCAGAGAGGCTAGATCGCTGGAGGAGAGGAGGGGAGCGAACAAATGCACGCAAAGACTCGGAACAACCAGAGATAGTGAGAAACCCAAAGAAAGGGGATTTGCATTCATAAAAAGTGGAAGCCATAATCGGCCAAGTACATCAAGAACGTCGGGGTGGAAGATGTAAAGATAAGAGGAGGAAGAAAATGGAAATGAAGAGGAAATGGGGGGGAGCCAAGGTCGAGAAGGGGTGAGGTCACCCTGCTCTCCTCTCTCCCCGGTTTCAACAAACTCTCACTCTCCCTCTCTCTCTTTCTCTTACTCTCTCTCTCATCCACCGGTGGTCACCGGAGGGACCTCCTCTTCCTCTCTTCTTCTTCTCTTCTTCTCCTGCAGCACCGTCGTGGCTCCCTCCACTGGTGTGTGTGTCTGTCTCTCTGTGGGGAAGACGAGGCTTTATGCTCCCAGTGGCAGGCGTCTTCGAACGTGAACGGCGGCCGCGGGAAATGACGGGCATTAATGGGGATTTGATTTTCCCATGCCCGTTGGCAGAGGAGTAGCCTACGTGCCCTCCTCTCCGGGCGACACCTCGGACAGCACACTACGCGCCGAGGATCTCTACGGCGTGGGCATAAGATCTCGTCTACCGGACGCACCGGGTAAGGGAGTTTAGGGCGTGCCTCTGAAGAGCCAGCAGGCTATGCTGCTGGCAGACTAGAGAGGTATGCCGTTGAGGGGCTTGCAATGTGTGCTGCTGGAGGAGCTTGCAGGTGTGCCACTGAAGGCCTTTGCATGGCGTGCCGTTGAAGGGGCTGGCAACGTGTGCCGGTGAAGACACCCAAACTGGGTGTGCCGTTAAAGACACCCAAACTGGGTGCGCCGGTGAAGCGCCCTGGCAGAGTGTGCCGACGAAGCACCAGGGGAGCGTGTGATGCGGGACGGAACAGACAAATGGACTAAACCTATGATGAAGACCAAGTGCGGCCAGCACTCACACGTGACAAGGCAAGCCGAGTGATCGACCTCCATACTATTCCTCCGAAGAGAGGCGTCTCTCAACAAGAAACCCAAGTCCACGGTCGTCCCTATGAGGGAAGCGAGTGGATCAAAGCGGCAAAGGAGCCGACGCGCAACTATAGGAGTCTAGTCCGAGCTCGGTGCTCGACTAGGGCCACAGAATGGGATACTCTCACTCACGATCTCGCGGTGTTGAATGCTAGCTAGGATCCCTACACTCTCACGCGGCATACAAGATCACATACTAGTAAAGCAAAATGCCAAGGGGGGGAAGCGTCGCACGTACCTCCACACCTAGGCGTGGGGAAGGAACCCCGGCCGAGACCGACAACCCCGATACACACAATGAAAGAATAGGTACAAGCCAGCAATGGTGCCCACTCCTCGCAGGGAGATAACAGGCTACAACAATTCCATTCGGGGCGGCCGATACACGGGCTGACGGGCGGCACTCGGTGAAGGGTTGGCCACGAGGAGGGTCCGGATGACGATCGGCAGAATCGCAGCAACGCGCGACTCGGTGGTAAACGTTCCCACGAATGGATCCGGAGTCCGATTGGGGCGCCGTCAGCGAGGGCGCGTAGTTAGGTCGCAGGAGGAAGCCTCGGCCAAAAGGCGTGCTCAGATTCCGTCCGTGGAAGCCGTGGCCGCACCTGCAACTGGGGACAAGGAATCTGCTCCCAGAACTGCGCTGTCGAGCGAGGAAAATGGTAACTCGCTGCTCCGGTAGGCGATCGAGGCCCCGCTTGTGGGAGGACATCGGGGACGTAGAGCAGCAGGTCCGGACCAAAGAGCTCAGTCAGATCTGGTCGTGGTTGGACGCTGTGAACTTTGGAAGTCGTTGGTTGTCCTGGCACCGGGTGGACTGAGCAGGCCCGCGCGACCTCACGGGAACGGGCGCCACGAACAGCTCGGACGTCGGAACGAGACGAGGTTGGCGGCGTTGGAAAGAGGACGACGAGAGGTACAAACCCTGAAGAAATCAGCTCCAAACTCGGAGTTTTCCATCCTGTGGGATTTTCGCAAGAAGGAGGGTGGATCTGGGCGCGCAGAGAGGGAGGCTCCTGCGCTAGCTCACGAGAAAACTCGCCACGGGTGGTGCCGACCTTGGATCGAGGCGAAACCAAAGCCCACGCGCTGCCGACTCGTAGAAGTATCCACCAAAAAAAGGAGGGGCTCGGATTCGATCCGCACCGGATGGGGACGCCGCTGCAACTCGGGGCCGAATCTGGAACACGCGAACTCGAACCGGAGACGAAGTAGAAGGGAGGAAGAACCTCGGCGTCGCACCGAGGGGATGGGGAGTCGCACCCCGGGGTTGCTCCCGTCGCAGGAGCAGAGGAGGAAGAGAGGGTCGCCCTCTCCAAGGGGTGGCTGCGCCAATGGCTGCTCAATCAAAATATTTCATCTATTCATTAATCCTCCAAAGAAAATACATGAGATCTTTTATATGGGGAGGGGGAATGCTAGGTTTGAAACCCTAGCCAAGAGGGAGGGGAGGGGGGTGCGCACAAGGCAAGGGGGGAAAGGGGGGGCGCAAGGCTTCCTAGAATCTAGGAGGCAATTGGGGGAAGGGGGCGGCCAAAGGAGGAGGGGTGTGGTCGGATGGGGAAGGGGGGGGGATGCGCACTCCACTCCTACAAAGTAGGAGTGGGGGCGGCTGCCACCTCTTCCTCTTGGAAGAGATGAAGGGGGGCGCCCAAAACCCTAATCCACAAGGGGGGGGGCGCAAATCCCAATGGGCCAACCATGTGGGAAGGTGGTCAGCCCAAATGGGCCAAGAAGGGTGGACCACAAGGTGGCCCACTAACCCTCTTGCCTAACTAATAAGCCTAACATCACCTAATGGAAGCCTAATTGGCCCCAATTGGCCTACAAAGGTCCACAATAATAAATAAAGTGTCCACGCAGGGACTAAACCAAGGCCCAGCATGGCCTAAAGCATAAATAACTAAAGATAACTCTGCGCGTCCGCCAAGTGATCACCGAGCCAAAGGGATGCCGGCGAGATCCGTGTACTCCGTCGTGAAGCGTGGCGCGTGTCCTCACCAATTCTCCCCGGGTGGGAAGAACTCGACCCCGTCGAGTAAGGGTCACGGTCGCTCAAGTAGCGCTCCAGCAGGTCTGGGTCGATCCTCTCCAGCTCTCCACGTGTGATCCAGGCGTCGTCTGTCGCAGGGCGCCCTCTCCAACGCACTAGGAAGCGCTGGTAGGCTCCGCTCCTGGTCGTGGTCACCTGCTCATCC
This sequence comes from Amorphophallus konjac, assembly GCA_022559845.1. NCBI lineage: Eukaryota > Viridiplantae > Streptophyta > Magnoliopsida > Alismatales > Araceae > Amorphophallus > Amorphophallus konjac. The sequence goes on from CM040122.1 coordinate 45,577,461, forward strand.
AGTATGCAATCTATATGCTCGCGTGTCTGTAATGGGGCTGGAGGAGGTGGACGCTCAGAAGGTGTAATGCTCTCAACAGGAGGGGTAGGCCCAAAAAGCTCACTGGGAATCACCGCGGGATCCTGATATGCCACCAGATCTGAAACATTGAACGTCGAACAGATCCCATAGTCGTCTGGCAGCTCAATCTCATACGCATTCGACCCAATTCACTTCAAGACTCGAAAGGGTCCGGCACCGCGGTCCTGGAGTTTCTTCACGGCCCCCGAAGGGAACCGTTCAGGTCTAACCCTGATCATGACGTACTCTCCCACTTGGAACTCACGGGTGCGTCGATGCGCGTCAGCTAATTCCTTATAACGTGCGTTGCTGGCCTCGAGGGGGTGATGATGATGTAGACTCCGAACTAGCTGTGTTGACTCATACCTATGTGAATGCAGTGGTGGTCCTGGACATCCAAACACAGACCTAGCATGCCTATGACTCCTACATGATTGGACAACACGGGGAGGACCAGGACAACCAAAGTTGTATCTATCATGCATGGGTGTCCTACGGAATGTGGTAGACTCATGGGGACTAAATTGCCCAAACTCACTCATGACATTCCCTATATGAGACAAATCCCTATATGATGGTGGACATGAAGAAACATGGGGAAGAGACATGTGTCCCTGGCCTCCTAAGCTCGGGCATCTGGATGCCGGTAAGGTGAGGTGTTGACTAGAAGGCCTAGGTGGTGTATGATAGTGGACCTCCTCGACAAGGTGGGGAAAAGAATATGGGTCGAGAGGCTCACTAGGGAGGGGATCGAAAGGGTCAAAGAAATGATGACCCCTCCCGACAGGTCCCTTCACTATACTTGCCCATGTGCGACATTCGCCCAGGTGCAGATAATCACCTTCAGGCACTCTCATGTATGGGGCAAGAGGCTCATGAGGAAGGCAAGGAAGGCAAGGTTCCTCCCTCGGGACCGTGAAACCATAAGCGGGGACAAAATCAACCTCCACGGGTATGGGAAATAATAAAAGGACCTCGGATGTGATATGTCCTATGGTGTAGACCGAGGTAATAGACCCCAAAGCAGGGAGTGTAAAGCTATGACTATAGGGTTGGTCAGACCCTAAGGTCAACATATAAGTCAACTCCCATTGATAATCTAAACTCCTAAGGAAGTCCTTCACATTTTCAAGAAAGCAGAAGGACCGAAAAGTGGTGTGAAAGGAGTTAAGGGGTATTATTGGGAGGGCTGGTCCCATGGGTGTATAGCAAGGAATGGAGACATCTAGAAGTGGACCCTCCCTTAACCAGCTAGCTAAAGACTCACCAATGACCAGTTCACCCTCGGAAGGTAAGAATGTCTCTATATGAGGGTCTAAGGGTGAAGCTTCTCTCTCGGGAGGGGAAACGGAGTCCTCTATGATGTGGAGGGGATCACTCCCTAACTCCTCAACCTCAGTTAGGTACTCCTCAATCAACTCCTGTTCAGCCTCGTAGTAAATCACTGGAACAAAAGGCGGAGTGGATCGCTGGGGTGGTGGCAGGCATGAGCACGGAGGCGGAGCGGACTGTGGGCTAGGGGAAATCGATGATCCCATAGGAGTGCCCATCCTTTCTAGTTTCTCCCTAACGAGTTGCAGGAGTTCTGCGAAGGGGAGATCTCTCAAGTTAGGGGCATTCGGGGAGACTTGCTGGTAATCATGAGATTTAGTCTCGGGCTTAGACTCACAGACAGGTGGCACCTTGCTCCTCCAACTATGATGTGCTCGGTTGGGGGTAAGAGTTGATGGGCGTTGCGGAGGTTGAGCCCTTAGAGTGGCCTTAGACTGATCGAGGGAGATAGGGGGAGTGGTAGTGCTCCTCGAGCTATGGGTCTCTGAGTAGGAGGCGAAGCGTTGGGGAGCGTAGATCCTCCTAAATTCTACCTTCATCTCCTCCCATGAGTGTATGGGCTCTTGCCTCCAACCTGCCCTAAGACCTACTATGTGATCCCACACTTCCCTAGCTTGAGGTGAAAGTTGACCCCTGGCAATGTTGACTCTCTCGGAACCATATATCCAATTCTTCTCAAAGTATTTTCCCATGGTAGCCTCCCACTTTAGATAGGCTCTAGGGCTCGATCCATCAAAGCGAAGGTCCCCATCTACAATGATGTCCAGGAATAGAGGGTCGGTCGGACCCTTGTGGAGGATGTAAGGAGTAGCCATGATGAAGCACCTGAGGACTCTAAATACACATGCACGCCCTAGGACTATGGAAGGGACATGTAGGACAACTAAGGGATGGGACTAGACACAACTCAAAATGGTGAAGGAAACTGGGGAAGAATACGGACTCAAATGCACCTAAAACAGACCTAATGACTTACATGCAACTTAGACAGATCTAATGCTCTAATTTGCACCCTAGACAACCTAAAGACTCAAATGACCTAAGACCCCAATTTGCTAGAACAAACTGGTTCCCTAAGCTCTGATACCAAATTTGATGCGGGACGGAACTGACAAATGGACTAAACCTATGATGAAGACCAAGTGCGGCCAGCACTCACACGTGACAAGGCAAGCCGAGTGATCGACCTCCATACTATTCCTCCGAAGAGAGGCGTCTCTCAACAAGAAACCCAAGTCCACGGTCGTCCCTATGAGGGAAGCGAGTGGATCAAAGCGGCAAAGGAGCCGACGCGCAACTATAGGAGTCTAGTCCGAGCTCGGTGCTCGACTAGGGCCACGGAATGGGATACTCTCACTCACGATCTCGCGGTGTTGAATGCTAGCTAGGATCCCTACACTCTCACGCAGCATACAAGATCACATACTAGTAAAGCAAAATGCCAAGGGGGGGAAGCGTCGCACGTACCTCCACGCCTAGGCGTGGGGAAGGAACCCCGGCCGAGACCGACAACCCCGATACACACAATGAAAGAATAGGTACAAGCCAGCAATGGTGCCCACTCCTCGCAGGGAGATAACAGGCTACAACAATTCCATTCGGGGCGGCCGATACACGGGCTGACGGGCGGCACTCGGTGAAGGGTTGGCCACGAGGAGGGTCCGGATGACGATCGGCAGAATCGCAGCAACGCGCGACTCGGTGGTAAACGTTCCCACGAATGGATCCGGAGTCCGATTGGGGCGCCGTCAGCGAGGGCGCGTAGTTAGGTCGCAGGAGGAAGCCTCGGCCAAAAGGCGTGCTCAGATTCCGTCCGTGGAAGCCGTGGCCGCACCTGCAACTGGGGACAAGGAATCTGCTCCCAGAACTGCGCTGTCGAGCGGGGAAAATGGTAACTCACTGCTCCGGTAGGCGATCGAGGCCCCGCTTGTGGGAGGACGTCGGGGACGCAGAGCAGCAGGTCCGGACCAAAGAGCTCAGTCAGATCTGGTCGTGGTTGGACGCTGTGAACTTTGGAAGTCGTCGGTTGTCCTGGCACCGGGTGGACTGAGCAGGCCCGCGTGACCTCACGGGAACGGGCGCCACGAACAGCTCGGACGTCGGAACGAGACGAGGTTGGCGGCGTTGGAAAGAGGACGACGAGAGGTACAAACGCTGAAGAAATCAGCTCCAAACTCGGAGTTGTCCGTCCTGTGGGATTTTCGCAAGAAGGAGGGTGGATCTGGGCGCGCAGAGAGGGAGGCTCCTGCGCTAGCTCACGAGAAAACTCGCCACGGGTGGTGCCGACCTCGGATCGAGGCGAAACCAAAGCCCACGCGCTGCCGACTCGTAGAAGTATCCACCAAAAAAAGGAGGGGCTCGGATTCGATCCGCACCGGATGGGGACGCCGCTGCAACTCGGGGCCGAATCTGGAACACGCGAACTCGAACCGGAGACGAAGTAGAAGGGAGGAAGAACCTCGACGTCGCACCGAGGGGATGGGGAGTCGCACCGAGGGGATGCTCCCGTCGCAGGAGCAGAGGAGGAAGAGAGGGTCGCCCTCTCCAAGGGGTGGCTGCGCCAATGGCTGCTCAATCAAAATATTTCATCTATTCATTAATCCTCCAAAGAAAATACATGAGATCTTTTATATGGGGAGGGGGAATGCTAGGTTTGAAACCCTAGCCAAGAGGGAGGGGAGGGGGGTGCGCACAAGGCAAGGGGGGAAAGGGGGGGCGCAAGGCTTCCTAGAATCTAGGAGGCAATTGGGGGAAGGGGGCGGCCAAAGGAGGAGGGGTGTGGTCGGATGGGGAAGGGGGGGGATGCGCACTCCACTCCTACAAAGTAGGAGTGGGGGCGGCTGCCACCTCTTCCTCTTGGAAGAGATGAAGGGGGGCGCCCAAAACCCTAATCCACAAGGGGGGGGGGCGCAAATCCCAATGGGCCAACCATGTGGGAAGGTGGTCAGCCCAAATGGGCCAAGAAGGGTGGACCACAAGGTGGCCCACTAACCCTCTTGCCTAACTAATAAGCCTAACATCACCTAATGGAAGCCTAATTGGCCCCAATTGGCCTACAAAGGTCCACAATAATAAATAAAGTGTCCACGCAGGGACTAAACCAAGGCCCAGCATGGCCTAAAGCATAAATAACTAAAGATAACTCTGCGCGTCCGCCAAGTGATCACCGAGCCAAAGGGATGCCGGCGAGATCCGTGTACTCCGTCGTGAAGCGTGGCGCGTGTCCTCACCAGCGTGCCGCTGAACGGGCGCGGGAGCGTGCAGCTGAGCGGGAGGCTGGGGTGTGCCGCTGAAGGGCCTCCTGGCGTGCTACTGAGGTGCGGCAGGGTGTGCCGCTGAGGGGTGACAGGGTGTGCCACTGAAGGCCACATTGAGCATGCCGCCAAAGAGGCACGGGTGTGTGCCGTTGAGATAGACTTGAGCTCGTTTCGAGCCCGATTAACGGTCCACTTAGTTCTCTTCGGGGCCCACGGGTTGTGAGCTTTCTGGTAGTTGATTTCTCTTCGCTGTTGTGATTCCGGAGACGGCTTCACGGTAGTGTGCGTGTTTGTTCGGAGAGTCCGGATGGCCCATCTTCCTCGTAGTTTCTTCAGTTGGAGTTGTTGTTGATGCTGGACTAGTCGGGACATATGGACGTGCAATTTTACACGTCCACAGAGAGGTGCGTGTGTATGATTGTGATCACCACCAAGACACGGGTACCGAAGAGTACTACGTTCCTTGGAAAGGGAGAAGGAACTCGCCTAAAACGCAGCGCTGGCAGTGATAAATGGTCCTGTAAGAACCGCTCAATAATAGGACAGCCACTCGATAGACCGCTCACAATGCTGAAGAAGGAAGCGGGACGAAGACAAGTCTGGCGGCAGCACGGTTCGCAGACGGCCGCAATAGGGCGTTACACCGTCTTCTCTGGGCCATGTATCTCTGTAGATGGACTGACGACGACCGTGCGATGCTGCCAGACTCCAAAGCGTAGGACTTGATTCTCCACCCCTTCCGGCCGGCCAGAGGGGATGGGCCTCGTGCTGTGCTGATGCTGACCTACAAAACAACGTGAAGAACACGGGAATGACACCCAAATTAGCCCTGGAATGTGTAGTAACTATAAAATAAAATGGAAAATTAACATAAAGACATGGAATGGGCGATACCTGGGGTGATTTTTAAACCCCTATAGGGCGTGAAAAGATAGGAGTGGTGTGAAAATGATGTGAAATAGTGCAAAACGTGGATGAAAAAAAGACGATGAAAAGAAGTATGCAATGGATGAAGGGACAACTAAACAATTGGACTAGGACACCAAACAAAAGACTACTCCCTTGAACCTGAGGCTTGAAAGGATGTAGAAAGCCTCCCTCCCTGGTTACAGTTCGCTCAAGATTTCGACAGGGCTTCGCCGTCGACGTTGGATCTCCCCCCTTTCAAGCTTGGACTAAGGGTACTATATACAGACCCTTGAAAGTCCAACCTCGAAATTGGATTTTCCAGTGGATAATAATCCGAGATTACAAAATGAAATTCGTAGATAATACCTTTATCTCCCACTCAAATCAAACGACACCCCATTTGGTTGAGAAACAGCGGAGAAATGGGTGGAGGAAGGGTTTAACCACGGATGGAGAGAGAAAAAAAGCCAGGTAATCCACAGATTTCGAACATGTAAACGGTCGTACGATAGGCCACTCCGTCAATTACACGGTCCATTGCCAGACCGTCCAATGTTGTCGGTGATAAATAAATAAAAATGGAAAATTATGCAATTATCCACCGAACTTACCGCCCAATAACTATCCAATAAATCAGTAAGCGGTTCAAAGAAGACCACCCAATAACTGAACGGCCAGTCACTAGACCGTGTATAGTCTGGACATTTAAAATTGATAAAATGGGATAAATGAGCGTATTTACCCCTGAAACCCAGCGAAATCAAGGCCCATTAAGCCCGAATCTGAGATCAGACCTAGCCAGCGAGGGAGGTTCCCATAGAATGGGCCAAAAGACATACCTGAAAATAGCCCAATGAGTAATGGACAACTCGAGGCATCAATAAATGATGGTAAGAGGAATAGCCCAACTCATAGGTAAAAAATGGGTGTCAATAGATGCCCTTCCTTAACGTCCTCTTTGCAGGGGAGCGAGCGAAGGTGAAGCGAAAGCGAAATGGAACATGGAGATGAAGCGGAAATGAAGCGGAGCGGACTGAAAAGTGGGCGTTAAGGCAAAAGACACCCGTTCTATCACCAACGAGCGATAGGAATCTTTCGAAAACTCCGAACCAAACACAATGAACGATCAGACCAAAATGATGCCATTCTGGAGAAACTAACTAAGCGAAAAGGAAAACACACGATCAACCTCATGGGGGACACAATCCCTCAGACCAATGAGGGGACCGAAGCAAGTAGCAAAAAGTAAAGAAACAGACTAAAACTCCAGACAGGGACCTTCAGTCAATCAAACCAGGTGAACAGACCAAAGAAAACCTTCCAATTCTGAGTGGAATAGCTCCTCTTACTTGAAATCATGAACGCACAATCATCCATCACAAATGAGACACTTTCAGACAAATCATGGTCATGAATGCTCAAAGGATGCGTATGATGCATGCTGGGCTAAAATAAAAGAAATCGTTAAATCGAATGCAAAGAAACCCATAAAATAGAAAATACTCGAGAATAATATTGCTAGACCGGATAAATCAGGGTCAAGACACTATCCGCAACCACGGCGTGCAGGATAGAACCGTCGTCCCCTAATTCTCCCAACCTAACGGCCTATTCGATAATTAAACACGTGAACCTAGATCATCATTATTTTTGTTAAAGGGGAACATCAGATCCTAGAGCATATGAACAACCAGCTGGTTCTCGAGATAATATAGCTTAGGAACCATATAGTAATGCAATAAGCGATATAGGGATAGAAGGCCATACCTGACTTACCTGTGCAGGCGAAATGGCAAGTTGAAGTGAAGTTGTAAAGGATTCATGAACAGGGTTTTGTAATATTGTATCATCAAATAATCATTCAAGCCAAAAAGAGCATCTTTTATCATTGTTTCGGCACATGAGCGGTCTAACACAGACCACCCCAGAATGTAAACGGTCTAATTAGAGCCGTGCAATCATTGCCAATTTGAACATGATCGTGGAAGCACACGGCTCATCATGAGGCCGTTCAATGAACAGAATGGCCCTCCTATGGCCGTTCAAAGGAAGCACACCGTTAGAGCTTAAATGGTCAAAATGGAGACCGTTCAGTAGTTACACGGTCCATTGATAGACCGTGTAATCACTGGAGGTTTCAAAAAAATAAAACACTCTTCCTCTTCCTCCTCCCCCTCCCCCACCGTAACCGACGGAGGAGCCACCCCCCACGTTCTCTCTATCTCCATCTCTCTTACTCTCACATTCTCATTCTACTCTCTCCCCCTCATCTCCCTAGTCTTCTATGTGATTCAAACACCAATCATCGAAGCGTCATCTTTGTCTCATGGCTGGTGAAGGAGACCGAGTACCGCCAGCGGCGGCCACCGCGGAGGAGACCGCCGTACCACCGCCGGAGGTCGTGGAAGAGGCAGTACCACCCGTTGCTGAGGAGGGCGTGATCGTTGCCCAGGAAGGAGATGCTGAGGAGCCACCGGCGCAGCCCACGGCGGCGGTGGAGAAGCCACCGAGGACCTCTGAGGTAGGCACCTAGAAAAAACCCTCCCTTTTTGAAGCTTTTAAACGCATGAATATGGGTCTAGGGGTAGAAGAGGGGCGTACGTCCCCTTAGGATCACCTATAAGGCCATTTAGGACATCAACGGAGGTGGGGAAGAAGCTCGGTCGCCGTTGGGCACGGCGGTCATGGCACGGTTCAACAGTAACCGCCCACCAAAACCACACGGTTCAAGTAGATCTGTTCAACCAGAACATGGCCCATGGGTGGCCATTCAAAAGAAATTGAATCGACGGGGCAACACGGTCTTAGGAAAACCGTGGACCCTAAGGATGGCCCACATTGGTCCGTTTAGAACATGAAACGTTTAAGAACAGAATGGTCTCCATCAGACCGTCGACACCTAGGATGGCCAGCATTGGGCCGTTTATAACATGAAATGCCTGAGAACAGAACGGTCTCCATCAGACCGTCGATCACCACACGGGTGGACGATAGATCGTGCAACTCCAAATGACTAGGGGGAATAAAAGGGGAGTGAAGTGGTCAGATGGGGACCGTGAACGTATTGGACGGCCAGAAATGGTCCGTTATCAGGGTGGGCACCAGATTGTAGAACGATCCTCACAGGGCCGTTCATAAATCAAAGCGGTCCACAGATGGCCGCGGACCTCAGAAAGGGGCTTGTTGGAACGATTGGAAGCCAACCGTTGAAAGGGGAAACGGCCCATTGATGATCGTTCAGTAAGCAGAGTGACTTATTCAATTAATGAAATGCAAGATCCTAAAATGAAATGCAATTATCCTAAATGTATGTAGGGAAAGCGCAGGACTCAGATCTTCTGGCTGCAGGTCCAAGTAGTGTAGCTCGCACTGCCGAACTTTCAGCGGGAGAGGCTCACGACCATGGGCTTTGCTAAGTTCCTGAGCGTGGAGGTCAACCGGTTTGACACACCGCTCCTCTACGCTCTACATGACCGTTGGGACCCAGTGAGCCGTATGTTCCTCTTCCCGTGGGGCCACATGGTCCCCACGCTTGAGGACGTTGCACGTATCACGGGTCTGCGCGTGCATGGGTCTCCGGTCAGCGGGAGGACATACCCTGACTACCGGGAGATGGCCCAGGAGCTGCTAGGACTGGAGCTACTGCACCCGGAGCGGCAGTCCATGACGTTGACGAGGGCGAGGCTACAGGAGAGTCTCGGACTGAGGGGTGCGGGGATAGCGACTGAGGAGCTACCCGAGGAGCACTTGCAGAGGCTAGTGGACCGGGTCCGACCCAAAGTAGCAGCCGAGGCGGGACCTGAGGCGGACCGAGTGCTGAGGAGGTTCTTGATGCTATTTTTCGGGCGCCTACTATTTGCGACGAGGGCCGACGTCATCAGCTTCCGATTCCTCCCACTACTCGAGGACTTGGGGCACGTCGGGGACTACGCCTGGGGAGCGATAGTCCTCGCGTTTTTGTTTGACACTCTCAGCTCCACCAGCCGGCGGACGATGCTAGGGGGCTTCTCTCCCGTACTCCAGGCACGACTCAACCCTTAAACTGATTATGCAATTTGCTATATGATTCCTATAAATGCTATATGCTGACATTTGCTGCAATGTAATGCAGGTGTGGGCCTACGTGCACCTACGTGGGCTAGGGAGAGGAGATGAGACTTACCCGGAGTGGCTGCCCATCGCCCGGCGGTGGACGGCTCCACGAGAGACGGGGTCCCTACGGAGAAAGGTCTGGGAGATCCAAGACGACCTAGACACGCTGCCCTTCACCTCGGTACGACTTTAAACTCAAACTCTTTCATTAAATGCAACTTATATGCTTATGATGCTAATGTGATTCTCCTATTTGACAGGTTCGGTGGACACCGTACGCGAGTGAGGGGCACGAGGGTCAGCCGTGGGTGGTGGCGGCCCTCACCTACTCAGGCCGAGATGTTTGGCTCCACTGCATGAACGTAGTAGAGCCGCTCCACTTCCGACTGGTGATGAGGATGATCGGCGTCCATCAGCCAGCGGTCAAGTTGCCAGCCCCAGAAAATCTTGAGGAGCGGGTCGGGCGACACCCCCGAGGGCTTGCCATGGTGGTGGACTGGACGACGCGAGCTGCGGAGCAGATCGCTGACTGGACAGCGCTCGGGCAGGTGGTGTCTGCCCGGGCGGAGAGGGAGGAGGCCTACTACACGGCCTACGCCCGGCACTACAGGGACCAGGTGATCCGTGGTGCCCGCCGACCGGTATGACTTCTAACCAAAATGCTTTCTATTATGCTTATGCTCTCTATTATGATTATGCACTAATGTTTGGACTTTCTAAATGCAGATTGACCCCGAGGGGAGGATCGCGGAGTTGCAGGGACTCCTTCACTCGACCATCCAGGAGCGAGACGAGGCCCGTCAGGCCTTGAGCCTTCTGGTGAGTTTTCTTAACCCTAACTCCTAAATTTAACTATGCACTTGATTATGATTATGCCTGTGACATGACTAACCTGGAGTTTTGAATGCAGCGAGCCAAGGGAGCCCAGAGCCAGGGAGCCGACGCACCTTCCTCTTCTTCCCAGACTGCAGCGGATCGAGCCGAGCGGGACGCCGAGTTCACGAGGATGGTCGCGCGGGCAGAGGCGGCCGAGGTGGCTCTCGTCGAGAGGGTAAGTACACTACACCTTCCCAGTTGATTATGTTTATGAAATGCAATTGACTGACCATGATGCATGCATATGCAAACGACTGAGCTGACCGTGTCACTGGGCGAGGCCACTGTTGGAATTGGTGCGATGGATTCAGAGGGGGGTGAATGAATCCCTCTTTTAAAATTTCGCTAACTTGACACTTTTAAGCATTCAGAGTTAAGCCTTTTGAAGTAGTGTTTCGAGTAACTTGACAGCACTTCACACTAAACAGACGTTGGACAAACAAACTGAAATATACACCTCAGCAGAATAGCTAGGTGACAGAACGTGTGATCACGTAGCTCTCACGAGGCTGAGATCAAACAATCGATGTGCACAGCAATCACAAGCCAGAGATAAAGAACAAATGATCGGCCTACGCATTCATCTAACCGAGATAGATAAAAACATGCAAACCACAGAACATAAGAAATTTTAGGTGGTTCGGTCCTCCAGACCTACATCCACCCCACACTCAAACCTGAGTGTGGATTCCTATTGATACACAGCTTAAACCGCTGGGCCTCACAGCTTGCCTACAACCGCTGAGCAACACAGCTTGCTGACCAGAGGAATCCTCCTCTGCAACGCTGAGCAATACAGCTTAGCTACACCGAGGAATAAACTCCTCAATACCGCTGAGCACTACAGCTTAGCTAGACAGAGGAACAAATCCTCTCAACTGCTGACAAACTACTTGCAGGCAAACACACCCAAATACCTTTGATCCAAGCACAATCCGCTGGATCAAATACCCTCCCTCTACTCAAACTAGTACGAGGGAGAAATACAATAACAGAGTTGAGAATGAAAACAAAAGATGATAAAACATAGCGACTGAAAGCTGTAAAAGATAGCAACATAAATGTGGCTCCCACAGAGCTGACTGGATTGGATATGATCCAGATTCCAGTAGGGACAGATCTTCAGATGAAGCTTTTCTTCTTCTACTCTAACCCTCTATCTTTCTTCTTCTTTTTCATTTCATTTCTTCTCTGCTACTCTCTCTCTTTTTCTCTCTCTTTCTCTCCTTCTCTCTTTCTCTTCTCTCTGGATCGTGCAGGCTCTTTCTGCTTCTGCTCTTTCAAGTAAGTTCCCTATTTCGATCCTCACACCCACGATCGTCTTCTCCAGATGGAGAAGTCTTTTTTTTATAGCAGTAGCAGATAGGTGGGCGTGTGTCCTTCACGAATTTCCGCCCTAGCGCCTTGACCACATGGCAGCATTTCAGCTCACTTCTTTACACGTGTCACGATCCTGGCACATCCTCCATTCTTGGATCACGTGCCCTTCTTAGATTCCTCGAACAGAGATCCTGTCAGGTCAAACTTATTATCAGTTTGAATCAATCTGAAGGAAAAGAAAAGGATGCATCGAGTTAGTTCGAGATTTGAACTAAGCATGTACAGACTTGATGGTGTGTAATGCAGTAATGTATAGTCCCGACAGACGTAATGTACAGACTTTGTTCATGCAAGAAAACATGCACTGAGTATGTTTTGGCCTTTTGAACTGATGCGTCTACGCTGCGGAGATGCGGCGTTGATGCACTGAGTTTATATTAGTGACTTATAATATAGCATCTTGAACTATTGCATGGACGCGATCAGAGTCCTGCGTAGACGCTGTCCTTGAAGCAACTGATGAATGCACCGATGCAATGTGCAGGAGAACTAACAATGCACCGAGTATGCATGTGTTTCTATAGAGTTAATGCTAGAACACACAACTGGCCGCGTCAACGCAGTGCCCTTACAGCGTCAACACATGACGAATATGCACACAGCCTGTTCAATGGAATGACATGCAAATAAGATGCTCAATCAATCATTCATACTCATAGTGCTTGCTGACATCAAAACCACAGGGGCACAACAATCTCCCCCTTTTTGATGATGGCAACACTATGAGTTACACAGACCCAAACTATTCTCCCCCTTTGACTTCATCAAAAAGAAAAAGTTGGAGAGAGAAATAAAAGCGTGCATGATATGATTGAATCAAAATCTCCCCGAGACAAAAGGCACAATATACTCCCCCTTTAACAACAGCAAAGAGAAAGGGACATGAAGGATGCTGACAAGATCTCCCCCTTTAATATGCAGCATGCTTCTCCCCCTTTGCCATCAGCAGATAAGGAGGACATAAAGGAACAACGTTCTATGTAGCAGTTCAGAATGTGAGCAAATTATGACGCAACCCTTAAATGATATGAATCGAGCAATGGGCTTGCATGATTTCATTCAGGTTTAATAGTTATAGAAGGAAAAGAGAATGCACTGACTTTCTGAAATAGGGTTATATACTCCATTTATAGCAATGAACCTGAGTCACATAACCAAAAGAGTCTAGGTCGAGACAATGCCCTAGTTACTTCAGACAGAGTGAAGGGCAAGGAAGGTTACCTTAATTTGTATTGAGGTTAAACAATGGACACTCAATTTGACATTTGATTTGTAAGGGTTACAACAATTTTCATTCACTAGCTTCTGAAAATTGAACCGATGAATAGACAAGTATCATTTATGCAGTTGACATTAGGTGTATACCTTGATTAGAGGCTAATACCCCCAGTTACTAAGCATAAAGTACTATGTCTATTTCTGATTAAAAGCTACAGGGACAGTTTGCACCTTTTGACGTTAAGGGTACACCTTGATTAGAGGCCAGTACCCCTAGTTACTTAGTGAAACCTCCATTGTAGATTCGACCAAATGAACAGAGTTAACCTGAGTCACTTCATGACTTGAGGAATTCTCCATTTTCATGATGGAGACCTCAGTTTCTCAGTGAAACCTAGTCATTGCTCTGCCACTTTGTTCATTTCTTTTTCTTTTATGATCTTATTTTTGCTGCCCTTATGATTTATGGAGTGACTTGTTTAAGAATAATACATAATTTTTAGTTTTCAATCCTTAACCATCATTAAGTTTGTCATGTTCAGGTACTGAAAAGACCTGTTCTAGTATGATCATGAGATAGAGGTTAAGAGCTATAAGTATCCTATGTCACCTTATTTTCAGAGGACAGTCTTTTGATCTTTACATCCTATTAAAGTTAAACCTTCGGTTCAATCAATAAGCACATGTGATTCTTATAACAGAAGGGTTGTAATAATTGCAGCTCATGATAATGAACCAATCACTAGACGGTTATCCATTCTGAGAAGGGGTTGAACTTAGTTCAGATGATGCTACCCTCCCCCTGACAACAATATGTATTATCTGAGATATGCAACATGCAAATGCATTGATTTTCTTACAAGCATTACATGGACACATGTGGCATGAATACATGCAAGGGCTAGATAAAACTCCCCCTGACTTTATGCATTGAATAACTAAGTTCTGAATGCAATTTATGCAATGAGCATGTTGCTAGGAGTTTAATGAGTTATGCTCATGAATGTCTTGAACTCTCCTATGTGCAATATGGCCCATGGCTGAGGACTTAGTCCAAAGGACCACCTCACACATTGTAAGAACTTCCAGATAGATTACATCTACCCTTTAGTAACTTACAATTTGATATACCGTAGTGGTCATGCAAATCAGTGCAATACAACATGCAGAGTTTTGACAAAATATGCATCATGAATGTGAAGACTATGCTCATGAGTTTCTAACCTTTTTCTATGTGATGTGACACAACCTAGGACTTAAACAAACAAGCACAATCGCAATCAAACGGACCGATGTCGGCGACCGCTCACCCGATGCTCACCAAGACCCGGGGTAACTTGGCAATGCCAAGTGGAGGTTGTGTGGGCTGGGCCCTTGCTGGTAGAGGGCCAGCAAGGCCTAAGTTGATTCTCAAGGGTAATGGCAGCTCAATTGAAGGGAGCCGACGTCGTGCCGAGGGCACGGGTTCCACTCTTTTCCCACGGTGATCACTTATAGCAAAGGAGCTTAAGGATCGGGCTCTCATTCACGGCCAGCGGAGTTTATGAACTAATATTGAAAGAACAAGCACAAATTAGAGCAAAGTTTGGAGCACTTACTCGACCGGTTTGAAGAAACCGGTCCCGCTCGGAGACGAGGGTGAGCGGGGAGGTGGGTGGATCCCCACACGCCACGTCGGGGTAGCTTGACCTGCCCAAATGATTACAATACTACACCTCTCGTAAGAGGGGGATCTTGGGGTTGGGGTTAAGTGATATTACAACTAAAACTACCTCCACATAGGGAGGGTGATGCGGGATGAGACCACGGACACGATAAGCTCGTGACTGCCCCTTAACGAGGGAAGCGTCGGATGTGCGCGGTTGAGAAACCGACTGTGAGCTAGGGTGGTCGGATCTCACTTGTGCCCGGATCGGGTCACGGGACGGTAACGCTCTCTCTCGCAGCAGCGGTGATATAAATAGAAAGCGAGCTAATTACCCCATCATGCTCTCTAGCAGTGGCATAAGCAAGCATATATGAAAATTAAGCAAAATGCCAAGTAAGGGAGCGAATGCGATACCTCCACGTGCTCGGCGTGGGGACGACGGGCCCGGCCGAACTCGTGCTCCCGGGACAGTTAATACATGAATATTACAGTAATGGAAATATGCCCACTCCACGCAGGGAGGTAAAGGGTGACACAATGGGCCCGGGAGGGCCGAATTCGGGATGACGGGCAGCTTCGTGTGTTGATTCGGCTACACGCGTGATCACGACCGTGGGGCCCACGTGTTGTCTGGAGGGGCCGTGTGGGACCCGGTGGTGCCGCTGTAGTGTGGACACTTAGGGAAGTGTTCCCTGGGCTGGCGGCACACCGGAACGTCGCCCGGGGGTCGGGCGGTTCCGATCGGCACCCGTCGGGTTTGCTGTCCACGGACTGGTGGTTGCTGTTTTGCAGCGCACGCTCCGGCGAGAATGGACGCTGCTATCAGCCCCGACGTCGGATCGACACGAGACTGGTGCCGTTGGAAAGCTAGCTTGAAGTTCTTCAACCTAAGCCTAAAGATCTGGCATGGATCTGCTCGGATCTTGACTTATAGAATTTTTAATCTTCTATTGTACAGTTCCTGAAATCATAGGTCAGCAGAGAACTTCCATGTGGATTGCCTTTGACCGTGAGGGAGACGTTCGAATCATGGGTTGTGTTCTTCAGAAAAGTTGTTGGAATTTGAGCTGGGAAGACAGTAAAAGTGGTTTGGACCTGTTTGGATGTATCTATGATTTTCTGTGATTTGTTTAGTGGACAAAGGTCGGATCTAGGATTAGGGGGACAGAACTGTAGCTGAGACTGAGAACGATTTTTAGAAAATATGAAATGGACGAACTAAAAATTGAGAAACTTTTTGGATGAAGGGCTGGATGGGTGTAACCTCCAGTAAAATTGGGCGAACCAAAATAAATCAAAAAGTGGACCTAAGACATGAAACTCAGGGCTACTGTCACTGTAGATAGTGACAGAACAGATCTGAGATTGAGAGTTGAATGAAATGGTAAGGATACGAAACGGTGGATTTTGAACCTAAATTTTTTTGTGGAGAAGGGGCTAGAAGATAGGAACCAACCCTCAAAATTTCAAATCGATCAGAACTCATGGCTGGCTTCAGGAATTCTCGAACTACACCTCTGTCCAGCAGGACAGAAACTTGATGACGATTCCACGGCGGCTCGAAGGCGGCACGAACGGCGGCAGCGGCGGCGGCGGCATAGACGATCACCGGAGGTTGAGAGGGGATGATAGAAGAGGGATACACTCTAGATCTGGGGTTGGGGAAGGAAGAACAGCAAGGGAGGAGAGAGGGGCGCACCAAGCTCCTTGAACACTCACAAAAATTCTGATTTTTCCATTCATTAATTCTCATGAAAATACAACATTATATATGACTCCACTCAAATCTAATGTGGACCCTTGGATCAAGGGTTGGGGATTGAATGGCTGAGATGAAGTGTGAATAACACACCAAATACAATTTTTTAATCTAACTTGACCATCTCCATTCAACCTTAGACTAATTCCATTCCAACTTCACCTAAATCACACCTAACTAGCCTAATAAGGCCAAAAGAGAGGGCGCCCCCCTTCATGGGCTAATGGCCATTCATGGGCCAAGAGCCACCCAATATATCATGCTAGTCATAGGCCATTCCCACTTAGATGGCCCATGGGAGAGTGGAACTGATGTGACACAACCTCGGACTTAGTCAAACAAGCACTTTAAGCATCCAAATGGGCCTTAACGGGCCGCCGCTCTCTCGTTGCACTCGGTTCCCGAAGTGACTATGTGATACCAAGAGTGACTTATGGGAATGGGCCCTTGCTGGTAGAGGGCCAGCAAGGCCAAGACTTGACTCCCCAAGGTAGATTGCCCAATTCAATTGGGGCCGACAAAGTGCACGCGGGCACCGGTTCACAATAACCCACGGCGATCACTCTAAGTCATGGACTTGAGGATCGGGCGCTCCTCACGAATTCAGCGATGCATGATTCAAATATTGGTAGAGCTACACTAAGTGAGCAAGGAAGAGACACTTACTCGACCGGTTTGAAGAAACCGGTCCCGGTCGGAGACGAGGGCGAGCGGGGAGGCGGTGGTTCCCCACACGCCGCGGCGGTGTCGCTTGAACGGCCCGAACCACTTACAAAACTACTCCTCACGCAGGAGGGGGTTCTTGGGGTAGGGGTTAAGATAATACACTCAAACACTACCACCACGCAGGGTGGAGCCTTCAGCCGGCCAAGCGGGGAGGGGAGGATTGACCGAAATGAAGAGAAGTGATAACTATAAAGCTTGCAGCTGTGATCTGAGTTCTGGACAGGAGGTCGCCGTACTAGCTGCTTCGGACCCGTACGAGCTTCAAATTGATTGCGATCACCTTCTGTGGTTTCCTGACTTGGGAGGGAGGATACCAGAATTTTTGGGGCCGCTCAGGAGGACGGCGGTGGTCGCACCAGCAGCAGGAAGGGGTCTCCTCGGTCTGGCCGCAGGCTCTGTCTGGATGGAAGCAGCAAGTTGCAGAGGTCGCTGTACGCCTTCCCGAGCTCTGATCAGCACGAGACCAGCGGCATCGTCTTCGTAGTCGAAGTAGCTTTCAACAGAAAGTGACGGCGATGCTTTCAGAGGTCGGTGGCGATCGGTGTACACTGAAGAGCAGGTGCTGGTCGGTGTAGACAGCAGGAGGCAGGATCGGTGAGCACGAGGGAGAAAATCGTAACTATTTCCTCCGGCAGCCGAACGAAGTTCCGCTTCGTGTTCTTGAAAGAGGACTGGCAGAGGAAGAAATCTTGTGAAGGGACTTCAGCCTGAATCCTTGGAGGTTGGTCGTGGCAGAACGATACTTCAGGTTCTGGTCCCGGATGCAGACTCCAATGCGCAGTTGTGGGAGAATGGCTCCTACGGTTGACCCCGACCTCGGAATGGGTTGATTCCACCTCGCCTG
This sequence comes from Amorphophallus konjac, assembly GCA_022559845.1. Classification (NCBI taxonomy): domain Eukaryota; kingdom Viridiplantae; phylum Streptophyta; class Magnoliopsida; order Alismatales; family Araceae; genus Amorphophallus; species Amorphophallus konjac. Next base: position 45,595,562 of record CM040122.1, read on the forward strand.
CGAAGTAGACTGGGAGATCTTTCCAGAGATGTAGGCCACGTCCCCAGATTCACCAGGAGGCAGCCGTGAGCGATGCTGCAACAGGGGCCAAAGTGCAGGTCTGCACAGCTTCAATCTGCTTCAAGAAGTGAGGGGGGAAAGAGGGGGTTTCTTGGTGGAGGGGAGGTGTAGGGGTGACCTTAGGTTGTAAGGGGGTCTTGGAGGGGATGTTCCAAGGTGTGGATGGGGGAGAATGGGGTCTAGAAGGTGGTGTTTGCAGTGGGTGAGAGGGGAGATACGAATTTGGGATGGGTGGGGAAGAGAGAAGGAGAGAATTTGAAAATGGACTAATGTGGTTAGTGGGGCTTTGGGAATGGGAAGAGTTGTGTTGGGGAAGGGAATGGATGCTTGGGATAGTGGGAAGGGTGCATGGGGAAGTGGGTGGGGTAGTTGGGGGTTGGGAGGTGGAGCTAGGATTGGTGGAAGCTCCCTTGGGACTAGGGGGTGGAGTAATGGTGGCTTGGGGAAGTGGAGGGTCTTAAATGAGGTGGGTAGCTAGTGGAGGTGGTTGGGGAAGGGAGGAGAGAGAAGCAAATTCGAAATTGGGGTTGGAGGAGAGAGAAAGAGGGGTGAAATAGAGAGATTAAGAGGGTAATGGGTGGGGAATCTCTCCCCTAGGGTCTCTCACCCAAAAAACTATTGGAATCACTCCACTAACTAAGCTTTGGACTCTCAAATAGCATTTTTCATTGATTGATTCATTAACTCCAAATGAGAGGAGTGGGGGTCCTATATATAGGCAACCCACTCTTTACATTAAGTCCCTGACAAAATAAACAACTACAAATAACCAAGGGGGGGGTGGGGGTGCTAATGGGCCTAGTCCAACAAATGGGGCCCAATAGCTACATTAGACATCATGATGATACCAAAACATAGGAAAATAAGTGCTAGACCTAGGGAAATGACTCAAAGGAAAGCTATAAACTAGATAAGGGGCCTTAATAGCGTGAGGCCCAACTCAACCAGCTCCCGAATGTGAAGAAGTGGACCCGAGCCAAAGGGAGTCGTGGGTGATGCCACCATCAAATCCCCTGGGCCGCGAAGAGCTCGACTCCGTCGAGTAAGGGTCCATCCTGCTAAGGTATCGCTCGAGGAGATCTGGGTCCAATCGCTGTAGGTCCTCCCGACTCACCCATGAGTCTTCCGACGGAGGCCGATCCTTCCACCTGACGAGATAGCGCTCATAGACCTTGCTCCGGGTGGTAGTGACCTGCTCATCCAATATTTGTTCAATGCGATCGCGCTGAGCTCTTTTGGCTAGTGGACTCTCCTCACGGGTGGGCGCTCTCTCAAAGGAGGGAGTAGGCTCAATCTCCTCACTGGGTCTCACCGTGGGACCCTTGTAAGACACTAAGTCGGCAACATTGAATGTAGGACTTACTCCATAATCCTCGGGGAGATCTAACTCATAAGCATTTGCACCGATGCGCCTCAAGACCTGGAAGGGCCCAGTCCCACGTGGCCTCAATTTGGAGTTGGCTCCTGGGGAGAGCCTCTCAGTCCTTACCATCACATAGTCACCCACTTGGAACTCTAAATGACGCCGATGAGAGTCGGCCAACCTTTTATACGCCTCATTTTTCATGCCAATGTGCTTGCGAATTTCTTCATGCAATTCCCTAATATGTTGGGCAAAAGACTCAGCAGAAATGGACACTCTAGCATGATGGGGAAGGGGAATGAGGTCGGAAGGCTTTCTTGGTTTGTACCCATGCACGGCTTCAAATGGACTCATCCCTATTGACTTATTGGTGGAATTGTTGTATGCAAACTCAGCTTGTGGTAAGATGAGATCCCAATTTCCTAGCCGATCCTCAACAAGACACCTAAGGAGGTTCCCTAGACTCCGGTTGACCACTTCAGTTTGGCCATCTGTTTGGGGGTGGTAGGCAGTGGAGAATTTGAGGAGGGTACCCATCATGTGCCAAAGAGTTTTCCAAAAATAGCTAGTGAATTTGACATCCCTATCGGAAACTATGGTCTTGGGTAGCCCATGGAGGCGGACTACTTCATCAAAGAATAACCGGGCTATATGGGATGCATCAGAAGTTTTGTAGCATGGGATGAAGTGGGCCATTTTGGAAAATCTATCAACCACCACATAGATGGAGTCATGCTTCCTAGATGTCTTGGGTAAGCCTAGCACAAAGTCCATACTCAAATCTTGCCATGGTCGGTCGGGAATGGGGAGTGGGGTGTATAGGCCGGTGTTTTGTTTCACCTGTTTGGCCGAAGCACATGTGCGACATTGTCCAACTATTTTGCCTACATCTCTTTTGAGGCTTGGCCAATAAAATTGTTCCTCAACTAAGGCAATAGTCTTGTGGACCCCAAAATGACCGGCTAACCCACCGGCATGTAATTCCCAAACCAAGAAGTCTCGAAGAGATGTCCGAGGAATGCAAAGCCTTGGTCCCTTGAAGAGGAACCCATCCTCTAAAATGAATCCTTCATGCTCCTTGCTAGAATGAGTGGTCAAGTTGGCATAGATTTGCCCAAAGTCGGGACAACTAGGATAATCATCCTTGACCTTGTCAAAGCCAATCACTTCCACTTGGATAGTGGATAACAAGGACATCTTCCTACTAAGGGCATCCGCGGCCTTATTCTCACTCCCGGCCTTGTGTTTGATGACAAAGGTGTAGGATTGTATGAACTCAACCCATCGGGCATGTCGGGCATTCAACTTTTGTTGGGAATTGAGGTATTTGAGTGCCTCATGGTCCGAAAAGATGACAAACTCTTTGGGAAGCAAATAATGTCTCCAATGTCGGAGGGATTGGACCACGGCATAGAACTCCTTGTCATAGGTGGAGTATCTAGTCCTAGCATCACATAGCTTCTCACTAAAGTAGGCGACCGGGTGTCCCTCTTGACTAAGAATCCCTCCTATCCCAATCCCGGATGCATCACAAGTGACCTCAAAAACTTTAGAGAAATCGGGAAGACATAGGATCGGGGCTTGGGTCAACTTTTCCTTAAGCTCAAGGAAGGCTTTAGAGGCGGCTTTGGTCCAAACAAAGGTTCCCTTTTTGAGACAATCAGTTATTGGGCCGGTGATAGTGCTAAACCCCCGAATGAATCTCCTATAGAATGTGGCCAACCCATGGAAACTTCTAACCTCATGAAGGGTGTGAGGTTCCGGCCAATCAATGATAGCTTGGACCTTGTCGGGGTCCATGGAGACTCCTTTGGTTGACACCACATATCCTAGGAAGGTGATGGTAGTGGTCATGAAATGACACTTCCTTAGGTTGGCAAATAAACTCTCTTGCCGGAGGACGGTGCAAACTTTCCTAAGGTGTTCGAGGTGGGATTCATGGGTGTTACTATAGATGAGAATATCATCAAAGTATACCACTAGAAAGTTCCCAATGAAAGGCCTAAGTGCTTCCGTCATAAGACGCATGAAAGTACTTGGGGCATTAGAAAGCCCAAATGGCATGACTAACCACTCAAAGAGACCATCCTTGGTCTTGAAGGCCGTTTTCCACTCATCCCCGGGCCTTATCCTAACTTGATGGTAACCACTCTTGAGATCTATCTTAGAGAAGATGGTGGCTCCGGCTAGCATGTCCAACATGTCATCAAGCCTAGGGATGGGGAACCTATACTTGACGGTAATTTTGTTAATGGCCCGGCTATCCACACACATCCGCCATGATCCATCTTTCTTGGGGGTAAGGAGGGCCGGGACGGCACATGGACTCTTACTAATGCGGATGAAGCCCTTCCTAATGAGTTCCTCTATTTGCCTCCTAAGTTCGGCATGTTCCGTAGGATTGAGGCGATAATGAGGAAGGTTTGGAAGGGTGGCTCCCGGCACTAGATCGATTGCGTGTTGCACATCACGCATGGGAGGGAGTTGATCCGGGAGCTCTTCCGGGAACACATCATGAAATTCTTCCAATAGTTGTTGGATCTCTATGGGATGGGGATTAGAAGGAGTAGGTTCTCCTAAGCATATGACAACCGCACACAAAGGCACCCCTTGAGCAATTTCCTCTTCAAGCTCTTTCCTAGTGATGAGATGAATACCCTTGGTCATCCCCGTGGTCCTACTTTGTTTTGGGGTTTGGATAAGGGCTTGGGTTGGAGGGGTGGAGTTCCCCGAGATTTGTTGAGTGGTGGGGTGTGATCCTTGAGGGAGAGTGTCCCTCTTGGGTATTGGACGAGGTGGGGAAGGGTTAAGACGGATAGTCTTACCCTCATGCTCAAAGGTGCATATGTTGCTTCTTCCTAGAATGGTGGCATCCACATCATAGAGCCAAGGTCTTCCTAAAAGGATGCTACCCACTTCCATAGGTATGATGTCACACCATATTTGGCCATGGTAGGAAGAGAAAGTGAGAGGCACTAGGCATTGGGTGTTGACCGGGATGGAGTTGTTGTTGATCCATGAGACCCGGTATGGACTTGGGTGGGGGGTGGGAGTAAGCCCAAGGAGCTTGACGGTGTCGGGTGACACGGCATTAACACAACTACCACTATCCAAGATCACTTTTCTCACATGGTTTTCTATTTTGATAAAGGTGTGGAAAATTGAAGTCCGTCGCCAATCCTCTTCTTGAGGTTGGGTGAGGGTGCACCTAATGACTCCTAGATGGGAGTTGTTTGAAGGAGTGGAATGATCTAGACCCGACTCTAGACATTGGGCTTCATACTCCTCTTCCCAATCTATTAAGGCTTCATGTTCCTCAATGACACTTTCTTGTTCCTTTTGGGGTTGGACTTCTTCCTCAATAAGCAAGCTAGATAACCCCTTAGATGGACATTGCCCCGCAAAATGACCATACCCATGACACTTATAGCATTGTTGGCGCCCACTTCCCGGGGTGGCTCCTACACTTGGTCCTTTGGGGTTGTCATCCTTCCGTGGGAGAGGGTGACTAGGAGCGGGTTTGTTTGGAGTGATGGGTGGGGGAGGGTTGTAGGACCTTAAAGGGGGATTCCCACTTGGGTTAGGAGCTCTCATGGGGGTGGGTGGAATGGGACGTGGTCCCAAGCCTTTGGGGTCGGTGGGTCGGGGAGGGATAAACCGGGAACTCCTAGAAAATCTTTCCACATCTCTAGCTATTTGGTAAGCTAGCTCAAGGTTATCAACATCCCTCATGAATAATTCCCTCTTGATGTGGCTTTGAAGCCCATTCCTAAAACGGGACAAGGTGACATCCGGATCCTCATGGACTCCACACTTTAGAAGGTAGGAGTCGAATTTTTCAATGTACTCTACCACGGTCTTTCCTTCTTGGGTGAGGCTTTGCCATTCATCTAGGAGCATTTGGTGGTAGGTTCGGGGGAGGTATTTGTTCCTAAGTTGGTTCTTCATATCCGCCCAAGTGTCAATAGGCTCATCCCTCCTAATTCGTCTTAGACCTTCTTGATTTAGCCAATAAGTTTTGGCCAACTTAGTGAGATGCATCTTAGCCAATCTTACTCTCCTTTGGTCGGACATGGGGTACCATTCAAAGTATTGGTCCATGGCGGTCTCCCATTCTAGGTAAACACTAGGTTCATGTGAACCGTCAAAGTTTGGGGCCTCTACCTTGATCATCCTTAAAAGGGGGTCATCCGGATCATCCCGTGGACGCCGGTCATTATTTTGATGGAGACGAGGCCTCTCATAATCATAGTAAGGGTCATAGTCCATTTCTTCCCTATAAAATTCAGCATGTGGGTAATGGGCTCTTGGGCCGTTGTTCCTTGGGTGGAACTCATCTCTATGTGGCTCTACATGTGGAGGGCGGGCTCTTGGACCTTGGTTCCTTTGGGGAAAACCATTCCTATGAAACTCACCATGTGGTGGAGGGACTCTTGGTTCATTGATTCTTGGGTGAGGATCTTCCCTATGAAGCTCATCATGGGGAGGGGGAATTCTAGGTTCATTGTTCCTTGGGTGGAACCCTTGATCTTCTAACCTCGCAATTCGATTGGTAAGGGACTCTAGTTGAGCAAGGATGGTGGTGAGGGCAGTCTCTACCCTATCTTGAGGTTCCTCCCTAGGAGCATCTTGGTTGAGTTGGTGAGGATTGGGATCCATTGGTGGAACCGATGACGATGAACCGGGTTGATAGCTAGCACCACTACGGGTGGACATGCAAGACAAAGGGCCAAAGTGGTGGACACACAATGCAAAGGTCCTAGGACTTAGACTTGATAGAGACAAGTCAAGGACTTGCTCTGATACCACTTGATGTGACACAACCTCGGACTTAGTCAAACAAGCACTTTAAGCATCCAAATGGGCCTTAACGGGCCGCCGCTCTCTCGTTGCACTCGGTTCCCGAAGTGACTATGTGATACCAAGAGTGACTTATGGGAATGGGCCCTTGCTGGTAGAGGGCCAGCAAGGCCAAGACTTGACTCCCCAAGGTAGATTGCCCAATTCAATTGGGGCCGACAAAGTGCACGCGGGCACCGGTTCACAATAACCCACGGCGATCACTCTAAGTCATGGACTTGAGGATCGGGCGCTCCTCACGAATTCAGCGATGCATGATTCAAATATTGGTAGAGCTACACTAAGTGAGCAAGGAAGAGACACTTACTCGACCGGTTTGAAGAAACCGGTCCCGGTCGGAGACGAGGGCGAGCGGGGAGGCGGTGGTTCCCCACACGCCGCGGCGGTGTCGCTTGAACGGCCCGAACCACTTACAAAACTACTCCTCACGCAGGAGGGGGTTCTTGGGGTAGGGGTTAAGATAATACACTCAAACACTACCACCACGCAGGGTGGAGCCTTCAGCCGGCCAAGCGGGGAGGGGAGGATTGACCGAAATGAAGAGAAGTGATAACTATAAAGCTTGCAGCTGTGATCTGAGTTCTGGACAGGAGGTCGCCGTACTAGCTGCTTCGGACCCGTACGAGCTTCAAATTGATTGCGATCACCTTCTGTGGTTTCCTGACTTGGGAGGGAGGATACCAGAATTTTTGGGGCCGCTCAGGAGGACGGCGGTGGTCGCACCAGCAGCAGGAAGGGGTCTCCTCGGTCTGGCCGCAGGCTCTGTCTGGATGGAAGCAGCAAGTTGCAGAGGTCGCTGTACGCCTTCCCGAGCTCTGATCAGCACGAGACCAGCGGCATCGTCTTCGTAGTCGAAGTAGCTTTCAACAGAAAGTGACGGCGATGCTTTCAGAGGTCGGTGGCAATCGGTGTACACTGAAGAGCAGGTGCTGGTCGGTGTAGACAGCAGGAGGCAGGATCGGTGAGCACGAGGGAGAAAATCGTAACTATTTCCTCCGGCAGCCGAACGAAGTTCCGCTTCGTGTTCTTGAAAGAGGACTGGCAGAGGAAGAAATCTTGTGAAGGGACTTCAGCCTGAATCCTTGGAGGTTGGTCGTGGCAGAACGATACTTCAGGTTCTGGTCCCGGATGCAGACTCCAATGCGCAGTTGTGGGAGAATGGCTCCTACGGTTGACCCCGACCTCGGAATGGGTTGATTCCACCTCGCCTGCGAAGTAGACTGGGAGATCTTTCCAGAGATGTAGGCCACGTCCCCAGATTCACCAGGTGGCAGCCGTGAGCGATGCTGCAACAGGGGCCAAAGTGCAGGTCTGCACAGCTTCAATCTGCTTCAAGAAGTGAGGGGGGAAAGAGGGGGTTTCTTGGTGGAGGGGAGGTGTAGGGGTGACCTTAGGTTGTAAGGGGGTCTTGGAGGGGATGTTCCAAGGTGTGGATGGGGGAGAATGGGGTCTAGAAGGTGGTGTTTGCAGTGGGTGAGAGGGGAGATACGAATTTGGGATGGGTGGGGAAGAGAGAAGGAGAGAATTTGAAAATGGACTAATGTGGTTAGTGGGGCTTTGGGAATGGGAAGAGTTGTGTTGGGGAAGGGAATGGATGCTTGGGATAGTGGGAAGGGTGCATGGGGAAGTGGGTGGGGTAGTTGGGGGTTGGGAGGTGGAGCTAGGATTGGTGGAAGCTCCCTTGGGACTAGGGGGTGGAGTAATGGTGGCTTGGGGAAGTGGAGGGTCTTAAATGAGGTGGGTAGCTAGTGGAGGTGGTTGGGGAAGGGAGGAGAGAGAAGCAAATTCGAAATTGGGGTTGGAGGAGAGAGAAAGAGGGGTGAAATAGAGAGATTAAGAGGGTAATGGGTGGGGAATCTCTCCCCTAGGGTCTCTCACCCAAAAAACTATTGGAATCACTCCACTAACTAAGCTTTGGACTCTCAAATAGCATTTTTCATTGATTGATTCATTAACTCCAAATGAGAGGAGTGGGGGTCCTATATATAGGCAACCCACTCTTTACATTAAGTCCCTGACAAAATAATCAACTACAAATAACCAAGGGGGGGGTGGGGGTGCTAATGGGCCTAGTCCAACAAATGGGGCCCAATAGCTACATTAGACATCATGATGATACCAAAACATAGGAAAATAAGTGCTAGACCTAGGGAAATGACTCAAAGGAAAGCTATAAACTAGATAAGGGGCCTTAATAGCGTGAGGCCCAACTCAACCAGCTCCCGAATGTGAAGAAGTGGACCCGAGCCAAAGGGAGTCGTGGGTGATGCCACCATCAGGAACCCAATTTGGGCCTTAAGTGCCTTAATGACCCATTTAAAACCAAATGACCCAATATGAAGTAGCACCCTTAAGTGGACCTAAACCATGATACCTAGTAATGGACTCTTCCTAAAAATGTGGCCCAATGGCTTAATGAAGCCTTACAAAGAGAGCCCAAATGAAAGAAATCAAAAATTACACACGTTCAAGCCAATACAACCCATAATACACACCTATACAAGCTAATACACACTAATACTCATCCCATAAGCTCATGATGTCCTCATCAATTCTCCCCGGGTGGGAGAAACTCGACCCCGTCGAGTAGGGGTATGGATGCTCGAGTACTCCGGCGGATCCGTCACCGTGCCAAGTAACGCGGGTACGCTCCACTCCAAGTGATCGTCACCTGCTCATTCCATATATACTCGATATGCGTAAGCTGCCATAGGCTAGAGGTGGACACTCCGGGTGGGGCACTCTCAAAGGGAAGGAAGCAGCTCAAAGACTCACTAGGAATCACCGCTGAGTCCCTATAAGTGACTGATCCGGGTATAGATGTGGAACCGATCCCATACTCATCGAGTGAGTCTACTCGCCTCTTACTCATAAGAGAACGACAACGAGCTTGCACAAGACACATGCAGACTCACCATGCACTGACGCACGAATGCAAACCACACAACAATCGACTCAAAACACACCACACAAACAAACCACACAAGAAAACACACTGACTCAACTATGACCCTAGACACACCTAATGTTAGTCCGACCCGTACATGGGTGACGGCGGACCAGGACACCCGAATATGTGCCATGCATGCATGTTGTGCAACTGGGAATGGATGGCATGTGGAACACCTATACGTCGGGTGTGGTTATGCGTGGACGGCCTTTCGAATGTGGGCGACTCGGGTGGTTTAGAAGGGCCGGGTGTAGGTGGGTCGGGATTGGTGGATGTAGATGGCCCATCCCGAGGGGAAGGGGCGTAAAAGTGGGCTTCCTTGAAGAAGGGGAGTACGGGTGGTAACTCGGGAAGCCTAATAGTGAAGGGGTCAAAAGGGTCAAAAAACGTATGACCCCTTGTGGTGGGTTCCAACATGACATGGTCCCAATCGTGAAATTCTTGAAGAGGTGAATGGTCACCTTCATCCGCCATAGTGAACGGGACGATGGTCATGTGAAGAAAATAAACTTCCTCCCTTGGGCAAAAGGGAATGAAGTCGGACTCGGCCGGCATCGGGAGGAGTAGAAGAATCTCCGTGGTGACACACCCCACGGTGCACACGGAGGTAATGGATCCTAAGGCCGGATGGGTGAAGCTAAGACTAGCGGGTTGGTCAAAGCCTCAGGCCAAAAGATGCGTCAACTCCCATTGTGAATCTAATCCCATAATAAGGTCATCCAAAGTATCGACATGGTGACTAGACCGAAAAGTTATGTGGTAGGAGTTGATGGACACCAAAGGTAGGGTAGGGTCCATAGACGGGTAAGGGAGTGGAACCAAGCCATCCTTGAGCCAACTAAGAAGCGGCTCGACTATGTATAATGTACCCGTTAGAAATACGGGTGGCTCGGGATGAGGTGGCTCCAAGCGCGAATCCGAAGGTGGAGTGGGCCGCCACCCCTGGACATACGGGGTCCCTAAGGGTGATCTTACCGGGTAGGTATGGTGGGCATAAGGTGCAAGTCCTCTTGTCCCAGTCAAGATTGGCCCTTCTCTCTCCTAACCACTTTTGCCCTAAAATGATGCATGAACCAGCAAGTGTGCCGATCCTGCACCATGCGCCATCGGTGTAGAGAACAGAGCCGATCCTCTTATAGAACTCAACACAAGCAAAATCACCATCGCGGACAATCTTGCCTGTCTTGGAGAGAGACTCCACGATGTCAAGAGAAACCCAATTATCCGACTCCCTATCGGTGAAATGGAGTTCCGTTGTGGACCCGTTGGGTAGAGCGGCTTTCATAATGAGAGGGGCAAAACCAAAGGCTCGGTCCATGAGGACATTCATTTTGGCCACAAAAGTTGACCACTCGGACGTATGGTCTTGGGGATCGGCCATGGGTAGTGGACATGGACATGCATACACACGGTGACAAGACACTAGACCGACTATGCAAGTTTGGAATGCATGCACACTAAGGACCCTAGACGTAAACCAAGACTCGGTACGTGGCGGAGATAACCGATCCGAAGATCACTCGCACAAGTGTGCGGCCTTCCCGATAGGCATGGCCTAACGTTCGGACAACACCTTTTGATATACCGAGTAAAGGGATGCAATGCGAAAAGACACTCTTTTTTGTGTTCTAAAATAATGATGATCCTAGACTCGACTTAAACCGACTAATGACTCGATGTAAATGACACTCTTTTTTTTTCTTTTTGACACCCTAGACTCAAACTCGCTCTGATACCAAATTGATGCGGGACGATACCACGGACACGACAAGCTCGTGACTGCCCCTTAACGAGGGAAGCGTCGGATGTGCGCGGTTGAGAAATCGGCTGTGAGCTAGGGTGGTCGGCTCTCACTTGTGCCCAGATCGGGTCACGGGACGGTAACGCTCTCTCTCGCAGCAGCGGTGATATAAATAGAAAGTGAGCTAATTATCCTATCATGCTCTCTAGCAGTGGCATAAGCAAGCATATATGAAAATTAAGCAAAATACCAAGTAAGGGAGCGAATGTGATACCTCCACGCGCTTGGCGTGGGGACGACGGGCCCGGCCGAACTCGTGCTCCCGGGACAGTTAATACATGAATATTACAGCAATGGAAATATGCCCACTCCACGCAGGGAGGTAAAGGGTGACACAATGGGCCCGGGAGGGCCGAATTCGGGATGACGGGCAGCTTCGTGTGTTGATTCGGCTACACGCATGATCACGACCGTGGGGCCCACGTGCTGTCTGGAGGGGCCGTGTGGGACCCGGTGGTGCCGCTGTAGTGTGGACACTTAGGGAAGTGTTCCCTGGGCTGGCGGCACACCGGAACGTCGCCCGGGGGTCGAGCGGTTCCGATCGGCACCCGTCGGGTTTGCTGTCCACAGACTGGTGGTTGTTGTTTTGCAGCGCGCGCTCCGGCGAGAATGGACGTTGCGATCAGCCCCGACGTCGGATCGACACGAGACTGACGCCGTTGGAAAGTTAGCTTGAAGTTATTCAACCTAGGCATAAAGATCTGGCTTGGATCTGCTCGGATCTTGACTTATGGAATTTTCAATCTTCTGTTGTACAGTTCCTGAAATCACAGGTCAGCAGAGAACTTCCCTATGGATTACCTTTGACCGTGAGGGAGACGTTCGAATCAGGGGTTGTGTTCTTTAACAAAGTTGTTGCAATTTGAGCTGGGAAGACCGAAAAAGTGGTTTAGACCCGTTTGGATGTATCTATAATTTTCTGTGATTTGTTTAGTGGACAAAGGTCGGATCTGGGATCAGGGGGACAGAACTGTAGCTGGGACGGAGAACGATTTTTAGAAAATATGAAATGGACGAAACAAAAATTGAGAAAAATTGTGGATGAGGGGGTGGACGGGTGTAACCTCCAGTAAAATTGGGCTAACCAAAATAAATCAAAAAGTGGACCTAAGACATGAAACTCAGGGCTACTGTCACTGTAGATAGTGACAAAACAGATCTGAGATTGAGAGTTGAATGAAATCGTAAGGATATGAAACGGTGGATTTTGAACCTCAATTTTTTTGTGGAGAAGGGGCTAGAAGATAGGAACCAACCCTCAAAATTTCAACTCGATCAGAACTCGTGGCTGGCTTCAAGAATTCTTGAACTACACCTCTGTCCAGTAGGACAGAAACTTGATGACGATTCCACGGCTGCTCGAAGGCGGCACGAACGGCGGCGGCGGCGGCACAGACGATCACCGGAGGTTGAGAGGGGATGATAGAAGAGGGATACACTCTAGATCTGGGGTTGGGGAAGGAAGAACAGCAAGGGAGGAGAGAGGGGCGCACCAAGCTCCTTGAACACTCACAAAAATTCTGATTTTTCCATTCATTAATTCTCATGAAAATACAACATTATATATGACTCCACTCAAATCTAATGTGGACCCTTGGATCAAGGGTTGGGGATTGAATGGCTGAGATGAAGTGTGAATAACACATCAAATACAATTTTTTAATCAAACTTGACCATCTCCATTCAACCTTAGACTAATTCCATTCCAACTTCACCTAAATCACACCTAACTAGCCTAATAAGGCCAAAAGAGAGGGCGCCCCCCTTCATGGGCCAAGGGCCATTCATGGGCCAAGAGCCACCCAATATATCATGCTAGTCATGGGCCATTCCCACTTAGATGGCCCATGGGAGAGTGGAACCCAATTTGGGCCTTAAGTGCCTTAATGACCCATTTAAAACTAAATGACCCAATATGAAGTAGCACCCTTAAGTGAACCTAAACCATGATACCTAGTAATGGACTCTTCCTAGAAATGTGGCCCAATGGCTTAATGAAGCCTTACAAAGAGAGCCCAAATGAAAGAAATTAAAAATTACACACTTTCAAGCCAATACAACCCATAATACACACCTATACAAGCTAATACACACTAATACTCATCCCATAAGCTCATGATGTCCTCATCAGAGGGGCCTTCAGCGGGCCAAGCGGGGAGGGGAACTTGAGAGAGGAACACCAAAGATGGGAGGTCGCCGGTTCTGTCCACGTTCTGTGGGTGCTGACAGATGATCGAAGAAATGGTTGCTGCGACTGATGTCAAATTTTGTTGGGGATGAAACAACCTGGAAAATCTTCGTAGGAGGCCAGGGAAGTCGTCCAAATTTTTTTGATTTCTTTTGGCGCAGACGCTGGTCTGGGTGGAGGCCCGAGCAGGGAGGCAGATTCTTGGACTGGCAGCTTTTGACGGCCAACAGCAGGTTGCAGAGGATGCCTTGTCAGCTCCCGAACTCGGAATCAAGCACCGCTGGAGTTTTTGGAATCGTGGACGAGTCCTCTTTGCATAAAAACTGACGGGAAAGCCAAACGATGCTAGAGATGACCAGGGGACTCTGAACACTAATGACAGGTCGATGCAGGCTGTGGGAAGCTGAACCGCGTATCTGAGGGAGAAAATTGATAACTATGGCCCACGGACGTCGATAGAAGTTCCACTTCTTGATTATGAAAGTAGACAGGAAGAGGAACAACTTTCCAGAAGAACTTGTGGCCTGAATCGTTTAAGGCTCATCGTGGCAGAGCTTCTACTATGGCTCAGGTGCTCAGCAGGGGCAGCTCTGCGCAGTTGTAGCCGAACGGATCTCCCGGTCAGCTCAGAGCTCGGAAGGGGACGAGACCACCGCCGTTGCGAAGAAGACAGGTAGACGCTTCCGTGGATACCTTTTGGGCCTTCAGATTCTCTGGGATGTGGTCAGGGTCGCCTCTGCAAACTGCTACTCTTCTGCTGCCAGTGAAATGAAAACTGGAGGTTGAAGATGGTGGGGGGAAATGGGGTATATGAGAGGGGAAATGGAGGTGGATGAGTGTGGGGAGAACCCTGACTATGAGGGGGTCTAGGAGGGGGTGTTCCAACGTGTGGGAGGGGAAGAATAGGGTCTAGAAGGGGGTCTAACAGGTGGTGGGAGGAGGAGCTATGAATTTGGGCTTGGAGGGAGAAGGAGGAAGGTGGGAGGGCACAAGTGGGCATGTGAGTTTGAATTTCCTTTAATGTGCGGTGGTCAATGGTGGTCTTGGGGATGGGAAGAGGTGCCTTGGGAAGGTGGAGGGCTGCTTTGGGTAGTGGGATGGGTGCTTGGGGAAGTGTGTGGGGTAGTTGGGGGTTGGGAGGTGGAGCTAGGATTGGTGGAAGCTCTCTTGGGACTAGGGGGTGGAGTAATGGGATGTGTGGGAAAGGGGAGTGGTCTTTAATGGGGGTAGGTGGGAGAGTGGTGGTTGGGAAGGGAGGAGAGAGAAAATTTTCGAAATTGGGTGTGGAGGAGAGAGAAAGGGGAGTGAAAAAGAGAGATTAAGAGAGGGATGGGTGGGGAATCTCTCCCCTAGGGTCTCTCACCCAAAAAATGGAATCTCTCCACTAGATAAGAAGTGTAAACTCTCAAAATGGTAAGTTTTTCATTCATTGATTCATTAGTTCAAATGGAGGAAATGGGGTCCTATATATAGGCAACCCACATTTCTACAAAAGACCTTGACTCTTAACACAATGACAAATAACCAAGGGAAGGGGGGGTGCCCTTGGGCCAAGCCCAATGAATTGGGCCCATAAACTAATCTATCAACATAATGACACTTAACCTAGGTAAATGACTCATTAACCTAGGTACAAGACTCAAATAAAAGGAAAATTACATAATTATGACTCAAAGAAAATATGAAAGTTATATGAATTGACTTAGAAAAATGTGACGGATGTAATGGAACCATGCTGGCGGGCAACCGGGGCTTTGAAAATATATGGGGCGAGAGATGCCCCCATCATACTCCCGGGGTGCGGAGAACTCGACTCCGTCGAGTAAGAGTCCTTCCCTCCTCGAAGGGTGTAGAAGTGGTATCGCCCACAAGTCTTCCGAACGAGACCGATCCATCACCTGCCGAGATAGCGCTCGTATACCTTGCTCCTGGTGGTAGTGACATGTTCACCCAATATTCATTCAATGCACTCACGCTGGGCTCTCTTGGCTGGTGGTCTCTCCTCTCGGGTGGGTGCTCTCTCAACAGGAGGAATAGGCTCAATATTCTCACTGGGTACCACCGGGGGCCCCTTATATGGCACTAGGTCGGCTACATTGAATGTGGGACTTACTCCATACTCCTCGGGAAGATCTAACTCATAGGCATTAGTGCCAAGGCGTCTCAAAATCCGGAAGGGACTAGCCCCATGATGCCTCAACTTAGAGATGGCTCTCGGGGGGAGCCTCCTCGTCCTCACCATCACAAAGTTACCCACGTGGAATTCTTGGTGCCGTCGATGAGAGTTGGCTTACCTTTTATGAGTCTCATTCTTTTTGCTTATGTGCTTGCTAAGATTTTCATGTAATTTTGTGAATGCTGACATTCTAGGGGTGATGGGTGGACCTGGGCAACCAAAAGTAGACCAATCATGCTTTGATGCCAAAAAGACTTTGATGGAATTTGGAGGGCCGGGGCAACCATATGTGGACTTATCATGCAATGTTGTCATGTAGACTTTGGTGGGCCTAGGTGGGCCGGGGCACCCGTAGGTGAACCTATCATGCAAAGTGGTGATGAATGTAGGGGGACCCGGACATCCGTAGATGCTTTTGACATGCTTAAGACCCATGATAAATGAAGGTGGACCAATACATTCGAATATGGGCCACTCATGCTTTCTACTTGACATGTGGGTGGTAAGCCTAGACACATGCATGTTTTTCCTAAGGGTGACTTCCATGTGTATAGGTGTGGGACAACCTTTGAACTCCCATTGGAAAGGATCGAACGGATCTAAGAATGTGGTCATCATGGGGTGGAGCACAACCTCATTACCTAGGGATATGTGGCCCAAGGTCATGGCTCCCAAGGTGTAACCCAGGTCTAGGATGGAGTGGATTGGGTCAAACATGGTGAGTTGGTGTAAGGAAAGGTGGGTGGTGGATAAAGTGTTTGGGTCACACGAGTCTCTTGACTCTCATTGGAATGGATCATATGGATCATAAAATGGGTTACCTAGGGGGAGGAACTCCATGTCCTCAAGATCCTCAAAAGGTGCTAAGTCATCCTTCTCCATGATAGTTGGGCCAATGTTCTTGGCAAGTGGGTCGGCCATGAGTGGAGGGCTTGGCTTTCTACCCGAGATAAGAAGCTCTAAATCGATGAGAAGGTTGGGCTCATCGGGTGTAGGGAGGAATAGAAGGAGGTCGCTAGTGTAGCAACCAATGGTGCAAACCGAGGTGATAGACCCTATGCATAGGTGTAGGAGGCTAAGGCTCCTAGGTTGTTCGACCATAGGGGTCAACATGCTAGTCATCTCTAATTGCCATGCTATGCCCTTGAGAAGGTCCTCTAAGGTTTCCACTTGGTAGGAGTTTTGGATTATGGTGTGATAAGAGGAGATGGGCACTATGGGATGGTTTTCCTTCATGGGTGGGAAATTGTGGTCCATGATCTTTCTTATTAGGCTCTCCTTTAGCCAACTAACAAGGGGTTCTCCTAAGATGAGCTTGGTCCCAACTAGAGAGGGTGATGTAAGGGGAAGGCCATCATGTGATGTTTCTTTTTCAACTTGGACTTAGGTTTCCTCCAAGGTGGGGAGTGGGTTTAGAGTGTTCTCAACTATTGAATCGAGTATGAGTTCTTCTACCAAGGTGGTGAGAGGGTCTTTTGGGGTGATGAGGGTTGGTGTGTGGTGCTCCCGGGGTGGAGGGTAAAGGGAAACTTGGATTGGTAGGGTGGGGTTTAGGAGTGGAAGTAGTGGAGGCCTATGTTGGGGTAGGATTGGGGTTGGAAGTGGAAGGTGGGTTGGGTGACGAGATTTGGGTTGATGGGTTTTGAGGGGGGTACCTCTTTTTGGGGATGATGGAGGGGTAGTGGTGGGGACCAAGGGGAGATGTGGGGTATGGGTTTGGTGAGAGATTGTGGAAGGGGGTTTTGGTTGGAGTGCGGGGACCCTTAGGGGATTTGGTGTAGAGGTGGATGCTTGGTTTATTTGGGCCTTAAGGGAGAGGACTTGGTCGCGAAGTGTAGTTATGATGGTTGAGAAGTGATTTGTTGGGAGTGGTGGGGGAGGAGGCCTAAAGGTGATATCAAGTTGGTCGGATGGGGATGGAGGAGTGGTAGTGCACCTCAGGCTAGGGGTGTTAGAGTAGAAGGGGTGGGAATATTTGGGGATGTAGATTTTTCTAAGTTCTTTCTTCATATCATCCCATGAGGAAATGGGTTCTTGTTTCCTAACGTCCCTTAAGCCCACTATGTTCCTCCATTTTTGCTTGGCTTGACCCCGAAATTGCCCCATGGCAACGCGGACTCTTGCGGGTCCATAAACCATAGTTCTCTCAAAGTGTTTTTCCATGGTGACCTCCCACTTTAGGTAGGCACTATAGCATGATCCATCGAAGAGGAGATCCTCAAAAGAGATTATGTCAAATGGAGGGTTGATCGGTCCCTTATGGGGGGTCGAGTGGGATGAATGTGACCAAAGAGAGGTAGCCATGTTGATGAATGCAAATGTGCCCAAGGACTAGACTTAGTAGAGATAAGTCTAAAACTTGCTCTGATATCAATTGATGTGACATAACCTAGGACTTAAACAAACAAGCACAATCGCAATCAAACGGACCGATGTCGGCGACCGCTCACCCGATGCTCACCAAGACCCGGGGTAACTTGGCAATGCCAAGTGGAGGTTGTGTGGGCTGGGCCCTTGCTGGTAGAGGACCAGCAAGGCCTAAGTTGATTCCCAAGGGTAATGGCAGCCCAATTGAAGGGAGACGACGTCGTGCCGAGGGCACGGGTTCCACTCTTTTCCCACGGTGATCACTTATAGCAAAGGAGCTTAAGGATCGGGCTCTCATTCACGGCCAGCGGAGTTTATGAACTAATATTGAAAGAACAAGCACAAATTAGAGTAAAGTTTGGAGCACTTACTCGATCGGTTTAAAGAAACCGGTCCCGCTCGGAGACGAGGGCGAGCGGGGAGGCGGGTGGATCCCCACACGGCACGTTGGGGTAGCTTGACCTGTCCAAATGATTACAATACTACACCTCTCGCAGGAGGGGGATCTTGGGGTGGGGGTTAAGTGATATTACAACTAAAACTACCTCCACATAGGGAGGGGCCTTCAGCCGGCCAAGCGGGGAGGGGAACTTGAGAGAGGAACACCGAAGATGGGAGGTCGCCAGTTCTGTCCACGATCTGTGGGTGCTGACAGATGATCGAAGAAATGGTTGCTGCGACTGATGTCGAATTTTGTTGGGGATGAAATAACCTGGAAAATCTTCGTAGGAGGCCAGGGAAGTCGTCCAAATTTTTTCGATTTCTTCTGGCACAGACGCTGGTCTGGGTGGAGGCCCGAGCAGGGAGGCAGATTCTTGGACTGGCAGCTTCTGGCGGCCAACAGCAGGTTGCAGATGATGCCTTGTCAGCTCCCGAACTCAGAATCAAGCACCGCTGGAGTTTTTGGAATCATGGACGAGTTCTCTTCGCAGAACAACTGACGGGAAAGCCAAACGATGCCAGAGAAGACTAGGGGACTCTGAACACTGATGATAGGTCGGTGCAGGCTGTGGGAAGCTGAACCGCGTACCCGAGGAAGAAAAATGATAACTATGGCCCACGAACGTCGATAGAAGTTCCACTTCTTGATTCTGAAAGTAGACAGGAAGAGGAACAACTTTGCAGAAGAACTTGTGGCCTGAATCTTCCAAGGTTCGTCGTGGCAGAGCTTCTACTATGGCTCAGGTGCTCAGCAGGGGCAGCTCTGCGCAGTTGTAGGAGAACGGATCTCCCGCTCAGCTCAAAGCTCGAAAGGGGACGAGACCACCGCCGTTGCGAAGAAGACAGGTAGACGCTTCCGTGGATACCTTTTGGACCTTCAGATTCTCTGGGATGTGGTCAGGGTTGCCTCTGCAAGCTGCTACTCTTCTACTGCCAGCGAACTAAAAACTGGAGGTTGAAGATGGGGGGGAAATGGGGTATATTGGAGGGGAAATGGAGGTGGATGAGTGTGGGGAGAACCCTGGCTGTGAGGGGGTCTAGGAGGGGGTGTTCCAAGGTGTGGGAGGGGAAGAATAGGGTCTGGAAGGGGGTCTAACAGGTGGTGGGAGAAGGAGCTACGAATTTGGGCTTGGAGGGAGAAGGAGGAAGGTGGGGGGGCACAAGTGGGTGGAGGGCATGTGAGTTTGAATTTCCTTTAATGTGGGGTGGTCAATGGTGGTCTTGGGGATGGGAAGAGGTGCCTTGGGAAGGTGGAGGGCTGCTTTGGGTAGTGGGAAGGGTGCTTGGGGAAGTGGGTGGGGTAGTTTGGGGGTTGGGAGGTGGAGCTAGGATTGGTGGAAGCTCTCTTGGGACTAGGGGGTGGAGTAATGGGATGTGTGGAGAAGGGGAGTGGTCTTTAATGGGGGTAGGTGGGAGAGTGGTGGTTGGGAAGGGAGGAGAGAGAAAATTTTCGAAATTGGGTGTGGAGGCGAGAGAAAGGGGAGTGAAAAAGAGAGATTAAGAGAGGGATGGGTGGGGAATCTCTCCCCTAGGGTCTCTCACCCAAAAAATGGAATCTCTCCACTAGATAAGAAGTGTAAACTCTCAAAATGGCAAGTTTTTCATTCATTGATTCATTAGTTCAAATGGAGGAAATGGGGTCCTATATATAGGCAACCCACATTTCTACAAAAGACCTTGACTCTTAACACAATGACAAATAACCAAGGGAAGGGGGGGTGCCCTTGGGCCAAGCCCAATGAATTGGGCCCATAAACTAATCTATCAACATAATGACACTTAACCTAGGAAAATGACTCATTAACCTAGGTACAAGACTCAAACAAAAGGAAAATTACATAATTATGACTCAAAGAAAATATGAAAGTTACATGAATTGACTTAGAAAAATGTGACGGATGTAATGGAACCATGCTGGCGGGCAACCGGGGCTTTGAAAATATATGGGGCGAGAGATGCCCCCATCACTATGTGCACACTCAAGCACCAAAGCATTAGTGCATGAGGAATGAATTCAACATTTCTTCAATGAACATGTGCACACAAAGCTCAAAGTATGAACATCATGCGAACGCAGTCAAACTCCCCCTGATTAAGTGTATTTTATACAATGAATGCTGAGAACACATTTTTGTGCATTTTGCTTGAGAAACAGATATGTAGTGCACCCCAAGAATCACTATCATAGGCATCATGTACAACATAATTTTCAGAAGATTTCAATCAAGCGCAGACAGATTAGCATGAAATGCACTATTTAAAACACACAATGTCATATGACAAAATTTAAAGAGAGTTTGCAGAATTGACCTGAATAGTGTAGGGTCTTGGGGGTTTCATTCTTGAGTGCCTTGGATTATTACCCCTTTTATTCCATTCCAAGACACACCTGCAATAATTGGATTATTTTGATCCAGCAAGAACCCAAGCAGTCTTGGGTCCTGTTTTACCCCCAACAGGCATTTTAAATAATCTCTTGGCTTGATGATCATCAAATTCCATTAGAGAGCAGTTATTCATAAAATGTCTGAATTTTCCATAGTATTTACATGAAACAACAGAATTTTTAATCTTATTGTGCACATTAGTATGAACATGAAACCTATGTGCATGAGCATGAAATTTTCTGTTGTTAACATGAACAATTTGTCTCTTATTTTCGGGTAACCAACAGTTTGCTGATTTATGACCTGGCTTACCACAGTTGAAACATGACAAGTTCATTCTTATGAAGCTCCTATCAAATGCATGTCCTTTTACAGGGAATTTAGCAAATTTGGATTTAACAGAGTTTCTCTGAGCATGCCAACAGTCCTTGACTGTATGGCCATGCTTTCCACATTCGAAACACCCAATGTGCTTTCTCTTAGAACCAAAATTATTTCTTTCAAAAACATTTTTATTATCATGGAAATTAGCAAATTTAGAATGAAATTTCTTCCCCTAAATGTGCCAACATTGAGTAGCAATGTGGCCCAGTTTGCCGCAATGAAAATATTGAATGTTCTTCTTATGATTTGCATGATTTTTAGCATGAACATTCCTATCATGCAATTTTCTAGCATTGAGATCATCCTGTTTCTTTAGTCTACAATTATGCATAAGATGACCAATTCTGTGACAGTAAAAATATTGAATCCTTTTATTCTGAGCTAAAGAAGATTTCTTAACCTGAGAATTCCTAACATGAATTCTGTTAAGTTTCAGATCATCCTTCTTCATCACAAAACAATCAGCCATCTCATGACCAAATTTCCCACAGTAGAAGCAATTAACATACTTAGCATTAGATTTATTGTTAACCTGAACTCTCTCAGTATGTTGATTATTCTTTTTATTTTTCAGTGGTTTTTGATTCTCAGTCGCAGTAGATTGTTTTGGAGATTGTCTTGAAGTTCCTTCTACTTCAGAGCTTCGAATAAAAGTGGTATACAGCTGATTTCTCTTGGCTTGTTTAATTTCAGTAATGTTGCCTGTCCCTTTTCTTTGACCACTTACATTATCTTTCAGAGGCATTTTCATTTTCCCTTTATCCTTCACAGATTCAGACATGGCATTTTTTAGATCATGGATTTCAGACTTTAGAGAAATAATGTCAACCTCATAACAAGCAATGTCAGATTCACAGCTGATAACCTATTGATGTAAGACATCATTCAGACTTTTGAGTGTATTAATTTCCTGTTTCAATTGATGTAAGACATCATTCAGACTTTTGAGTGTATTAATTTCCTGTTTCAATTTTTGTTTAGAGTCATTCTCAACACACTTTCCCTTTTCAATAGTTAACCATTTTTCTCCCATAACAATATTTAAGACCATGAGCTTTTTGTTTTAATCCTTCAAAATTTTCATTTCTTCCATCATTCTTTCATTTTCTTTTATTAGTTATTCATTTTGAACTCGCTCATTTTGTAAGATTGGATCACCATTAATTAAGCTCAGTTTTTCTTCCAGTTCAGAGATCTTATCTGTGAGTTTCTGATTTTTATTTCCAAATAAAGAAATTTGTTCCTTACTCATATTAACATCAGCTAAGCATATATCATGAGATTTCCTCAGTTTTTGACAGTTTTCACAAGGAGCATTCGAATTAATCTGATCACATTTCTTTTTCAACTTTTTATTTTCAGATTTTAATTTCCTACATCTATCAGTAAGTTCTTCATTTATATTCCATAAATCATCAAGCGAAATCTCTTCGGATCCAGAGCTTACCTTGGATGACGTTTCCTCCTGTTGATCAGAGTTGTGATCACCCCGGTTGGCCATCAAGCATTGATCTTCTTGCTCCCCATTTGTAGCAGTTATTCTATCCAATATTTCCTTTCCAGAAGTACACCTGAGAACAAAAGGAAATCTATCAGTATTAACTACAGCTTTCAAAATATTAAGAACTGTGACATTATCACTGTTCTTTACTCTGTCCTCTCTAGACCACTTGGTCTCATCATGAGGTAATTGGTGTGGGCCTTTTGAAACCAAACTCCATAGATTAGGGTCAATGGAATTTATATAAACGCATAGGCCGCCTAACCAATTACTAAAATTAGAACCATCAAACGCAAACGGACGAGCCATTAAGATAGATAGCAAATAGATTCAACGCATAAAGCAATCGATAAGAGATGCACCAAAAGTGAAATAGCACCGAAGACAACAAGATCCTCTGCAGATCGTTGGATCTGAAAAGTCAGAGACCTGCTCTGATACCAATTGTTGGAATTGGTGCGATGGATTCAGAGGGGGGTGAATGAATCCCTCTTTTAAAATTTTGCTCACTTGACACTTTTAAGCAATCAGAGTTAAGCCTTTTGAAGCAGTGTTTCGAGTAACTTGACAGCACTTCACACTAAACAGACGTTGGACAAACAAACTGAAATATACACCTCAGCAGAACAGCTAGGTGATAGAACGTGTGATCACATAGCTCTCACGAGGCTGAGATCAAACAATCAATGTGCGCAGCAATCACAAGCCAGAGATAAAGAACAAATGATCAACCTACGCATTCATCTAACCGAGATAGATAAAAACATGCAAACCACAGAACACAAGAAATTTTAGGTGGTTTGGTCCTCCAGACCTACATCCACCCCACACTCAAACCTTAGTGTGGATTCTTGTTGATACACAGCTTAAACCGCTGGGCCTCACAGCTTGCCTACAACCGCTGAGCAACACAACTTGCTGACCAGAGGAATCCTCCTCTTCAACGCTGAGCAATACAGCTTAGCTACACTGAGGAATAAACTCCTCAACACCGCTGAGCACTACAGCTTGGCTAGACAGAGGAATAAATCCTCTCAACCGCTGACAAACAGCTTGCAGGCAAACACACCCAAATACCCTTGATCCAAGCACAATCCGTTGGATCAAATACCCTCCCTCCACTCAAACTAGTACGAGGGAGAAATACAATAACAGAGTTGAGAATGAAAATAAAAGATGATAAAACACATCGACTGAAAGCTGTAAAAGATAGCAACATAAATGTGGCTCTCACAGAGCTGACTGGATTGGATATGATCCAGATTCCAGTAGGGACAGTTCTTCAGATGAAGCTTCTCTTCTTCTCCTCTAACTCTCTGTCTCTCTCTCTATCTTTCTTCTTCTTCTTCGTTTCTTTTCTTCTCTGCTACTCTCTCTCTTTTTCTCTCTCCTTCTCTTTTTCTCTCTTTCTCTTCTCTCTGGATCGTGCAGGCTCTTTCTGCTTCTACTCTTTCAAGTAAGTTCCCTATTTCGATCCTCACACCCACGATCGTCTTCTCCAGATGGAGAAGTCTTCTTTTTATCACAGTAGCAGATAGGTGGGCGTGTGTCCTCCACGAATTCCCGCTCTAGCGCCTTGACCACGTGGCAACATTTCAGCTCACTGCTTTACACGTGTCACGATCCTGGCACATCTTCCATTCTTGGATCACGTGCCCTTCTTAGATTCCTCGAACAGAGATCCTGTCAGGTCAAACTTATTATCAGTTTGAATCAATCTGAAGGAAAAGAAAAGGATGCATCGAGTTAGTTCAAGATTTGAACTAAGCATGTACAGACTTGATGGTGTGTAATGCAGTAATGTATAGTCCCGACATACGCAATGTACATACTTTGTTCATGCAAGAAAACATGCACTGAGTATGTTTTGGCCTTTTGAACTGATGCGTCTACGCTGCGGAGATGCGGCGTTGACGCACTGAGTTTATATTAGTGACTTATGATATAGCCTCTTGAACTATTGCGTGGACGCCATCAGAGTCCTGCGTAGACGCTGTCCTTGAAGCAACTTATGAATGCACCGATGCAATGTGCAGGAGAACTAACAATGCACCGAGTATGCATGTGTTTCTACAGAGTTAATGCTAGAACACACAACTGGCCGCGTCAACGCAGTGCCCATACAACGTCAACGCATGATGAATATGCACACAGCCTGTTCAATAGAATGACATGCAAATAAGATGCTCAATCAATCATTCATACTCATAGTGCTTGCTGACATCAAAGCCACAAGGGCACAACAGCCACCCGACTGCGGGAGGACATGGAGCATTTCCATGCTGAGGCCGCAGCTCTACGTGCAGAGGTAGCATAGGCTCCACGCCTCTATGCAGAGATGGAGCGATCCCATGCCGGGACGGCAGAGACAGAGCTTATTCGAGACCGGGCGACGGAGGCGGACCTTTACCGAGCCGAGGCAGAGTGGGCTCGCGCAGAGTCAGAGCGGGCTCAGTTAGAGGCAGCCGAGCTGATAGGCGAGGTTCGGGCGCTTGTGAAGATGACTCGGAGGCCAGAGCACAGCGGTGTCCCGAGTGACACACACGGTAGCTCCTACAGGAGTTATTTTATGGGTTCCTTTGGTCGTCGGAGGAACGAGGAGGAGGAGCGACGCCGACGACCTCGAAAGGAGGTGAGCTCTGCGATGCCCCCGCCATCGAAGGGGCATGAGGGAGTCGGGGACAGCGATAGGCCGGAGGGAGAGGGACAGGCCTGATGTTGTTGTGACTTTGTACATATGGATATGATAGTGATATGATATGTTTTTGTGATTTTTCTGTTGTTTATGGATGAATGTGTGAATAAATGCAAATGCTTGATACTAACTAACTAACAACGACTCCTAACCCGACACGAGTGAGCGAGAGAGAAAGATGACACGAGCGAGTGAGAGAGAGAGAGAGACGACACGAGTGAGTGGGAGAGAGAGACGACACGAGTGAGTGAAAGAGAGAGACGCCACGAGTGAGTGAGAGAGAGACGACACGAGCGAGTGGGAGAGAGAGATGACACGAGTGAGTGAGAGAGAGAGACGGACACGAGCGAATGATCATTGATGCAAAGAGGATAAAAAGAGGCTTCAGTTTTCTACACGGTCATCCAAATGACCACGCCAAGACTCACACGGCCCAGCTTTAGACCGTTGAAAGCCACTCCGCTAGAACCCACAGATGCGTCTAAACGGTCCACTATTATCCGCCCAAAGGATAGAATGGTTCCACTATGACCGTGTGTTCAGTAGAATGGTCTCTTCACGACCGTGCAAACGCCAAGATACGAAGCATGTAGAAGGTTACTGAACGGTCTGTATGAGGTCGTTCTATGGACAAAGCGGTCTATCAATAGACCGCGTACACAGGCGCCCTGAGAATCCGATCGGGACTCTCTTGGAGAGTCCTAACCCGAGAGTGGGTGTTCCAAACTAACCCAAACTCTATCTTAACCCGATCTAGGCCAATCCTACCTCACTTCTAGTGGGTTTAGGCCTCTAATCAAGCCCTATAAGTAAGAGGGGACTCCCAAATTCGTTCTTCACACGTCAACCTCTTTCAAACCTTGAAATCCTTCTCAATCTTCCTCAAATAATCATGAAGAGGGCCTTTGAAGGGAGCTCAATGGGCGAGGTGGCTTACCAAGGTCCAAGGCCGGCTAGAAAGGAACACGGCGTGCCACCACGGTTGACCACGATCCCGGGGCATTTGAGCTCTATCCCTATGAGAGAGGTAAGTTAATGTTGCGTCATTCAATTTCACGTCATTTCCTTCAAAAAGCTTATAGGCTCTTCCTCTCTTTTCTCTTCTTCTTCTCTTCATTTCAGCTTCTCCCTGGCCCGAGATGATACTCCACCTTCAAGTGGATGGCCCCCTTGATCCGCGAGCTGCCCATATCTGTGACATCTATCCTTAGGTCCTGGCAGCTTCACTTTCTCCTAGTGCTAGCCAAGAACTACCCCAAGCTTTCTTTAGATTGGCATAGCATTTTGGCCTTGGTAGAGATATGGCACCCTCAAACCCACACTATCATCTTTCCATCTTTTGAGGCCACTATCCTTTTGGAGGAGGCAGAGACCTGCTTGTCTTTTCCTAGGTCCAAGGTGAGTGAGGAGGATTTAGTCTGTCACACCGTTGCCCCTGTGGATCCTGCCCTTATTTTAGAAGAGTTCATACCTAGCACCAAGGACATTGGCACCATAGTGGGCCCACACCAGATCCATCTACTACCTCTTAGCCAGTGGGTGATAGCACATTGTAAGAATAAGTGTGGGTGGAATGAGGCCATAGCTAAGGCTGCTTCCATTTGTTTGTGCGGGGCCATACTTTTTCCCTCTGCCGACCATGTCTTAGATGTCCCCATTCTTAGCACCATCAGTGGTCTATGGCATGGTCTATCTATCTCCCAAGCCGTCCTTGCCTATCTATATGAGGGTCTTAGCTCAGCTACCCTAGGAGGTCCATTGTTCGGCTCTATGATTCTCCTAGAGTGTTGGATGGGAGTTAGGATGAAGTTCATGCCTAGGAAAGATGTCCCCTCAGTTAGCCGGATATTTGGGAGCCATCCATTATTCTTTATTGGTGGTTCTTTCAGGTTCTCAAAGCAGGTGGAGTGTAGGATGGCAGACAAGAAGACTAGGGACGAGTGGCGCCTCTACATCAGAACCTTGCCCCTGGACTGGTTCTTGATGCGCCCTCCCTTCTTCCACGGCACTACTCTCAGGCTCCGCAGGAGGCCTGGTTTGGACTTGAGGCTCGTGGGTGACACCGCTTTGGCGATGTATAGCCCGCACCGGTGCTTCCTTCAGGTTGGACTACCCCGGGCTACACTTCCAGCGCTACCCCATCTTCCCGCACTACAAGCGAGGAGGTTCGGGTTAGAGGAGGATGAGCAGGTGGTCAGGAGCGCCCTGATCATGTGGGAGGTTAGTAGGGTGGTCACCCTACCGGCGGAGGTGACAGAGCTCCTGGAGGCTTACCAGGCATATGTGAGAGAGCTGAGAGAGATTAGGCCTCGCAGGGACGCTCGTTTGAGGATTGAGTGATTTTGAGTTTTCATGATGATGATATAGAGACTCATGTTTGGAAATATTTACATTTTAATGAATAAAATTTGATGATTGGCTTGATTTGAGTTTGGCCTTTTTTGCATGTGATTGAATGAGTTTGAGATAGGTTCTCAGAACAAACACGACTTATACCAGACCTCTCCGTTAGGTAAATGATTGGAGTCTAACCGCTCCATAGGAATGAATGGCCAGACCTGGGCCTCGTAGAAGATTAACCGCAGGGTTAAGAATAAGGACCTTTTTAGAGCAGGACGGTCTATCGATGGACCGTGGTCAGAGTAGAATGGTCAAACCTGTACCTTTCTGATTTGTAAACGGTCTAATAGAGACCGTGGATTCTTGAAGGTGTTAGCGATTGGAAGCGGTCTGAACAACGCCGTGTGAAGGATGGAACGGTCTAATGTTGACCGTTGAAGGGAGTAAAATGGTTGCCAGAGGACTGTGTATAGAGGGAGATGCTGAATCTTGTCTTCAACCTGCCCCTGCACACATGCAAACCAAGAAACAGATTAAATCTATTTTAGGCTTAACCCCTTGCCTGTAGCAAGTTTGGAAATGACCAGTTCTTGAATCTTGGTCAGGGGGTAAGCCTTATCAAATAGGCAAATAACATAAAGAAACAATGAATGCAATGCATGCCATAAATGCAAATCATGATGATGAAAATATTTTTGTGGTTTTGAGGATATTTATTTTTTTTGGATTTTAAAATATTTAATTTTTTAGATTTTGAAATATTTATTTTTTTTAGATTTTAAAATATTTGATTTTTTTTTGATTTTGAAATATTTGATTTTTTAGGATTTTGGAGTATTTGATTTTTTGGATTTTGAGATATTTGATTTTTTGGATTTTGGGGTCAACTCAAACCTGGCGACAGGATACCTTCATATTTTATTATGGGTTTCCCAAATACAACGTGCGTCATGGGTAACCACCCAAGGCCGGGGTCCAATTCTGCTCAACGGTGCCTCTGCCGAGGCCATACCCGGGGTACAATCCAGTCCTTGGAAAATAAAAGAGAGAATTTAATAAGAAAGTCGGTAATAGGTATAGAGGTTTTTAGGGCTTGAGTTCCTCTCACGACCAACCCCTTTTCAAAGAATTTTGGTCTATTGCGCCGGGGCTTTATATCCATCATCGAACCTACATCCGCTCTAGGCACGCATACGACCGGGCTCATGACGTCCCGCGGGGAAACTGTACTGCCACTCTTGCCATGCCTAGTTTCATTCTTTTGGGAGCACTTAGACTTTTGAGCCTCGAGCTTCTAGATGAGCTTTTAGCTTTTGCCTTGACTTTGCCCCTCTTCTTTCATTTCTTTTTCTTTCTTTTACTTTTGTGAATGTGGAATCAGGTCATAACGGACTGCCCCTATTTGAGACCTCCTTTTTATCGGGGTGTCTAGATCAGTTCTCGCCCCCTTATTCACCACCTGCCCCTATTTTCAGCCGAAAGAGGAGAAAAATAAGGATTTTCACTTTCCCCCAAGCATGGCCAAAGGAGAAACGATGTTGCACAAAAAAGAATACCCAAACACTGGGTCATGTAGTGTGTGAATGTCGAACCGGGGATCTCCCTTCATGATCAAGTGAGGAACACCCCGCCACCGGGTAGTTACTGGCTTGACTCTATGGATAAAAACATTTTAAATACAACCCGTTCCACGGATTAGCTAATTCCTCACCCTCTGCATTAACAAGATGGTACGCGTTCCTAAGATACACCTCTTTAACTACAAACGGCCCTTCCCAATTGGGTTGCAGCTTAGACCTAGGACCTGCTGATCTAATAAATTTGCATTTCAAAACCATGTTACCCACTTGAAATTTTCTTTCGATAACCTTCTTTTGAAAATACCGCGAGACACGTTTTTGATAAACAGAGACGTGATTGGCCGCGTTAAGCCTCTTCTCATCCAAGAGTTCCAGTTGGACAAGTAACGCCTCTCGACGTTCGTCGAGATTAAGTTCTTTGTCTAGCTGCACTCTTAGGGAAGGGATCAAGATCTCATACGGGAGTACCGCCTCCATTCCATAGGTGAGAGCAAATGGAGTTTGCCCCGTAGGAGTACGGACGGAGGTACGATAAGCCCATAGAGCCTCTATCAATTTGTCGGCCCAATCAGCAAATTTGTGTGACTCGCATGTTTTCTTAATGATTTTAAGAAGGGTCTTGTTCGTGGCCTCGGCTTGGCCGTTGCCCTGAGGGTAGTATGGCGATGAATGATGCAATGAAATATTAAATTTCTTATAGAGATCCTGGAGTTCTTGCTACACGAAATGAGGTCCATTATCGGTGACGATGTCGCTCGGCACTCCAAACTGCGAAATGATATTCTTGAGGATGAAGCGACATACTGTGGTAGCTTTGATTTCTGCATAGGCTTTAGCTTCCACCCACTTGGTGAAGTATTCGGTAGCAGTTAAGATGAAAGATTTTTGTTTAACCTGGGAGTTTGGATCACCTAGTGGGCCTACAATATCAAAAGCCCACATGGAGAATGGCCAAGGAGCCGAGAGAGGATGGAGAGAGAAAGTAAGAGCATGGATTTTGTCGGCATGAAGTTGATATTGGACGCACCTATGGACAAAGGTGGAGCAATCTTCTTCTAGGGTTGGCCAATAATAGCCCTGCCTAAGAATCTTCTTCGCCAAGGCTTGACCATTAACGTGCCCTCCACACTCGCTTGAGTGAGCTGCCTCAACAACTTTCCAGGCCTCGTCGTCATCTAAATACATCATAAGAAGTCTACTAAGAGCCCGCCTATACAATTCTCCTGCGATAATCGTGTACCTGGAGGCGACTCTTCTGATGGCCTTGCGCTGCTCGGCACTTGCCGCTTCTGGGAATGAACCATCCTTACAGTACTACTCTATTTCATAGTACCACATTAATTCCTCTTCTTCTATAATCTCCTCAAGCTCAGTTAAAGATACTTATTTCAAATTCTCCCTTTCAGCTTTCTTCTCTACAGATTTCCTAAGGTTGTCAAACCAGGGATCCTGGAGGGAAGGAGCGTCCAACCGCTGGACCACGATGGTCTCAGTGGAACGACTGAGAGGGAAGGCAAGGGAAGAAGCAAGAGATGCTAATGCATTAGCAAGAATGTTCTGAGAACGAGGAGTGTGAATATAGATGAGCTTACGGAACTGCCTAGCCAAGAGCATCACCAAATCTTGATAGGGTTTGAGCTTAGGGTCACGGGTGCGGTAAGTTGAAAGAACTTGACGCAGCACTAATTGAGAGTCTCCTATGATGTTTAGGTATCGCGCGCCCATGATGTAGGCGTGCTTCAGTCCGGCAAGGAGAGCCTCATACTCGGCTACATTATTCGTGGCAGGGAAAGAGAGCTGGTAAGCGATGGGGATGGTTACTCCTTCCGGAGTGAGGAGAACGGCGCCGATTCCACGGCCCTGAGAATTGAGAGCACCGTCGAAGTGCAAGGACCAGAAGGGGAGATGAGTAAGTACAGCCAGATGCTCGTCAGGAAACTCGTCCTGGATTGAATCAGTGCAAGTGATAGGGGAATGAGCAAGATGTTCAACAATCGCGTATCCCTTGATCACTTTCTGAACGACAAAGATGATATCAAATTGAGAAAGAAAGCTCTGCCAGCGAGCTAATCTGCTAGAAAGGATGGGTTTTTCTAAGAGGTAACGAATTGGGTCCATTCTAGAGATCAACTTAACTTCATGGGCCAGGAAGTAGTGCTTGAGTTTCTGAGCTACCCAAACTAATGTTGCGCAGGTTTTCTCCATGGCAGTATACCTAGACTCAGCAGGATTAAACAATCTAGAGAGATACTATGCTGCCCTTTCCTTCCCTTCATCATCCACTTGAGCCAGGACAACTCCTAGGGAGTCATCAATAACAGAAATGTATAATATCATGGGTTTCCCAAGGCCAGGCAACTGCAGAACCGGGGGATTAGATAGATAAACCTTAAGATCCTCGTAGGCCTTCTGACATTGTTCATTCCATTCAAATTTATCCCCCGCCTTCAATAATTTGTAAAATGGGCAGCATCTTTGCGAATGCTGAGATATGAATCTTCGGATAAACTACAAATGCCTAATTAATCCTCTAAATTCAGTGATGTTCTTAGGCGGTGGCATTTCCATAACGGCCTTTGCCTTGTTTGGATCGATCTGAATCCCCCGCTTGCTAACTATGAACCCTAGTAATTTCCCTGATGCAACTCCAAACACACATTTCTTTGGATTCATTTTCAACTTATACTCCCTAACCCTTTGCAACACCTTAGCTAAAATGGCAGGGTGTTCTTCCTTGGACCTCGATTTCACCAGAATATCATCCATGTAGGCTTCCATATACACATGCATCATGTCGTGGAAGATGGCCATCATTGCCCGCTGATACGTGGCACCTGCATTCTTCAATCCAAATGGCATAACAACATAGCAGTATGTGCCCCAGGACGTGGTGAACGAGGTTTTCTCTTGGTCTTCGGGAGCAAGACATATTTGGTTGTATCCAGAATATCCATCCATAAACGAGAGGGCTTCATACCCAGCCGTGTTGTCCACCAACATGTCAATGTGAGGAAGCGAGAAATCATCTTTCGGACATGCCTTATTT
The DNA here is from genome assembly GCA_022559845.1 of Amorphophallus konjac. Classification (NCBI taxonomy): domain Eukaryota; kingdom Viridiplantae; phylum Streptophyta; class Magnoliopsida; order Alismatales; family Araceae; genus Amorphophallus; species Amorphophallus konjac. The sequence continues at coordinate 45,627,701 of CM040122.1, forward strand.
AAGTCCTTGAAATCAATGTAGATTCGGACCTTTCCATCCTTTTTCATCACCAGGACTATGTTCGCCACCCATTGTGGGTATAACACAACTCTAATGAACTTGGCCTTATGTAATTTATCAACTTCTTCCTTTATCCTTAAGGCCATTTGAGGGTGAAATCTTCTCGATTTTTGTTTAACGGGCGTTGCCCCTGATTTAAGGATAAGTCTATGTTCAACCAGAGCGGGGTCAAGACCTGGCATGTCCTCATAGGACCAGGCAAAAGAATCGCTATACTCCCTCAAAACCTTGATTAGCTCCTCTTCAACCTAAGGAGGGAGATTAGTGGAAATGATTATGGGCCTTGGGTCCTCTTCAGTCCCAAGATTAATTTCTTTTGTGGGTTCATCCATTACCGACGATGGTTCATCAAATCTCTTCAAACCCTATGCGCACAGATCGGCAGCGTCATCCACGTCGCTATCCTCATCATCGATAGGGTCCTTCTCATCTATGATTTCATAAACTCCCAATCTGTCATTGCTCTACACCCTGCCTACTTCCTCATCATCCTCTAGGATAATTGCGGTCGCTATAAACTCAGGCCATTTGAGGAGGGCATGACATCTTTGGGCTAGATCTTGAAGAAACTTATCTGGAATGGTTTTAGAATGACGCATCACAGGGTGCACCGCAGACGTGGATGGGCTGACAACACTAGAGCTAAATTCTATCCCAACTGACTCTACCAACCTAGGGGACTCTGCACACTGTACATCTAGCCTAGGAGATAAGACATCTACAGGGAAAGAAGCAGGGGCCTCGTGTTGTGCCTCTTAGGCACAAGCATGTGCTATGTTGCTTTGATGATAGCAATGTTATTGTGTTTTGATGATTGCAATAAACAAAGTGCATTTCTGTGCATTCTTATTCTTGAGAATTCTGTATATGATAGCAACATGAATGATGATGTTTAGCATTGATGGCATTTGTTTTTTATATATATGCATTGCATTCTGTCAGATATCATGTCTCTGCATGTATCTACAGTCTGAACAGTAGTGGGTCGACCCACCCTTGCTGATGCGTCGACCCATCAGAACATTGATTGCTTGGGTAGCAAAGTCTATACACTGCAGGGTAAAGCCCAATGTCTAGGCATTGCTACATCGCTTGCATTTCAGAGTCTATACATTGGTTTTGTCATGCACATAGACTTCCAAGTCTATACATTCCTGCATTAGTGTGCTTCACACTTTGTTCATGGCTGAGAGTCTATACACTGGGCTTGAAGTGTATACATTGAGCGTCTCAATGAGCATCTCATGTAAGTCCATACATTCATAGTGCATTGCATTGGCTAAGTATATACAACGTCAGTTCATGCATGTCTTAGGCTAAGTCTATACAACGTCTTAGGCTAAGTGTGTACAGTGTCAGTCGCTTACATTATCTTAGGCTAAGTGTGTACAGCGTTTTAGGCAAAGTCTGTACAGCGTCAACGCATTTCACTGGCTCATGTTATAGCGTCAACGCATTAAGTCTGTACACTCGACTCGCCTTTGAATTGGTCAAGTGTGTACACTCCTTCACTGTAACTTTCACGTTTCCAAGTCTACACATCGTGAAAGTCTATACACTCATCACTTACCTTCGTTCAAGGCAAAGTCTATACACTGGGGTCTTTCCCTATGTTTCTTAGGCAAAGTCTGAACATTCGGTTCTGAAGCCTGAAGTCTATACACTCCAGCCTATTCCTACGTTCAAGGCTTCAGCTACACATTAAGTCTATTCATTGGCTCAAGCTTCCAAGTCTGTACACTGGTTCAAAGTCTACACAACGCCTCTTTGATTCTAAGTCTTTACATTCGTTTTAAGGCAAAGTCTGTACATTGCCTTTGTGCTTCAAAGCCTGTCGATTGAAGAGTCTACACATTGGTTGTTCACACGTTCCTGCAGTCTGAAGTCTCTACATTGCTTTCGCCTATTTTTCATCTAAGTATCATAAAGTTTGTACGTTGCTTTAGCCTTTACCTTCACAGCAAAGTCTATACAATGCAATACATAAACTTAGAACTGATGACTTCGTTTCATCTGTCTGACAGGGACTGAAGAGGCTAATGAACCCCTTAAAGCAAGAGGGCTGAAGCCATCCAATTTCCGCTGTTGGAACACACCAATGCGTCAACGCCTTGATCAAGTGGCGTGAACGCAGTAGTTCAAACAATCAAGAAAGAAGCTTGTGGATTACTCTGGTGCGTCAACGCATTGATCAAGTAGCGTGGACGCAACAGTTCAAGTATCCCTTATTGCAGCCTCTGGAGTACATTGGCAGCATCGACGCTGTAGCTCCATGCGTCAACGCAGCATGCTGAGAGCGTCAACGCAGCACGTCTATCTGCTAAAGACCTGCTCACTAGAACGCATCAATGCATCAACGCCACGGGTTGGAAGCGTCGACGCAGCAGTTAAAAAGGGTTGAAGATCTCTGAAGGGTGCGTCAACTCCTTGGAGGAAGTGGGTTGACGCCATCTAACTCCAGTTGCTGAGCGTACTGATGAATGGGCACGTGACCTGAAGCTGGCACCTGACACGTGATCCGAGGTGGGTGCTGAGCACGTGATCCGAGGAGGAATCTTCTGGACGGAAGGCGTGGGAAGCACATGCCCTATCTCCCTAGCTGCTGCTGCTGCTGCTGCTATATATACGAGTCTTCATCCTCTGTAGAAGACTGATCGTGATCGAAGCCAGGGAGCAGAAGAAGAGAAGAAAAAGCAGAGAGCAGAAGCTGAGAGAAGAAAAAGAGAAAAAGGAGAGAGAGCTTCCACGATCCAGCAGAAGAAAAGAAAAAGAGAAAGAGAGAAAAGGAGAACAGAGATCGAGAGAAGAAGAGAAGTGCAGCAGAGAAGAAAGAGAAAGAGAGAGAGTGAAGAAAGAGAGTGAGATCGAGGGAGATCTGTTCTTGATGGATCGTGGATCAAATCCAGGCCATCCAGCTCTTTAAGAGCCACATTGTGCTTCATTGCTTACAGCTTTCCGATTGCTGTCTTGTTCTATTTTCTGTTTTCTATTTTACATCTTTGTTCAAGCTGTTAGTCAGCGGATTGCAGAGGTGCTGCCTCTGGACGGCTAAGATGTATTGCCCAGTGGTTTGCAGTAGAGGATTCCACTGGACAGCAAGCTGTGTTGCTCAGCGGGGCGAGGAGGATTCCTCGGACGGCAAGCTGTGTTGCCCAGCGGATGTATGGCAAGCTGTGATGCCCAGCTGTTCAAGCTGTGAGTCAACGGAAGCCACACTCGGTTTGAGTGTGGGGTGGATGTAGGTCTGCAGGACCGAACCACCTAAAAACCCCTCTTGCATTGTGGTTTGATTGCTTATGGTTTACTTCCGCTAGATGTTTGCATAGGGGCGCTCCAAGTGTTTGATCACAGGTTCATTAGATGGTTTGATCAGATTTTGTTCTAAGTGTTTAATCTGTTGAGTGAGCGAAATTCTAATTGAGCGAAATTTTATATTGGGTGAAAGTTTTTATAGGCTATATTCATTCACCCCCCCCTCTGAATACTGCACCGAACCCAACAATTGGTATCAGAGCGGTCTCTGACTTAACAGATCTAACAATCTGCAGAGGATCCTGCTAGATTTTTGGTGCATTTTCAGAGTGGGTGTATTGTGATCGTTGTTTTGTTTCACCGGTTTAGTGCTTTACCTTGCCCATCTGGTTTTGCTGCATTTCCTGTCATTTGTTTAGTGAGTTGAATCTGGTTGCCATCTGTTCAAATGGATCGTCCTCCAATTTATGATGGTTCTAACTTTGAAAGTTGGCTAGGAGGCCTAGCTGTGTATGTAGATTCCATTGATCCCAAACTATGGAGTTTGCTATCCAAAGGCCCACATCGATTACCCAAAGATCAGACCAAGTGGTCTAGTGAGGACACCTTTAAGAACCGTGATAATGTCATAATTCTTAATATCTTGAGAGCTACTGTTAATACTGATGTATATTCTTTTGCTCTCAGGTGCAATTCTGGAAAAGAGATATATGACAAAGTTATCTCTGCGCATAACCAACAGAGTGATAGTTGTTTGATGGCCAACCGGGATAATGAAGATTCCTCATCCAAGGTAAATTCTGAATCTGAATCCGAAGAGATTTCAATTGATGAATTATGGGATACGTATGAGGAACGTTCTGAGAAATGTAAATATTTGAAATCTGAAAAGAGAAAAATAAGAAAAGAAATGTTGCATGAGGTTAGAAGTCTGAAAGCTGAAAATGAAAACTTGAAATCTGACATGAATAAAGAAAAAGATGAGTTGAACAAGTTGAAATCTGAGAATGAAGATCTTAGAAACAAACTCATCAGTGAAGATAATTCTTGTAAAGCATGTGCCATTCTCGAAGACATGATTAATGATTTTGATTCTGATGACAGTTTTCAAAAGGAACAAATCAAATCTCTAAAGGAAGAAAATGTCTACTTGAAAGATCAAAATAAAAAGTTGATGGTTCTGAATACTATTTTCTCTGAAAGATGGATGACAATTGAAAAAGAAAAATCTGTTTTGAAAGAGTATATCAATTGTAGTGACGAAGAAATTACTAGCTTTGTAATACATACTGCTGATCTGGAAAAAGAACTTTGTCTGTTAAAAGAAAAACTGGCTAGTTATGAGAAGGAGAAAGTTGATTCAGAAAATCTTATAATCTCCTTGGAAAATAAAATTACTGAGCTGAATAGTACTTCATCTAAGTTGGCCAAGGATAAAGGCAAGATGAAAATGTTTCTGGAAGATGAAGTGAGTGGTCAAAGTGAAAGGGTGGAAAGTAGCTTTGGAGTTAAGAATGGTATTAGAAACCTACTATACACCACATTTGTGCCGAGTTCTAAAGTAGCTGGTCCCTCAAATAAATCATTGAAAGAAGCTGCTATTCAGGAAATTCAAAAACGAAATAAAAATCAGAAAACCCCAAAAACTCAAAGGAACTATCTGCATGCTAAAAACTCATCTGATAAGTGCCATGTTTTAAAGAAATTTAATGGTTCTTGCTCTTGTCATTATTTTGGTAAGCATGGACACTTTATGAGTGAGTGTTTTGTGATGATAGAAAGCATGCTAGAAAAGTTCTGTCTGATCAGAAAAAGGGTAATCTGAATGTTAAAGAATTTCATGCTAGAAATAATGATTCTAGGTGAAAGAATCTGAATTATTTTTGTTGTGGGAAGATTGGCCACATTGCTGCTCAATGTTGGCAGAATCTGAGAAAGAGATTCAATTCTGAATTTGTTAATTTCCATGTTAACAAAAATGCTTTTGATAGAAATAACCTTGGCTCCAGAGGTAAGCATCCAAGGTACTTCGAATGTGGGAGGCATGGCCACACAGTCAAGGACTGTTGGTATACTCAGGAAAGTAGACTTAATTTTAAATCTGTAAAATTTCCTGTTCCCAATGATGCTAGTAAGAAACAAAATGTCCATGTAAACAACAGAATAATTCATGCTAAGTTTCATAGGTCTCATGCTGCTGTTGATATGCATCATAGGACCAGACAATCTGTTGCTTCATGCTTTAACTGTGGAAAGCCAGGTCACAGGGCTGCAACCTATTGGCTGGCAGGATACCAAAGCCAGACTAGTTTTGGTAAACAGAATTTCAATTCTGTTAACAAAAATTTCTATGCATATGCATTTAGAACTCCTGCTCATAGGAATGTGCACAAAATAAATTTCAGAACTGCTGCATCATGCCACTACTGTGGTCAGATAGGTCATTCAATGAATGATTATCATGTGATGAGAATTGATGACCTTCATGCACAGAAGTTGGCTACCATACCTGCTAGGAATGTCACTGTTAATTCAGGACCCAAGACTTCTTGGGTTCCTGCAAGATCGCATTGATTGACATGTTGCAGGTGTGCCGTGGTGAAAAAAAATACAAAGGGGTTAACCAAGGCACTCAACAAGAAAACCCCAGGATACTACAATTCAGGTCAGTTCTGAACTTTGTTTTAAATTTCATCATCTGAAAATGATGTTTGTATGCTTTAACTTCATCATCGGAAATTGTTGTTTTTGCTTGATTGATTTGTGATGATCTCTTCTTGTCCAGCTGATCAGTCTGCATTCCAGACTCAGCTATTGAGTTTTACTTTGTATATATCTGATGCTCTTGCTATATGTTGAACTGAATTTGAATGCTTCTTTAGTGTATACAGTTGATGCACTATATAGACTTTATGTCAATGCATTGCATGCTTGTTGTTAGATGCATAAACTTAAATTGATTGCATAATTGCCTCATGTTTCATTAATGCATAGTCTACATGTAGAACAGCCTAGTGCATAGCATAATCTTTGCATCATGATGTCAGGGGGAGCTGAGAGTTTTTCTGTTCAATTCATTGAATCCTTGCTACTTCTCACTGTCCCCATCTAGTTCTTTCATATCTTTTGACATCAGATGCTCCAGGAACTCAATGCTTAATGCTATCATTTCTCTAACCTTCACTGAACAACAGTTCTATTTCTGGTTTAGTACATTGAGTTGTGATTATTTCAATTGTTCTTTTATAAGAATCACTCTCACAAATTGAAAAGAACTAAAGGTTTAACCTTTATAAATTGAAGAGTCAAATGTCTGCCTTCAGAATCTGAGATAAAAGAAAAACTTTTATAGCTCTTAATCTTTGTCTCATGGTAAGATTAGAAAATTTTTTTGTAATGCCTAATGTGTTGATCTGGAAATTTCTAGAAAAGGTGAATAAGAGTGTGTACTGTTTTTCAAACAATCACTCTAAAAGAGATAAGGGCAACAGTAAATAAGATCATAAATGCTATGAACTGAACATAGTGACAGAGCAATGGCTAAATTGTACTGAGAAATTGTGATCTCCTCCAATGAAGCAGGAGAACTCATAGTTATGAAGTGCTTCAGAATATCTCTGTTCGAAGGGTCAAATCTATAGGGGGAGTTCTCACCAAGTAACTGGGGGTACTAGCCTCTAATCAAGGTGTACCCTTAATGTCAAAAGTGAAGACTATTCTTTGTGGGTTTTGATCTGAAATAGGTCTAGTAGTTTATGCCTAGTAACTGGGGGTACCTGCCTCTGATCAAGGTGTACACCTAATGTCAACAGCATAAATGCCACTGATCTATTTACTTAGTTCAGGTTCTGAAAAATTCAAAAGTGAAAATCAAACTGCTGTAACCTTTCGAAAAATCAAAAGTCAATGAGTGAAAATTATTTTTATCAATACATGTTCAAGTTGCCTCTCTTGAATTTCCTTGTTTAATCACAAAAGGGTATTATTTCTGACTTATCTATTAATACCATGTGCCCTAGATTCATTGCTATAAATGGAGTCTATAAACTCTTTTTCAGGGGTCTGGTATTTTACTCTATATTTATCACTATTAAACCTGAATTTTTGAAAATTGTATGTTGCTGATTCTTATACTTTAACAGTTGTTTATAATCATGCTTCCTTTCTGAACCTATGATTCAGCTGTTGTCAAGTGACCCTCCTACCTTCTCTTCCTTGTTTATCTGTTCATATTCCTTCTCAAAGGGGGAACTATTATTTAGGGGGAGAAATAATTCAGGGGAGTCTTACATTCAGGGGGAGAATGTTCTAGAGGAATTTGCATGCATAATGCACTTTGCACTCTTGTTTTTACACTTTTCCTCTTTTTGATCATGTCAAAGGGGGAGAAAATCTTGTGTGTGACTCACTGTCACATTGTGTTGCCATCATCAAAAAGGGGGAGAATGTTGTGCCTCTTAGGCACAAGCATGTGCTATGTTGCTTTGATGATAGCAATGTTATTGTGTTTTGATGATTGCAAGAAACAAAGTGCATTTCTGTGCATTCTTATTCTTGAGCATTCTGCATATGATAGCAACATGAATGATGATGTTTAGCATTGATGGCATTTGTTTTTTATATATATGCATTGCATTCTGTCAGATATCATGTCTCTGCATGTATCTACAGTCTGAACAGTAGTGGGTCGACCCACCCTTGCTGATGCGTCGACCCATCAGAACATTAATTGTTTGGGTAGCAAAGTCTATACACTGCAGGGCAAAGCCTAATGTCTAGGCATTACTGCATCGCTTGCATTTCAGAGTATATACATTAGTTTTGTCATGCACATAGACTTCCAAGTCTATACATTCCTGCATTAGTGTGCTTCACGCTTTGTTCATGGCTGAGAGTCTATACACTGGGCTTGAAGTGTATACATTGAGCGTCTCAATGAGCATCTCATGTAAGTCCATACATTCATAGTGCATTGCATTAGCAAAGTATATACAACGTCAGTTCATGCATGTCTTAGGCTAAGTCTATACAGCGTCTTAGGCTAAGTGTATACAGTGTCAGTCGCTTACATTATCTTAGGCTAAGTGTGTACAGCGTCTTAGGCAAAGTCTGTACAGCGTCAACACATTTCACTGGCTCATGTTACAGCGTCAACGCATTAAGTCTGTACACTCGACTCGCCTTTGAATTGGTCAAGTGTGTACACTCCTTCACTGTAGCTTTCACGTTTCCAAGTCTACACATCGTGAAAGTCTATACACTCATCACTTACCTTCGTTCAAGGTAAAGTCTATACACTGGGGTCTTTCCCTACGTTTCTTAGGCAAAGTCTGAACATTCGGATCTGAAGCCTGAAGTCTATACACTCCAGCCTATTCCTACGTTCAAGGCTTCATCTACACATTAAGTCTATTCATTGGCTCAAGCTTCCAAGTCTGTACACTGGTTCAAAGTCTACACAACGCCTCTTTGATTCTAAGTCTTTACATTCGTTTTAAGGCAAAGTCTGTACATTGCCTTTGTGCTTCAAAGCCTGTCGATTGAAGAGTCTACACATTGGTTGTTCACACTTTCCTGCAGTCTGAAGTCTCTACATTGCTTTCGCCTGTTTTTCATCTAAGTATCATAAAGTCTGTACGTTGCTTTAGCCTTTACCTTCACAGCAAAGTCTATACAATGCAATGCATAAACTTAGAACTGATGACTTCGTTTCATCTGTCTGACAGGGACTGAAGAGGCTAATGAACCCCTTAAAGCAAGAGGGCTGAAGCCATCCAATTTCCGCTGCTGGAACACACCAATACGTCAACGCCTTGATCAAGTGGCATGAACGCGGTAGTTCAAACAATCAAGAAAGAAGCTTGTGGATTACTCTGGTGCGTCAACGCATTGATCAAGTAGCGTGGACGTAGCAGTTCAAGTATCCCTTATTGCAGCCTCTGGAGTACGTTGGCAGCATCGACGCTGCAGCTCCATGCGTCAACGCAGCATGCTGAGAGCGTCAACGCAGCACGTCTATCTGCTGAAGACCTGCTCACTGGAACGCATCAATGCGTCAACGCCACGGGTTGGAAGCGTCGACGCAGCAGTTAAAAAGGGTTGAAGATCTCTCAAGGGTGCGTCAACTCCTAGGAGCAAGTGGGTTGACGCCATCTAACTCCAGTTGCTGAGCGTACTAATGAATGGGCACGTGACCTGAAGCTGGCACCTGACACGTGATCCGAGGTGGGTGCTGAGCACGTGATCCGAGGAGGAATCTTCTGGACGAAAGGCGTGGGAAGCACACGCCCTATCTCCCTAGCTGCTGTTGCTGCTGCTATATATACGAGTCTTCATCCTCTGTAGAAGACTGATCGTGATCGAAGCCAGGGAGCAGAAGAAGAGAAGAAAAAGCAGAGAGCAGAAGCTGAGAGAAGAAAAAGAGAAAAAGGAGAGAGAGCTTCCATGATCCAGCAGAAGAAAAGAAAAAGAGAAAGAGAGAAAAGGAGAATAGAGATCGAGAGAAGAAGAGAAGTGCAGCAGAGAAGAAAGAGAAAGAGAGAGAGTGAAGAAAGAGAGTGAGATCGAGGGAGATCTGTTCTTGATGGACCGTGGATCAAATCCAGGCCATCCAGCTCTTTAAGAGTCACATTGTGCTTCATTGCTTACAACTTTCTGATTGTTGTCTTGTTCTATTTTCTGTTTTCTATTTTACATCTTTGTTCAAGCTGTTAGTCAGCGGATTGCAGAGGTGCTGCCTCTGGAAGGCTAAGCTGTATTGCCCAGCGGTTTACAGTGGAGGATTCCACTGGACAGCAAGCTGTGTTGCTCAGCGGGGCGAGGAGGATTCCTCGGACGGCAAGCTGTGTTGCCCAGCGGATGTATGGCAAGCTGTGATGCCCAGCTGTTCAAGCTGTGAGTCAGCGGAAGCCACACTCGGTTTGAGTGTGGGGTGGATGTAGGTCTGCAGGACCAAACCACCTAAAAACCCCTCTTGCATTGTGGTTTGATTGCTTATGGTTTGCTTCCGCTAGATGTTTGCATAGGGGTGCTCCAAGTGTTTGATCACAGGTTCATTAGATGATTTGATCAGATTTTGTTCTAAGTGTTTAATCTGTTGAGTGAGCGAAATTCTAATTGAGCGAAATTTTATATTGGGTGAAAGTTTTTATAGGCTATATTCATTCACCCCCCCCTCTGAATACTGCACCGAACCCAACACCTCGTGCCCCTGGCAGGAAAATGGACAAAACATAGCATAATCCTCCATTGAAACCTCCATTTTAAAATTGACGTTTTTTTTGGAGATCGGAGGAAATCACACAACAAGAAAGATTAGAGGAGGAGGGAGGAGGAGGAAGTTGAAGGGGGAAGAGAGATGGGAAGAGAACATCAAAGAATGGATCAGACGAAGAAAACCACATTTCGGAAAGATTGGTCGTGGGAGTCCACATAGTGGATAAATCAATGGGTGGGCACTGCCCACATGCACACGGAACAAACAAAATTTCAAGTGGCCTTTCCGTAAAGAATGGGTCAACCATGATTGGTGGCGAACGGGGAATAAATCCCAATCATTGAAGTAGGGAGGCAAAGTGGGAAGGAGGCCAAGAAAAGGTAATGATGGAGCTCCCCTCTTCCTGCGGCCTCCGGTAAACTGGCTCAACTGGAGAGTGCTTCACCAGTTGCATCTCCACTTTCTTCGGGCAAACTTCTTCCTCATGAAACATCTTCTTAAAACAACTGCAAAAATCTTCCATATCATCCACCAGCCCCTTCAGTGGCGGTGATGGGACAGCAACAGCACAAGCGGCATCACGGTTCTCATCAACATAGGACGGCTTCTTATTTAGAGTACCTGGCTACAGCGGGCCCTTCACGAAATGCTGACGGTAGTCCTACGTCAGTGGCCCAGAGTCTCCCAGTATTGACAGTGCTGACTCCCGGTAGCCAAGGCCTTGCCTGCTCATCTTTCTGCCCTTGGGGTTGGGCTTGGTTCGCCCCTGTAATTGTGCGCCGAGGCCCATGCTCGGCCGATAGCCTAGTTTCAAGATCATGTGCCATCCTATAGAATCTCTAATCTTGGAATTGATTTTGACAATGACAGGTGTAGTGGCGGGCTTGCGTGACGCATATGCCCATGGAAAGTTCAAGTCCATTACTGATAAAACCAGCTTGTTGCTTGGCCATAGTGTAGGTAGAATTTTGTCAGTAATAGCATCAACCGTCTGGACCGTGGAAATACTTTTCACCTTGACTACCTGCCCCTGAAATGGGAACTTGAGGCATTGGTGGGCGGTCGAGGGCACTGCATTCAAGCTGTCAATCCATGGACGACCCAGAATAGATTTAAACATTGGGTCTATGTCCAGCATATAGAATTCCACATCAATTTTTAAAGGCCCTAGCTCGGCCTGAACTGTCACGACCCCGTGGCAAGCTCTCCTAGAGTTATCATATGCTGCAATTGTTATCGGTGTCGGCCTTAACATGTCTTCAGAGATGTTGCAGGCACGCAACGTGCTCAAGGGATAAACGTTAATAGAAGCTCCCGTGTGCACTGGAGCTGAATCAACAGCCACCATGTTTAATGAAATTAAAATACATAGTGGCATCTGACGTGCCTCTGGGCGTGCTAGCTCTGACTCAGAAAAACAAATAGACGGCCCCTTTGTGATAGTGGCCAACACCGACGGCAAACTGTTTACCGCCACGTCCTCGCTAACCATGACCTTCTGTAAAAAAAGCCCTTAGGGCATCTTGGTGTAGCGTGGACCTCTTGATTAACACCAATACTGAGATATTGGCCGGCATCCGGTCCAAGTGCCGTAACAAATCATATTTCGTGCCAGGTAGGGGGTCTGACTCTTCTGCTTCAACTGCTGAGGAAGGAATTAGGGGGTTGGGTGCAAGTGCACCAGTAGAGGGATAACTTTTATGAAATAAACACCTGCTCCGGAGGGCACAGTTTCGTGCTGGCACGGCGTCATATGGACTCCCGATTGACCTAGTGGGGTGAGTAGAAGGGATAGAAATGGGGGTGAGGATGGCGGAGGCTGGTCTGACGGGCCCTGGCGGAGTGGTGATTGGTGAAGAGTTGAGTGGAGGGGTAACGAAGGAGGGTATGACGTGTAGTGCCCCAAAATTTATATAAGTAATTTCTGTATTTATTTAATAATTTTCTAGAATTTATAAAGGCTTAAATAAATTAATAAATGGGTTATTGGATTAATAAGTCATTATAAGGCCCAATTGTGTTAAAATAATTAACCTAGCCTATCTAAATATGATTCAAAAGGTTTAAGGACCAAGCCCATCAAGATTGGTCCATATTCTAGAAGGTTATTGAGCTTATTTACAGATTTTAAAGGATAAATACCACTTAATTAGATAATTATATAGATAAAACGAATAAAAGAGTTTTATTAAATTGAAACTATGCACGCGTTGGATGTAGTGGTCTATCGTGCGACCGCCACAGCCATGTAACACACCTTTCTACGACCGTTACACCCTGTCAGTTCCGTGAAGAGAAGGAAGAGCAAAAATATTGTATCTTTGCTATCCTATCCACTAGGGGTCGAGATGGAAGGACTCATAGATGTGTTGAGGACTCTCAGAAGTCGATCTAAGATTTAGCAAGCACTCTAGAATTGATCTAATCTTCAAACCCTAGCCAAAACCCTATAAATAGGACCTAGTTCTGAACTGAGCGACCCTTACTTTTGGCTCGTGAAGAATCAAGTAAGGAGTCATAATTTCGGGTAAGTTCTTTATAAGATTTTGTTTAGTATACTTTAGACTAATAGTTCTCCAAATTTCGTGCTAGGAGATCAACCAACCAAGGAGATTGAAGCATCCAAAGTTGCTGGTACGACCTTAGCAACCCAGGAAACTGAACGCAAGTCCTCTGAAGATCAGGAGATTAGGACATCTAAACGAGGTAATTAGAGTTCAGTTATTTAGAACTTTTCGTTCCCAATAGTATCATCCTCTTACTCTCAAAATTTCACGTCTTTAGGTCAAGAGACTGAGAAGCTAGAGCAGCGTGAAGTTGCTGGAAACTCACTGGAAAAGGAGAACAAGGGCATGTCTTTCAGACTGAAATTAGAAGTTTAAGCCCAGTTAAGTGGTAAGTCATCTCATGATTGGTAAAAACATCTTATTAGGGATAAAGCCCTCTAATTTTACTTGATTTCATGCACTATAGATCATGGATTTCATGTCTTAGTAGAGTCATGCATACATGTGTATTCTTAGCCCTAACTAAGTTAAAAAGGAACTCTCTTGTCAAATTCACAGAAAACCCATGCATGCTATTAGTTTAGCCTTCATTTTATCATAATGGAAATTTATATATGATTTCCAGATATGATGTAAGTTGAAACCTTAGATCTTTTTATCTATTGTTGTCAGCAGATGCTCTGACGGATTAACGTAGGACCATCACATGACTGTAACGGCCTTACGATAGACCGTCACATTCTCTGTTATGTTTAAACTGTTCTGTTGTCTTTAACGCACCATAGCAGGAGCGTTACAATACTGTAACGGTCCCTCGACAGACCGTCACATGGGCTCTAACGTGCCTATGCTAGACCGTTAGAACACTGTTTTCTGTCAACTCGAGACGGAATGGGAATTAGCCAAGTCTACTTATAAATATCCCAAGTTATCTAAATTTTGACCTGTTAAAATGACTTTAAGTTTATCTACTGATTCATGATAGGAATTGCCTGATCTTCAGTTATTTTAAAGCATATGTTAATTTCATTGACTAAACTTAATAGTTTGTATTTAATTCATGACTTTTCAATGTTGTATTGACGGAGTTTTATCTTGGTTTCACGTTGTTACACATTCTCTCTTTATCAATAGAGTCATTTTCTTTAAGTACATGGCGCATATTCCGGTATGTTGTCTATTAGTCCACACGTTGCACTATAGGAACATATTCTTGAACTTGAGGACCTCTCTATTGGATATTCCTTCCAATGGACTAGGAAATCTTGTTTCAAGGCCTCCGTAATTCTCCGCGAGCCTGGGATTCCCACTAGGACGCTGAGTTGGTTGTACCATTAAAGCCCATTATTTAGATTGCACTATTGATGGATTCTGGTTCTAGTAATTTAACGGATCTAGATTGGACCGTCAGGCTCATCTAACGGCCCAATATATGACCGTCACATTTCACTGAGTCTATTCTACTATTCTGAATTCAAACCAATGTAACGGCCCAATACTGGAGCATCACGTTAATGTAACGGCCCAGTCTTTGACCATCACAATGCTTGAGTATTTTAACCTGAGGTTTGACCCAAGGGTTGATTTTCTAAGGTTCTAGATGGATTAATGATGGTCTAGGACTTATCAAATTGATTCAAGATAACTAATTTAATTGATGGAAAGTAAGAAATTTACCGTTATGCTACCGATTTATTTCCATGGGCATAACATTGTTTAAAGTCATTCTTGACTCTCGCATTCTTAAATTGAAGCATTCATCCATTGATTATTGTTATCACGAACTTATTTGAACTTATTACATTCTTGGCCATACTTTATTGTTACATGCGTGGAAGTAGCTTGATTTATACTTGAAGATGCGATCGAGCACTGATTGTGTTCAAGGGTTCTATGTTAGTCCCCTCGGCTAATTGTCGGAAACATACTATTATAAATCATGGGGTATGATGCTACTGGCGTCGCATTACACTGGGAGTACTTTCTATATAAATAAGTGAAAATCCATGGCACGACATGACATTCTTGTACATGACTTTCTTGCTTGATATTCCACAGAAATTCACGAAGTACTTGCTTATAAGCAAAAGATACTAGAGTGCTGATTATGTGGCTTGCTAGTACATTCTCGATATATTCTTGTTGATAAAAGGCCAATATCATGTTCTTGTTACATTCTTGCTAGATCATACTTGCTCTCATTCTATCTTACATGATTGTTTTGTTACTCGCATGATTAATCGTATTCGCATGATTTTTACCTTATTCTTTAGAGCTAAAATGCCAATTATTTTAATAGTGCTAATCATGTTGATGCAAAGATACCTACTGGGCAAGTGTGCTCATTACCTATTTCCAATCTTTTTCAGGAAATGAAAGTGATTCGAATTCGGATTCGGGTTATACAAGTAGCGGATCCGAGAGTGAATGAAAGTGTTGTCAAGATGAGAGTGAAGACTTAGGAAGTCTATCTTTTTAGATTGAGTCTTTGTAATTTTCCTATTTCTTGAGTCTAGTGGAATGGAAAAGGAAGAAAGGGTTATTGTACTTAAATACTTGATTATTAATGAAATAAAGTTGGAGTTTGAGTAAATACTGTGCAATTACATTTATGTGTGATTATTTTACGCTCTGATCGTTCTTGCTTGCAAGAGGCTTACCATGCCGACTATTCGTGCTCCCCGAGTTAGTCTTCCACTGTAATAAAGGCTCAGAGCGTGACAGTTAAGTTAGTATCAGAGCCTAAGTCTCAGGACTTAGGGGAAAGAATCATGTCATAGGATAAGTCCAAGGTTTAAGGACCCCTACCTATGAACTAAGGGAGAAATTTACATACCCATGTGAGAATTGGGTAGAGCCCGGGATAAGATAGTTAATTAGCTTTAAGGATATTTTCTCCCAATTCCATGAGAAATAACAAGTTGTTATATTTCTCTCAGGCTATGCATTGATTACCGGCGACTGAATCAACTTACAATCAAAAACAAGTATCCGTTATCGCGTATTGATGAGCTCTTCGATCAGCTTTCGGGAGTATAATATTTCTCCAAGATAGACCTCAGGTCAGGTTATCATCAGCTTAGAATCAAAGAGGAAGACATTTATAAATCAGCTTTTCAAAGTCGTTATGGCCACTATGAATTCGTGGTAATGCCGTTTGGGTTAAGAAATGCCCCAGCAGCATTTATGCTACTCATGAACAAAGTTTTCCAGCCATATATGGACCAGTTCAACGTTGTCTTCATTGATGACATCCTGGTATACTCCAAGATAAAAGAGGAACATGAAGAACATCTGAGAATAGCTTTGCAGACACTTAGAGGACACAAGCTCTATGCCAAGCTCAATAAGTGTGAATTCTGGCTCAAGGAAGTCTCATTCCTAGGCCACATTATTTCAAAAGAAGGTATCGCTGTGGATCCTTCTATGGTAGAAGCTGTCAAGAATTGGAGCCGGCCAATGACTGTATCAGAAGTAAGAAGCTTTCTGGGTTTAGCTGGTTATTATAGGAGGTTCATTAAGAACTTCTCAAAAATTGCGGTTCCTTTAACTAGACTTACTAGAAAATAAAATCCTTTTATCTGGTCAAAAGACTGTGAAAAGAGCTTTCAAAATCATAAGAATCATCTTACTACAGCTCTTATTCTATCACTACCGGTGGAGGGTGATGAATTTGAAGTATATACAGATGCGTCTGGTATTGGCTTAGGATGTGTCCTCATGCAGAATGGAACGGTAATATGTTATTCTTCAAGACAATTGAAACGGCACGAGGAAAATTATCAAGTACATTATTTGGAATTGGCAGCTGTTATTTTCGCCTTGAAAATTTGGCATCATTATCTTTATGGAGAAAAGTTCACGGTCTACTCGGATCACAAAAGCTTGAAATATTTATTCTCTCAAAAAGAGTTTAATATGAGACAGAGGAGGACATGATGGAATATGGGTAATCATAGACCGATTGACTAAATCCGCACACTTCATACCAATAAAGAGTCGATGGTCTGTGGATATCCTAGCAGCATTATACATAAAAGAAGTTGTCAAATTACATGGTGTCCATGTCTCTATTATATCTGATAGAGATCCTCGATTCACATCACAGTTTTGGAAGGGTCTACAACATTCACTAGGGACTAGATTGAATTTCAGCACAGCCTTTCATCCACAAACTGATGGTCAGATGGAGAGAACAAATTAAGTAGTAGAAGATATGCTCAGGGCTTGTGCTATCGACTTTGGAGGTAGTTGGCATGATCACTTGTCTCTAGTAGAGTTTGCATATAACAATAGTTATCAGGCTAGCATACGAATGGCACCTTTTGAAGCTTTATATGGAAAAAGTTGTCGATCACCTATATGTTGGAATGAAATAGGGGAAAAGCAATTTCTAGACCCCAACCTTATCAGGGATTCTACATAGAAGATCAAGCTCATTCAAGAAAGAATGAAAATGACGCAAGATAGGCAAAAGTCTTATGCCGACAATCGAAGACGTGACTTGGAGTTTCAGGTAGGAGATCATGTATATTTGAAGGTTTCTCCAGGTCGTGGTATTCGAAGATTTGGCATTAAAGGAAAGCTAACTCCTAGGGACATAGACCCATTTGAAATTATCGAAAGGGTCGGTGAAGTGGCTTATAGACTGGCTTTACCTCCACAATTAGCAGGAGTTCATGACGTATTTCACGTCTCCATGCTGAAGAAGTATGTATATGATCCTGACCATATTATCACTTATGACAATCTGGAGATTCAGAAGGACATGACATACGAGCAAATGCCTATAAAGATTCTGGAACGGGAAGTGCGTCAACTAAGAAGTAAAGTTATTCCTTTGGTCAAGATTCAATGGAAGAAAACATGGCCATATGAAGTAACATGGGAAACCGAAGCAGCCATGCGGAAAGGATTTCCAGAATTATTTAAATTGTAAGTACACTCTCCATAATCCATATAATGAATTTGGGGACCAAATTCTTCTAAGTGGGGGAGGGTGTAGTGCCCCAAAATTTATATAAGTAATTTCTGTATTTATTTAATAATTTTCTAAAATTTATAAAGGCTTAAATAAATTAATAAATGGGTTATTGGATTAATAAGTCATTATAAGGCCCAATTGTGTTAAAATAATTAACCTAGACTATCTAAATATGATCCAAAAGGTTTAAGGACCAAGCCCATCAAGATTGGCCCATATTCTAGAAGGTTATTGAGCTTATTCACGGATTTTAAAGGATACATACCACTTAATTAGATAATTATATAGATAAAATGAATAAAATAGTTTTATTAAATTGAAACTCTGCACGCGTTGGATGTAGCGGTCTATCGTGCGACCGCCACAGCCGTGTAACGCACCTTTCTACGACTGTTACACCCTGTCAGTTCCGTGAAGAGAAGGAAGAGCAAAAAGATTGGATCTTTGCTATCCTCTCCACTAGGGGTCGAGATGGAAGGACTCATAGATGTGATGAGGACTCTCAGAAGTCAATCTAAGCTTTAGCAAGGACTCTAGAATCGATCTAATCTTCAAACCCTAGCCAAAACCCTATAAATAGGACCTAGTTCTGAACTGAGCGACCATTACTTTTGGCTCGTGAAGAATCAAGATAAGGAGTCATAATTTTGGATAAGTTCTTTATAAGATTTTATTTAGTATACTTTAGACTAATAGTTCTCCAAATTTCATGCTAGGAGATCAACCAACCAAGGAGTTTGAAGCATCCAAAGTTGCTGATACGACCTTAGCAACCCAGGAAACTGAACGCAAGTCGTCTGAAGATCAGGAGATTAGGACATCTAAACGAGGTAATTAGAGTTCAGTTATTTAGAACTTTTCGTTTCCAATAGTATCATCCTCTTACCCTCAAAATTTCACGTCCTTAGGTCAAGAGGCTGAGAAGCTAGAGCAGTGTGAAGTTGCTAGAAACTCACTAGAAAAGGAGAACTAGGGCACGTCTTTCAGACTGAAATTAGAAGTTTAAGCCCAGTTAAGCAGTAGGTCATCTCATGATTGGTAAAAACATCTTGTTAGGGATAAAAGCCCTCTGATTTTACTTGATATCATGCACTATAGATCATGGATTTCATGTTTTAGTAGAGTCATGCATACATGTGTATTCTTAGCCCTAAGTTAAAAAGGAACTCTCTTGTCAAATTCACAGAAAACCCATGCATGCTATTAGTTTAGCCTTCATTTTATCATAATGGAAGTTTATATATGATTTCCAGACATGATGTAAGTTGAAACCTTAGATCTTTTTATCTATTGTTGTCAGCAGAAGCTCTGACAGATTAATGTAGGACCGTCACATGACTGTAACGGCCTTACGATAGATCGTCACATTCTCTGTTGTGTTTAAACTATTCTGTTGTCTCTAATGCACCATAGCAGGAGCGTTACAAAACTGTAACAGCCCCTCGACAGACCATCACATGGGCTCTAACGCGCCTATGCTAGACCGTTAGAACACTGTTTTCTATCAACTCGAGATGGAATGGGAATTAGTCAAGTCTACTTATAAATATGCCTAGTTATCTAAGTTTTGACCTGTTAAAATGACTTTAAGTTTATCAACTGATTCATGATAGGAATTGCCTGATCTTGAGTTATTTTAAAGTATATGTTAATTTCATTGACTAAACTTTATAGTTTGTATTTAAATCATGATTTTCCAATGTTGTATTGACGGAGTTTTATCTTGGTTTCACGTTGTTACACATTCTCTCTTTATCAATAGAGTCATTTTCTTTAAGTACATGGCGCATATTCCGGTATGTTGTCCATTAGTCCACACGTTGCATTGTAGGAACATATTCTTGAACTTGAGGACCTCTCTATTGGATATTCCTTCCAATGGACTAGGAAATCTTGTTTCAAGGCCTCCCTAATTCTCTGCGAGCCTGGGATTCCCACTAGGAAGCCGAGTTGGTTGTACCATTAATGCCCATTATTTAGATTGCACTATTGATAGATTCTGGTTCTAGTAATTTAACGGATCTAGATTGGACCGTCAGGCTCATCTAACGGCCCAATATATGACAGTCACATTTCACTGAGTCTATTCTACTATTCTGAATTCAAACCAATGTAACGGCCCAATACTGGAGCGTCACGTTAATGTAACAGCCCAGTCTTTTACCGTCATAATGCTTGAGTATTTTAACCTGAGGTTTGACCCAAGGGTTGATTTTCCAAGGTTCTAGATGGATTAATGATGGTCTAGGACTTATCAAATTGATTCAAGATAACTAATTTAATTGATGGAAAGTAAGAAATTTATCGTTATGCTGCCGATTTATTTCCATGGGCATAACATTGTTTAAAGTCATTCTTGACTCTCGCATTCTTTAAATTGAAGCATTCATCCATTGATTATTGTTATCACGAACTTATTTGAACTTATTACATTCTTGGCCATACTTTATTGTTACATGCGTGGAAGTAGCTTGATTTATACTTGAAGATGCGATCGAACACTAATTGTGTTCAAGGGCTCTATGCTAGTCCCCTCGGCTGATTGTCGGAAACATACTATTATAAACTATGGGGTCAGATGCTACTGGCGTCGCATTGCACTGGGAGTACTTTCTTTATAAATAAGTGAAAATCCACGGCACGACATGACATTCTTGTACATGACTTTCTTGCTTGATATTCCACAGAAATTCACGAAGTACTTGCTCATAAGCAAAAGATACTAGAGTGATGATTATGTGGCTTGCTAGTACATTCTCGATATATTCTTGTTGATAAAAGGCCAATATCATGTTCTTGTTACGTTCTTGCTAGATCATACTTGCTCTCATTCTATCTTACATGATTGTTTTGTTACTCGCATGATTAATCGCATTCGCATGATTTTTACCTTATTCTTTAGAGCTAAAATGCTAATTACTTTAATAGTGCTAATCATGTTGATGCGAAGATACCTACTGGGCAAGTGTGCTCATTACCTATTTCTAATCTTTTTCAAGAAATGAAAGTGATTCGAATTCGGATTCGAGTTATACAAGTAGCGGGTCCGAGAGCGAATGAAAGTGTTGTCAAGATGAGAGTGAAGACTTAGGAAGTCTACCTATTTAGATTGAGTCTTTGTAATTTTTCTATTTCTTGATTCTAGTGGAATGGAAAAGGAAGAAAGGGTTATTGTACTTAAATACTTGATTATTAATGAAATAAAGTTGAAGTTTGAGTAAATACTGTGTAGTTACATTTATGTGTGATTGTTTTGCGCTCTGATCGTTCTTACTTGCAAGAGACTTACCATGCCAGCTATTCGCGCTCCTCGAGTTAGTCTTCCGCTGTAATAAAGGCTCGGGGCGTGACATGAGGGGTGATGGTGGAAGGATTGGCGGAATGGTGGGTAATGCGGTGGGTGCAATAGGTAACCTGGAGGGAATAGAGGGTGGAGCAGTGGTCAAGGTGATGGGCCAGAGGATGGAAGGAACAGAAGGCACGGGGGAGTTGGTGTATGCGTGGTGGAAGGCCAGGAGATGAGTGGGAGTCTCATCATCATAAGACCACCCAGCATTAGGGGCTAGGCGGTGAACAACATTGACTTGTGCTGGTGCCTGTGGCTGCAGTTGCGGAGCGGGCGGGTGGTCTGGCATGGGATTTTGGAGAATCCCGAGTTCAGGTGGTTGTTGCTGCTGGTGAGGTTGAGGTTGGGGTTGCTAAAATTGCTACTGTTGTGGCGTCACCTGCTGCGGCCTCGCCTGTCTTCTCTTCTCTTTGATGTCTTCTATCAACTTATGCATCTGGGCCCAGTCAATCCTTTGCCCTTCATGTAAATCATAAACTAAATCACAGAATTGAAAGCACATGTCTATAGTGTGTCCGGGCTGTCAATGATATATACAATACCTTGATTGATCGGCGGTCGGGTTCCAGTTCTGACGTTCTGGGGGGAGCTGTATGTCACCAGTGTACATTAAAGCTGAGAATATGTCTGGAAGAGTTTCGAGAAGTGGAGGATAATGGGCTCTCTTCGGACCCGATCGGGCAGGTGCATAACCAGCAGCAGGAGGAATGTTGTGGTATTGGGGTGGCTGTTGAGGCTGTTGTGGTGGTGGTGGTGGTTGTTGTGGCTATTGGGGGGCTAGAAAAGAGGGTCTGGGGCTGGCGGAGCAGAGAACTGGGGGTTGCTTGGAGGCTACTGGAAACGGGGTGGAGCGGACTGGTTGGGGAACTGAACAGCCTACACCTGCTCATTAGTTTGAACTCCCTCAGTAACAGGGCCCTGGGATTTTATTGTGGTTTTGGACTTCTGGGCCTCAAATAGGGAATGGATAGGGGAGTCCTTGAACTGGGTTTGTATAAACTGGGCTCGGCTGTACAACTGGTGCATATTTGATATATCATTCATCGCCAGAATATTTCAGAACGTAGGTGTAGTATTTGAAATTAACAATTTCTCCTTTTCTTCTTCCAGGATCTGTCCGGGCACACGTGAGGCCATCTGCCTCCATCTATCTGTATAAATTGCAAAATCTTCATCTGTCTTCATCTTCTCTGCTACTAGGTCTGTGAATGAGTACTCTGGGCCTACCCGGTCTTGAAATCTTTGTATGAACTTCTCTTTGATCACCTTGAAGCTCTCTGCCTCTCCAACGGCAAGGTGTAGAACCATTCTAGCGCGACCCCGTCTAATGACCGGCGGAAGAGATACGCCATGAGGCGATCGTCATGCTGGAACTGCGCCGATTCATATAAAAACTCCCTTATGTGAATGAACGGGTTGTTGTTCCCATCGTACTTACGGTACGTGGGGAGCTCTGACTGGGGAGGGAAGCAAATGACCCGGAAGTTAGGAACGGGGACATTAGCAAGAGATTGTGGGCCGACCCGCTTATGGAGGAGGTCAATTTACTGCTGCATGGTAGCCCATTTATCGAGAAGTTTCTGTTCCGAGGAAGGAGGAGACAAAGTAGGAAGAACAGAACCAGTATATAGAGCTGATGGGTAAACTGATGAAGGGGGGAGCCCATAAGATGGATAATGGGCCAAGGAAGGGCCCATATCCGCCTGAGCCAACTGGGCGGCCCCTGGTTGAAGATGAATAAAATCAGTCGGGGCCCCAAGGGCCTGCGGCGCTGGAGAGACAGTGGTATAAGGATCAGAATAAGAACTCAAGGGGATCTAGGTCTTCCCTTTATCAGCAATCTGATGGGCCGAGCTAGAAGCTTGGCCCGCTTCCATATTGGGAAATCGGAGGGTCCGAGGATGGGCAGGGGTGAGATCAATGGGTGCCGCAAAGGCAGCCCCTAACCTAACAATCGGAGATGAAGTGGCGGCAGCAGACACGCCGTGAGAAGGAACTGAAGACGGGGTTTTATGACCGATAAGTTGGGTCATCTCCTTGTTCTATCCATGTGATGCTCCAAGTTGTTCACTCTTCGTTGAATTTCCTTTATCAGTTTGAAGCTTATTTCATGGGTCTTCTCTCCTTGGTTGAGTGTGGTTCCTTGTGACTTTTTATTGGATGAAGCTTAGCAAGCTCTTATCAATTTTGATCTTCATTGTTTCTAACGGTCCTCTACATGGGCATTATTTTCTTCTAACGCATGATCCCATGGCCGTTACTTCTTGAAGAGTCCTACAACTTAAGGTCTTTTGTTCTAGCTTATCCGTTGGCCTACCCATTGAATCTAACGGTCTGTCGTGCATCCGTTACTTTCTTCCAACGCGTCCAGACATGGCCGTTACTTATCCTGCAGAGTCCAACTTGTTTGATCTTCTTCCATTGATCTTATCTCTTTTGAGATAAGGTTAAATGTAACGGTATCCCCTGGTGCGTTATTTGCATGTGGCGGTCTGTCGAGTCGCCGTTACATCCAACAGAGAGTCCTGGCAGTTCAGGCCTTTTCTCTGCTACTCCGTGGTCGAGATAAGAGTTTGAATTGGTGATTTCTCTTCCAAATCTGATCCTCAGAACATTCTGTTTGTTTCTATGGACTCTTGGTGATATTATCTTCAAGGATTTGCTAAGAGCTATCCTTTCTTCTTGCTGGATTACCCTCTATTCGACCGGAGAGTTTGAGGGCCTATAAATAGCACCCTTAACTTCATGGCCCGAGGGAGGAAGATCTGGAGTTCGCGTCGAAGTGCTGCGGCATTCTGGAGCCACATTTAATCAAGGAGACTTGTCTTTCACGTCCAGCTGCTTCACGGTGAAGGGAGTATTCGTTCTATTGAGTTTCAAAGTTCATCATTGCATATTGTGTTCTTCCTCCTCCCTCTCATCATAGGCATTGTCCCTCTCCTTGTGTCCACGTTCTGCATCTATTTTCATCATCTAAACATCTTTCCTATCTTTTAAAACGCCCAGAGGGGTTAAAAAACCAAAAACTTCCCCGGTACTTCCCTTTCCTTTTGCATGATCTTAAGTTCTTTGAGAGTTGATACTACGCTTGTTTAAAGGGCTAATTTGGGTTTGTTTTCTTATGTTTCACGTTCTTTGGCAGGTTTGCAGGTTCACTACACGAGGCCCAAGTCTTCTGGCCGGCTGGAAGAGTTGGAGTTCAAAGAATTCATAAGCTATTACTGCAGGTTTTCTGACGGTCTTGTGTAGGCGCGTCAGGCTTCTATAATGGTGCATCGTGCGACCATCACATTTCTGTGACGCACGGGGTCTGGACCGTTACATTCAGTTGATCTGCAGATTTCACTGATTTTCGCTCTCCCGTGGGTGGGTGCTTCATCCACCTATTTCCAAGGTATTTTCAAGTCTCTGGCTTGTGTTTACTTGGGTGGTGATCACGTTCTTTCTTAGTATTGGGCATTAGCTTTCTCTCCATCTCATATCTCTTATTTCCTTTATTTGCTCCACCCTCGCGGTGTGTTTTTATTTGCTCTTGCTCCACGCCCGGCGTGTGTTTTCTTTATTCCCTTAGTTTAGCTTGATGATTGAGATAGCATGCCCATGCTAGAGCTTGTTCTGGTTGCCTAGGTTCATGGTTCACATGTTCATAGGTTGATTGAGATCTTTGATTTTTGCTTATCATCTTTATTACACATCAAAACAAAAAGAAGAAGAGAAGCAAAACAAATCAACAGATAATTTTTTGGCGATCATGGTGGGACAACTTGTGCCAATCGTGTCTTGATCTCTTTTTAAACCTGCCATCATTTCCTTGTTTAGTTTCCCCGAATTTCCCTCTTACTTCCTCTTGTTTCTGGTTCCCTGGGTAGTCTGACGGCCCTCTGTCCCTGCGTCACTCCACTTTGACGCAGAGGCTTTAGACCGTTACATTCCTCACCCTGTTGTTTGGGCTTTTCACGGATTTCCCTTTTATTTCTGGTTTATTTTTGGCTCTCTGGCTCATACGACGGTCCTGGGTCCCTGCGTTATATTTCTTCTGACGGTCTGGTGATGGGAATCGACACCGAGCCTGTACCTTTTTATTACATTTATGTCCTTTTAGTTTGTGTTTATATCTACGGGAAAGTAAACGTGCAATTGTACAGCTTTATCGGCCAATGCGTCACTCCCGTAGATTGTGTGGGTTTTTATGCAATTATGCAGTAGGACCAGCAAGGGGGCCCTCAGCCCTTTCCCATTGGTCCATGTCATCTTGTGGGGCGGGTCAACCATCCTAGGTGGACATCTAGAAGGTTGGACTAGTCATATGCCACATGGGTAGACAAGTGGCCCATTTTGTCCAAGGTAGGCCACCTACCATTCAACCTACCCATTCAACCTTACATATAGTCAAGGGGGCGCCCCATTCCACTAGGATTAGTTTATATTTTTGTGTGTGTGATTCACACTTAATCCCAGCCCTTGATTCCCCTTCCCTAGATCCAAGGGTCCACATTGCATTTGATGTAAACCATATATAAGCTTGTATTTTCATGTGAAATTCAATGAAAAATCAGAAAATTTTGTGAAATCCAAGGAGCTTCTTGCACCCCAGCCCCTCTCCCTCTGGTTCCTCTCCTCCAACCTCAAGTTCTAGAGTGATTCTACCTTCTATCATCTCCTCTCAACCTCCGGTGATCGTCTGTGCCGCCGCCGCCGCCGTTCGTGCCGCCATCGAGCCGCCTCTGCAGTTCTATCTTTGTCCGACCACAGCAGCTTCCACGAATTGTCTGCCTCCGCCAAGAGCTTGGATTGATCTGAATTTTTTATGGTGTGTTCAGACCTTGCATCCCAAGATCCACCTAAATTTTCACGTCAAAATTCTATCGTTTAGTATTTTTACATTTTCGTCCAACCTGTCATCCCAGATCTACCAGGTTTCTATCTACAGTGACAGAACCTCTGAGTTCTCCCCCTCCGACCATCTTTTTGATTTGTCAAAACCCTCCCAATTTTACTGGGAGTTCTTTCCATCACCCCCTACCTCCAAAAATGTTCTTAATTTTTTATCAGCCTTCTATCTATTTTTAGAAATTCGTGTTCTTCAACTGATACAGTTTTTTTAGTCAGATCCCAGATCCGACCACCCTCCACTTCCAAAATTAGAACAAATCACCACCACCTCCAAATCTAGATCCCAAAATAGTCCTGGTTTCCTTGTTCGAATTCCTACAACCTTGCTGAAGAACACATCTTCAAATTCGGACATCTACTTCACGGTCAAAGGCAATCAACAAGAAAGTTCTCTGTAGATCTGAGTCTTCGGTTACTGTACAACAGTAGCATATAAAATTTGCCAACACAAAGTACAAATCTGGTGAATTTTTCTGAAGGCCACTAGATTGTAGTACTTTGAAGCAGCTTTCCAACGGCTCTGATCTCGTCGCATTCTGACACCGGTGCTGATCGCAGCGTCCGTTCTCGCCGGAGCGCGCGCTGAAATACAGAACCGACAGATTTCTGATCAGTTTTTCCGACCGGTGCCGAACGGAGCCGCCCAGTCTCCGGCCGGTGAACCAGCGTGCCGCCAGCCTGGGGAGTGCTTCTCCAAGTGTCTCCACTACAGCGGTACCACCGGGTCCCACACGGCCCCTCCAGACAGCACGTGGGCCCCATGGTCGTAAACACGCGTGTAGCCGAATCAACACACGAAGCTGCCCGTCAACCCGAATTCGGTCCTCCCGGGCCCATTTGTATAGCCCTTTACCTCCCTGCGTGGAGCGGGCAAGTTCCCATTGCTGTAATTATTGTGTGTTAAGTTTCCTGGGAGTACGAGTTTTCGGCTGGGTCCGTCTTCCCCACGCCGAGCGCGTGGAAGTATCGTTCTCGCTCCCTACACTCGGCATTTGCTTATTTTCATATATACTTATTTATGCCGCTGCTAGAGAGCATGCTTTAGGTCCGTTAGCTCGCTATATTATCATTCACCGCTACTATGAGAGAGAGCGTGACCGTCCCGTGACCCGATCCGGGCACGAAAGTGCGAGCCGACCACCCTAGCTCTTGCCGGTTTCTCAACCGCGCACGTCCGACGCTTCCCTCGTTAAGGGATGATCGCGAGCTTGTCGTGTCCGTGTCTCGTCCCGCATCAATTTGGTATCAGAGCGAGTTTGAGTCTAGGGTGTCCAAAAATAACAAAAAAATAGAGTCATTTACGTCTAGTCATTAGTCGGTTTAAGTCGAGTCTAGGATCATCATATTTCTAAAACACAAAAAGAGAGTGTTTTTAAATTGCATTTCATCCCAATAATTCGGTATATCAAAAGGTGTTGTCCGAACGTTAGGCTACGCCTATCGGGAAGGCCGCACACTTGTGCGAGTGACCTTCGGGGCGATTATCTCCGCCACGTACCGGATATTAGTTTAGGTCTAGGTGCATCATATTAGTGTGCATTTGCATTAGTCGGTGTTTCCTAGTCCGTGTCGTTGCATGCCCACTCGGCGAGGTACCCAATACCATCGCCCTTCCCCTATGGCTAACCCACGAGATGGCGCCTCGGGAGACTTCCACTCCCTACACGAGGCTATGATGGCCATTATGACTAGGTTGGACCAATCCGATGCTAACTTTCGGACTTTCTCCGATAATATGGATGGTCGCCTTAGAGCCATGGAGGGACGCATGGAGACCTCCGATAGGTCGGTCCAAGACCTCGTTGGGTGGTTAGATAGGATGTCACACGGGGACCCTCCTGGGGCAGGCCAAGGCCCACCCGCACCTCCTCCCGCGGTGGCCCAAGTCCAACCCGCTCCCATGGCCCAAGTCCAGGCCGCTCCCGCGGCCCACAACCAGCCACCACAGGCTCCTCCACCCGCCCTTCCTCGGGTTCCCCAACTACCGCACCGTGACCTTGGTCTCGAGGACTATGGTTCCGACAATGCCTATGAGGGATATGGTCAACGCCGTCGTGGTTTTCAGCCACAACGAGATGAGGATGATGATCGGGTCCTTAAGACCGTGCGAGCGGACCCTCCCGCTTTTTACGGGTCTTTGGATCCGAAAGTCTACCTAGATTGGGAGTTCGGCATGGACCGTTACTTTGAGTGGTATGATATGTCGGAGCGTCGAAGGGTCCGATTCGCCACCATGAAACTCATGGGGCAGGCACAAACCTATTGGAAGAATGTTGAGAGCCTGCTACTTCAGCGGCTAGAACCCCCGATTGACACATGGGCCGAGATGAAGAATAAACTTCGGCAAAAGTACCTTCCTCCCACATACCGCCAGCGACTCATCGATAGATGGCAAAGTCTTAGCCAGGGAGACCGGTCCGTCTCCGAATACATCGCGGAGTTTGATGAGTACTTTGTACGATGTGGTGTCACGGAGGAGAGTACTATGCATGTGTCCCGCTTTCGACGTGGTTTGCGGCCACACTACCAGTATGAGCTTTTTCGCCGTAATGCCAAGACGTTGGAAGAGGCATACCAGGTTGCTCTCGAGATGGAGTAATTTGAGGGAGAGTTCGAGTCTAGCCATCGGTTGGGCCCCACCCCTCTCCGTAGTATCGAGCCCCGTCACTCCATAGGCCCACATCAGCGGCCTCCCATGGCTTGACCTCAGGAGCCCACCCGTCAGGAGCACTTCTCTCCACGGCCTCGTCCTCCTCCACCCCGGGATCTATTCCCACCCCAACCACCGGCACCCGTTGCCAGTCCCCCGGCTCCTATAGCCCGTCCTCTGGCACCGGCACCCCCTCCACTATTGTCCAAGGCACCTACATCTCCCCCTTTGCTGCCTACACCCCCTACCCTACGGGATGATAAGGGTAAGGCCCCTTTTATAGGAGAGAGTAGTCGGTCGAGAGTGCAATGTTTCCACTGTCATGGATTTGGCCACTTTGCCAACGAGTGTCCCGCTCGCGCCACCCTAGCCTTAGGTGTTGGAGAGCCCGCACCTCCCGAGCTTGAGTGTGTCAATTATGAGGCCGATGACGCACTAGCCGATGAGTACTATGCCTTGGGGGGAGAGTTGGATGGCTCACCCGCCGCCCAGGATGCCGCCACCTAGTGGGCTTGTGTCACCATCTTAGTCTAGGGTCATATATGAGTCGGTGTGTTTTTCTTGTGTGGTTTGTTTATGTGGTGTGTTTCGAGTCGATTGTTGTGCGTATTGCATGGTAAGTCTGCATGAGTCTTGTGCAAGCTCGTTGTCGGTCTCTTATGAGTAAGAGGCGAGTGGACTCACTTGATGAGTATGGGATCAGTTCCACATCTATACCCGGATCAGTCACCTATAGGGACTCAGCGGTGATTCCTAGTGAGTCTTCGAGCTGTTTTCTTCCCTTTTGAGAGTGCCCTTCGGAGTGACCACCTTTAGCCCATAGCAGTTCGCATATCGAGTATATATGGAATGAGCAGGTGACGATCACTTGGAGCGGAGCATACCCGCGCTACTTGGCACGGTGACGGATCCGCCGGAGTACTCGAGCATCCCGACCCCTACTCGACGGGGTCGAGTTCCTCCCACCCAGGGAGAGTTGATGGGAATCGACACCGAGCCTGTACCTTTTTTATTACATTTATGTCCTTTTAGTTTGTGTTTATATCCACGGGAAAGTAAACGCGCAATTGTACGGCTTTATCGGCCAATGCGTCACTCCCGTAAATTGTGTGGGTTTTTATGCAATTATGTAGTAGGACCAGCAAGGGGGCCCTCAGCCCTTTTCCATTGGTCCATGTCATCTTGTGGGGCTGGTCAACCATCCCAGGTGGTCATCTAGAAGGTTGGACTAGTCATATGCCACATGGGTAGACAAGTGGCCCATTTTGTCCAAGGTAGGCCACCTACCATTCAACCTACCCATTCAACCTTACATATAGTCAAGGGGGCGCCCCATTCCACTAGGATTAGTTTATATTTTTGTGTGTGTAATTCACACTTAATCCCAGCCCTTGATTCCCCTTCCCTAGATCCAAGGGTCCACATTGCATTTGATGTAAACCATATATAAGCTTGTATTTTCATGTGAAATTCAATGAAAAATCAAAAAATTTTGTGAAATCCAAGGAGCTTCTTGCGCCCCAGCCCCTCTCCCTCTGGTTCCTCTCCTCCAACTTCAAGTTATAGAGTGGTTCTACCTTCTATCATCTCCTCTTAACCTCTGGTGATCGTCTGTGCCGCCGCCGCCGCCGTTCGTGCCGCCATCGAGCCGCCTCTGCAGTTCTATCTTCATCCGACCACAGCAGCTTCCACGAATTGTCTGTCTCAGCCATGAGCTTGGCTTGATCTGAATTTTTTATGGTGTGTTCATCCCTTGCATCCCAAGATCCACCTACATTTTCACGCCAAAATTCCATCGTTTAGTATTTTTACATTTTCGTCCAACCTGTCATCCCAGATCTGATAGGTTTCTATCTACAGTGACAGAACCTCTGCGTTCTCCCCCTCCGACCATCTTTTTGATTTGTCCAAACCCTCCCAATTTTACTGGGAGTTCTGTCCATCACCCCCTACCTCCAAACATTTTCTTAATTTTTTATCAGCCTTCTATCTATTTTTAGAAATTCGTGTTCTTCCTCTGATATAGTGTTTTTAGTCAGATCCCAGATCCGACCACCCTCCACTTCCAAAATCAGAACAAATCACCACCACCTCCAAATCCAGATCCAAAAATAGTCCTGGTTTCCTTGTTCGATTTCCTACAACCTTTTTGAAAAACACATCTTCAAATTCGGACATCTACTTCACGGTCAAAGGCAATCAACAGGAAAGTTCTCTGCAGATCTGAGTCTTTGGTTACTGTACAATAGCAGCATATAAAATTCGCCAACACAAAGTACAAATCTGGTGAATTTTTCTGAAGGCCACTATATTGCAGTACTTCGAAGCAGCTTTCCAACGGCTCTAATCTCGTTGCATTCCGACACCGGTGTTGATCGCAGCGTCCGTTCTTGCCGGAGCGCATGCTGAAATACAGAACCGGCAGATTTTTGATCGATTTTTCCGACCGGTGCCGAACGGAGCCGCCCGGCCTCCGGCCGGTGAACCAGCGTGCCGCCAGCCCGGGGAGCGCTTCTCCAAGTGTCTCCACTATGGCGGTACCACCGGGTCCCACACGGCCCCTCCGGACAGCACGTGGGCCCCACGGTCGTGAACACGCGTGTAGCCGAATCAACACACGAAGCTGCCCATCAACCCGAATTCGGTCCTCCCGGGCCCATTTGTATTACCCTTTACCTCCCTACGTGGAGTGGGAATGTTCCCATTGCTGTAATTATTGTGTGTTAAGTTTCCTGGGAGTACGAGTTTTTGGCCGGGTCCGTCTTCCCCATGCCGAGTGCGTGGAGGTATCGTTCTCGCTCCCTACACTCGACATTTGCTTATTTTCATATATACTTGTTTATGCCACTGCTAGAGAGCATGCTTTAGGTCCGTTAGCTCGCTATATTATCATTCACCGCTACTACGAGAGAGAGCGTGACCGTCCCGTGACCCGATCCGGGCACGAAAGTGCGAGCCGACCACCCTAGCTCTTGTCGGTTTCTCAACCGCGCACGTCCGACGCTTCCCTCGTTAAGGGACGATCGCGAGCTTGTCGTGTCCGTGTCTCGTCCCGCATCATCTGGCCTCTGACCGTTATATATTTCTGACGCGGGTCTTCTAGACCGTTACACTCCAGACAGGTACGCATCCCGAGGTGTATTCTATTTCCGTAGTTTTTACTGTGATATTTTTGCTTGGGTGTTATCTGACTTCCTCCTTGGTTGGTTTACATACTTACATCGTTGTGTGCATAATTGTTTGCTAGATTCTGGGTTAGAAGTTGCATGCACTCCGGTGCACATAGGTTCATTCATACTTTCATACATTAGATTGCATTTTCCTACCTTTGTGTGCGGACCTCTCGTCTCCATATTCCTTGGGGCTGACTAGAAAATCACACCAGGGACCTCCATAAGTCCCCGCGAGCCGTGGATTCTCACACGGACGCCGGGCCGGTTGTACCTTTCCCACCCCGTGTCTAGGATTGCATAAGTGAGTGAGTGATCACATTTAGAGTCAAACCAAGCTTTACATCCATCTCCTATCAGGAACCCATTGTTGAGAGCTCATATTAATCAATCCGCTAAAGTTCCAAAGGAGAAATCATAAGAATCTTGAAGCGTCACCTTAAACAACTTGGTTGACTTGAAGTGTCTTCATCTCTTGTTACTTACATCTTTGTTATAAATCGTCCAAGTTTGGTTGCTCATTGTGTGTTGGTGTTGTGTTGTTTGCATCTTGTTAAGGTTGTTCGTTGCATGTGGAGTTATTTTCGTCAGTTAGAAGCACCTTCTAGGGTCAATTCCTTCTCCAAGTTCTACTCAAATCCGCTTTTCAAACCCACCATGGCTTCTTTCAATCCTCCCCGTTCCCAAGAGGATTCCCTTCCTCAAGGGCTTCTTGAAAACCCTGCTAGGGTTACCTCATTCTCTTCTGGAGAGGGGACAGCCCATCTTCCGTCCTCTACCTCCATGGAAGGTGGTCAAGCTACCCCCTCTTTCACTACTCCTTCTGTGGGCTCCATTCTCCAGATGATGGCCCAATTGGATCCAGCCGAACTCCAAACTGTCTATCAGGCCATGCAGGGATCCAATATCTCCCCTCCCACGATTATGCAGGGTCAATCCAATCCTTCCATCCAGCTCACTCCAATTAATCTTACTCCGGTCCAACCCCGGACCATTACATTCACTGGCATGGAGATGGGCCAATCTTCTACTTCGGCCCCGCAATCTTTTGACAAGGGGAAGTCTCCTGTCCCTTCTTTCGTTCAGGCAGATCATCATATGCCTAGCCCGACGGTTCCACAAGTCCTCATGGGTCCCTCCGACTTCTTGTGCCCTCAGTCAGGGGTTGTCCAAGCCCACTCCAATCTGGGTCAAGTTCAGGCCCAATATCCTTCTTATGGGCCCCCTACTTTGGCCATTTATCCTTCTGCTCCTGCTTATGGGCTCCCACCTTCTGCTGCGATTCACCCTTCTGCTCCCCAACTTCAGCCATCATCTCTCACTACCCCTGCTCCATCCAGAGAGTAGGAATTACTTGATAAATGGGCCACCATGCAACAGGAACTCGATTTCCTCCAGAAGCGGGTTGGCCCACAATCCTTGGCAGATGTTCCGGTTCCTAGCTTTCAGAACATCCGGTTCCCTCCGCAATCCGAGCTCCCCAATTATCGCAAATATGATGGGAACGGCAATCCCTTTATTCACGTGAGGGATTTCTTATATGAATCGGCCCAATTCCAATATGATGATCGCCTTATGGCATACTTGTTCTGCCGCTCATTAGACGGTGTTGCACTAGAATGGTTCTATTCTCTGCCATTGGAAGAAGCCGAGAGCTTTAAGGTAGTGAAAGATAAGTTCATTCAGCGGTTTCAAGACAGGGTCGGCCCCGGAATATTCATTCACAGATGTGGTGGCCGAAAATATGAAACCGGATGAGGAGTTTGCCACTTATGCAGATAGGTGGAGGCAAATGTCCGCTAGAGTGCCCGGCCACATTACGGAGGAAGAGAAGGTCAAGCTACTTATTTCCAATGCTACCCCGACCTTCCGAAACATTCTGGCATTGAATGACATAGCCAATATGCACCAACTCTACAGCCGGGTGCGGTTCATCCAAACACAGTTCAAGGACTCCCCCATTCACTCTCTATTTGAAAATCAAAAGCCCAAGTATCACAAGAAACCTCAAGGGCCGGTCACCGAGGGGGTCCAAACAAATGAGCAAGTTCAAGCCGTTGCTTTCCCATTCTAAGCCACACCTTTCCGCTTCCCTCAAAATCCCCGCACTCCACAGAATCCCGCTCCACAGAACTTCCAAGTCGCAAAACCCTCCGCCCACCTTCACCATCCCATAAACTACTTTCACCAATCCACAAAACACCTTCGCCGCACCGCAACAACCACCACCACCTCCGTAATACCACAACGTCCCTCCACCCAACGGCTATAACAACAACCCGAACAACAAGCGCCCGGCTCCTAAAAGAGCTCAATATCCTCCATTGCCAGAAACCCTCACAGACATCTTCTCGGCTCTTATGTCGGTTAATGCCATACAGCTCCCTCCGGAACGGCACAACTGGAATCCGGCCGTTGATCAGACGAAGTATTGTATGTTCCACAGGCAACCAGGACATACCATTGAAGGGTGTTTTCAATTCCGGGACCTAGTATGTGATCTTCATGAAGGACAGAGGATAGATTGGGCCGAAATGCACTGGGCCATCACAGAAATCAAAGAGAAGAGAAGGCAGCCGCCGAGGCAGCAAGTACATCAGCAACAGGTACCGCAGCCACAGCAGCAGCAGCAACAGCAGTCGGTGCAAGACCTGGGGATTCATCAAAACCCAATGCCAAACCATCCTCCTGCTCCGCAGCCTCCCCCGCCGGCACTAGCTCAGGTCAATGTTGTCCAACCCCTGGCTCCTAACCCCGGGTGGTCCTTCGACGACGATAATTCCACGCCGCAGGTCATGGCCCTTCACCACAACTACCATAATCCTCCCGCTTCCCCTATCCTTATACCTACCCACCAAACTCCTCCTCCACTCGTCCTCCCATTTACCCCTATTCTATCACACGCACCATCACCTGCACCCCCGTCGCACTCACCATTGCTCACAACCGCTACCATCACCCCCTCCCCGATCGCGCTTACATCCACTATCGCCATACCTCCGTCTAACCCTCCACTCATCACACCTCCATCCACTTTTATACCCCCACTGCCGCTCGCGCCCACCGCAACTAACCCCTCGCCTATCGTCCTTTCCACCACACCCTTTTCCGCACCGCTCATCCATCCCACTGGGCCTACTAAATCACTTATCCTAAGCCCATCTGAGGCCGCGGCAGCCTATAACTTCACCCTACGGAGCGGGCGCATGTTCCACCGAAACTATCCTTCCACTTCTAATCCCCAGTCTTCCCAACCGGCGGCTGAACAAGAAGAGGCCGAGCCACTACCCGGGACCCAATATGATCTATTACATCATTTGGATAGGGTGCCCGCCAAGATATCTGTGCTGGAACTGATTAAGAGATCTACCCTTCACCAAGATGCATTAAGAGACTTTCTTCAAAAGGTGATGGTTAGTGAAGACATGGCAGTTGATAGCTTACCTACCGCACTGGCAACAATCTCCAAGGGGCCAGCCATTACTTTCTCTGAAATCGAGCTAGCACCACCAAAAGCTCGGCAAATGCCGTTGTGCATTACTATCATTCTGAACAAAGTCAACATCGATGCGGCATTAGTTGACACAGGGGCATCTATCAACGTATGCCCGCTCAGCACTCTAAGGGCTTGTAATCTGTCAGAAGAACTTCTACGCCCAACTCCCACTACCATAGCTGCTTATGACAACTCTCGGCGGGCATGTCACGGGATTGTCACCATTCAAGCTGAGCTTGGGCCCCTTACTATGCCCGTGGAATTCTCTGTGTTGGACATTGACCCTATGTTCAAAGCTATCTTGGGTCGTCCGTGGATCGATACCCTCAGCGCCGTACCCTCTACTGCACATCAATGCATTAAATTCCCTTTCCAAGGGAGGGTCGTCAAAGTCAAAAGCTTATCCACGGTCCAATCAGTGAAGGCTATTTCAGAGAAAGTTCTTCCCACATTGTGGCCAAGCAGTTGGCCCGTTATGTCAGTGCTAGATCTTGACTTTCCTTGGGCTTACGCACCTCGCAAGCCCGTCACCGTAGCAGTTGACATCAAGGTGAAGCCCCAGATCCGAGATTCCAAGGGCTGGGACATTATACTGAAGCTAGGGTACCAACCGGGGAGAGGCCTCAGTGCTCAATTGCAGGGACAAACTAAGCCCATTCCTAAGGGCAGGAAAATGAACAGAAGAGGTCTCAGCTACCGAGAGACTGCATTGTCCATGATGGGTGATTCTGGGCCACTCACTTGGGACTACCGTCAACACTTTGTTCGAGGGCCTCTCCAGCCCGGCACATTAGCTCCACCGCCAGCTCCGCCAAGGGAAGATACAGTCTGTCCAATTGCCAGTCCACCCCCAGTGCTAAGGAGGCCAGTTGATGATGTGATTGACTATGGTCCAGCCCTTCAGGGGCTATTTCATGAAGAAGACTGCCAGCAGCGTCAAGAGGTTCGGCTCGTCCAATGGAGGCCGAAGAAGCAGCCGGCTCAGCATCTACGGAAGGAGGAGAGCTCGCCGATTATCTTTTCTTGGTCTCCCTCACGCTTTCAATCTCTCCTACAGCAGAGGGAATTCTTACCCCGTCTTCCTCCCATCATGGTAAATCCATCCTTCATTGATCCGTCGGAAATTCTCTTTGTTCCTTGCGCTTGCGAGCATTGCCCGCCCATTGATCTATCCACTCTATTCACTCTTCCTCCTCCCAACGCCCAGCTCCACGAGATGTGGTTCTCCTCCTCCGACCCCTTCTTCGATTGCATCTTCCCCGAGCTATTCCCCATGCAGCTCCCGTCTCCTCCATCTTGTTGTGTAGTCTCCACTGATCTCCAAAAAAAAATGTCAAATTCAAAACGGAGATTTCAATTGAAGATTATGCTACCTTGTCTCCATCCTCCTCCCAGGGGCACGAGTCCCCTGCTCCTTCCCTTCCACTAGGTCTTCTTTCTCCTAGGTTAGGATTAGGGTCTATCGAGTCTAGGGAAGTAGAGTTAGTTAGGTCTAGAGAAGTAGGGTCTTGTTCTAGGTCGTCCAACCCTTCCTCCTCTGAGTCGCGCCCACTTGCGCGTCCTCCCAAATCAATCCCTGATAGGTTCTTGCAAGATCTAGCTTAGCGTTGTCATGCCCTTTTGAAGTGTCCAGAATTTGTTGCTACGGTAATTGTAATTGAAGATGAAGAAGAAATAGAAGGGGTGTGGAGCGATGACGGACTCGGTGTCTATGAAATCATGGATGAAAAAGATCCGATCAATGAGGACAGCAACGTAGATGACACTGCCGATTTGTATGCACAAGGACTTAAGAAATTCGATGAGCCGTCATCGGTAGTGGACGAACCTACAAAGGAAATCAACTTAGGAACTGAAGAAGACCCAAGGCCTATCATTATTGCCGCTAATCTCCCTCCACAGGTAGAAGAAGATTTAATCAAGGTTCTAAGGGAGTATAGCGATTCCTTCGCTTGGTCATATGAAGACATGCCAGGTCTTGACCCCTCTTTAGTGGAACATCAACTTGTGCTTAAACCAGGGGCAACACCTATGAAACAATGGTCAAGGAGATTTCACCCCCACATGGCCTTAAGGATTAAGGAAGAGGTCGACAAATTGTACAAGGCCAGATTCATTAGAGTTGTTCTATATCCTCAGTGGGTGGCGAAGATAGTATTTGTTATTAAGAAGGATGGAAAGGTGTGTATCTGCATCGATTCCAGGGATCTCAATAAAGCATGTTCAAAAGATGATTTCCCGCTACCTCATATTGACGTCCTGGTCGATAGTACCGCCGGGTATGAATCGTTGTCATTCATGTACGGTTACTCAGGCTACAATCAAATCCGTCTCGCTCCGGAAGATCAAGAGAAAACCTCCTTCACCACGCCCTGGGGCACGTACTGTTATGTGGTTATGCCGTTTGGTTTGAAGAACGTAGGTGCCAACTATCAAAGGGCAATGATGGCCATCTTCCACGACATGATGCATATCTATATGGAAGCTTACGTGGATGATATTCTGGTGAAGTCAAGAACCAAAGAAGAACTCCCCTCTATTCTGGCTAAGGTGCTGCAAAGAGCACGGGAGTACCGGCTCAAAATGAATCCGAAGAAGTGCATATTTGGAGTCTCTTCAGGGAAGCTTTTAGGTTTCATAGTGAGCAAACGGGGGATCCAGATTGATCCTAACAAAGCACAGGCCGTCATGGACATGCCTCCGCCTAAGAACATTATGGAGCTTCGAGGACTGATTGGTCGATTGCAATTCATTAGAAGGTTCATATCCCAACATTCTCAAAGGTGCCGTCCGTTTTATGAATTGCTTAAGGCGGGGGTCAAGTTTGAATGGAATCAAGACTGTCAGAAGGCCTACGAGGACTTAAAGGGATATCTATTCAATCCCCCGGTTTTGCAACCTCCTATCCCTGGGAAACCCCTGATCCTATACATCTCGGTTATTGAGGACTCCCTAGGGGCGGTCTTAGCACAAGTTGATGATGAAGGGAAAGAGCGGGCTGCGTATTACCTCTCTCGGTTATTTAACCCGGCTGAGTCCAGATACACCGCTATGGAGAAGACTTGTGCCGCCTTAGTATGGGTAGCTCAGAAGCTTAAACATTACTTCCTTGCCCACCCAGTTAGGTTGATCTCTAGAATGGACCCGATTCGCTATCTCTTAGAAAAGCATGTCCTTTCTAGTAGGTTAGCTCGCTGGCAGAGCTTCCTCTCCCAATTCGATATCACATTCGTCGTTCAGAAGGCGGTCAAAGGATACACCATCGCTGAGCATCTTGCCCATCTTCCTATTCCTCACACTGACTCCATTCAAGACGATTTCCCTGATGAGCATCTCTCTGTACTCACCCACCATCCCTTTTGGTCTCTGCACTTCGATGGTGCGCTCAATTCTCAAGGCCGAGGGATCGGCGCTGTTCTGCTCACTCCAGAGAGAGTGGCCATTCCTTTTGCTTATCAACTTCGATTTCCTACTATCAACAACATCGCTGAGTATGAGGCTCTCTTAGCTGGACTGAAGCATGCCTATCTCCTAGGTGCGTGCTATTTAAATATCATAGGAGACTCTCAGCTCGTCTTGCGGCAAGTTCTGTCCACTTACCGCACTCGTGACCCCAAACTCAAGCCATATCAAGATTTGGTCATGCTTCTGGCGGGGCAATTCTGTAAGCTAATCTATATCCATACTCCTCGCTCTCAGAATATTCTAGCCGATGCTCTAGCATCTCTTGCTTCCTCTCTATCTTTCCCTCTCAGTCGAAACACTGAGACTATCGTCATTCAGAGATTGGACGCACCCTCCCTTCAGGATCCTTGGTTCGTCAACCTTAGGAAGGTTGTAGAGGCAAGGGCTGAGAAGGAAGTATCTTTAATAGAGCTAAAAGAGATTCTGGATGAAGAAGAATTGCCTTGGTATCATGAAATCGAGTTGTTTTGCAAAGAAGGATCATTCCCAGAAGGGGCAAACGCCGAGCAGCGCAAGTCAATAAGGAGAGCCGCCTCAAGGTACACCATTGTTGCAGGAGAACTATACAGGCGCGCTACTAATGGAATGCTCATGAGATGCTTGGATGATAATGAGGCTTGGAAAGTGGCTGAAGCAGCCC
Organism: Amorphophallus konjac; assembly: GCA_022559845.1. Classification (NCBI taxonomy): domain Eukaryota; kingdom Viridiplantae; phylum Streptophyta; class Magnoliopsida; order Alismatales; family Araceae; genus Amorphophallus; species Amorphophallus konjac. Next base: position 45,667,380 of record CM040122.1, read on the forward strand.
ATTCCAGTGAGTGTGGAGGTCATGTCAATGGCCAGGCTCTAGCAAAGAAGATCCTTAGGCAGGGCTACTACTGGCCCACTCTAGAGGAAGATTGCTCCCTCTATGTCCGGAGGTGTCTTAAATGCCAACTCCATGCTGATAAAATCCATGCTCCAGCTTCATCTCTCTATCCTCTCTCTGCTCCTTGGCCATTCTCTATGTAGGCTTTCGACGTTGTCGGCCCGCTCGGTGATCTTAATTCTCAGATCAAGCAGAAATCATTTATCCTTACCGCCACTGAGTACTTCACCAAATGGGCCGAAGCCAAGGCGTACGCAGAGATCAAAGCTTCAACGGTGTGCCGCTTTATCATGAAGAATATCATCTCGCGGTTCGGAGTGCCAAGCAGTATCATCACCGACAACGGACCCCAGTTCGTCTCCCAAGAGCTCAAGGACCTATGTAAGAAGTTCAATATTGCATTGCATCATTCATCTCCATACTATCCTCAAGGTAACGGTCAAGCCAAGGCCACTAATAAAACCCTTCTTAAAATCATAAAGAAAACATGCGAATCTCATAAGTTTTTCGATTGGCCAGAAAGATTAGTGGAAGCTCTGTGGGCTTACCGCACCTCCGTCCGTACTCCCACGGGACAAACTCCCTATGCTCTTACCTACGGGATGGAGGCGGTGCTCCCATATGAGATCTTGATCCCTTCCCTTAGAGTGCAGCTTGATAAGGAACTTAATCTCGATGAACGTCGAGAGGCGTTGCTGGTTCAGCTGGAACTCTTAGATGAGAAGAGGATGAACGCGGCCGATCATGTATCCGTTTATCAAAAGAGAGTTTCGCGTTATTTTCAAAAGAAGGTAATTGAACGTAAATTTCAAAAAGGTGATATGGTTTTGAAACGCAAATTCATTCGGTCTGCAGGACCTAGGTCTAAATTGCAACCTAACTGGGAAGGGCTGTTTGTCATAAAAGAGGCTTATCCAGGGAATGCTTATCGCTTAGTAAACGCGGAAGGTGAGGAGCTCTCTCACCCGTGGAATGGGTTGTACCTTAAACGTTTCTTTCCTTAGAGTATAACCCGTGCCACCCCGGCATCAAGATGTTCCTCTATTTCTCTAAAGAGGGTCCCGAGTAAGGCAACCACACACTACACAACATCCCTGGCCAGGTTTCCCACTTTAAAGGACACCGTTTCTCCTCAGCCATGCTTTGGGGGAAAGTCGAAGTCCCTGTTCGTTCGTTCCATCGGCTGAATCCAGGGGCAAGAAGTGAATAAGGAGGCGACAACCAATCCAGGCACCCTGACAAGAAGAGGTCTCAAATAGGGGCAGTCCGTTATGACCTGATGCTACAAGCAAAGAAACAAGAAAAAAAAAGCAAAGGACAAAATCAAAAGCATCAACAAAAAGGTCTATTGAATATGATTTCAAAGCTCCAGAAAGGCAAGAAAAAGAATCTAGGCATGACAAGAGTGGCAGTATAGTTCCCTGCGGGACGAATGAGCCCGGTCGCATGCATGCATAGAGTGGTCTAAGGCTCGATGACGGACACAAAGCCCCGGCACAACAGACCAAATTTCTAATGGGTTGTCTGGAAAGGAACTCAAGTCCTAAAAGCTTCTAAGTCTGGCCTAAGCTTACCCCCGTGTTCTATTTTCCTTTTTCAGGATTGAAACTAGTACCCTGGGTATGGCCCTGGTAGAAACACCGTCATGAAAATCTGGGCCTTGGTCAGGGTTTGTCACCTCATTGCACGCCAACCTCGGGACTCTCAATACGATACAGAGGGCTCACATTGCTAAGGGAAAGCACTGGTTTTCAAAATCCAAAAACATCATATATTTCAAAATCCAAAAACAACATATATTTTTAAAATCCAAAAAAATAACATATATTTTCAAAACCCCAAAACAACATATATTTCAAAAATCCAAAAACAACGTATATTTCAAAATCCGAAAACATCATATATTTAAAAAATCCAAAAACATCATATATTTCGGAATCAAAAAACATCAAATATTTCCAAAACTCACAAAAATTCGAATATTTTCTAAAATCCAAAAAAATACCATCATATGCATCGCATGCATCAGTTCTATTATGTTTTTTTTCCCGCCTATTTAATAAGGCTCCACCCCTTGACCAAATATCAAGGAACGATCATTATCTAACTTGCTTCAAGGCAAGGGGTTGAGTCTAAGAACAGATCTAACTTGTTCCATGCTTAAGTGTGTGCAGAACTCAGGATCAAGAACAAAGCTACCAATCTCATAACTATGCAGGTTCAGGTCTGTAACGCGCCATCAGTGGACCGCCACACTTATATAACGGTCTTTGATTAAACCGTTACTTTCCTTCAGAACGTTGGCTTTGATTCTCTAAGCAGCTCTCTCTCTAACGGCCTGGGGCACGACCGTTATTCTTCCCAATGGTCCATCGTTGGACCGTTACTTCCTCCAGAGAATTTAGTTCTCAGAGTATACACTCTGACGGCCTATCTCCCCACCGTTATATCCTTCTAACGGCCCTGATCCAATCCGTTACATCCCCCCAGAAGCTCTGTTCTGCTGATCATTCTAGCCAAATCAAAACACGAAGTTCATGTCCATTCAACTAAGGCAATCCCATCTTATTCAAATGAACTTAATGCAACATAAGATTGATAAAAATTCCAACTCTGATTGTCGATTACATCGTTCAAAAAGAAAATCAAGCTACATTCAGTTTCTTATCCACAAGAGGGCGGATCTTCCTCAACTCTTTCACGTAGCCGTGGCGTGCTTCGTCGTTCTCTTCCACTTTTTCTTGCCACGGACGCACCTTGCTGATCTCCCACATGGTCAGCGCGCTCCAGACTGCTCTCTCATCTTCCTCGGTCTCCATCTTCCTAGGTAGAAGGGGAGGGTAGTATGATAGTGCAGGAACTTCAGTCCGAGGTAGCCCGATCTGGAGGTGGCACCGGTGTGAGTTGTAGATCGCCATGGTAGTATTTCCCACTAGCTGGAGGTCTAGGCCTTGACGCCGCGGTATTCTAAGAAGAGTGCTCCGAAGGATTCTTGGTCGCATGATGAACTTGTCTATTGGAAAGGTGTTGAAGAAGAGGCGCCATTCATCCCGAGTTTTCTTGTCCGCCGTCTTGCATTCAACCTGTGAAGAAAATCCAGATGCCCCTCCAATGAAGAAAAGAGGGTGGCTCCCGAAGATCCGGCTAGCAGAAGTTATGTCTTCCTTTGGTTGAAATTTGATTCTCACTCCCATCCAACACTCAAGGAGTATCATGGAACCGAATAAGGGTCCTCCTAGGCAAGCCGAGCTTAGTCCTTCGTAGAGATATGAGAGGATCGCTTGAGAGATAGACATTCCCTACCACAACCCACTGATTATGCTGAGATTTTGGGTATCTAAGAGGTGGTCGGTCGTGGTGAAAAGGAAAACTCCGCATAAGCAAACCGCCACCGCCTTGGCTATTGCTTCATGTCTCTCCCACTTGTTTTTGCAATGAGACACTATCCACTGTGCCAAGGGTATCAAGTGTATGTGGTGTGGGCTGATCATGGTCCTCACGTCCTTTGGATTATGGATGAAATCACTCAAGATCAAGGACGGGTCAATAGGCTCAACCGTGTAGCAAACTAGGTCTTCATCCCCCGCCTTAGTCTTAGGAAGGGCTAGGTAGGTTTCTACCTCCTCTAATAGGACTGTTGCTTCGAAGGAAGGGAAGATGAAGGTATGCTGTTTGTGGATGCCACAATTCTATGAGGGCTGAAATACTAGGCCAATCTAATACCAATTTCTGGAAGTTCTTGCCTAAGACCAAGAGAGGTTGAAGGTGCCACGCTTTAAGAATTGATGTAACCTCTAAAGGGAGTGCCTTTACCATGGGAGCCACCCACTTCAGGTTAGAATAGCATCTTGGACCGGGAAGGGGCTAAGAAGAAAAAAGAAAATCATGAGAAAGAAGATGAGGTGCAGAAATTTCTGAACTTGGTTAAGTTATGGGAGCTTACCACTCTTTGAGCATTAGAGCTTAGATGCTTGGGAATTGAGGTCAGCCTTTGTAGCTCTCCATACTCCTTTCTTGCAGCTTTGGGTCCGGTATAGATCTTCTTCTCCACAGCCATCACCTCAAGACTTCTCTTCATCTTATTTCCTGCCCTTAGGAGGGGTTTTTCAGCTTTCTACCAGAGAATTCAGCAAGATGCGATTTTGGCTAGGTTTTCAAGTTTTAAAGGTTTGGTTTAGGCTTTAAAGTGATAAGGTTCGGATTGGAAGGCTTTATCTTAAGTCTGGGAGGAGTCTAGAATGGATTTAAGGCTTCTTATCTCGGGTTTTGCCCCTTGCGGCTCAATTCGTCTCAGAGTACAATTCATTCTATAACGGTCTGTCGCTAGACCGTCACTTTTTTATGACGCGCCAGCTCTGGGCCATCACATTTCCTATGGGTTCAATTTAGTCCAAACTCGTTCTGTCAAGCTTGACGGTCTGGCATCAGGCCGTTATATTTTCTGACGCGTTCTCTCCAAGCCGTTACATTCTCTACTAATCAATTTTGGTTTCTCCTCGGCTAAATCATGCTCAACGGTCTTGCTCCTGACCGTTATCTTTCTCCGACGCACTGCGCTTGGACCGTCACATTTCCTGCACATTTGGTGAAGTCTATACATCCCATTCGTCAGCCTAGTCTATACATCACTTTGAAGTCTGTACAGCATCTTGAAGTCTGCACATTCATACTTCGTGTTGAAGTCCACACATCCTGTTGAAGCCTGTGCTTCACTTTGAAGCCTGTACAGCATTTTTGAAGTCTACACATCATGCAGAGTCTACACAGCCTCAAGTCCATACGTTTTTTAAGTCTGCACATTAGTTAAGTCTATACGTTCTTCATCCAAGTCTGCACATTTTGGCTAAGTCTATGCATCCCATTCTTCATCCAAGTCTACATCATGTGAAGTCTATACGTCCCATGCGTTTCCCAAAGTCTGTACATCAGGTCTCAAGTCCATGCATTCCCCAAGTCTGTACAGTCTTCATCCAAGTCTATACATCATGTTCAAGTCTACACATTTTGAGGTCCACACACTGTTGTTGAAGTCTACACATTCCATGTTTCCCCAAGTCTGTACATTCGTTGAAGTCTATACATTGTCCAAGTCTGTAGATTCGTTGAAGTCTATACATTGTCCAAGTCCATACATTTGTTGAAGTCTATACACAAGCCTCAAGTCCATACATTTGTTGAAATCTATACAGTCCATACATTCCCCAAGTCTGTACACTCTTCATCCAAGTGTGTACATTCCCCAAGTCTGTACATTCTTCATCCAAGTGTGTACATTCCCCAAGTCTGTACATTCTTCATCCAGGTGTGTACATTCCCCAAGTCTGTACATTCTTGACCCAAGTCTGTACGTTCTTCATCCAAGTGTGTCCAACCAAGTCTGTACATTCCTTGCCCAAAGTCCATACACCCTTCAAGTCTGAGCATTCTTTGGCTAAAACGAAGTCTATACATCATCTATACATCACTTGGATGAGGTCTATACATTCATAGTTCGATCTTGTTTTTTCAAATCTAACGGTCTAGCACTTAGCCATTACATCTTTCTAACGCACTGGATATAGGCCGTTATATTCTCTGCTGCTCAGTTCTGCAAAATTGGCCTCTGTCCCCTCTGACGGCCGTCACTTGATGCGTCACTTGATCCTGACGGTTTGGATCTAGACCGTTACATTGTCTGCTACTGTGATTGAACTATTCCTTCCTGCCTCTGTTTTAGACCTGGTGGTCTTACATACTTCCGTTCATCCTATCCATCTCACATATCACGGTCCATCCACACATTTCTTTCACACATCCACATGCATTTCCTGCATTTCCTTGCATTCATTCCCATTCATTTTCACATGATCACCTGTTTGCATACACATTCATTCATTCACATACAAGTCATGACAAAACACAAAAAAGATTCACATTTTCATTTCATTTTCATATAAGTCATGTACAAGTAAAAACAAAAGAAAAACATGCATCACTCGGCCGGCTTATCCGCCGGGCCGCCATCATCATCTCCTCCCTCGGGTCTCCTCGCAGGTGGCGCAACGGAGGCGCTCTCCTCTTGTTGACCCCTCTCTACCATCTCATTCCTCCGCTGACCAGAGGAGCTAACGAGGAAGTCGGCTATCGATCCGCTCGGGGTGGCGCTCCTCTGTGCCCCGCTCTGGGAGGCATTCCGCTCCGACCCCCGGCCTATCAGTCTCACCGTCCGCTCCATCGTCCGCAGCTCGATCTTCAACTCAAAGATCTAACGCCGCGTATCCCGTGCCTCAGTCCGGTAGCGATCCAAGTCTGCGGTCCTGGCCCGGAGTCACTCCACCTCTGCTCGGAGGACCTCTGCCTCAGCCCGGTTCTGCTCTGCCTCCGTTCGGACCAGCTTCACTTCGGCCACTGCTACGGCTAGCTCTCTCGCCTATAGTTTGCATTGCATATAGTTAGTCGCATAAACATGAGAATTTGCATAAAACATAAGCATTTAATTTGCATAAGCATTTAGCATCTTACCCGCTCCGCGAGGGTGGCCTCCGCCTCCTCGGCCCGGGCAACCGCTCGGGCAAACTCGGCATCTCGCTCAGCTCTGTCCCCGGCAGGCTGTGAGGACGACGACGGTGCATCCGGTTCGGCTCTTTGGGCTCCCTCAGCCCGCTGCATTTAGAAATCATTGGTCAGTCCATCGCATTCGCATCATAATCATAAACATAATCATTTAGGTCCAAGGTTTTTAGAGTCTTACCAAGAGCTCTAAAGCGGTCCGGTACTCGTCCCGCTGTTGGACGGTGGCGTAGAGTAGCCCCTTGAGCTCGGCTATCCTTCCCTCGGGGTCTAGCTGCATTTAGAAAGTATATGAGTCAGTGCATATCGAATAAAATTTTCATAAAAGAGCATTCAGAGTATAGGGTTTTATTGCATACCGGTCGTCGGGTACCTCGGTACACCCGGTCCCCGTACAGTCGAGCAAAGGCTTTCAAGTATGCCTCATCGCTCTCGTCCCGCTCCTTCACTGCTCTACCCCGCTTGTTCCAGTCGTGGACGTACTTCGCCTTCCGGGAGCACCAATCTATGTCACCACTAATTCCCTTTGCTGACTTCCCCGGGCGGTCGTCGCTGTGGCGTGGAAAGGTCACCTCTGGCTGGTGTAGTCCCCGAGTCCGCAGGATCAGTCGGTAGTGGAGAGGCTCGATGATATGGATGCAGTGCAACCATATGTCTCGTCCCCGGTACGAAAGGGCTGCCTCCACCCATGGCTGTCCCTCGAAGCTCTCGCCTCTGTACGGGGTCCATCTCACCTAAAAGCATGAATCAAATCATCATATAGAAGCATATAGAAATATTCAAAATCATTTAGAAAGCATTTTTTGAGTTCGGGCTTACCGCCGTGTGCGGGAAGGAATCCAACTCGTCCTGGATCGCCCGGGTCAATCTGATGATCGACCCCGGGTCCCTTGCAACCACCCATCGCCTCGCGATCGGGATGCGGCCGGTGTGGAGTAGTGTGCTCCGTCCGATGCCCGAGAGGTACAGGTAGCTTCAGAACTACATTTAGAAGTTAAGTCAGTCAACTGCATAATCAGTTTCATAAACATTTGCATAAATCATAATAGAAGTATTTAAATTGCATTTACCTATAGAAAAGGCGAGAAGCCGCCCAGCATCGTCTAACGGTCTGTCGTGCTGAAGGACTTGAACAGGAAGGCCAAGACTGCCGCTCCCCAGGCGTACTTTCCAACTCTGCCCAAATCCTCGATCATCGGCAGTAGCCGACAGTTGATCACATCTACCCGAGTCGCAAACAGGAGCTTCCCGAACAGTAGCATCAGGAAGCGCCTCAGGGTGCGATCTCCCTCTGGTCCAGCCTCTGCCGCCACTCGTGGGCGCACCTGGTCAATCACTCTACCCAGATGCTCCTCTGGTAGCTCGCCCACGGCTATCGCCGCTCCCCTCAGTCCTAGGCTCTCCTGTAGTACTGATCTTGAGAGTTGGGATGACGTCTGCCCTGGTCTGATCAAATCTAGCCCTAGCAGCTCCTGGGCCATCTCTCGGTAGTCTCTGTATGTCCACCCGGTCACTGCGGCTCCGTGGACTCTCAGTCCGGCGATCCTCGCTATGTCTTCCAGCGTCGGGATCATGTGACCCCACGGGAAGATGAATGCTCTGCTGATCGGATCCCACCTCTCGTGCAAGGCGTATAGCAGAGGCGTGTCCATTCTGGTCACCTCAATGCTCAGCACCTCGGTGAACCCAATGCCGGCTAGCCTCTCTCTCTGATAATCGGGCAGTGCCTGGTACACCGCCCGGATCTGGAGCCAGGAGATCCTCGTCCGTCTTTTTCCCTGTATTCATTTAAATCATAAATTAGTCAATTGCATCATGGAATCATTGCATAACATTTATAAAATAAATACAAAACAAAAAACTGAATAATTGAAAACCTAAAAAATAGTTCTAGCCTCTGGTGGATGTAACGGCCCTGGAGTGGGGCGTCACATGTCTCTAACGCACCAGGGGTGGCGCATTAGGGGTGTGACAGTCAATGGAAGGACCGTCACATTCCCTGCTAGAGGGCGTTTTTCCTTTGCATTCCATGGCTCTCCCACTTTGGCCAAAAGGGCCTACAATCAATCCTAATGGGTTCGTAGACCCATTTTCTACCCCCATTCTCACATGCATCCACATATAAAAACATAAAAAAATCAAGAATTTGAAAATTAGGGCGAGAGCTTACCTCTCGGTCTTGCCCTCTCTTCCTCTTCTTCTCTGGTTCCTTGGGTTCTCCCTCATCCAGGGAAGCTTCCCCTTGATCTTCTTCGGCCGTTGGTTCCTTCTCCTCCTCCGTTGGCCTCTTCCTTGTCGTTTTCTTCTCCACGGACGGCGGGACGTTCTCTCGCTCTATCCGGCGGTGAAGGCGGCGAATCGCCTTTTTCTTCATCCCTCTTTCCCTCTTCTTTGGTGGCCGTGGGGCCTCGTCGCCGGCCATCTCTTTGGTGGTTGACGGTGGTCGCCGGTCGTTGCTCTCGGTTGAGGTTTTGGGTTTTTGGCGTTTGGTTGCTTGAGTGTTGAATGAATGAGGCTGTGACCGTTCGGTTTGTTTTTTTTGAACGCTCAGGAAATGTGACGGTCTGTCGTCCGACCGTTACACTCTCTGACGCATACTCTTTTGACCGTTACCTTAATTTGAACTGTTTCGTTGGAGAAAATGAACCGCCCAATCTCTAACGGCCCTAGTCTGGTCCGTTACTTCATATAACGCCCTCTCTGAAGACCGTTACAGCTTGCAAGTTTCTTGATGAATAAAATGGTCCATTTGATGATTGAATGACCACATTTTATGCCATGGCACGCATTATTGATGCTTCTCCCACGTATGAATGGTTATGCCCTGTTTCGTGCTCATATCTTTTATTTGGCTAACCTCTTGCTCATGAATGAAGTTATGAATAACAACATGCTTTGCTGGTCAGGCAGGTAAGTCAGGTATTGTATCTCGTTCCCTTGCCCCTTAAATGCATTACTATATGTTATCTATGATATATTATCTCGAGAACCGACTGGTCATTCATGTGTTCTGGGATCTGATGTTCCCTTTAAACAAAAATGATGATGATCTAAGTTCACATGTTCAATCGTTGGATAGGCTGTTAGGTTGGAAAAGTTTGGGGACGATGGTTCTGTCTTACACGCCGTGGTTACAGATGGTGTCCTGACCCTGATTTCTTCGGTCTAGCACTACTATTCTCGAGTATCTTGTTATTTTTACTTTTCTTTGCATTTGTTTTAACGATTTCTTTTTCATTTTAGCCCAGCATGCATCATCCGCATCTTTTGAGCATTCATGATCTTCATCTGTTCAAGGTGTCTCAATGATGGTGAATAGCTGTGTTCTTGATCTCGAATAAGGAGAATCATTCCACTCTGAATTAGAAGGTTTCCTTCGATCTTTTCGCTTGATTTGGTTGGCTGAAGATCCCTGTCTGGAGTTTAGTCAGTTCTCTTTCCTTTCCGTTGCCTCCGGCGGCTAGCCGTGTTTCCTTTCTTTAGTTAGTTCCTCCAGACTTGCATCCTTCGGTTGGCTCTATCCTTGTGATCAGTTCGAAGTTTTCCAGAAAATTCCTATCGCTTGTTGGTAAAGAATGGGTGTCGTTTTACCTTAACGCCCACTTTTGGTCCACCCCGCTTCACTTCCGCTTCATCTCCATGTTCCATTTCACTTTCGCTTCACCTCCGCTCGCTCCCCTGCAAAGAGGACGTTAAGGAGGGGCATCTGTTGACACCCGTTTTATGACCGATAAGTTGGGTCATCTCCTTGTTCTATCCATGTAATGCTCCATGTTGTTCACTCTTCGTTGAGTTTCCTTTATCAGTTTGAAGCTTATTTCATGGGTCTTCTCTCCTTGGTTGAGTGTGGTTCATTGTGGCTTTTTATTGGATGAAGCTTAGCAAGCTCTTATCAATTTTGATCTTCATTGTTTCTAACGGTCCTCTGCATGGGCGTTATTTTCTTCTAACGCATGATCCCATGGCCATTACTTCTTGAAGAGTCCTACAACTTAAGGTCTTTTGTTCTAGTTTATCCGTTGGCCTACCCATTGAATCTAACGGTCTGTCGTGCAGCCGTTACTTTCTTCCAACGCGTCCAGACATGGCCGTTACTTATCTTGCAGAGTCCAACTTGTTTGATCTTCTTCCGTTGATCTTATCTCTTTTGAGATAAGGTTAAATGTAACGGTATCCCCTCGCGTTATTTGCATGTGGCGGTCTGTCGAGTCGCCGTTACATCCAACATAGAGTCCTGGCAGTTCAGGCCTTTTCTCTGCTACTCCGTGGTCGAGATAAGAGTTTGAATTGGTGATTTCTCTTCCAAATCTGATCCTCAGAACCTTCTGTTTGTTTCTATGGACTCTTGGTGATATTATCTTCAAGGATTTGCTAAGAGCTATCCTTTTTTCTTGCTGGATTATCCTCTGTTCGACCGGAGAGTTTGAGGGCCTATAAATAGCACCCTTAACTTCATGGCCCGAGGGAGGAAGATCTGGAGTTCGCGTCGAAGTGCTGCCGCATTCTGGAGCCACATTTAATCAAGGTGACTTGTCTTTCACGTCCAGCTGCTTCACGGTGAAGGGAGTATTCGTTCTATTGAGTTTCAAAGTTCATCATTGCATATTGTGTTCTTCCTCCTCCCTCTCATCATAGGCATTGTCCCTCTCCTTGTTTCCACGTTCTGCATCTGTTTTCATCATCTAAACATCCTTCCTATCTTTTAAAACACCCAGAGGGGTTAAAAAACCAAAAACTTACCTGGTACTTCCCTTTCCTTTTGCATGATCTTAAGTTCTTTGAGAGTTGATACTACGCTTGTTTAAAGGGCTAATTTGGGTTTGTTTTCTTGTGTTTCACGTTCTTTGGCAGGTTTGCAGGTTCACTACACGAGGCCCAAGTCTTCTGGCCGGCTAGAAGAGTTGGAGTTCAAAGAATTCATAAGCTATTACTGCAGGTTTTCTGACGGTCTTGTGTAGGCGCGTCAGGCTTCTATAACGGTGCATCGTGCGACCGTCACATTTCTGTGATGCACGGGGTCTGGACGGTTACATTCGGTTGATCTGTAGATTTCACTGATTTTCTCTCTCCCGTGGGCGGGTGCTTTATCCAACTATTTCCAAGGTATTTTCAAGTCTCTAGCTTGTGTTTACTTTGGTGGTGATCACGTTCTTTCATAGTATTGGGCATTAGCTTTCTCTCCATCTCATATCTCTTATTTCCTTTATTTGCTCCACCCTCGCGGTGTGTTTTTATTTGCTGTTGCTCCACGCCCGGCGTGTGATAAGTGTGTATTTTTACATCTGAATTCATGATTCTACACACTTTTATGAGCTTAAATTATGATCAATATACATTTCTCACACTTACTGTTGATTTTGAATCAAATGTTTAATTTTCTGAAATTAAATAAATTTTAATGATAATTTTTATGTATTTATGCAGAACGCAATACGAGGAAAGCTCCAAGAAAAAGATAAAAAGGAAAATAAAATTATATGTTGAATGGGCCAAAAGCCCGAGGATTGGTTCAAAAAGAAAATAAAAAAATTTTAAAAAAAATAAATTTATTTACTATTTTTTAGAATTTTTCTAATAATATATAGATATATATATATATAGCTATATAGATATATAATAAAAAAATAAAATAAAAAAAAAGATTCAAAACCCCCCGCCCCGCCCTTCCCGCCTTCGCCGCCCGCACGGGCGACGAGGCGAGAAGGGCGAAGGCGGGGGGGGGGGGGGCTCGTAGCACGCGAAAGAGGGCCCAAGGGGCCACGCGACAGCGGCGGGGGTCGTGGCGGGCGGAGGCGGCCGCGACAGGGTCCACGCGGCGAAGGCGGAGCGGAGGCGCGGGCGCGTGCGCCGCGTGCGACACGCGGCGAAGGCAGGAGAGGTCGGCGCATGGCGGGCCCACGGGCAGGCGGCCTAACCCAGTCGGCCGGTCGGCGCAACACGCCGGCAGAGAGAAAATGAGAGAGAAAGAGAGAAAGAGAAGGAAGAAAGAAGGCCAAAAAAATGCCAGAAAAATCCGAAAAAATTCCAGAAAAAATTGAAAAAAATGTGTGCAGCACATGCCAGCCCACATTTAGGTCAAAATTAGGTGCACTTGAGTTGTTTTACATGGGCAAGAAGAGTTTGTTACCCTATATAAGGGCTTCATTTGTAATGGAACAAGTAGTTAGTTGTTAAGGAAGAGTTGTGGAGATAGAAGAGAGGTTAGCTAGGAGTAGGAGTTATGGATTGTAAGAGTGTTCTTTGTGTTCTTCAAGTTCTTTCATGTTGGCCTTACTAAGGTTTCATAAGGTGTTGTTTTGATGCAAAAGTTGTAAGTTGAATTTGTTTTAATGAAAGTTTGGTTTGAGCATTCAGTCTTTTCTTAGCCTCTTTTCTCATTGTTGTGATCTTCATTTTAATTTGAGTTCTTCACGAAAGTTGTTCGTTTTCAAGTGTTCTTCAACTTCTATGTTTAGCATTTCTTCAAATTCTTCCTAATTCATAGAGTTATTACCCATTTCCGTAAGTGCTATTTTATGTGATTACTGTTCATCCGTGGTGATACCTTCTGCCATTTCTTCATTTTGAAGTCTTTCCAGTCCTCAAATAACTCTGCGTTCTTCATAAGAGTTGTTTCTCGCTTGCATATCTAAGTTTTGTTCTTCTTGCACTTCATCCAATTCTTCTTCGTTTGAGCTCTAGAATTAATATTTCAAGGTGCTATTTTTCTGTCAGTTACTGTTCATCCGAACCAATATGTCATAGTTTTTCAAGTTTTTCATTGTCTTCCTTTCATTTTCTATTTCTGTGTTCTTTATAAAAGTTCTTCATCTTTTCATTCTCTACAACTTTCATTTAGTTCACTTTATCTAATTCCTTCTAGATTTCAAATTATTCTTTGCCTTCCAAACTTCTATTTCAATAGATTTCTGTTGTAATTGCCACTTGTGTTTCCACTTGTGTTTTGTTTCGATTTCAATCCAAACCTTTTATTCAAGGTTTCATCACACATACCCAAAGCGGTAAGTCTTCTTGAAATCATCTCATGGCGTCGACTTCCAAGGCGGAGCGATCTTCATCAAAGGCTCGGTGTGGAAACAACAGCATTCTTCAATCAATTGCCTAAATTTCTTTTACTTATCTCTTGTCATTTAAAGTTACAATTTCAATTTCCTTAGTGATAATCGCACTCCAAAGATAAAATTTACTTTTCCAAACATAAGGGTGTTTCCAACTTGAGCTAAAATCAAATATTCTCTCCCCGTGGGATCGACCCGTATTCACCACTGTATTCGTATTTTCAAAATCATTCGAGTGAGTGAGTGCGGTTATAAATTTTGAAATTTGTGTGGCACGGCATTTTTAAACGACGACTGTCGAGCGCATCAAATTTTTGGCGCCGTTGCCGGGGAATGGAATTTTTAAAAGTTGGATATTCTTGTGTTTGATTTGTATATTTGTATATTGATTTTGCTATCTTTATTGTGCAGGAAAAAGAAAACAAACCAAAAAAAAATCAAAGAAAGATGAAAGCAACCTGAAATTCCAAGGATATGAAACATTGTTGAAAGCCCGGAAGCATCCCTAAAGGGCTGAAATTAAGAAACAGGTTCTACTTTTCCAATTTCTGAAAAATCTCTACAAAAATTTAAAAAATTCTTGAAAACTCTATAAAAATCAAAACAATCAAAAGAAAAGAAAATTTTTGCTGGCTAGATAGGTTCATTAATGAAAAACAAAAAAAAAACTACTTGCACAAAAATCTAAAAAAAAATCCATTTCAAGATTAGAAACCACACATCATGTTCTAGGACAAGCATCATTTAGTATAGAAGTTTTCTTTGTTCAATTCCTGTCAATTGCATATTGAAGATTGCGAGGGGCAAGGTACGTTCTACTCACCATATTCTGGCATTCATGTTGCATAAAGAACCCCTTGTTTAAAATTATGGTGTGCATTTTCATTTCAAAATACTTTAAGGGCAACACCCCTAACAACATAAGGTGGGGATTTCACCACCCTTCCTTAGCCCGCAAACCACAGTTCCCTTGCATCTCTGCATTACCTAGGCCTTAATAAAAGTCATTAGACGTTGGCCCTAGGATCACAATGTGGTTCTTGTGTTATCTGAGTTTACACTCTTCTGAAAACCGGTGCCTAAGGCAAGACGGTCGACGGCAAACGCCTTAAGCGGGTTAGTGGTTTGGCATAATTAGGTCCCTACGAAAGTAGGGGGTACCTCCCACTTCCCCACCCCTTACCTGGCTGGTGGACATATTGAGGGTGAACTTCAGTTTCACTTTAATCATTTTGTGAAACCTCACCTGTAGGTTTAGGGCACATCTAGGTCGTTAGGGTAATTTGTGTGTGAAATTGTTTATGTTTGTCTAAAAACAAAACAAAAACAAAAGCATTTTCTTCTCTTTTCTTCGTCATAGTATGTCAATATAAACCACAAAAAAAAATTCATTAAAAAAAACCATCACTCTTTCTTGGGTCTTTTGCATTATCACATCTAAATTTATTCAGGCCCATTACTAGATTCTTTCATGTTCAACTATGCGGGCTATTTGAATTCCAACCCTTCATTTGCCCCTTATCATCAAACTCCTTCACTTTTCCACAATGGGGTTCACAATTCATCTTTTACCCAAGAACCGTATCAATTGTCATCTAATTCTTCCACCTCTTTCTCTCACACAAATCCATATCCTAGGTGGGAAAACCAACAATCATCCTCTTGGGCATCCTCTCAAGACCCCATTCAAAGTCCTTCAAACCCACACTTTGCAGATTGGGCTTCATATTCCAATGATCCTTATAATCGAGCCCATTCTCAAGGTCAACCCATCTACTCTCCCCCACCTCAGTACCAGACTGATTGCTATTCTGATTATTACTCATCCCAGTCTGAGTGCCATCCAACATATCCAGCTCCTCCAAAGTCTCATTTCGAGGACAAGTTTAATCAACTGACTCAACTTATCTTGGCCAATCAGCAATCCCTTAATGCTCAAAGCCAAATCATTCAAGCCCAAATTGATCAACGTGATAGAGAGCTAGCAATGGACCTACATGATAGCCTCACCACGGAAAACCTTGAAAATCAATTTCTTGATTATGATTATAATATCAGCTTGAATGAACCATCCATCAATCCTCACTTCACCAACTCTCAAATAATTTTTGATGATGAGGATAATCGGGAGCAGCCATATCAGGAAAATTGGGGGGAAGCTAATGCAACTCAAGTTGTGATGGCCAAGGAAAATAATGAGAAGTTTAAGTTGGGGGGAGAAGAAGGGAATAATGAAAATCATATTTGGGCCAAAACCTCTGATGACTATTATGACCCAGCCCAACATACAAATCATTCCCCTCCTCACTATTCATCTCTTCCACCCTCAGCTAATACCTCTGATGATCAATTCATTCAGTTACTTCTCCTCAGTCACTCCCTCCAACAGCAAATCAATAGGCTTACTGAGGAAGTCAAAATCATGGAGGGAAATCAATTCTTTGATTACTCTGAACCCAATCCTCATCAAGTCCTTCACACTGACTACGATCAATCTATGAGTCCCCGAGAGCATAACACTCCTAGCACTCTTAATTTAGAAGATAAAGGGATTATAGAGAGGTCTTCTCAGCAAAATTCAAATGAGCACTCTAAAGTATTTGAGGGGATTGTGGAATTTAGTGGAGATGAAATAGATGAAGGTGATGAACCGATGAATGAAGCTGAGGAGCTTATGCTTGATTATCTTGAGGAAAATGCTAGAAAGGTGGATGATCTTGAATTAGGGGGAGAGGAAGAGTATACTGCACCGCAGATCTTTAATCACATGTCTTCCCCTGCATTTGAGGAAATTCCCTTTGACGATGGAAAGGAAGAAGAAGTGAAGGTCGAACAAGAATTGCATATATATTTGAATAATGAAGTTGGGGTAAATGAGGAATTGAATGATTTGAATGTACCGCATGATACTTTCAATCTAGAGGAGAGGGTAGAGCTTATGTCAATTCTTGACCACGGTGATTCTTTTGAAGTTCTTCCAACCGACTGGTCTACTCTTACTCTACATGATGATCCCATAGCCTCTAAGGAGGAACATTTCATAATTGATGACATGATTTTTCACAATGTTCCTCCTCTATTCTCTGATTGGGGTGGTCCTTTTGTGATGCCTCCACCTCGATACATGCTTTGCCCTTGCGCTCACCAGTCACAGTCGTTTTCTTCAGGACATGAAAAAGACAATTTTGGCAAGGATAAAATTCTTTGGTGGCTCATTTTAAAATTAACTTGTTGGTTGTTGAGCTACAGTGCGTCTGGCTGAAGACGTTAAATTTAGCACTTTTTGGGAGGCAGCCCAACATCTTCATAGTTTGGTGTGCAAATAAATGGCTTCTTAGGAGACAACCTAAGTGATTTTTGTGTGGTAATCAATTGTTGTGGGAGATTAGATGTGTTTAGGGATTTGAGAGGCCAAAAAGAAGAGAGAACCAAGCATAACAAAAGCATTTTATTCAAACTCTCAATAACAGGAACAAACAACCAGAGATTACAGAGTTTAAGGACGCCGATCAGCGGGGGCAGCAAAGAAGCTACTGACACGAAAGCCACGCTCTCGTGCTCTTCGATAGCGCTCCTCGCCGTCCTTCAGCCATTGCTCGGCAAGGCCGAGACTAGTCCTCAATTCAAAAAGTTGGGCCTCTAGGGCCCTCTTTTCCTCTTTCTCGGCCAATCTCTTAGCTTTATCTCTGTCCCTGTCCCTTTCTCTTTCTGCCCGTTCTCTCTCTCTGTCTTCTCTCTCGAGCTGAAGAGTGATCCTCAGCTCTACAGCGTCCCTAGAAGAGTCCTCATCAGGACGACGCTGTAGTTCCTTCTCCAGCTCAGTTATTCTCGCTTCCTGCTGGGTGGTAAGCGCGAGCGCCTCCAGTGTTTCTTTCTCCTGCCACACATTTCATCTCAGGTCTCAGGCAAATAGCAATGCTTGCACAAAGGATTTTAAGAGTGAAACCCTCACCTGTGCAGAAAGCATCCCTTCTGCCTCCGCAGCTCGTTGCGTGGCATGAGCAAGCTGCTCATGGAGAAGATCTAGCTCTGCAGTAGGAATCCATAGGCTGGAAGAAACGCCATCTGCCCCCATCGCAGATGAAACTGCATCGAGCTGGGCACGCTGTAACACATATGAGATGACATTAAGTGGATAGCGTCATGAATCTCAAATCATACCTGGGGTGTATACAAAACACTTACTGATGAACCGAGAGCCGCTCGGGTGTCACTCAACTCTTGCTCAGTGTCCGCCAGACGAGCTCGTAAGTTCATTATTATGGTATCACGGGCATCCTACAGGTTATGACTTATGAGTTCACACAAACAAAAACAAAAAAATCAAAAACAAACCAATGAAAGAAATGAAAAAGATAAAAATATGGTTTCTTAACCTCTATAAGCCCTCCAGGCTGGAGCCTCTCAGCATACATTACCCTATAGAGGCGTAGGTAATCCTCGCTGTCTTATGCTTCCGATTCCACGAGCGTGCCACCCCTTTGCCAGTCTTCATATTATTTGGGGAAGCGCACCCTCCAATCGACACAGGTTGCCGGTCCACGCGTCTGCTTTCCGACGCTGGGAGATATGGTCATATCTACCCATTCCTGGGCCAGCCCTAGGGTCCTCATAGCTAATCTCAGTCTGAGGGGATCGATTTTATTCAAGTAATGGAGCCAGAGGTCCTGTCCGAATCGGGCGCGGCTTCCAGTAACCCACGGTTGGTCAACATCAACCATTTTCAAGAAAGGCCTCCAATTCACCTTTGATGGGTTGTACGCATCTTCTTGGTTAGCTAAAAAAATGATGATCAAACAAAACAAACCAAAGAAAAGGGAGAAAAAGGTATCATACCATCGCTGCAGGAAACTCTTGCAACTCCCGCCTTACCACCATCAGTTGATAGGATAGAGGTGCTGTACTCATGATGGGTTGCCACCGTCTAGCAAGCGGGACCGTCAGTGGCCGACAGTGACGAGCTCTCCCCATTGGAAGGTAATAGTAGCTCCATAGCTACACCATCATGTGTCATGAATATCAACAAATTCAAGAAAAAAGGGCATAAAACAAAACAACGAAAACATTCTTTACCTGGATGAAGGGCGTAAACCCACTGAGTGTCATCTCTCAGTCTACCCTTTGTGACAAACCTGTAAACAGATGAGCCAATACGGCAGCGCCCCAGGCGTATTGTCCTACTCTCTCCAGGTCTACAAGCAGCTCTAAGAAGCGACAGTGGATACTGTCGCCCTTGGAGCCCAATAGCAACTTGCCCAAAAGAAAGAGCAGGAACCTCCTGAGATCCATGTTAGTCCTCTCCCAGTTGCTGGTGTCCACACAATATACCGCACGGGCACTCCTTTCTGCCCTTTCCATAAATTCTTCAAGGGATTCGTCATCACGCGGACGCATGTCAGTAAGCCCTAATGCTTCCATGATAGATGCTTTAGCTACTGACCTATTTTTTCGACCATCTAAGTCCATCCCCAATAGCTTGTGGGCACCTTCTCGGTAGTCCGCATAAGTAACGCCAGTCACTGCTTCTCCGTCTACTTTGAGGCCCGTAATCCGGACCATGTCTTCTAGGCTGGGCACCATGTGCCCCCACGGCATCAGAAATGCCCGACTTGCCGGATCCCATCTTTCACATAATGCTTGAATCAGGGCAAGGTCGAGCTTGATTGGCTCGATTCTCAGAAAGGTCCCAAATCCCATCACGTCTAACCTTACCTTCTGGAAGGCCGGGAGACCTCGATAGGCCGCCACTACCAGCTCCCACGATATGTGCGATCTCATCACGGTCTGCACATACACATGAAGTGAGAAATGGGAGCTTTGCAACGGAAAGAACGGAGACGAAAGCATGAAGTAAGGAATGCAAGGAGCCACTTACAAGTTGTGATAGGGTCCTCTCCCTCGATTGTCCTTCGACTTCTAAGAATCTCCTGGCACTGCTGCCCGATCTGCTCCTCTTCGAGGAGCGAGAGGACTCACCTTCTGCTCTGACGCTCGATTCACCCTCCATTCTGACAGTTGAGCAACACTCACTACTTTCCTTTCCCACCTTTCACTCCTCAACTCTACTCTCAAGCCTTCGATGTGCCGAAGATGAGAGGAAAGGGGGGTATTTATAGGATTGGAGAGACGGTGATCGGCATCTGTCCTCGTCACCTTTAGCAACAGCCTTGGCGACAAGTCCTCCTTCTTTTACTCTCGCGCCCACTCTACCATGTGGAGTGACCGAGACGGAGGCATGCGTTATTGACTTTCTGGCCCAAAGATTCCATGTGTTCATTGTCCCGTTGTGACTGCTTTTCGCAAACACATGCCATAAGGGGACATTTCTGCAGGAAATCCGGATCCGTGACCCATGCAGAAATCCGTAGTCAATTCTCTTTGTAACTCATGGACACGGTAAGTTCCCTTCCTTCTATGCTAAGCAATGGCTTCTGGGAGGGAATCCAAGGTTTTATGATTTGACGTTTTGCTTGAGTGTGTGTTTCAGTTAATCGGCCATGCGGAGAAGGAGCCTTCATCACTTCGCCCGACCCATCAGGTTGTATCCTTCCATCCCAACTATATTATCTCTTTACTTGTTCTCTGCTCTATCTACTGCTTATGCCATTGAGGACAATGTCATTTAAGTTGGGGGGGGGAGATAAATTTTTTTTTTTACTCTCTTGTATTGTCATGTCAACCAACAGTTTTCCCTCAGTCAAAATTTCTTGATTCATGTCGCATAAAAAGTGACTCTTGAATAGAAAAACCTAGGGAAAAGGATGATGGTAAGTTTATCCGATATAGCTACGGACACCTGATTTAAGAATCTCTTTAAAGTTTGGATGCACTTTAGAAAAATGAAAATCACTTTACACGCTAATGAAACAAGAAGGACAAACCTTCTGCTATTTTAGACATACTATCTGATATTCTGCACTTCTTAAAGAAGAGATCTGTTAGAAGCTTTCTGCCATACAAAAGTATGAGAAAAAAAAACACCATGAAAAATGCTCCGATTCTGAGTAATCGGGCCTACTTCACCTAAGACGTGTTGAGGTTCGCGTCAAAAGGAAAAGGGAACTTGGATCTGTGGAACCGGGCCTACTTCACCTAAGACGTGTTGAGGTTCGCGTAAAACAGTGAAGGGTAGTGCAGCATCATGTGTGTAGAAAAAAAAAAGAAAAGGAAAGAGAAAAAGAAAATAAAAATATATATATATAGTGATCCCAAAAGGGACATAGCAATAAGGCAGACAAAAAGCTAGTGTGCTGAACACTCTGAGTAAGAAGTGCAAAATTGAAAGGCATTTGTTCGGAATAGCAACTGGATGACGCAATTATCTCTACTGTGAATTTAGTATTCCACTTGCACAAGTGCTACTGAATTTTGATTAGAATTCTTGATCATGTTCCTAAGGCTAGTCGGTGGCAATTATTCCAGAGTCCTGATCTTTAGTTAACTCTATGAAAGATGATCTAGCAATGAGACATGGATAATATTAACTCTTGTTGGTCCTGAATTTTTCATTAATTACATTGCTAAGGGACTAGCAATGAGTAAGTTGGGGGGTGTGATAAGTGTGTATTTTTACATCTGAATTCGTGATTCTACACACTTTTATGAGCTTAAATTATGATCAATATATATTTCTCACACTTACTGTTGATTTTGAATCAAATGTTTAATTTTCTGAAATTAAATAAATTTTAATGATAATTTTTATGTATTTATGTAGGCACGTAATACGAGGAAAGCTCCAAGAAAAAGATAAAAAGGAAAATAAAATTATATGTTGAATGGGCCAAAAGCCCGAGGATTGGTTCAAAAAGAAAAGAAAAAATTTTTAACAAAAAAATA
Organism: Amorphophallus konjac; assembly: GCA_022559845.1. Lineage (NCBI taxonomy): Eukaryota > Viridiplantae > Streptophyta > Magnoliopsida > Alismatales > Araceae > Amorphophallus > Amorphophallus konjac. The sequence continues at coordinate 45,688,886 of CM040122.1, forward strand.
AATTTATTTACTATTTTTTATAATTTTTCTAATAATATATAGATATATATAGCTATATAGATATATAATAAAAAAATAAAATAAAAAAAAGATTCAAAACCCCCCGCCCCGCCCTTCCTGCCTTCGCCGCCCGCACGGGCGACGAGGCGAGAAGGGCGAAGGCGGGGGGGGCTCGTGGCACGCGAAAGAGGGCCCAAGGGGCCACGCGACAGCGGCGGGGGTCGTGGCGGGCGGAGGCGGCCGCGACAGGGTCCACGCGGCGAAGGCGGAGCGGAGGCGCAGCCGCGTGCGACACGCGGCGAAGGCAGGCGAGGTCGGCGCATGGCGGGCCCACGGGCAGGCGGCCTAACCCAGTCGGCCGGTCGGCGCAACGCGCCGGCAGAGAGAAAATGAGAGAGAAAGAGAGAAAGAGAAGGAAAAGAAGGCCAAAAAAAATGCCAGAAAAATCCGAAAAAATTCCAGAAAATATGAAAAAACGTGTGCAGCACATGCCAGCCCACATTTAGGTCAAAATTAGGTGCACTTGAGTTTTTTTACATGGGCAAGAAGAGTTTGTTACCCTATATAAGGGCTTCATTTGTAATGGAACAAGTAGTTAGTTGTTAAGGAAGAGTTGTGGAGATAGAAGAGAGGTTAGCTAGGAGTAGGAGTTATGGATTGTAAGAGTGTTCTTTGTGTTCTTCAAGTTCTTTCATGTTGGCCTTACTAAGGTTTCATAAGGTGTTGTTTTGATGCAAAAGTTGTAAGTTGAATTTGTTTTAATGAAAGTTTGGTTTGAGCATTCAGTCTTTTCTTAGCCTCTTTTATAATTGTTGTGATCTTCATTTTAATTTGAGTTCTTCACGAAAGTTGTTCGTTTTCAAATGTTCTTCAACTTCTATGTTTAGCATTTCTTCAAATTCTTCCTAATTTATAGAGTTATTACCCATTTCCGTAAAGTGCTGTTTTATGTGATTAATGTTCATCCGTGGTGATACCTTCTGCCATTTCTTCATTTTGAAGTCTTTTCAGTGCTCAAATAACTCTGAGTTCTTCATAAGAGTTGTTCCTCACTTGTAGATCTAAGTTTTGTTCTTCTTGCACTTCATCCAATTCTTCTTCGTTTGAGCTCTAGAATTAATATTTCAAGGTGCTGTTTTTCTGTCAGTTACTGTTCATCCGAACCAATAGGTCATAGTTTTTCAAGTTTTTTATTATTTTCCTTTCATTTTCTGTTTCTGTGTTCTTCATAAAAGTTCTTCATCTTTTCATTCTCTACAACTTTCATTTAGTTCACTTTATCTAATTCCTTCTAGATTTCAAATTATTCTTTGCCTTCCAAACTTCTATTTCAATAAATTTCTGTTGTAATTGCCACTTGTGTTTCCACTTGTGTTTTGTTTCGATTTCAATCCAAACCTTTTATTCACGGTTTCATCACACATACCCAAAGCGGTAAGTCTTCTTCAAATCATCTCATGGCGTCAACTTCCAAGGCGGAGCGATCTTCATCAAAGGCTCGGCGTGGAAACGACGGCATTCTTCAATCAATTGGCTAAATTTCTTTTACTTATCTCTTGTCATTTAAAGTTACAATTTCAATTTCCTTAGTGATAATCGCACTCCAAAGACAAAATTTACTTTTCCAAACATAAAGGTGTTCCCAACTTGAGCTAAAATCAAATATTCTCTCCCCGTGGGATCGACCCGTATTCACCACTGTACTCGTATTTTTAAAATCATTCGAGTGAGTGAGTGCGGTTATAAATTTTGAAATTTGTGTGGCACGGCATTTTTAAACGACGACTATCGAGCGCATCAGCGTGTGTTTTCTTTATTCCCTTAGTTTAGCTTGATGATTGAGATAGCATGCCCATGCTAGAGCTTGTTCTGGTTGCCTAGGTTCATGGTTCACATGTTCATAGGTTGATTGAGATCTTTGATTTTTGCTTATCATCTTTATTACACATCAAAAAAAAAAGAAGAAGAGAAGCAAAACAAATCAACAGGGGCATCTGGCCCCTGCAAAGCTTGACGAAGGAGACTGAGCTGGGTAGGATCTAACGGGGCCATCATATGAAGGATTTGATTGGCCGAGTTCTGAGAGGAAGAACCAGAAAGGGAGGGCTGAGCACCCTCAACAACAATGGTTGGAAGAGTAGGGGCGGTCCCCTCTCTCCCCTGTATGTGCGTGACCCTAGGTGGGTCCTCCAGAAGTCCTTGAGGGAGAGAGTCCTCATGGGAGTGGGAGAAGTTGTAGGAAGACATGGTGGGTGAAGAATCGAACAAAGGGTTGAAATAGGAAAAGAAATGAGAGCTGCCCCTAGGAGAAGATCATGAGGGTGCGAAGCAACTCCACATGCAACAGAGACTCTAACACAGAGAAGAGCGACACCTAATGAGTTCAACCAAACTAATCAAATGCACACAGAAAGAGAGGAGAGATGAGGTAATCAAATGACCAACCAAGTTTAAATGATGCACGGCAAGTTTTAGAACTTCTCCCTTTTAGAACCTTAGTGGATTAATTAAAATGACAATTCTCACAACCACTAAGGTGCCTAACAAAGGTGGAATGGGAAACTTGGTTGACTCTAAAGGGACTCTCTCTCTCACGAATGCAATCCTAGACTGGTGTGGTAAGGTACAACCTGCCCGACGTCCGTGTGGGAATCCACGGCTCTCGGGGGCTTACGGAGGTCCTGGGTAAGGTCACCTAGTCGACTCCAAGGAATATTGAGATGAGAGGATCCCCTACCAAGGTAGGAATGCAACTAATATGGAAAATATGGATGAATCCTATGCGCACCAGAGTGCATGCAAAAATCTAGCCTAAATCTAATAAGCAATGATCAAGCAACTATAACAAATATGACAATGATTATGCAAAATCAAATGACAATCAGGGGAGATCAGAATAGCACCAAACAAATATGAAATGATATGGAACAACAATCAAAGTGATAATCCCGGTGCACTGTAGCAGACAAACACGGTCTGATGGGAGACCGCTTAGGGAGGTAAACGGTCCTAGGCAGGACCGTGTAACAGCAGGAAGTAGTAAGAAAAACTAAAACACAGGGAACTGAAATGAACTGAGGCTGCAAAGATAGAAACGTACCTGACTGGACGGTCTATAGATAGACCGTGCAAACTACAGAACGGTCCTAAACAGACCGTGGAGAATCAGTAAAAACCATAAATGTATGAAGACTAGAAATGTACCTGAACCAGAAAATGTAAATGGCCCTTCGACAGACCGTGGGAATCAATGCACGGCCCAAAGAGGACCGCTGAAACTAACATACTAGGGCCTGACACAACGGCCTAGTGCCCGACCGCGGGAACACGTGAGCGGTGTTGGACGAACCGCGTACAACTCCGAGAACAACAACCCGGGGTCGACGAGATAGCAACCTGAAACCACTTAGAAAAATCCTAACCAAGCACAAAAACACAGATCAGCAAAACAACAGCACGATGGGCACTAGGAGTCCCACCGTGATCGCCAAAAAAGGGGATGTTGACATGTTTTCCCACCCTTTCTTCTTTTCTTTCCCTTTCTAAGTCAAGATGTAAAGACAATCAAAGAAAATGAAGGAAAGAAAGGTGGAGAGGTGCGTGTGTATGATCGTGATCGCCACCAAGACACGGGTACCGAAGAGTACTACATACCTTAGAAAGGGAGAAGGAACTCACCTAAAACGCAGCGCTGGCAGTGATAAACGGTCTTGTAAGAACCGCTCAATAATTGGACGGCCACTCGATAAACAGCTCACAGCGCTGAAGAAGGAAGCGGGACGAAGACGAGTTTGGCGGCAGCATGGTTCACAGATGGCCGCAATAGGGTGTTACACGGTCCTCTCTAGGCCGTGTATCTCTATAGACGGACTGATGACGACCATGCGATGCTGCCAGACTCCAAAGCGTAGGACTTGATCCTCCACCCCTTCCGACTGACCAGAGGGGATGGGCCTCGTGCTGTGCTGATGCTGACCTGCAAAACAACGTGAAGAACACGGGAATGACACCCAAATTATCCTTGGAATGTGTAGTAACTATAAAATAGAATGGAAAATTAACATAAAGACATGGAATGGGCGATACCTGGGGTGGTTTTTAAACCCCTATAGGGCGTGAAAATATAGAAGTAGTGTGAAAATGATGTGAAATAGTGCAAAACGTGGATGAAAAAAAGACGATGAAAAGAAGTATGCAATGGATGAAGGGACAACTAAACAATTGGACTAGGACACCAAACAAAAGACTACTCCCTTGAACCGGAGGTTTGAAAAGACGTAGAAAGCCTCCCTCTCTGGCTACAGTTCGCTCAAGATTTCGACAGGGCTTCGCCGTCGACGTTAGATCTCCCCCCTTTCAAGCTTGGACTAAGGGTATTATATACTGACCCTTGAAAGTCCAACCTCGAAATTGGATTTTCCAGTGGATAATAATCCGAGATTACAAAATGAAATTCGCAGATAATACCTTTATCTCCCACTCAAATCAAATGGCACCCCATTTGGTTGAGAAATCGTGGAGAAATGGGTGGAGGAAGTTAGGGGTTTAACCATGGATGGAGAGAGAAAAAAAGCCAGGTAATCCACAGATTTTGAACATGTAAATGGTCGTACGATAGGCCGCTCCGTCAATTACACGGTCCATTGCCAGACCGTCCAATGCTGTCGGTGATAAATAAATAAAAATGGAAAATTATGCAATTATCCACCGAACTGACCGGCCACCACGGTTCTGGACTCTTTAGGATAAAACGGTCTACTGGTAGACCACTCAATGAATAGAACGGTCCAATGGTAGGCTGTTTAAAGTGTGTCGGTGATAAATACTAAAAAATAGGATAAATAATTAATTATCTGAAAAACTCACCGGCTTCGGACTCTAGGAGCTAGACGGTCTAACGACATGCTGCTCAATGGAAGTAAACGGCTATCTTCATACCGTGCAAAGGCTTGTCGGTAGAAATTCAAAAATTCAAATAAATATCCAATAAATCAGTAAATAGTTCAAAGAAGACCGCCCAATAACTGAATGGCCAGTCGCTAGAGCGTGTATAGTCTAGACATTTGAATTTGATAAAATGGGATAAATGAGCCTATTTACCCCTGAAACCCAGTAAAATCAAGGCCCATTAAGCCCGAATCTGAGATCAGACCTAGCCAGGGAGGGAGGTTCCCATAGAATGGGCCCAAAGACATGCCTGAAAATAGCCCAATGAGTAATGAACAACTCGAGGCATCAATAAATGATGGTAAGAGGAATAGCTCAACTCATAGGAAAAAAATGGGTGTCAACAACCTTCAGCGAAATCAATGAGCAAACCTTCGACTCGGACCTTTCATCCCCGTCGACAAATAAACCTTTTTTGCTTCGGCATTTAACCCATATCGATGATTAAACCTACCTTCGATTCTCGTCACCATCGGCGAAATCGATGAATAAACCTTCGACTCGGACCTTTCATCCTCATCGACAAATAAACCTTCTTTTCTTCAACATTTAACCCACGCCGATGATTAAACCTCCCTTCAATTCTCATCACCATCGGCAAAATCGATGAACAAACCTTCCACTCGGACCTTTCGTCCCTGTCGATAAATAAACCTTCTTTGCTTCAGCATTTAACCCATGCCGATGATTAAACCTACCTTCGATTCTCGTCACCATCGACGAAATCGATAAACAAACCTTCGACTTGGACCTTTTGTCACCATCGACAAACAAACCTTCTTTGCTTTGGCATTTAACCCATGCCGATGATTAAACCTACCTTCGATTCTCGTCACCATCGGCGAAATCGATGAACAAACCTTCGACTCAGACCTTTCATCCCCGTCGACAAATAAACCTTCATTGCTTCGGCATTTAACCCATGTCGATGATTAAACCTACCTTCGATTCTCATCACCATCGGTGAAATCGATGAACAAACCTTCGACTCAGACCTTTCATCCCCGTCGACAAATAAACCTTCTTTTCTTCGGCATTTAACCCATGCCAATGATTAAACCTACCTTTGATTCTCGTCACCATCAGGGAAATCGATGAATAAACCTTCGACTCAGACCTTTAGCCCCCGTCGACAAACAAACCTACCTTGCTTTGGCATTTAACCCATGTCGATGATTAAACCTACCTTTGATTCTCGTCACCATCAGCGAAATCGATGAACAAACCTTCGACTCAGACCTTTAGTCCCCGTCAACAAACAAACCTTCTTTGCTTCGGCATTTAACCCATGCCGATGATTAAACCTACATTCGATTCTCCTCACCATCGGTGAAATTGATGAACAAACCTTCGACTCGGACCTTTCGTCCCCATTGACAAATAAACCTTCTTTTCTTTGGCATTTAACCCATGCCGATGATTAAACCTACCTTCGATTCTCATCACCATTGGTGAAATCGATGAACAAACCTTCGACTCGGACCTTTCATCCTCGTCGACAAACAAACCTTCTTTGCTTCGGCATTTAACCCATGCCAATGATTAAACCTACCTTTGATTCTCGTCACCATCGATAAAATCGATGAACAAACCTTCGACTCAGACCTTTCATCCCCGTCGACAAATAAACCTTCTTTGCTTCAGCATTTAACCCATGCCGATGATTAAACCTACCTTCGATTCTCGTCACCATCGGCGAAATCGATGAACAAACCTTCGACTCGGATCTTTCGTCCCCGTCGATAAACAAACCTTCTTTGCTTTGGCATTTAAGCCATGTCGATGATTAAACCTACCTTCGATTCTCGTCACCATCGGTGAAATCGATGAACAAACCTTCGACTCAGAGCTTCCACCCCCGCCAACAAACAAACCTTCTTTGCTTCTATATTTATCCAATACCGATGAGTGAACCCCACCATCGATTCCTGGTTATTATCGGTGAAGTCAATAAATAAAAAAACCACGGCTTGGACCTTGCGTCCTAGTCGACGAATAAACCCCCATGTCGTTCTGTAAATATCATGCCCAATCTGTGCCAGTCGCTCGCATAGCTGCTAAAAGATAGTTGGCAGACGTCTTAGGGGCCTTATGCTACCAGGTCAAAGACCCTAAGTGCCGATTCAAGGCATTCAAAGCCCCTGTGCCAGTTCACCACCTAGCGTATGCCCTACGCCGATTCACTATGGTCAAAGACCCTTGGCACCGATTCAATGGCTCAAAGCCTCTGTGCCGATTCATCTAGGCAAAGTGGGCCCCACTGGTTTAGATACCACCAGGCCTATAAACATATAAATATGACCTTCCAACTCGAAAGGGCCCACCTGGGCGCTGTATATCCACTAAGGGATAAATTATATCATAAAGCACATAGGAAGCCAAGGCCCTCCTCGCTTGCAAGGTAGAAGAGGGTAATTGTTGTGAAGCAAATACATCCGTAGGCCCCGTGCCGTTCATCCCTCACTAGCGGCACCCGCGGTTGGGGGGCATTTGTTGACAGCTAAAATATTATGCAAGATAAGAACTCCCTAATAGTCTGGGGAACGGCTGGTCGAGCATGAAGAAGTTAAAAGAAGCATGACGAGGGGTCTCCTCGGACTGCTGAAGCCTTAGGTCACCTGATGAAGCATTGACTCGTTTGTGCCAAACAAACCCTATATCTCATCCAATCAGGACAGAAATACGCCTGGTGGCCCGCCACATGATGAGGAAGCTTCTCAAGATGAAGGAATATCCATGGTCCCCCAAAACAGGGTGCCAAAGGCAATACCAGTAGAAAACCTAAGTGACCCGGTCAGGGTACACGTCATGCCGGAAAGGTCCGTAAGTGGCCGAAAAGATTCAAGGGATAGTCCACTCAATGAAGATGCCCCACCCGTCCATGAAACAGGCTTAAGGACATGATTCGTAGTGCCGAAGGCTGAATCATGGTGAAACCTGAGTAAATCTGACGTGGGTTCGGCACGTGTCGAAAGCCGCTCGGAACTGCAAACTAGGGCTCGAATACTTTGAAATCTACATTTCAGAGGTACCGCATCAAACCCGGGGTAGTGTCGGACGTCGAGCCTCCGTCTAGGCCAGTTCAGAGCTAACAGGGCAACAAAAGATGATGAATTTACCAAAGTACCCCTCATTAGCTAAAGTGAGTCGGCGGGCCCCTTCTCCCTGCCCAGTGAACCAGCGCACAGACTCGGTGAATCGGTGCCCCTACTCGGCCTGATGAATCGGCGCATTCTCCTTGTTTGATGAACTAGTGTGGGAAGCTTGAATCGGCGCGCTCCCTCAGCAGTGGGCGGGCCGGTGAACTGGCGCCAGGCTGCCCATCCCGTCGAAGCAACGATACCCTATTTTTGCCTATACAATCCTCCGTTCATGTGCCGCAAGAGGAGGGGAAGGGCAATCATAAGCAAGACAATCAGAAGAAAAGAGAAGGGAGTAGAGAGTTCGATTGACCTTCCCCAGTAGCAGTCTCTCCTGCTATACTGTTGTGAGCAGAGTGATCCTTGTCCAGTCCATAGGTAGGTTCTCTGTGTAATAAGGCCCATAAGGGCCAACAGTTCTCCGTTGTTTTTTTATCTTTCTCTTGAGTTCATTCCCTCCCATCTATATTGTGGATCTCATCTTCTTCGTGTCTATCTTGTAATGAAATGGCATTGGTGGTGCCCTTGCTTCAAAATGTATAAAGGTCCTCAAAGCCCTCTGGGCGATGCGCTTTCTTTCCCCTATTTATTATTTGCATCTATGTGTGAATGTACACAGTGTTTAAGAGCTTTATGTCGTCTGGTTTGCCTTTTTTGGCCTCCCTTCGCATAGTCTCCGTCATCGTGTCTGGTCAATAGCATATTTGTATCTCGATCATGAGGAGGCCCCTCAGGGCTATACGTCTACTATCCTTTGATTGTTCGGGCAATGCTGATACTGCGGGCCAGATCTCTTGTTTGATTGGCCATTGGCCACCCCCTCACGGGCGACAACAAACTCATTCCCTCCCCAGTGGTTTTGATATATCTGTTTCATTTAATGCAATATGTGATGTGACACAATGATGCAAAGGCAGCAAATGACAATGATCCCTTGGACTTAATTCGCAATAACAATCACAAGAGTCGAGAGCAACTCGAGAGTCGCCGTTACACCGCGCACACCCGCTTCCCGTGGTGACTCGGTGATGCCGAGTCGAGGTAGTGGAGAAAGCCCCTGGCTGGCTAGAGGGCCAGCACCACTTAGGTTGACCCTCCCGAAGGTATGAAGCCCACAAACGAGGGCGGCCGGGTGCCTTGGGGGCACTAGGTCACTCACTCACTATGGCCACGGTGACCACACAAGAGTTAGTGGCTCCGGGAACGGGCGCTCTCTCACCGACCAACGAACAAGCTTTACGGATATGAAATGAACAGAAATAACTAGAGCAAGGGCAGGAGCTCACCTGGTTGGTTTGAAGAAACCAACCCCGATCGGAGGCGAGGGCGAGCGGAGAAGTGTGGTTCCCCGCACACTACGCCGGTGAAGCTTCAATCCTGTTTTGAATGATTACAATCACTACACCTCGCGCAGGAGGGTGAACTTAGGGTGGGGACAATTAAGTACACTCAAACACTACCTCCACGCAGGGAGGAGCGGTAAGCCGGCCAGGCGGGAGAGGGAGATTCGCCGGAGGACGCACCGGTGTAGCCGAAATGGAAACTCCCTGCTTGCTGTGATGGCTGACTGCCAGTCGCTGTAGAGGCTGTAGATCACGTTCTAGAATTTCTCTGAAGACAAGACCAGCTGGGGAATCTTCGTATCTGGAACTAGGATGCTTCAGAATTTTCTCAATTTCTTTGGCTGCAGTGGCTGGTCTGGGTCGAGCTTAGAACAAGGTAGCAGTTTCTGGCCGCAACAGCTACCTGACATGAATAGTGACTTGCAGAAGTTGTCCCGGCCGCTCCCGGGCACCAAATCTTGAACTGTCAAAGTTTCTGGAACCGTGGACGGACTCTCTTCGCGGGAAAACTGGTGGGGAAGCCGTCTGAGGTCGGGGTGGACTGGGGGACGCCGATGAGTGGCAGCAGGTTGCTGCAGGTTGTGGGAGGCAGACCCGACCAGTCGAGGGAGAAAAATGAAAACTCTGACCTCCGGACGCTGAACGCACTTCTGCTTCTTGATCCAGAAAGAGGACAAGTGGAGGAAGATATTTGTAGAAGGACTCGTGACTCGAATCTTCCACCGTCGGCCGTGGTGCAGCTTCGAACCGGGTGGCAGATTCTGGCCGCAGCAGCTACCTGATTCAGACAGCGACTTGCAGAAGCTACCCCGGCCACTCCCGAACTCTGAATCACGAGCCGTCAGAGTTTCTGGAATCGCGGTCGAGTCTAATTAGCATAAAAATCAACGGCGAAGCCAGATGAGGTCAGAGGAGACCGGGGGACCCAAGAAGGTGCTGACAGGTCGTAGCAGACTTGGGGAAGCAGCTTGGAGCAGTCGGAGGAGAAACTCTTTAACTCTGTCCCACAGAACCCGAACACAGTTCCGCTTCCTGATCCTGGAAGAGGACAGGACGTGGAAGGACTTTGATGAAGAGACCTCGGCTTGGTTCTGCTAGGGTTCGCCGTGGCACAGCTACCCTTCTGGTTCAGGCACTTTGCAGGGGGAGCTCTGCGCAGCCGAGGGAGAATGGGCACCACGAGCTGTAGCGACGTCGGAATGGGATGAGATCACCTCGCCTGCGAAGCCAACTGGTCGTCCTTTCCATAAATGTATGGTATGTCTTTAGAGGTCTCCGTATGACTCCGTGACAGCTTCTGCAAGATGACCCTTCCTCTGCCACCTGCAGACTGATCAAAAGGGGGGAGAGGGGTGGAAGAACTTGGTTGGCCAAAGGAAGAACAATGGGAAGCGGGTTGGGGGGCTGCGACCTAGGGAGGTGAAGGGGCTGGGAATGAATGGGTGCAGTCCCCAAAGGGAGGAAAATTCGAATTTTAGCTTGGGAGGGGTGAAGGGGGTGCTTGGGGAAATGAGGGGGGTGTATGGGGAATACCAAGGGGTGCCTTGGAAGAGGGAAGGATTAAATGGGAGAGTTAATGTGGCCTTGGGAGGTGAAAGGGTGGGTGATGTGGCAAGTGGAGAGTGGGTAGGTGAGGAGAGAGGGGGCTGGTCGGCCTAGAGAGAGGGAGGGGAGAGGAGAGAGAAAAGGGTCACCCCTTCTTGAGAGAGAGAGAGAGAGAGAGAGAGAGAGAGATAGAGAGAGAGGGAGAGGTGCACTTATGCTCAAGATATTCAAAATTTTCATTCAGTCATTAGTTTCAACTGGTGGGATTGGGGTCCTATTTATAGGAATCCCACAATTCAACAAAAGTCCCTGACTCTTAGACTAATGACAACTAACCAAGGGGGAAAGGGGCGCCCCTGGGCCAAGCCCATATAACTGGGCCCATTAACCAATCTAACTGACGTAATGATAATAAACTTAGGTAGAAGACTCATTAACCTAGGGACTTGACTCAAATAAAAGAAAAATTACAATGATATGACTCCAGAAAATTATGAAAATTACATAACTTGACTCAAGAAATCAAGACGAACACATTGGCGATCATCGGGACCCATGGAGGAATGGGAAGTGGTAAGCGATGTCCCCATCAATATGTGTTTCTCTGATATGCATCATCCCTACGTCAATCGAGAAGTGTATAAGGTTTGGCTTGCGCATAATACATTTGTCATAGCGGTGGTTGTATGTCCGCTCACTCACTTTTATGAGTTGTACGGGCCTCGCCATCACTTCTTCAGATTTCTGGGACTTTCTGTTTGGTTTTCGTCTGACGTGCACGTATGGAATGATCGCCCGGGCCCTTGTCCTAGTTGTGCATGGGTATCATTCAGTTTTGTCAAAATGCTCGTGGGGGGATTTCACGTTTGAGCTTTCTACGTGGGTATGTTAGCGAATCCCTCCTTTGTGAGAGCCGGTGGTGTAGACCCAGGATATCCATTGGTGTATGAGCCTTGAGCTCCACTGGCCAGCATTTTAACTTTATATGGATTGTCATAGGGCTTGCCATTAAGAATCATTTCATTAAAGTGCCTACTGAAATGTCCGTGTCCCGTATGCTTGTCTGAAGGAGTGGACCCACAGGCCTCACACATTATGGCTCATACCTTTCTGCTGCTGGGTATTAACATATCTTTCCGCATTGTTCGATTGTTACAGCGAATATGGATTTGTCATCCCAGGGGAGGGAATACACTTCTTTGTTTAGAATGACCGTCTTGATTTCTGATTCACATATATGTTGAGCGGCTTCCTGGAGACCGGGTTTCTTAAATCACTCAAGGTCCTCAGGGATCTACCTCTTTATGGTATGGCCCCTTGAGGAACCTTATTCAGAGAGTGAACAATAATATCCGTTCATCCAACGACATGAGGAATCCATGAAGCTCTGGACATTACCGAGCGTAGGTTAATGGAACTCCTCGTAGGCTAGCCCTCGGAGTTTCCGCACCCTATTTTGGTCACGGGATCGCCTCTCTTGGCATCCCGACAGTTTGTGAGACCGTCTGGGACTCTTCCATGGGTGGATCTCTATTTCTTCCCCATACAATTTCCAGAGTAAGGGGAGATGCGGTCGAAATTTACCTGTGGCTTTCCCCAGCTTTTTTGTTAATTCGCTTTACCTATTCCAATTCAAATTGAAACCAATAATAATAATAAATTGGTAACAATAATGAATACAATGTGTGAATAAATTGTTGCTGAAGTTCACGTTGTACTGTGGTATGTGGGAGTTGACCAGATTCGCACCAGGATTGCATAATGCTCGTGCTCGAGTGTGAACCTCGCACGGAGGATAAACAATAAGGATAGAATTAACGAGGGCTTCGATGTCGTGGGTGTTGCAAATTAAAAGGGAGTCCTCAACTTTTCCTTGGTAACTTGGGATTGGAGTGAACTGAACATAATGAATTTAACAAACACCTTTAATCCATGAGACCGTGGGCCAATCAAAGCTATTAATCTTCTTCGATCAATTCATCCAAGTTGGGTTGAGTTTCCCCGCTACGTCGACCCCATGCCTGCTGGGGTCAACCCCTTTCTTCATCCTAAATGCCCCTTCTTCACCTTAAACACTCTCTGCATCGACCCCATGCTTGCTGGGGTCGACCCCTTTTCTTCCCTTGAACGTCCCCTGAGTCGGCGCCAAACGCTACGTCGACCTCTCCCTCTTCTCTTAGACCTCCCCTAAATCGACGCTAGCTTTGCCAAGTATAAGTGAACCGATGCAAGGGTGATTCCTTGGCGCACCGATTCACTCATTCCCCCATCCTCTTGGCGCCGGCTCACTATGCCCTCCGTCGGTTCACTCTCCTCTTCACTTGCAGCACAATCCCCCTCACGCCGATTCACCAGGACATGCACCGATTCATCACCATACCCTCTAAGTCGACTCCCATAAGCCCAGGTCGACTTCCATCCTCTGTTAGTCAATTGATCGTCCCTCACTTTGCCTGACCCATGGTCATCCTATAAATAAATAATAATGATAATGATAAATCAATAATAGACTCATTTGGGCATATTTTCTTCATACATGTACAAGCATACGCAAACACGCACGCACTTATTTATATATATGTATATGTGCATAGTTATTTCTACTGTGTGCTTGTCTGCTCAGATTTCCCGGTATATCAAACGGTGATATGCGGAAGGTCAGATTAATTCTGACTAGAAGCTCTCATTGAGCGTGAGGTGGCCCTCTGATCTAAGTCCTCTGCCTCGTATTGAGAGTCGGTTTAATAGGGTATTACCATATTATGTGCTTGAGTGCATGCATTGCACGACACACACATACCTTTTGCCCCGTGCATTTTTGCATATTTGCTTAGCCCTAGCGGCCCTATATCTTCATTATTAATCAAGGGTCTTCTCTCTTTTAGAGGGATGTAATTAACGTCATAGCCTTTAGGGTATGACGGACTTCTGGTCCCGACACGAACACCACCTTCGCCTGGTTGGTCAGGTGAAGCGCACAATAAAAAATATTGTCACGGAAGTGACTGGCACGGCTATAAAACCAAGATAAAAAAATTTCCCATTCCCACACCAGGGATGGTCAATCAATCATACACCGAAATCCTCGGTGTAGTCTCTTCGTAGAGGGCGGCCCACAGCAGCCCGACTCTACATCTTCTATTTCTTCCAAGTCAGCTCGTCGCTCCCGGCCCTTCTTTGATAGACTTAGTACGAAGTGATCTAGAAGGGGGGGATGAATAGATCACCCCAATTTTAAACTCAGATCAAAAAATCACGCTATATAACTCGAGAGTAGAAGTGAAAAACACTTAACACACGGTAGAGAAACACACCCACAAGGAAATGAGCACCTCAGAGAGCAATCGATGATACTCAGCTAAACGATCAAGCAGAAGATGGGTCAAAGAAGATAATGTAGATGGCAACCTCCACCAACCAACAATCAAAAATCTCCTAAAGGCAAAGCAACAATCACACGAGGAGACAAAAGAGTTTTTAGGCGGTTCGATTACCCATTGCAATCTACGTCCACCCCTCGTCCACACCGGATAAGGATTCCACTAGCACATGCTGGAAAAGTAGACTCAGCCTACGACAACGGCTGCCTCACAGCTTGACTAGAGGAACAGGCTCCTCTCTTCCTCCAACCCGGAGGGAAAACACTAGCAACACCCCGTGTCACGCCCCGAGCGCGGAAGATACTCGGATATGCGCGACGAGTTTATATCAATCATGTCAATCAGAGTAGTAGTGTATTCGACACAAAGACAGAGATGCGCAAAAGTAAAGATAACCCAATCCTTTATTTCATAATGGATAGACTATTACAAATCCAATACTCTATTCAATTAAAAAAAAAGAAAAGTACATAGTTGACTCAAGAAAATAGGAAAAAGACTAGATGACTCTTGGAAAAGCTCTAGCTCTTTCACTCTTGACTTTCCCCATCAGATTGACCTTCTTCGTCGGACTTACCTGAAAAGTAGGGAACACACGGAGTGAGCGAACGCTCAGTAGGAATTTATATCTCAAGCGCTAGCAAGGGATTTAAATAATTACATTTTTTTATGAATGTACTAGAGCTATGCATGCTCGCATAAAACGACAAAATAGAGAAGGAATTTATCAATATGACAGCAAGATGAACTAGTCATGAGCTTTCAAGAAAGATAACAGATATTCAAGCAAGTACTTTTTAGCAAGTCATGTCAAGAACTTTGGCTATCATGTATCAAGCAAACAAGTAATTACCCTTTCTCGGGTCACGCAATTCATGTCATGTCAAGTACAAGTCAAGTACAAGATTTGTGTGGAATGTCCAATCAAGCTAGTCATGCACTCGGTATAATGTCAGATACCTTATCATTCAACTCCCATGGGCACAAGTACTTTCGGGTGCTCCTCCCAGGACCAGATCGGGCCCTATATGTGCATGCATTTATCATGTATATTTGACATCCACTCTTGTATATATATATATAGCTAATATGGAATTTTAACAATTTAAGCTTGTAGACAAGTAGGATAACTTTGAGGGAATGGAGTCCAAAAATACGACATTGGACATAGATAGGCGATAACAACGGTATAAAACATGATTTATCGTTGAAACTAGGTGGAATTAGGTTCCCTTAACTCGGGTACCATGACAAACAAGTATGGACATTCTTTATATAGAATTGAGGTTCACATGAACAGTATATCAAAGGTAAGATACCCTCATTCTTATCATAGAATTGAGGTTTACAAGGACATCCACAATGGCATGATATCATCATCCCATTAAGATTTCTCATGATATACTCTTTGCATATCATAAGGGCCGGTATACCATGTTTCTTTAGAGTGACATGGCATTTAATAGTGTAATGGGTTTTTAGGGTACAACCAGCTCAGTCGACCTTGAGGGAATCCAAGGTACGAGGAGTCTTACGGAGGTCTCTATGACTAACTCGCTAGTCCAAAGGAACGGAATGTCCAATGGAGAGCTTGTATGTCAATGAGAGTTGAGGGTGATCGATAAAACATCATGAAACGTGGGACTATACTCACGGAGTGGAGATACAGTGCCGATATACATATATATAGGTATACTGAAACCATCGGTTATCAGAAACAGGTAAAAATATTTTTACAGGAAAATAACGACTTAAGTAAAGTCACTACTCAAGTAATTAACGCCTTAGATAAGGGCGTTTATCTATTTTACATTTTTGCAAGATTTCAATATTTCAGTAATTTATCAAAAACGCGCCTTGGTGAAGGACGTTTATTTACAATTTGACGACGTATACAATGGTCGTTCATTCTTTACTTCTATTTTTACAGAATATATATTTTCAGTAATTTATCAAAAACACGCCCTGGACAGGGGCGTTACTTTTAAATTCACATCCTGAACAGGGGCGTTAGTCAAGTGAGAGACGACCTATACAGGGTCATGAATTCAAGAATTTACAATATTTTAGGAAATAAAATTCCAAGAGACAAGAGACATGATCATAACAGAAAATTAGCAGGAATTCACAGGTCGAGTCATGCAATATATATTAGATTGGATATTTCATATCTATTGAATTTTTAAACGTGGATCAATTATTAATTACATGTGATTTTCATGAGATTAACGCCTACAGGGCAGGGCGTCAAATCTGAAATTGACGACCTAGTGCAGGTCGTTTCTTTAAAGTAGCGCCCTAGACACGGGCGTCTCTTGCAAAAATATTACAGAAACGTGTAGAAACTATCAGGAAACTTATATACATGACATGCATGAAGTGTTATTATGAATTTAACTTGTTTGGGCTACGTTACTTGAGAAAACCTACCTTTTTGATGATTAACTGGCAAACTGATGAAGACACGGTACTCTGTTATCAACAGAGTAGGATGAAAGGGCAGAGGTCTTGGTGTAGATTATCGACAGGTTTTCTTTTCGGCACGATCAGGTGCAAACGTTCGCCGATGAAGAACCCACGTTCTTCAGTAGGTTAGGATGACTTTCCTATAGAGAACATATATATACGATCATTAGTATTATCTTCATAATACTTACTGAAGGTAGAGGAATGAAGAACTTACCCTTTTGTTCTTCACAACGTGAATCTTCTTAACATGTAAGAAGAGAAGAAGACGAAGAACCTGTTAATGTTTTTCATACCATCGTAAACAGAAAAGAAGAAAAAAGAACCTTGGTTCTTCACATACCGTAGAATAGTCCGAACGCCAAATAGCGTTCTCGGTTCAAGCAGAAGGTTATTTATAAGATATTGGAAATCCTAATAAGGTTAGTGTTCGATTGGAAGTAATACTTCCATATTAGAGTTATTACTACATTCGAACTCTTTCTCATAGTTATCAACTTACCCTGGATAGACTCCTGGGTCGAACGAAACTCGAACTGAATTAACGACCTAGGTCAGGGCGTCGAATTTAATTTGACGCCTTGTCAAGCGTCGTTTCTTGTTGAAACACGTCTACGCAAGGGACGTTATGCTAACTTGCCCTTTTTATTTATTTTGGTCGTTTGAAATTTGACGCCTTGACATGTGGGCGTCCTTTCTTCAAAACACGCCTTAGGTGAAGGCGTTTTCTTGTAAAGTAGCGCCTTTTCTTGAGGCGTTATTTTCATCAGGGTTTAATTCTTTTTATTCCAAAATCTTTTAATCTATTTTGATTTATTTATTCCTTTTTATTTCACCAGGGTTGCTACACCCTCCCCCACTTAAAAAGAATTTGGTCCCTAAATTCATAGCATATATTTACATATGGAGAGTGTAGAGTATGTACCTTCTAAAATAAGTCTGGAAATCGCTTCATCATAGATTTCTCGATCTCCCATGTAGCTTCTTGTTCTGAATTCTTATTCCATTGTACCTTTAGCATGGGAATAACCTTATTCCTTAGGGTACATACTTCTCGATCTAAGATCTTCATAGGCTTCTGTTCATACGTGAGATCCTTCTGGATTACTAGGTCTCCATGTTCGATAATATGTGATGGATCATGCACATACTTCTTTAACATAGATATGTGGAACACATTATGTACTTCGGACAATTGAGGTGGCAATGCGATGCGATAAGCAACCTCGCCAACTCTTTCTAGTATCTCAAAAGGTCCGATAAATCTTGGTGTAAGCTTGCCCTTAACACCAAATCTTCGTATTCCACGTCCAGGCGATATCTTGAGAAATACATGATCTCCAACTTGGAATTCAAGATCTCTTCTTCTTGTGTCAGCATAAGCCTTTTGTCTAGACTGAGCAACTTGCAGTCTTTCTTTGATCAATTGTATCTTCTCGGTAGTGTCCCTTACCATTTCTGGACCTAACAGTTGTTTCTCTCCAACTTCGTCCCAGCATAAGGGTGATCGACAACTCCTTCCGTATAAGGCTTCAAAAGGTGCCAGTTGTATACTTGCCTGGTAGCTATTATTATATGCAAATTCGACCAGAGGCAAGTGATCATGCCAGTTTCCATCAAAATCAGTAATGCATGCTCTTAACATATCTTCGACTACTTGATTGGTTCTCTCGGTCTGACCATCCGTTTGAGGATGAAAAGCTGTACTAAAGTTAAGTCTCGTCCCCAACGAATGTTGTAGTCCCTTCCAAAAATGAGAAGTAAAACGGGGATCTCTGTCAGACACGATTGAAACAGGAATACCATGTAATTTGACTATTTCCTTGATGTATAGTGCAGCTAAGACATCAACTGACCATCGACTCTTGATTGGCAAGAAATGCGCTGATTTAGTCAATCGATCAATGATAACCCATATTCCATCATGTCCTCTTTTTGATTTAGATAAACCCATGATGAAATCCATACCAATATCCTCCCACTTCCATTTAGGGATATCTAGAGGATGTAGTTTTCCAGCAAGCTTTTGGTGTTCCGCCTTGACTTGTTGGCACGTGAGACAACGTGATACATAATCTGCTATTTCCCTTTTCATGTTGGGCCACCAAAAATTTCTTTTCACATCTTGGTACATCTTGGTAGATCCAGGATGAATCGTATGCCTTGACCTATGAGCTTCATCTAAGACCTTCTTCTTCAATTCTGGGCAGTCCGGTATACAAGTTCTATTCTTGAACATTAATCTTCCATCAGAAGCTAATTGGAAATCCGATTGTCCTTCTAATCTGCCCTTGATTTCTACTAATGTAGGATCATCATTCTGAAGTGCTTGTATTTCAGATAATAAATCTGACTGTATGCTTACATGAGATAATGTGACACATCTAGGGTCCGTGTTCATGCTTATATTGAGTTCAGAGAATTTTTCCAGCAATTTCCATTCTTGAATCAGACAATTGGCTAACAGTGCTCTCGGCTTTCGACTAAGGGCATCTACTACATGATTACCCTTTCTGGGATGATATTATATATTGAAGTCGAAGTCCTTGAGATATTCCAGCCATCGTCTTGGCCTCATATTTAACTCCTTCTGTGAGAAAAGATATTTGAGACTCTTGTGATCGGAGTATACAGTAAACTGTACTCCATAAAGATAATGTCTCCATATTTTGAGTGCAAATACTACCGCGGCCAATTCTAAGTCATGGACGGGGTAGTTCTCTTCATGCTTCTTTAATTGACGAGAAGAGTAGGCTATAACCTTCCCTTGTTGCATTAGAACACACCCGAGGCCAATGCCAGAAGCATCAGTGTATACCTCGAACTTTTCTCCTTCAATTGGCAATGCTAAGATAGGAGCTGTAGTAAGATGATCCTTGAGAGTTTGGAAGCTTCTTTCACATTCCTCATCCCATTCATAACGGATCTCCTTGCGAGTTAACCTCGTAAGTGGCACGGCGATTTTTGAGAAATCCTTGATGAATCGCCTGTAATAGCCGGCAAGACCTAAGAAACTTTGGATCTCGCTAGCATTGGTCGGTCTTTCCCAGTTCCTTACAGCTTCAACCTTTGATGGGTCTACAGACAAGCCATCCTTTGATATAACATGTCCGAGAAAAGTCACTTCTTCAAGCCAGAATTCACACTTGCTAAGTTTTGCATATAATTGGTTTGTCCTTAATATTTGTAATGCAATCCTCAAATGTTCCTCATGCTCTTCCTTGGTCTTGGAATAAATCAATATATCATCAATAAAGACCACCACGAATTGATCCAAATAAGGCCTGAATATACTATTCATTAACTGCATAAAGGCAGCAGGGGCATTCGTTAGTCCGAAAGGCATAACAACAAATTCATAATGGCCATACCTGCTTCTGAACGCAGTCTTATGAATATCCTCGTCCTTGATTCTTAGTTGGTGATATCTGGACCTAAGATCAATTTTGGAAAAGTACATGGATCCTGAAATTTGATCAAACAATTCATCGATTCTTGATAGTGGATACTTGTTCTTGATAGTGAGATGATTCAATTGTCGATAGTCGACGCATAACCTCATGGATCCGTCTTTCTTCTTTATAAATAATACAGGTGCTTCCCACGGGGAAGTACTTGGTCTAATGAATCCTTTCTTAATGAGTTCCATCAATTGCTCCTTTAATTCCTTGAGTTCAGCAGGTGACATTCTATAAGGTGCCTTTGAAATCGGACCAGCACCAGGGACTAAGTCAATGGTGAAGGCCACTTCTCTTTGCGGGGGTAATCCCGGCAAATCTTTCAGAAATACGTCCGAAAATTCTTGTACTACTGGAATGTCTTCTAGCTTAGCTTCCTTAGCTTCTTTAACTGTGACAAAGGCAAGGAAAGATGTACATCCTTTCCTAATGAGCTTGCTAGCTCGGAGAGCTGAAATAAGAGGGGATTTGCTCCGACTCTTGGGGCTAGTAAATATTAGTTCTAGGAATTCCTTGAATGTAACCTTACTATTGCGGCAATCAACCGTTGCCTGATACTTGGATAACCAATCTGCCCCTAGTATAACATCATACTCTTTCAGATCTAAACATATGAGATCAATAGGGAGATTTCTACCCTGAACCAATACTTCGCAGTTTTGGTAATGATGTGTAATATCAGTTTCATCATCCAGAGGAGTAGACAAAACTAACTTTATCCATTCCGGTTCTAGGGGTAATGGGTCAGTAAACTTCTTAGAAACAATAGAATGCGATGCACCAGTATCAATTAAGACATATGCATTCCTGGAACAAACTTTCAATATACCTTCCACTAAGCCGCCTCCTTCTACTTGCTCGGTCTCCTTGATTGCATGAAGACGAGCATTCTTGGTTACTGGGCGCTTTCCGTCAACGGCTTGATCGTTAAGTAATGGGCAATCGGGAATCCGATGCTCACGACTCCCACAACGGAGACATGCTCCTAGTTTCCTCCAGCATTCTTCTGCTCTATGACCCGCTATATCACAATGTTTGCACACTGTATTTGGAGAGGTAGTGGTGATAGAGAAGGGCTTGGTCTTCTTGAACTTTTGCTCTTGCGAGGATGCTCCTCCATTGCTAGGCCTTTTCTTGAAGTTGGGTTTAAAGGAACCCGAACCTGTAACTTGTTCCTTCTTATCCTTACCACGAATCCTATCAGACAGTTCCGTGGCATCTTCTAATAGTTGAGCTCGGCGTACTATCTCCGAGTAGACTTGAATGTCCATCGGCTCCAGTTGAGTACTAGCTTGGGGCCTGAGCCCATTAAGAAACCTCCTAGCTTTCATTTTCTCGGTGCTAACTAGATACTTAGCATACCGAGACAATCTAGAGAATTGGGCCTCATACTCGGCAACTGACAAAGATCGTTGCTTTAATGCAGCGAATTCTGCAGCCTTCTTTTCCTGAACTCGGTCCGAGAAATATTTTGCGTTGAAGTGTTCAACGAATTCTTCCCACGAAACCTGATCTTGATTTATAGTAGCCTCTATTGATTCCCACCAGCATCTAGCATCCCTTTCTAACTGAAAAGTAGCTAATAAAACTTTATCCTGATCTGTGCATTGCATAACACGGAATATACGTTCTATCTCCCTAATCCAGTGTTCAGCGTCATCTGGATCAGTAGAACCCGTGAACTTGGGTGGGTTCATATTCTTGAAAGTCTGGTGGAGACTTCCTGTTCGTTGTCCACCTCCTTGTGCTACTTGTTGCAGCACTTGAGTCATGCCTTGAAGGGTACGCTGCATGTTGCGCCATTGAGCACGTTCGGCAGCCATTATCCTACAATTACAATAACTAGGTTAATATGTGATAGTATTTAAAGACTCATATATTATGTTAACTTTAACCCTTGGTTCTACCCAATCTCACTGGTTGAAGGTTAAAACTTATCCTTGGACTTGGGTTTTCCTAGGAATTGAATACCCTAGGCTCTGATACCACAAAAACTGTCACGCCGCGAGCGCGGAAGATACTCGGATATGCGCGACGAGTTTATATCAATCATGTCAATCAGAGTAGTAGTGTGTTCGACACAAAGACAGAGATGCGCAAAAGTAAAGATAACCCAATCCTTTATTTCATAATGGATAGACTATTACAAATCCAATACTCTATTCAATTAAAAAAAAAGAAAAGTACATAGTTGACTCAAGAAAATAGGAAAAAGACTAGATGACCCTTGGAAAAGCTCTAGCTCTTTCACTCTTGACTTTCCCCATCAGATTGACCTTCTTCGTCGGACTTACCTGAAAAGTAGGGAACACACGGAGTGAGCGAACGCTCAGTAGGAATTTATATCTCAAGTGCTAGCAAGGGGTTTAAATAATTACATTTTTTTATGAATGTACTAGAGCTATGCATGCTCGCATAAAACGACAAGATAGAGAAGGAATTTATCAATATGACAGCAAGATGAACTAGTCATGAGCTTTCAAGAAAGATAACAGATATTCAAGCAAGTACTTTTTAGCAAGTCATGTCAAGAACTTTGGCTATCATGTATCAAGCAAACAAGTAATTACCCTTTCTCGGGTCACGTAATTCATGTCATGTCAAGTACAAGTCAAGTACAAGATTTGTGTGGAATGTCCAATCAAGCTAGTCATGCACTCGGTATAATGCCAGATACCTTATCATTCAACTCCCATGGGCACAAGTACTTTCGGGTGCTCCTCCCAGGACCAGATCGGGCCCTATATGCGCATGCATTTATCATGTATATTTGACATCCACTCTTGTATATATATATATAGCTAATATGGAATTTCAACAATTTAAGCTTGTAGACAAGTAGGATAACTTTGAGGGAATGGAGTCCAAAAATACGACATTGGACATAGATAGGCGATAACAACGGTATAAAACACGATTTATCGTTGAAACTAGGTGGAATTAGGTTCCCTTAACTCGGGTACCATGACAAACAAGTATGGACATTCTTTATATGAAATTGAGGTCCACATGAACAGTATATCAAAGGTAAGATACCCTCATTCTTATCATAGAATTGAGGTTTACAAGGACATCCACAATGGCATGATATCATCATCCCATTAAGATTTCTCATGATATACTCTTTGCATATCATAAGGGCCGGTATACCATGTTTCTTTAGAGTGACATGGCATTTAATAGTGTAATGGGTTTTTAGGGTACAACCAGCTCAGTCGACCTTGAGGGAATCCAAGGTACGAGGAGTCTTACGGAGGTCTCTATGACTAACTCGCTAGTCCAAAGGAACGGAATGTCCAATGGAGAGCTTGTATGTCAATGAGAGTTGAGGGTGATCGATAAAACATCATGAAACATGGGACTATACTCACGGAGTGGAGATACAGTGCCGATATACATATATATAGGTATACTGAAACCATCGGTTATCAGAAACAGGTAAAAATATTTTTACAGGAAAATAACGACTTAAGTAAAGTCACTACTCAAGTAATTAACGCCTTAGATAAGGGCGTTTATCTATTTTACATTTTTGCAAGATTTTAATATTTCAGTAATTTATCAAAAACGCGCCTTGGTGAAGGGCGTTTATTTACAATTTGACGACGTATACAATGGTCGTTCATTCTTTACTTCTATTTTTACAGAATATATATTTTCAGTAATTTATCAAAAACACGCCCTGGACAGGGGCGTTACTTTTAAATTCACATCCTGAACAGGGGCGTTAGTCAAGTGAGAGACGACCTATACAGGGTCGTGAATTCAAGAATTTACAATATTTCAGGAAATAAAATTCCAAGAGACAAGAGACATGATCATAACAGAAAATTAGCAGGAATTCACAGGTCGAGTCATGCAATATATATTAGATTGGATATTTCATATCTATTGAATTTTTAAACGTGGATCAATTATTAATTACATGTGATTTTCATGAGATTAACGCCTACAGGGCAGGGCGTCAAATCTGAAATTGACGACCTAGTGCAGGTCGTTTCTTTAAAGTAGCGCCCTGGACACGGGCGTCTCTTGCAAAAATATTACAGAAACGTGTAGAAACTATCAGGAAACTTATATACATGACATGCATGAAGTGTTATTATGAATTTAACTTGTTTGGGCTACGTTGCTTGAGAAAACCTACCTTTTTGATGATTAACTGGCGAACTGATGAAGACACGGTACTCTGTTATCAATAGAGTAGGATGAAAGGGCAGAGGTCTTGGTGTAGATTATCGACAGGTTTTCTTTTCGGCACGATCAGGCGCAGACGTTCGCCGATGAAGAACCCACGTTCTTCAGTAGGTTAGGATGACTTTCCTACAGAGAACATATATATACGATCATTAGTATTATCTTCATAATACTTACTGAAGGTAGAGGAAAGAAGAACTTACCCTTTTGTTCTTCACAACGTGAATCTTCTTAACCTGTAAGAAGAGAAGAAGACGAAGAACCTATTAATGTTCTTCATACCATCGTAAACAGAAAAGAAGAAAAAAGAACCTTGGTTCTTCACATACCGTAGAATAGTCCGAACGCCAAATAGCGTTCTCGGTTCAAGCAGAAGGTTATTTATAAGATATTGGAAATCCTAATAAGGTTAGTGTTCGATTGGAAGTAATACTTCCATATTAGAGTTATTACTACATTCGAACTCTTTCTCATAGTTATCAACTTACCCTGGATAGACTCCTGGGTCGAACGAAACTCGAACTGAATTAACGACCTAGGTCAGGGCGTCAAATTTAATTTGACGCCTTGCCAAGCGTCGTTTCTTGTTGAAACGCGTCTACGCAAGGGACGTTACGCTAACTTGCCCTTTTTGTTTATTTTGGTCGTTTAAAATTTGACGCCTTGACATGTGGGCGTCCTTTCTTCAAAACACGCCTTAGGTGAAGGCGTTTTCTTGTAAAGTAGCGCCTTTTCTTGAGGCGTTATTTTCATCAGGGTTTAATTCCTTTTATTCCAAAATCTTTTAATCTATTTTGATTTATTTATTCCTTTTTATTTCACCAGGGTTGCTACACCCCGTTACTAGCAGCCGGAGACTTAGTCTCCCTTCCTCCAGACCGGAGGGAACCCACAAGTGACACCCCTGTCACTTGCAAATCAGAGACACTGTCTCCCTTCCTCTACACTAGAGGGAACCTAGAAACACAGCGATAATACTCGGATCAAAGATGAAAAACAATAAACGAGAAAATAGTGGAGAATGTAGCTTTAAAGAAGCATAAACAGATTCAAATAGCTAGCTACTCTCAGGAACTTCTCTCTCTTTTTATCTTCACTCGAACTGGGTTTCTCAATCTCTTTCTTGCTCCTAGAAACTCTCTTTTCAGATGGAGACAGACGGCAGCTTTTAGCTTTCAGCCCTTAGCAGCTCCAGCAACCTTCTTCGAAGGGTTGGGTATCCTTATATAGGAGCAGGGGCTCCGTATGGATGAGGCAGAAGAACCCTACTGAAACCCCATTAGTCCACGTGGCAGGAACGAGAATGTTCCTCTGTTCATAGTCCTTGGATCACGTGCCCACTCATTAGCTACCTGGGATCACGTGCTAGCCTCTAGCCTTCTGGGAACACGTGCTCATCATAAGAATCCATGGTTCACGTGCCAGCTTCCAGTTCGAGCTCACGTGTCTGCCTTAAACCTGTTAGTAGAAGAAACGAAGGCATTTAGTCAAACACCTTGTAAACATTAGTCATGAGGGATGTATAGACTCTAAATTGTAACGTGCCGACATGCACAGACCTTAGGTTGCTAAGAATAGGACATGCACTCGCAAAACTTGCACCAAGGCAGACAATGCACAGACCGTATTTTGCTCAAGGCAAAACTTGCACTGAGTTAAACAATGCACAGACCTTTACATGAACGTGTGACAGCAGTAGTGTGCACAGACTTATTAAGCATAGAACAAGAATTGCACCGACCTGGTTTGTTCGTAGGGCGATAATGCACCGACTTTGTGAGTGTGCGGGCAACGAATGCACCGACTTTGTGTGTGTGCGAGCAACGAATGCTCCGACTAGGTGCGTGCAGCACATAACCTGTATCGACTTCATGAATGCCTTAGAAAACATGCTTAGACGTAGTCATGCACCGACTCTAAGCCACATGAGACGCAAGGCAAGATGCACACATCCACTGTCTCTAGACCACATGAGACGCAGACGTAATATAAAACACATACTTGCACTGACCTTATGCATGAGACGGAGAATGAGATGCGAGGTAAATGTATTGACCCTGAGTGTGCTGAGACGCAAATGTAGACGCACTGACTTTAAAATACATAGCAACCAAGTATGCACCGAGATTTATTAATAAGCAATAAACATATGCATCGAGTTGAACAGTGATTGCACGGACTTGAAATGCATGTAAGCAAAGTATGCACCGACTTGTATATGCTCAAAGTGCAAAAGTGCACGGACCTATGTATGCAGAATGCAAGACCTGAACCGACCTAATCATGCTGTGAGCACGATATGCACCGACTCTAGATGATATGAAGTGAACTATGCACGGACCTCAGTTAGCCAATACCTGAACTAGCATCGACCTTTTGCTGTTCAATGAAATGCCATGCACATTAAAATGGCTTGCACACAGAGAGTTTGATAAAGTGCCATGATCTCAGGTTATTCAACAAAAAGTCATGTGCATAGAAATGCCTTAAAAAAAATAAACTATATTGTTCTAACATCATTAAAACATAAAATGTAACATTCTCCCCCTTTTTGATGATGGCAACAATGTCAGTTTTGAAAATTAATTTTTTATTTGAAGTCTGAAATATGCATAATATCCAAAAATGCAAATGCTAACTCTCCTTCACAATGACTCCCCCTGACAACATGAACACAAGAGAATGAGGACAACTCTCCCTTTCACTGACGGACAGGACAACATCTCCCTTTCATTCTCTCCCCCTTTGACATCATCAAAAGACAATGAAAGATATATGAAGCTGTTGAATGAGTGAGAGAAAAATATAGTATTGTCACAATGTAAAAAGATCCATAATCATATCTTAAAAGGTTAAGTAGGAAAACAAAGGTAAGCATAGATTCTTCAAATCTAGTACAGAAGAGAGAGCTAGAGTAAGATTGAAGTTTATCCTCGTACAGAAGATATGATGGAGAACAAGGACGAACAGGTATGTCAAGAGGGATCTGTCCAAAACTGTATTAAGTAGACTGCAAGAGACTGATCCACAGAAATGGTTCTTCAAGTAATGAGGACAAATAGTCCACAGAATTGAATAAGGACAAGGGATTTGACTGATTTTTCTTTAATGAGCAGCACAGAAATCAATAAGTAATTTGGTAGTTCACACCTTTTGACATGAGGAGACACCTTGATCAGAGGCTAGAATCCCCAGTTACTCAATGTGAAAATCACATTACTTCTCCTTTTGGAGAAAAGAGTTAGTGAGTGAGATGGTGTTTTACGTGAGGAGACACCTTGATCAGAGGCCAGACTCCCCAGTTACTTACCACCTTGCTACCATTGCTCTGTCGTGATCAGATAGAAAATATTTTTGCAATATTTAAACAGAGTCAATCTGATACTTCATGACATAGGGAGATATTCATTTCTTTGATGAATTACCTAGTTTCTCAGTAATCAGACCATTGCTCTGGATACTTTTTATCCCTTTAAATTTTTGACATGGAATGTTTGAAGACAATACAAGAAGCACTTGATTCTGATGGAATTAATTCCCTGAAGTCTATGTTTCAAGTTTTAGCAGATTTCATGACATACGAGTTTAGCTTGTTCCATGATCATGAAATATGTAAGAAGATATACTTCTGACCCTTTATCTAAGTCTCAGCTAATCTATTAGATAGAAGATTCTAGGAATACATCTGTTGCTCAGACTTAAAGGTTTAAGATATGAAGGATATTTTACTTTCTGTGAGTGGACTGTATAAGTTCCTTCAATAAAAGTAGCAACCACAAAAATCTCTTAAGATCTTTTGACTCAGTCAACCTTCGCAAATTGACTAGCTAGAGATGCTCTACCTGACATGCTCTCTATCCAAGGACATGTGATGCATGAATTCCTTCCAAGACTGGTATCAATTATTGGATAACTCCCCCTCACAAAATGAAGTAACATGCAGACATATCTCATGCTGAATGAGCTAATATGCAAAGTTGAAACTCATCTAAATGCAAAATGACCGATGGTACTAGGCGGAGGACTAGCCTCTACGCATGAGATGGGTTTTCAGTCAGAAGAAATCTGACCTTTTCCCAACTATCATTTGATATACCAACCAGTTATGCATGCTAATACAATGTTATTGAAGTATGATAAAAACTAAATGCAGATGTGTGCAAATGCTGACACAGAAACATGAAGGCATTTTATTCAAGGAGTTCAGAATTCAAGAAGATTTAAAAATGCCTAATTCTCTCCTCAATGTTTTGAATTTGTCATTATCCAGTGGCTTAGTGAAAATGTCAGCTATTTGATGTGCAGTGCCAACATGGAACAATTGAAAAGAACCTTTGGAAACCTCATCTCTAATAAAATGATGTCTGATTTCTATGTGTTTGGTTCGAGAATGCAAGATAGGATTCTTTGCAAGATTAATGGTACTAGTATTATCACAGAAAATGGGTGTGCAGCCTAAGACTACTTGGTAGTCCTGAAGCTGATTTTTAATCCAGATCACCTGTGTACCACAGCTCCTTGTAGCTATGTATTCAGCTTCTGCAGTGGAGAGGGCCACAGAGTGCTGCTTCTTGGAACCCCAAGAAACTAGACACCCACCTAAGAACTGACAATGTCCACTAGTGCTCTTCCTATCTAGTTTGTAGCCAGCGTAAGCAACATCAGTATATGAAACAAGATCTAAAGCATTTGATGCAGGATACCACAGTCCTAAGTTATAAGTTCCAGAAATATATCTAAAGATTCTTTTCACAGCAGCTAAATGCAATTCAGTAGGCCTAGATTGATATCTAGCACACATACCTACACTGAATTGGATATCATGTCTCGAGGTAATCAAATAGAGTAGAGATCCTATCATACCTCGGTATAGCTTTGCATCAATTTCTTGACCTGATTCATCTGCATCTAGAGAAGTGTTGGTACCCATTGGAGTTGAGATGTGCTTCAAGTTGTCCATCCCAAATCTCTTGAGAATTTTCATTGAATACTTGGTCTAACTGATGAAGCACCCATCTTCCAATTGCTGCACCTGCAATCCAAGAAAATATTTTAATTCACCTACCATGCTCATCTCAAATTCATTTGACATCATTTCAGCAAATTCTCTGCACAGTTCAGTATATGTTGAACCAAAAACTATGTCATCTACATATACCTGAACTATGATGAGGTTCTTATTTAGTACCTTTGTAAACAAGGTCTGATCCACCTTACCTCTTCTGTAACCCTTGCTGAGCAGAAATTCTGTCAGCCTTTCATACCAAGCCCGAGGGGCCTGTTTCAGTCCATATAGGGCTTTGTTCAACCTGAAAACTTTGTTAGGGTGTGAAGACAGTTGAAATCCATGTGGTTGATCTACAAAAACCTCTTTTTTAATAAAACCATTCAAAAATGCGCTTTTGACATCCATTTGATGAAGTTTCATATTTTTAGAACATGCAAAAGCTAGCAAGATTCTTATAGCTTCTAACCTAGCAACAAGAGCATATGATTCTTCAAAGTCTACTCCAAACTCCTGACAGTAGCCTTTAGCCACTAGTCTAGCTATATTCCTAGAAACTATTCCATCTTCATTCAATTTATTTTTAAAGACCCATTTTGTTCCAATGACAGTTGCATTTTCAGGTCTAGGAACTAGTTCCCAAACATTGTTTCTTTCAAACTATCCTAATTTTTCATTCATTACATTAACCCAAGATTCATCGTTTAAGGCTTCCTCTATAGATTTGGGTTCAATTTGAGATAACAATACAACTAAGTCATGGTTGTTTACATCTCTAAAATAGGACCTTGTCCTAGTGGGTTCATTCAAATTTCCTATAATATTTTGAACAAGGTGGTCTTTCAGAAATCCAACATTTATTGAAGACTCACCTGCTTCAGTTGGCCTTACCTGGTTTGGCGCATTTGGCGCTTCACTTGGCTGAATCTCCTCTTCTTGTTTATCCCCCAGCAATTCTCCATTATGCTTAGAATCCCTGTCATCATCTTCAAGGTTAGTGGCACATTTTGTTTCATCAAAAATGACATGTGGAGACTCTTCAATCTTTTGTTCAGAGATGTTATGCTCTAGACACTTCAGAGTATCCTAAAAATATTTCAGGACAGCCTTTAGCATCAAATTTATCTAGGTCCTTCTTGTCATTATTATGGATAAAACATTTAACACCAAAAATTCTGAAGTGAGCCAAGTTTGGTTTCTTACCTTTCAATAGCTCATTAGGGGTTTTCTTGTGAAATGGTCTTACCATGGCCCTATTGATTGTATAAGTTGCTGTATTGGCCGCCTCTGCCCAAAACTTCCTTGGTAGTTGACTCTCAATCAGCATAGTTCGAGCCATCTCCACAATTGTTCTATTTCTTCTCTCCATAATTCCATTATGCTCTGGTGTCCTGGGAGAAGAAAATTTGTGTGTTAGTCCCTCAGTTTCATAAAGATCAGAAAACATGGAGTTTTCAAATTCACCTCCATGGTCAGATTGAATTGAACAAATTTTATGTTTTCCTTCTTGTTTGACCTTATTGAAAAACTATTTGAATTTTTGAAAAGCATCATTCTTGTTAGCTAAGAAAAAGATCCATAAAAATGTAGAATGATCATCAATAATCACACAACCAAACCTACTTCCATTAAGACTCTGAGTTCTAGTAGGATCGAAGAGGTCCATATGAAGAAGTTCCATTGGTCTAGAAGACAATGGCTCAGATCTTATTTTAAAAGACTTTTGGGTCTGCTTGCCTAGAGCACAGGCATCATAGATTTTTGAAATTGAGTTGAATTTTCTTTTTGGCAGACCTCTAACCAGATCAAATTTCACTAATTTATTTAACGTGCTATAACTAGCATGTCCTAAGCGCCTATGCCAATTAAAAGCATTATTGTCAAAATCAGCGAAAAGATAGAGATTTGATTCATAATTCTTATTAAGATCTACCATGTAGACATTATTCACCCTATGTCCTAAAAACAAGATTTTATCAAAATTTATTTCAAAGATCTTGCATGCATTGTTGTCAAAAACAACTATGTGACCTTTGTCACATGGCTGACTGATGCTAATCAGGTTATGTTGTAGACCATCTACCAGCAAAACTTTTTCAATCACATTAGAAGGAGACTTACCAACTGTCCCTATTCCAATGATCTTTCCTTTATTCTTACCTCCAAATTTAACCATACCTCCCATCTTCATTTCCAATTGACTGAACTTGGACCTGTCACATGTCATGTGCCTGGAACAACCGCTATCCAGGTACCATCTATTGTGTTCGGCTGCCAGACCAACCTACAATCAAATCAGACACAAGAAAATTTTGGAACCCAAGAAAAGTTGGGTCCAAAGAAGTTACTCATTCCTTCCAAGACGATCTTAGGAATCCAGAGCTGTCTGGTTCCCTTCCTGTGAACAGAATTTTTATTTTCAGCTTGTAGAGTTTCATTAACTCTGGTTCTTGGTTTTTGGTGAATTTTATTCTTAGCTGCATGTGAGTTGTTCAAATTATAGGTTTTTCTCTGAGGGTTATTCCAGAACCTTTTCTGATCGGGGAACCTTTGTGAGGGTTTAGTGTGAGCTCAATTTTTCATGTTGTGATTCCATTTTTGAATGGGTGCCCTATAATGACTCCACTGTGTTGGAGCATTCCAATTGTTGCCATGATTCACTTTCCTGAAATGAGCAAGATTTGCTCTGTAGACACCCGGGTTCCTTGAAGGAGTAGTCTTGCTACTCTGATGCTTTGCACCCTTAGCATGAAAATTTCTATTGATATTTCTTGGTGGAGTGAAATTTGTTTTTACAAATTATTTGGATTTTCTGTTTGAGCTGGATGGGGTGTCCAGCTTATCCTTTTCCTTTTCTGAGCAGAATGTTGTAGTTTTAAACTCAAATGGCCGTTTATTGGTGGGATTATATCCCAATCCTTCTCTGTTGAAATTAACCCTCATATCTAGCAGTGTGTCCAGATTAGTCTTTCCTTGCACAAATTTTTCCAGGGTATCTTGCTTGTCTTCAAGATTCTTTTTCAGAGTTTCACTCATTTTTTGTATCTCTATGTTGGCCATTTTCACAGCTTCATATTTTTCAGAAGCAAGATCATTTTCCTTTTGCACTTCTTAAAATCTTATCTTGAATTCATCTAGACTCTTGTTAGCTTGTTCAAGATGATCTTGGAGATTTTTATTCGCACTTTCCAAGGAGCTTAACTCTTCCAATTTTTTCTTCAGTACCTCATTTTCTTCTTTCAGACACCGTCCCTCCTTGACTACACTATTTAATTTTTTCTTTAGCATTTTGTAGTCTTTTGTTTGACAGTTAAATTTAATAAGTAAATCAACATAAGCGTCCTCCCAGTCATCTATAATGTAGTGTTCAAAAGGGTTGCTTATCTCAGTGTCTGAGTCGGCCATCAGACACAGTTTTTCTTCTTCTTCTTCAGATGAATTTCCTTCGATATCCTCCTCCTCATCACTCCAGGTGCATACCATAGTTTTGGACTTTTTATTCTGCACCTTGATGTTCTTCTTCTGAAGTTCTGGGCAGTCACTTTTCATGTGACCAGACCTGTGACAATGAAAGCAAGTCAGCTTGTCAGTAGACTTGTATTTGCCAGTTTTAGAGGTAGAATTCCTACCAAATGATTGAGAAATTCTTTTCCTAAACTTCTTGCCCTTGGGTCTCAAGAACTGTTGAAATCTACAAGTCAGTAAGGCCTACTCCTCTTGATCTAGATCTAAGAAGTTTTAAAACTCCTCACCACTACTGCTACTGCCACTACCACTCCCACTTCGAGACACCTTGAGAGCAATGTTCTTGCTCTTCTTACTTGTTTCTTCAACATTCCCTTTTAGGTTGATTTCATAAGTCATCAGGGATCCGATTAATTCGATGGTAGTCATCTTAGACAAATCCCTGGACTCTTCTATGACAGTGGCCTTAGTGTGCCACAAGGGAGTCAATGACCTGAGGATTTTTCTAACGAATCCGCTTCTGGGATCTATTTCCCTAGACCCTTGAGGCTATTCGTGATCAACTTCAGCCTAGCATACATTTCAGTAATGGTCTCCTCAGAATTCATTTTAAACAATTCATACTTAGAAGTTAGCATGTTTACCTTCGTAGCTTTGACCTGGGATGTACCTTCATGCATGAGCTCAAGTTCATCCCACATTTTCTTGGCTGTGTTGCAGGCTGATATCCTAGCGTACTCGTCTGGATGAATTACGCATTGGATCATGTTTAAAGCCGACCAGTTGACTGATGAAAGCCTGATGTGATCCTTTGTCCATGCATCTTCATTAGGTGGAAGATCTTATGGTCCAGTGGTGATCACTCTCCAGAGTTCGTGGCTCTGCGCCCTCAGAAAAACTTCCATCCTATTTTTCCAATAAAAATAATTGTTACCATCAAAGAAAGGGGGACGGCTAATAGACTGTCCCTCGGCCATGAAACTGTGTGGATTTCCAGATCTAGAATTACCCTGGTCGTTGTACCACATGTTGGGTA
The DNA here is from genome assembly GCA_022559845.1 of Amorphophallus konjac. Taxonomy (NCBI): domain Eukaryota; kingdom Viridiplantae; phylum Streptophyta; class Magnoliopsida; order Alismatales; family Araceae; genus Amorphophallus; species Amorphophallus konjac. Next base: position 45,722,868 of record CM040122.1, read on the forward strand.
ACCTGCTCTGATACCAATTGATAGACTTAGTACGAAGTGATCTAGAAGGGGGGGATGAATAGATCACCCCAATTTTAAACTCAGATCAAAAAATCATGCTATATAACTCGAGAGTAGAAGTGAAAAACACTTAACACACGGTAGAGAAACACACCCATAAGAAATGAGCGCCTCAGAGAGCAATCGATGATACTCAGCTAAATGATCGAGCAGAAGATGGGTCAAAGAAGATAACGTAGATGGCAACCTCCACCAACCAACAATTAGAAATCTTCTGAAGTCAAAGCAACAATCACACGAGGAGACAAAATAGTTTTTAGGTGGTTTGATTGCCCACTGCAATCTACGTCCACCCCTCGTCCACACCGAACGAGGATTCCACTAGCATAGGCTAGAAAAGCAGACTCAGTCTACGACAACGGCTGCCTCACATCTTGACCAGAGGAACATGCTCCTCTCTTCCTCCAACCCGGAGGAAAAACACTAGCAACACCCTGTTACTAGCAGTTGGAGACTCAGTCTCCCTTCCTCCAGACCGGAGGGAACCCACAAGTGACACCCCTGTCACTTGCAAACCGGAGACACTGTCTCCCTTCCTCTACACCAGAGGGAACCTAGAAACACAGCGATAATACTCGGATCAAAGATGAAAAATAATAAATGAGAAAACACTAGAGAATGTAGCTTCACAGAAGCATAAACAGATTCAAACGGCTGGCTACTCTCAGGAACTTCTCTCTCTATTTATCTTCACTCGAACTAGGTTTCTCACTCTCTTTCTTGCTCCTGGAAACTCTCTTTTCAGATGGAGACAGATGGTAGCTTTTAGCTTTCAGCCATTAGCAGCGCCAGCAGCCTTCTTCGAAGGGTTGGGTATCCTTATATAGGAGCAGGCGCTCCGTATGGATGAGGCAGAAGAACCCTACTGAAACCCCATTAGTCCACGCGGTAGGAACAAGAATGTTCCTCTGTTCATAGTCCTTGGATCACATGCCCACTCATTAGCTACATGGGATCACATGCTAGCCTCCAGCCTTCTGGGAACACGTGCTCATCATAAGAATCCTTGGGTCATGTGCCAGCTTCCAGTTCGAGCTCACGTGTCTACCTTAAACCTGTTAGTAGAAGAAAAGAAGGCATTTAGTCAAACACCTTATAAACATTAGTCATGAGGGATGTATAGACTCTAAATTGTAACGTGCCAACATGCACAGAGCTTAGGTTGCTAAGAATAGGACATGCACTCGCAAAACTTGCACCAAGTTAGACAATGCACATACCGTATTTTGCTCAAGGCAAAACTTTCACCGAGTTAAACAATGCACAGACCTCTACATGAACATGTGACAGCAGTAGCGTGCACAGACTTGTTAAGCACAGAACAAGAATTGCACCAACCTGGTTTGTTCGTAAGGCGATAATGCATCGACTTTGTGAGTGTGCGGGTAATGAATGCACCGACTTTATGTGTGTGCGAGCAACGAATGCACCGACTAGGTGCGTGCAACACATAACCTGTACCGACCTCATGAAAGCCTTAGAAAACATGCTTAGACGTAGTCATGCACCGACTCTAAGCCACATGAGACGGAAGGCAAGACGCACACATCCACTATCTCTAGGCCACATGAGACGTAGACGTAATATAAAACACATACTTGCACTGACCTTATGCATGAGATGGAGAATGAGACGCCAGGTAAATGTATTGACCCTAAGTGTGCTGAGACGCAAATGTAGACGCACTGACTTTAAAATACATAGCAACCAAGTATGCACCAAGATTTATTAATAAGCAATAAACATATGCATCAAGTTGAACAGTGATTGCACGGACTTGAAATGCATATAAGCAAAGTATGCACCAACTTGTATATGCTCAAAGTGCAAAAGTGCACGGACCTATGTATGCAGAATGCAAGACCTGCACCGACCTAATCATGTCGTGAGCACGATATGCACCGACTCTAGATGATATGAAGTGACTTATGCACGGACCTCAGTTAGCCAATACCCGAACTAGCATCGACCTTTTGATGTTCGATGAAATGCCATGCACATTGAAATGGCTTGCACATAGAGAGTTTGATAAAGTGCTATGATCTCAGGTTATTCAGTAAAAAGTCATGTGCATAGAAATGCCTTAAAAAAAATAAACTATATTGTTCTGACATCATCAAAAAATAAAATGCAACATTCTTTGCCGCATTCACAACTTCTAGGGGTTGTTAAGTCCCCAAAGAGGTGTTTCCGAGACCACGGGAGTGCCCTCGGACAACCCGAGTAATATCATTTCGCCCTCCAGCAGGGCCGATTACTGGTTGTGGCACTCTGACTTGTGTCGACGATTTGTCGGCGAGCTGGCTTTGTCTAATCATCTTGCCATGCTTTTCATCATATAAGCAAGTATTCGTCTGTTGAACGTAGGCCTGTGATGCTAATTTACGAGACGCCTGGATCGGCACGTAGGTCTTTTCTTCTTTATCTTCTCTTGCGAGCTTGGCAGCCATGATAGGCCTTAATGGAGTAGAAGCCGAGGCCTCTAGCCACTTGGGCACCCAGATTTGTCTGAATCTGGTTGGTTTGGGGGCTAACCCTCCCTTTGATTTGGACTTGACATGGTCCGTTTTGCATTGGGCCAGCTCTTGGAAGGAATTATGCATTGGCACGGTTGGGATCACCCTGTAGGGCGTGATCTTGGCCTTCTGGCCGTTCAAGAAAACTCGGATGCCTCTGATGATTACAGATTTGCCCGAAGTGGAGAGCCGGCTTTGCTATGTGCCGGCGTTCTTCTTGGCCGCCCTCCTGGCAGCCGGTGTGTGCCTCTCATCATTTGAAGCACGGCAGTCAGCGTGGTGAACGTAGCAGCTTACCGCTTTGATCTTCTTCGGTGTCGCCGTTGTAGCGACGACGGGCTTCATCTCCTAGGCGTCCAGGAGTTCCACGAATGCCACTCCTAGGAAGTTGGGGAAGCCAACAACGGGAGGAAAGTCACTTAACTGGATCGGCGCAGCGAGGTAGCCATGCTCGGCATGGCAGGCAACCACAAGCGGTCCGAATGTGACTGCCATTGAGTTCGTTGAAATTCAACCTCTCTCTGTAATTTTAAAATTGAGGAAGTTAGATTTTTAGGAAGAGGCCATAGGGCCCATATCCTGGCGAAAAGATGAAAGGAGGTTCTAGTCCCGCCGAGCGTGCTAGACTTGTGGATGCACTTTTTTTATCTCATCCTTTTTTATCATCTATTCATCTTTTTGTTCATTTTATCTTGTTTTGGTTTATTAGTGCGTGGGCGTGCTAGTCACAAAGTGACGATTTATTCGGACTCCAAATCGAGATGGTTTGGAGCCGTGGGCACGCGTCGCCTAACTGATCAAACGATAGTGGGTATCGGGTCAGGACTAGAACCCGTCGTGCCATAAAGGTCGAGACGTTAATTACATCCCCTCGGAGAGGGGAAAACCTTTGATTAATCGCCAAGAAAAGGGGCCATATGGCCTGAAATTAGCATTAATGAAATTAATGAAGGATATTTTAAATTGCATGAGTGCACCCCACAATAAGGGGTAAAAACATTCAAGTCACGTTGGTCATTTTGTCGACCATTTCATGTTCGGACAAGAGTCCGGATTGGACACATGACAAATAAGTAAACAATATCTATGCAGATGTCTGCCGAGGCACGACATGTTTGATATATAAAAGAATCAGGGTTAGACCCCAATGAAAGTGACTTAGATTTATTGGGTTATTGGCCCGGGGCAAGGTCTGTCCATGGCCATAATGGGATGTTTCCCGAGGGCCAAGCACGACTTGTGGGGCATCGTCGATATCTCCCTTCATATAGGGCCAAAGGGGAAGGAACCCTGAATCAAACGCCATTAACTTCTTAAAGATGGCATTTTATTATTTTCTCTATTATTGTCATGTTTTATACCATTATTATTATTATTTTATTGTTACAGCTCGTTATTTATCAATTTTTTTTACTTGATTCACGGCTGTTTTACAAAAGTCAGTCGACTTTAGGGGCAGGTCGACTGATTTCTTCAAAAATCAGTCGACCCGCCAGCCATGAGTCAGCTGACTTCAAACCAGTCTCTTCTCTTGTTTGATCTTCTTTCTTAGCTTTTCTTTGTTCTATCTTGTCTATCTTATTCCCTTGCTTAGGTTTTATGGAGGTTCAGCTTTATCTTTCTCCATTTTTTTTCATTCAGTTTCTTTTCTTTCTTTGTTTGTTTTCTTTTCTTCTTCTCTCTTTTTTTTTGGGATGAAAAGGAGAGTTCGGTCGACCGGTCGGTCGATCGATCTCCTAAATGGAAGTAGAGTTCATCAACAACTCCTCATCATTTTTTTTGTTGCTGTCCATTTGATTGTATGCGTTTTTCCCTTGTTGGTTCTTTTCTTGTTGGTCTTTTGTTGTTCATTCTTTTTTTATTTATTTATTTATTATCTTCCTTCTCTTTTCTTTTAGCAGGAAATGGATGGGCATGACCCAGCATGGGGTCGGTCGACCGACGCTTGAGTTCGGTCGATCGAACCCCAGGCTGCGTCGACCCACCCTCGCGGGTGAGTCAACCCAACCGAAGGTCAGTCGACCGATGATGGGCATCGGTCGACCAAACCCATCATTTCTAGAGATAGATCTTCTTCTACTCTTTCTCTTTTTTGGGTCTTGGGTTCATGTTACATATTTAACATGGAAGTTCATGGGTTGCTAAACTCTGTTTTTTATCTCGCATGCCATTGCATCTCTTTTTTTTGTTTATTTCATTTCTTTTCATTTGTTCAATTTATCCTATCTTGTTTCTTCTTAACACATGGACGAAAATATGCACAATGCCTATGTATCTGCATGCGTATTGGGGGGATAAAATGTAGGGAGAGCCTACTGCAGTATGATATCAGCAGGCCCCAGAGTGACTGCTAGGTTGGCTGGCAGTAAGCCACAAGATGGAGCTAGCCCATTCGCTTTAGTTTGAAAACTTCTTTACTTTCTTCACAAAATGACAGTTTCTTTGAGCATGACAGAAGCAAGGGATCAGGATAAAGCACTGGGACTCAGATTGGTCACCCCGGCCAAGGGTGCGTCGACACACTATACATCGTGCGTCGACACACTCTTCATGCCAGCAAGCCCAACATCTGCTGTTCGTGTCTGAAAATAAGACATTTGATTGGAAAACATAAATCACTGCATGGCTCATGCACAAGGGCATCTATGGCTTTAAAGAAATGCAAATATATGAATTTATAAATCCCTGTGCTCAACATGCAAAGGTCTGATCATGCATTTATGCAGGGTGATCCTCGGTACGAGGCGGAGTGTTTCACTCATGCATAGTGGGAGTTTTCACCCGGACGTAATCCGGGTTTCCACCGCTCACCATTTAATATACCACGGACCATGGCAAGCAAGCATTCTAAGATCAAAACATGCTTGGAGGCTAGAATGCATGTATGGATGAATGTATGCATGAGGATGCAAATGTAATGTTTATCTTTGGAAGAGCAATGGGAGGGTAGACATGTCTATGTTCATGCAGTTCAATAAAAATCTGGCATAACCCAACGCGCATATGCAAAGTCCAATGATTTTTAGGAAGTCCCAAGGGATTATCATGCAGATCTGTCACGTATGAAAAGTGTTCGAGCAAATGCTCAAGAGGTCTGAAAAGAGCTATCATGTGAAAATTATCATGCACATGCAGTGCTTAAACCTTGCACTCACGAGAAATGAGTGTGCAAAACCTACCATGAACATGCCATGTTCAATTTCCTTTTTTTTTTATCAAGGGCCATCCTGCCGTGAGGAGTAAAAGGGGCCTGAAGGGGGTTGACTCCTTGAGTCGACTCCTGGCAGGTTTCTGCCTAGGCAGAGCCCAGACAGAGACCAGCTAGGAGGACTCTCTCATAGCAGCAAACGCATTTTCAGTTTAAAAGGGGTTAAACCACTTACACCCTTGTTCAAATATGCATATGCAAGGAATTTCAGTAGAGACCATGTGCAAATTCAATATGTGAAATTAAAGCGCATATGAGGTTTTGTTTGCATTAAAATTCATTCATGAGGCAATGCATGTGTAAGGATGCCCATGTTATTTTGGTGAGCACATGCTTTCTTTGATCACTTTCATGGAAAACTCAATGAAATTTTATTGTGCCCATGAAACCTGACAGAAATTTCTTATGCAAAAGCTATCAGGCAGGGGCACATGCCTTCTTCTTTTTTATATATATAGGGCAGACTGGACCCCCAGGGGGTCGACCCCTGGGTCAAGGGGTCGACCCCTGTGTAGATTTCTACACAGGGACGACCCAAATAGAACCGGTCGACCCCTAGGGTCGACCTTTACAGTAGCAAGCTCTGAAATCTCATTTTTTTTAGAGGAGCACCAATTGCTCATGAATGTTGATTTTATTTTGCTTCTCTATCTTCTTTTTCTTGGGGTCTTAATGATGATATGTAGCAAGACGACAAGCAAATAATCAAAGATCTGCACTCAACCTATGAACATGTGATCATGAACCTAGGCAACCAAAGTAAGCTGTAGCATGGGCATGCTATCTCAAACAAACTAAGCTAAGAAATAAAGGAAAAACACACGCCGGGGCGTGGAGCAAGGAGTAAATAGAAGGGTTTTTTGCATATTACTTTTTAGTCCCTACAATCTCTCTATTGTTTAAAAAGTCCTTGAAAATCTTACCGTTAAACTAAAAAGTCCCTATCATTTTTTACTGTCGACGATATTAAACGCAAGGTGAGTTAACTTGACCGTAGTTGGTGAAAAGACCAACCCACCCTCGATTAATAGAGGTTCATGGCCGTAGTAACCCTTCTGCCGCGCCACCCTCCTGTTTAGGGTTCCCCCCGTGCATAATCGCCACCCTCCTCTTTCCCTTCCCCCCGTACACAGTCGCCATTACCGTCGATTTCACTCTTTGGTCGTCGTGACAACAACGATCGCCGGCCATTGCCAGGGTCGATTAGGCACCATCGCCATTGCCCAAACCTGCACGTAACAACCGCGGCGCTTCACGGCACCCCATCTGCTGCCGCAGACGTACGACCGCCCTCGTTCAGATGCCGCATCACCGGAGTCAACACCCCACGTCCAGGTCTGGGCCACACACCTCCGTCTCCACTCCGGTACGCGTCAGGCGCTCCTGCCACCTCACACTCAGTATGATCTGTAAATATAAATGTTTACTCATGCATTTTATATGTTTACTGTTGGGGATATGGACCGGAGTACCCAGACGAGGAAGAAGAGAAAAAACCAATCACACAAGAACACACAGGGATTTTTTACGTGGTTCGGAGGCAAGATGCCTTCCTACGTCCACGGCCGCAGCAGGATTCCACTAAGATAATCACAGACCATAGTTACAATACAAGGAGAGAGCCCATCCTTTTATACTAGGAGATTAGGGCGTCATTAGTCAGGACATTAAGGATAATAATACCCCTGATCAACAGAAATCCTCTTCCGGGATACATCAGACACGCATGCTCGCCTGTCCCCCCGGATGCTCTCCTGGGACCGAGCATGCTCTCCAGCGACTGCAGATGCTCCCCCACCATCAGTCAGGTCGACGCACTCCAAGTGACATAGAAATGCCTTGAGCCCGCAATGCCTGCCCTCCTGACGATAGTGATGCTCTCCTGAGGCAATGAATGCCCTCCAGAGACAGCATGTGCTTCCCTGCTAGAACCCATACAGCATATGCTCCCCTAGAGCAGCGGTTGCTCCACTGGCACTGAAGGATGCTCCCCTGGAGCAGCGATTGCTCCTCAGAGATAGCGCATGTGCACATCATGCTCCCATGACGCTGGTGATGCTGTCCAGAGGTCATAGATGCTCCCCTGAGATTTCATATGCTCCCGTGCGAGAACGCACAAAGACATGACTACATGCTCTCCTGAAGTAGCATGTGCACGCCATGCTCCCCTGATGCTGAGAATGCTCCCCTGGAGCAGTGGGTGCGCTCCTGAGTCAGAGTGTGATCCCGTGCAAGGGCGCATGAGTTCTGACTCCACACTCTAACAGTTTACAGAGTCGAAATATTAAGGACATCAATTTTTATTTTCTTTCTATATGGTTTAGGGATAAGATTGTTGTTATGTTATTTTTTGCTATAATGTTGTTAGATTATTTAATGCTCTAAAAAGTTTTGTTATTAATTGTACATGTCTGAATTCACGGGTGCAGTTTCTTTATGGTTCTGTCAAAAATTTTTACTTTAATGTTTTTCGGTCACTCAATTCATATTAGTTAAGAATGTTATTATTGTACTCAGATTATTGGGTATGCGTGCTGATTTTGTAATGTGGATAACTGTTCTAGAGAGTTTATTTCTGTCTTCAGATTGTTAGATTGTGAAAATGGGGGAACGAGAGCCATCATTAAAGTTGACATATAAGTTTGGTGGTTATTGGAAAACTCTTCAGTCTGGGAGGAGGGCATATGCACTAGGTCAGAGCAAGACCGTCGTGGCATATCCTGATTACTACAGTAGATGCATATTAATTGAGGATATGGGACATCTATCTAAGTGGGCAAGTACACATTGTTTAGAATTTCATTATGAATTACCTAATAGCAGACCTGTTCAGTATGAGGAAATTGTTTCAGATGCTCAATTATATGAGGTGATGAAAGCCTATTTGCCCGTAGGGAAGATGACCATATATGTTAGCACATTGGACAGTCGGCCATTAGACTTACAGCCAACCAATATTCCACAGAAAGGTATGGCCAGCCAGTCTACTCAGGCCCATTCCCAGACATTTGTTGACATTGATGAGATGGATGATGATGCTGAGGTTGGTCAACATCCTGAGTTTGTTCATGATGCTGCAGTTGTTCATCGTGACGAGGTTATTCATGATGTCCCTGCCCCTGCCCCTGCCCCTGCCCCTATAGTTGATGAGGATTATCATATTTTAAAGAAGAGGATATGTTCTGAAGCTGAGCACAGTGACTCAGAATATGTTGCATATGAAGATGAGTACAGCGAATCTGACGAGAGTGTGGCTAATTCTGATGAGGTACACACTGAGGACAGCTATCATTCAAGGCCATGTCCCTCAGATGAATCTGATATTGATGGAGAAGTTTCAGATGATGATGGAGATTTGTTAGAGGCTGATGAAGAGACCCCAGATATATCAGTTGGTTCTCTATTTGCAAATAGTCAGGAGTACAGGATTGCTCTACGTCAGCATGCTATTAAAAATCAATTTGAGTTCAAGCAAGTGAAAAATGACAGCATGAGAATTACTGTTGTATGTGCAAATGTTAACTACAAATGGAGAGTGCATGCCTCAAGACTGCAAGATAGAGTTACTTTTGCAGTCAAAACAATGTAGGAAAAGCACACATGTTCAGCCACATCTAGGTGTGATAGCAGGATGGCATCCAAATCTTGGATTTCAGCCAGGGTATTGGAAGCAGTGAAGGAGAATCCTGACATACCTCCAAGAAAGTTGCAAGCTGATTTATTGAAGGCTTACAATATTTCAATCCCTTATCACCGCATTTGGCGTGCACGAGAGTCGGCAAAGGAGAAGGTGTTTGGGAAGGTTGAGGAAACGTACAAGCATTTACCACAGCTACTGAATGAATTAAAGCAGAGCGACCCTTCTTCAGTTGTACAGTACAAGATTGGATTGGATGGTTGTTTCCAGAGGGTGTTCATTGCCTTAGGGGCATGTATTAGTGGTTTCAAAGATGGCTGTCGTCCAGTGCTGGGCATAGATGGATGCCACTTGAAAGGGTATTACACTGGGATCTTGGAGGCTGCAGTTGCTCTTGATGGGAATCATGGTTTGTTCCCAGTTGCCTATGGTGTTGTTGAGGGGGAGAGTATGGACTCGTGGACATGGTTTTTGCACAAGTTAAAAGACGCTATTGGAAATCCGACAGGGATTACATTCATTTCTGATATGGAAAAGGGCATTGAGGTAGCTGTCCCAGATATCTTTCCAGGTGCCGAGCATAGGTAATTAAGTTTCTCCTTTTACAATGTTTGATCTACTGCTAGTTTTATTTTCCATAATGTATGAATTGAGTGACTATGTATTTTAATGACATTGACTATAGATTTTATATTAATGATGATATTGTAATTTCGAATTGCTTGTAGGTTTTGTATGCGACACCTTTACAGGAATTTTAAGAAGAAATGGCCAGGCCCAGGTTTCAAGAATGCTGCATGGGCAGCAGCAAAATCTTACACTGTTCAAGAATATAAAGCATCTATATTTGAGATGAAGAAACTAGATCCACAAGCTGCTTCCTATTTAGAAAGTTTGCGTTGTGCCTGGTCAAGATGTCATTTTAATGACAAGGGTAAGCTAAACTACATCACTAACAACGTAGCAGAGTCATTCAATTCATTTGTTGGTGATACGAGAGGCCTACCACTTGTAGACATGTTAGATGGAATTAGGCAGAAAATTATGGTGAAAATGGATCACAGGAGGAGACATGCACGTAGGATCAAAGAAAAGTTTGTGCCACGGGCTGTTGCCTATTTAAATGCAATTGTTAGGAAGTTGGGAAAATATGCAGTCAGATATTCCACTGATTTTATGGCTGAGGTGGAAGGTCCGTATGAGAGGTGTGTTGTTAAATTGGACGAGATGTATTGTTCTTGTCGTCAATGGCAAGTCAGTGGGCTACCTTGCCAACATGTTGCTGCTGCTGTTGATGCACGTAGGGGCCTCCAAATTAATAATTTTGTTGATAGATGTTATTCAATTGAGACATCTAAAGCCACATATGCAAAGTCAATACAACCATTGCCAGGTAAGAGCAAGTGGCAGACTGTAGAATCTGTTGAGGTGCTTCCTCCTCGCTGCCAAAGACCCCGAGGTCGCCCTCGGAAGAAGAGGATTAGAGATGCTGATGAAAATCAAAAGGCACTTAGGAGATCCCATAAATGCAAAAGATGTGGACAATGGGGCCACCATAAAAATACTTGCAAAGAACCCCTCCCAGGACCAGAATCTTCAGTTACAGACATTGGCACTACTTCCACAACTGTGGCACGGAAGTAAGTTTGTATTGCAATTATGATTTGTATTTTGTCTATTTGATTTACTTTATGTATAATATTGAAAGTTATGTTGTAGGCAAGGCCCAAGAAGACCACCCAGGTTCGTAAGTGGTAGGGCTACTCAGGCTCAAACTAGTGATGGTGGTGAAGGGCCACAAGTTACAACTTCGGTTGGCCCAGGTCAGACCCACGGGAGGGCTAGGAGAGGTACCAGCAGGGGCAGCACTGAAGGAAGCAGTCGGGGGAGAGGTAAGTTAGCACACATGTTAAATTTCTAAATTGAAATAAGAATTAGACTGATATTAATACATGTATAACTCATGTAGGTCGCACAATTTCGGTGGAGGCACCGGGCTCCAGCAGCACTAGCGGAGGAGACATTCGTGTGCACACGGTGATAAATATGGACAGTCAAGCATCCATTAACTTTGATCAGCATTCTTCCATGTTTAACTTCCAATAACTCCCGCCAAATTGTGAGTTTAAAATATACTTTTTAATTTGTAGGTAAAGATTATGTTATTTCTAATAGTTAACATCCTCTCTTTGTCACACCTACAGGACATTGGCTGATGTGAAGAATGTTGTTGCCGACCGGATGTGAAGAATGATATTGAAGAACAATATTTCATATCCGTTTTATGTGTTGTTGTCCTCAATGTAAACTCTTATGGATTGTGAAGTTTTGATGTAACTGATACAAGTATATGTTTATTTGTTAGTGATATGAATGATATTTGTAGTTTTGTGCTGGGCTTAAACCAGGTTTGAATGATAGATGGTTTGTGTTGGTTAAGTGAAGAGCTCTGTATAGATTTGTAAAGACGATCATGATGTATAGACTTGTAATGTAAAATGCGTTGTCGCACGGGAGCATATGAAGTCTCAGGGGAGCATCTACTTCATATATGAAGTCACTCGCTGTACATACTTTGAATATAAAGACTCATCGTGCAATGTTGTCTAGACTTAGAATGCAACGCATGAAGCAGTGAATAGACTCTGAGTGCAACCAATGTCCATACTTGATGGTGTGCTGTGCAAACAAGCTAAGATGCAATGTATAGACTTATACGAGCATGCTGCAGACTTGAGACACACTCACAGCGTTGACGCTGCATGAGACACTAAATCAGATATAACACATCAAGCATTCAAATCAACATGCCATCATCATAAAGAACACATAATATCATAATGCACTCACTGTGTTACAATCATCAAAATAAAACAGCATTGCTATCATCAAATCAACATAGCACATGCTTGTGCCTAAGGGGCACAACATTAAAGACAATAATACCCCGGTTAAACAGAAACCCTCTTCTGGGATACATCAGTCGCGCATGCTCGTCTATCCCCCCGGATGCTCTCCTGGGACCGAGTATGCCCTCCAGCGACTGCAGATGCTCCCCCACCACCAGTCAGGTTAATGCATTGCCAAGACAAGTGTCGACACCTCTTCATGCATTACCAAGACAAGAGTCGACACTTCTTCATGCAAGTCGGCCTGCTCCAAGTGACATCGAAATGCCTTGAGCCCGCAATACATGCTTCCCTGACGCCAGTGATGCTCTCCTGGGATAATGAATGCCCTCCAGAGACAGCATGTGCTTCCCTGCTAGACCCGGACAGCATATGCTCCCCTGGAGTAACGAATGCTTCCCTGGTACTGAAAGGATGCTCCTCTGGAGCAGCGATTGCTCTCCAGCGACTGAATGATGCTCCCTTGGAGCAGCGAATGCTCCCCTGGAGATGCGATATGCTCGCCATGCTCCCCTGAGCTGAGGAAGCTCCCCTGGAGCAGTGGATGCTCCCCTGGGGCAGCGATTGCTCCCCTGGAGCAGCGAATGCTCGCCATGCTTCCCTGATGCTGTGAATGCTCCCCTGAAGCAATGGATGCGCTCCTGAGGCAGAGTGTGATCCCGTGCAGAGGCGCACGGGTGAAAGGGTTCTGACTCCACACTCTAACAGTTCACATCTCCTCGCAGCTTAGTTCCCAGCATCCAGCCGGCTCCAGCTCTGATATTCCCTCTATAGTCACAGTTCATGCATTCTTCCATCGCCTTCAGTTGATATTTGACATCCACAACATTATATGTAGTATCATCAACCCACTCAAAGAAACCGCAATCCCCGTCAGTATTTGCATACGAACAACAATAGAAACGCTTATCTTTCGACCTCTCACGATTTGAGACGTAAACCCGACAATTACCCCTTCTACAGTTGTATTCCATCGACGGCACACGAGATGAGACGACAGCTCCTCGAGACAACTGCATTCCACTAACATTTGATGACTGCATACGACACGAACAAGTTATTATCACTGTAAATATAGATGTGGAGAATAATCTAGCCATCAAAATAGCATACCATTTCAGACATGGGGAGAATAACAAGGGTCGATTTGTCATGTTGGGCGTGATGGCAAGGGCCGGCGGTGGTCGGTGGGCCGTCGGCAGTAGGCCGTCAGCGTCGACCAGTGGGGCTTCTACGGCTGGGGCCTTGCGGTGGGGCGTCTGCGGCGGCCGGTGGGGGTAGTCCGCAGCTTGCAACGGCGGTGGGGCGTATGCGGAAGTGAAGGGTTTCACTGGGAAAGGGTCATGAGTAAGGGTAGTTTAGGATTTTCAACTTTTTTTAACAGAAGGATGGAATATTCCATCGAATATCCAATTGTTTTAACGTCGATGAACTACACGGGCCTTTCTGTAAGAGTTACATGATTTTAAGGACTTTTTAAACAATAGAGAGATTGTAGGGACTAAAAAGTAATTCATCATATTTGTAGGGACTAATATGTAAAAAACCCTAAATAGAAACACACCGTAAGGGGTGGAACAAGCAAGGAAATAAAAGATGTGAGATGCGAAAGAGAAAGCTAATGCCCAATACTTAAGAAAGATGTGATCGCCACCAAAGTAAAAATAAGCCAAAGACCTGAAAATACCTTGGAAATAGGTGGATGAAGCACCCGCCCACGGGAGAGGAAAGATCAAAGAAACCTGCAGGTTAGCTTGATGTAACGGTCAGAACCCCGTGCGTCACAGTGTAGTAACGGTCGCTCGATAGACCGCTGGAAGAATATGACGCGCTTGCACAAGACCGTCAAATAACCTGCAGTAGCAAAGCGTGAATCATTTTAACTCCAACTCTTCCAGCCGGCTAGAAGACTTGGGCCTCGTGCTGGTGGACCTGTAAACCTGCCAAAGACATAGAGAATAAGAACAAATAACCCAAATTAGCCCTTTCAACAATATAGCATCAATTCTTCAATAGACTCAATATCATCAAAAGGAAAGGGGAATACCGGGAGGTTTTGGTTTTTTAACCCCTCTGGGCATTTTAAAAGATTGGGAGGAAGTTAAGATGATGAAAACCAGTGAAAAACGTGGAGACAGGAGAGAAATAATGCTTATGATGAAAGGGAGATGGAAAAGGAATTCAATATGCAAATATGAACTTTGGAACCAAGAGGAACAGATACTCCCTTCACCAGGCAGCAAACGAACGTGAGAAGCACTTCTCCTTGATCAATCGTGGCTCTAAAATGCGGCAGCACTTCGTCGCAAATTCTAGAATTTCCTCCTCCTGGAGCATGAAGTCAAGTGTTATATTTATAGACCCTCGAACCCTCAGGTCGAGCAGAGGAAAACCCAACAAGATAAAGGGATAACTCTTAACAAATCCTTGAAGATAATATCACCAAGAGTCCATAGAATCAAACAGAAGGTCCTGAGGATTAGATTTGGAAGAGATATCGTCAATCCAAGTTCTTATCTCGACCACGGAGTAGCAGAGAAAAAGGCCTGAACTGCCAGGACTCTCTGAAGGAAGTAACGGCTGCACGACAGACCGCCACAGTGAAATAACGCATCAAGAAACATCTGTTACTTTCAACCTTATCCCAAAGAGATAAGATCAACAGGAAGAAGATCAAAACAATAGGACTCTGTAAAGAAAGCAACGGCCAAGGCATAGGGCGTCAGAATGAAACAACGGCTACACGACATATCGTTATATTCAACATATAGGCCAAAGGATAAGCTTTGGAACAAAACCTTAAGCTTCAGGACTCTTCAAGAAGCAACGGCCCAGGACCCATCCGTTAGAAGGAAGAAACGCGCCTGGGACAGACTGTTATTATCAATGGAGTTCAAAAGAAGGAATGGAGGTTTTGCTAAGCTTTAGTCAAAGTGAAATGCCACAAAGAGCCACATCCGATCAAGGAGTCAAGACCCAAGAAATGATCTTCAACTAAACAAAGAGACTCGATGAAGAGTGAACAACTCGGAGCATCATATATAATGAATAAAGAGATGACCCGACTTATTGGTCATAAAACGGGTGTCAACAGATGCCCCTCCTTAACGTCCTCTTTGCAGGGCAGTGAGCGGAGGTGAAGCGGGAACGAAGTGGAGTGGATCAAAAAGTGGGGGTTAAGGTAAAACGACACCCGTTCTTTACCAACAAGTGATAGGAATTTTCAGGAACAATTCGAACTGATCACAAGGAAATAGCCAACCAAAGGACGCATGTCTGGAGGAACTAACAACTAAGGAAAGGAAACACGGCTAGCCGCCGGAGGCAACGGAAAGGAAAGAGAACTGACTAAACTCCAGACAGGAATCTTCAGCCAACCAAATCAAGCGAGAGATCGAAGGAAACCCTCTAATTCGGAGTGGAATAATTCTCCTCATTCGAGATCAAGAACACATCTATTCACCAACATCGAGATACCCTGAACATATGAAGTTTCACGAATGGTTAAAGAATACGTATGATGCATACCGGGCTAAAGAAAAAAGAAATCTTTAAAACAAATGCAAAGAAAGATAAAATATCAAGATACTCGAGAATAATATTGCTAAGCTGGAGAAACCAGGGTCAGGACACCATCTGCAACCACGGCGTGCAAGATAGAACCATCGTCCCCAAACCTTCCAACCTAACAGCCTATCCAACGATTAAATATGTGAACTTAGATCATCATCATTTTTGTTTAAGGGGAACATCATATCCCAGAACACATGAATGACCAGCCGGTTCTCGAGATAATATATCATAAATAACATATAGTAATGCATTATAGGGATAAGGGAACGAGATACAATACCTGACTTACCTGCCTGACGAACGGCAAGGCGTGATGTTTGATCATAACTTCCTTCATGAAAGATAGGTTAGCCATAAATAACTATGAATATGAGCATGAATCATGGCCTAACCATTTGTACGTGCGAGAGGCATCAATAATGAACAACATGGAAGGAAATGGAATCATTTTAACATTAATTAGACTATTCAATTCATCAAGAAACTTGCAAGTTTATAACGGTCTAGTGTAAGGGCGTCACACAAAATAACGGACCAGCACTGGGCCGTCAAACCAGGCGGTTCACATTCTTCAATAAAACATGGCCAACACATGTAACGATCGAAGATAAACGCGTCAGAAGGATGTGACGGTCGGTCGATAGACCGTCACATTTCCTGAGCGTTCAAAAAATAAAACCCGAACGGTCATGGCCCATTCATTCATCATTCAACACCCCAAAAAAAAACCCTCAACCAAGAAAACCTCAGACGACCACCAACCCCACCGCTCCAATGGCCGGCGACGAGCCATCCCAGCTGCCTCCACAGAAGAGGGAGAGAGGAAAGAGGAAGGCAATACGGCGGTTTCACCGCCGGCTAGAACGGGAGGCCATTCCGTCGGTGGAAGAAGAGCAAACGGCGAGAAGAGATCCAAGGGAGGAAGAGGAAGCTCCCACAGCTGCAGAGGACCAAGAAGAAGCCCCCTTGGGTGAAGAGGAACCCAAGGAGCCAGCAAAGAAGAGGAGAAGGGGCATGGACCATGAGGTAGGTCCCCTCGCCCTAATTTCAATTTTTTTTGATTTTTTTTGAATTTTATTTGTGAATGCATGCGGGGTTGAGGGGTAGAAATGGGTCCACAAACCCGTTAGGAATGATTGTAGGCCATTTGGCCAAGGTGGGAAGCAAAACGGGAATGCAAGGGAAAAAAAACCAAAGGCAGACGATGTGACGGTCCTGCCAGCGACAGTCACACGCCTGACGCACTACCCCGAATGCGTCAGAGCCAAGTAACGCCCCACCCCAGGGTCGTTACATCTACCAGAGACCAAACTTGTTTTTAGGTTTTCCAATTTCTGAATTTTTGTTTTGTTTTCATTTTATAAATGTTTATGCAATGATTTTATGATGCAATTTGACTAACCAATGATCTACATGAATGCAAGGAAAGAGAAGAACGCGGATCTCCTGGCTGCAGATCCGGGCAGTGTACCAGGCATTGCCCGATTACCAGAGGGAGAGACTGGCCGGGATGGGATTCGTCGAGGTGCTCAGCATCGAGGTGATCCGGATGGACACACCCTTGCTGTACGCGTTGTACGAGAGGTGGGACCCAGTCAGCAGAGCCTTCATCTTCCCGTGGGGCCACATGATCCCCACACTAGAAGACATAGCGAGGATTACGGGATTGAGAGTCCACGGAGCTGCAGTGACAGGATGGACGTACGGCGACTACCGGGAGATGGCACAGCAGCTGCTCGGGTTGGATCTGATCAGGCCGGGACAGTCCTCATCTCAACTCTTGAGATCAGTACTGCAGGAGAGCTTGGGGTTGAGAGGAGCAGCGATCGCCGTAGGAGAGCTACCCGAGGAGCATCTAGGCAGAGTGATAGACCAGGTGCGCCCTCACGTGGCGGCGGAGGCAGGACCTGAGGGGGATAAAGTACTGCGACGCATCCTGATGCTGCTATTCGGGAAGCTCCTCTTCGCGACTTGAGCGGACGTCATCAGCTGCAGACTACTTCCGATGATAGAAAACTTGCACAGAGTCGGGAGATATGCATGGGGAGCAGCAGTGCTCGCGTTCCTGTTCAAGTCCCTCAGCACGACAGATCGACAGACGATGCTGGGCGGCTTCTCACCTTTTCTACTGGTGAGTGCAATTTAAATGCTTTCTATATTATGCAAAAAATGTCATGCAAATGACTATGCAATTTGACTAACTTGATTTCTAAAATGCAGATCTGGAGCTACATGTATCTCCCGGGCATCGGGAGAGGCACACCACTCCACCCCGGCCGCATCCCGATCGCGAGGCGATGGACGGTAGCGAGGGACACAGGGTCGATCATCAGACTGACCCGGACGATCCAGGACGACCTGGACTTCTACCCACACACGTCGGTAAGTCCAGAACTCGAAATGATTTCTACATGCTTTTAAATGCTTTTACACGCCTTTAAATGTTAATGAATGGACTGAATGCTTCTACATGTTGTCAATATTTCTAAAAATGTTAATGAATGGACTGAATGCTTTCAGGTGAGATGGACCCCGTACCGCGGCGAGGGTTACACGGGACAGCCGTGGGTGGAGGCGGCCTTGTCGTACTGGGGGCGAGACATATGGCTGTATTGCATCCACATCATCGAGCCTCTGCACTACAGGTTGATCCTGCGGACTCGGGAACTACACCAGCCCGAGGTGACCTTTCCACGCCACAATGATGACCACCCAGGCAAGTCGGCAAGGGGCATCAGTGGCAACGTGGATTGGTGCACCCGGAAGGCGAAGTACGTCCACGACTAGAACAAGCGGGGCCGAGCGGTGAAGGAGCGAGATGAGAGCGACGAGGCATATCTGAAGGCCTTCGCTCGACTCTACGGTGACCGGGTGTACCGAGGTACCCGACGACCGGTATGCAACTCTAAACCTTAAACCTATTTATATGCAAAAAAATGCAATGCTATATGTAAATGACTCACATGCTTTCTAAATGCAGCTAGACCCTGAGGGATGGATAGCCGAGCTGGAGGGATTACTTCACTCCACCATCCAGCAGCGGGATGAGTACCGGACCGCCCTGGAGCTCCTGGTGAGACTCTAAACTTAAACTTAAATGATTATGCTTATGAAATGCTTAATGTGATTAATCGTGAAAATGCAGCGGGCCGAAAGAGCCCAACGAGCTGGACCGGATGCCCCATCATCTTCCTCTCAGCTTGCGGGAGGCAGAGCAGAGCAGGACACCGAGTTTGCTCAGGCGGGTGCCCCGGCGGAGGAGGCGGAGGCCACCCTCGCAGAGCGGGTAAGATGCTAAAATGCTTATGCTCATGATGATGCCAATTAAATGCCTTATGATTAACTATATGAAATGCAATCTACAGGCGAGAGAGGTAGCCACAGCAGTGGCCGAGGCGAGGCTGGCTCGGTCAGAGGTAGAGCGTCTCCAGGCGGAGATAGAGAGGAGCCGGGCCGAGACGGAGAGGGCCCGAGCAGAAACAGAGCTTGTGCGGGCGGAGATGGCCAGATTGCGAGCGGAGACCCTGCGACGCCCGGACGACGGAGAGATTGAGCGACTCAGGGCTGACATCGCACCTGTAAGAGGTGAGCGAGATCAGTTCCAAGTGCAGACCTTCGAGATGAAGGGCGCGATTGGGGCCTTGAAGGATGCACTCCGGCTTCTAGGGAAGAGGTCGGGGACGAGCAACCGGAGCCAGAGCGTGGCCCCTATCAGCGGAGTTCGCGGGTATTTTACCAGTTCTTCCGACCATCGGAGGAACGAGGAGGCGGACCAGAGACGACAGCCAGAGGGTGAGCACAGCGCCATGAGACCAACAGCCAGGTAGCCCGAGGGTACCGGAGATAGTGATGGCGGCCCGAGAGATAAGCCGGCCGAGTGATATATATATTTTTTTCTTTTTTTCTTTGCCTTTTGTTATCACTTGTACATGACTTATATAGAAAAATGGAGTGAAAAATGAAATTTCTTTTTGGTCTTTTGTTATTTTGTGCAGGAATGTGTGTTTGTGAAATGCCAAAAACAAATGAAGGATTGTATGTGATGATGAATGTGTAACATGTGTGTATGAATGCATGTGTAGGAATGCATGTATGTGACAAATGAAAACAGTTGTGCATGAGAATGTGTGGAGAAGGAGGTGTAAAATGTGACAGACTGCTGGGTCTAAACAAAGGCAAGACGGAACTGCCTAAAATCAGTAGCAGAGAATGTAACGGTCCAGGTTCAGACCGCCATAATCAAATAACGTGCTAGATAAGGGCCGTTAACCATGACAGTGGTCAAATTTTAGCTGGGGCTACAGGAAAGGTGACGGTCAATGGAAGGCACGTCAAAGACAAGTAACGGCCTAATGCTAGACCGTTGATCATGGCAGAGCGATGGTTTGCAGGGCAACTAGCAGGAAATGCGACGGCCCAAAGGAGACGCGTCGGGGTGAAGCAACGGTCCTGACCAAGACCGTCGGGAAATGTTTAGCCCAGAAGCCAAGGAGCTGAACGGCTGAGGGTGTAACGGCTCAGGGTTCACGCGTTACGAAAGAACGACGGTCAAACGCTGGACCGCCAAACTTCACAGAACAGGATCGGGCGAACTTGAACCTACAGGAAATGCGACGGCCCCATTTTGGTGCGTCAGAGACAAATGACGGTCCCACGATGGACCGTTGGAGCCTGAGTTGTGTTCCGAGATGGATTGAGCCGTGAGAGCCTAAACCCGAGATTTATCCACTTAATCTCCCACTAGAACTTATCTAGATTGAAGATAAGGCCTCTTATCCTTCTAAAACCAAAATCAAGCCTTTAAAACTTAGAAACTCAACCAAAATCGTAGCTTTGCTGAAACCTCTGCTCTAGGGCTAAAAGACCCCTCCGAAAGGCAGAAATCAAGATGAAGAGAAGCTTTGAGGTGATGGCTATGGAGGAGAAGGTCTACATCGGACCTAAGGCTGCAAGAAAGGAACACAGAGAGCTTCGACGGCTAACCTCGATTCCCAAGCACCTAAGCTCTAATGCTCAAAGGGTGGTAAGTTCCAATAACCCAACCAAGTTCAGAATTTTTCTGCACTTCAATTCCTTTCATGACTCCCTCTTCTTCTCCTCTCAAGCCCCTTCCTGGCCCAAGATGCTATTCCAATCTGAAGTGGGTGGCTCCCATGGTAAAGGCACTCCCTATAGAAGTCACATCAATCCTTAAAGCATGGCACCTTCAACCTCTCTTGGTCTTAGGCAAAAACTTCCAGAAATTATCTTTAGATTGGCCAAGTATTTCAGCTCTTGTAGAACTATGGCATCCATAAACTCATACCTTCATCTTCCCTTCCTTTGAAGCGACAGTCCTATTAGAAGAGGTAGAGACCTACCTAGCCCTCCCTAAGACTAAGGCGGGGGATGAAGACCGGGTTTGCTACACGATTGAGCCTATTGACCCGTCCTTGATCTTGAGTGATTTTATCCATAATCCGAAGGATGTGAGGACCATGATCAACCCACACCACATTCACTTGATACCTTTGGCACAATGGATAGTGTCTCATTGTAAAAACAAGTGGGAGAGACACGAGGCAATAGCCAAGGCGGTGGTGGTTTGCTTGTGCGGAGTTTTCCTTTTCACCACGACCGACCACCTCTTAGATATCTAAAACCTCAGCATTATTAGTGGGTTGTGGCGAGGAATGTCCCTCTCTCAAGCGATCCTCTCATACCTCTATGAAGGACTCAGCTCGGCTTGCTTAGGAGGACCTTTGTTCGGCTCCATGATACTTCTTGAGTGTTGGATGGGAGTGAGAATCAAATTTCAACCAAAGGAAGATATAACTTCAGCCAGCCGAATCTTCGGGAGCCACCCTCTCTTCTTCATTGGAGGGGCATTTGGATACTCTTCACAGGTTGAATGCAAGACGGCAGACAAGAAAACTCGGGATGAATGGCACCTCTTCTTCAACACTTTGCCAATAGATAAGTTCAATATGCGACCAAGAATCCTTCAAAGCACTCCTCTTAAAATACTGCGACGTCAAGGCCTGGACCTCCAGCTAGTGGGGAATACTACAATGGTGATCTACAACCCGTACTGGTGCCATCTTCAGATCGGACTTCCAAGAACCCAAGCTCCTGCACTATCACACTACCCTCCCCTTCTATCTAGGAAGATGGGGACTGAGGAGGATGAAAGAGCGATCCGGAACGCGCTGACCATGTGGGAGATCAGCAAAGTGCGCCCGTGGCAAGAAGAAGTTAAAGAGAACGACGAAGCACGCCGAGGCTACGTGAAAGAGTTGAGGAAGATCCGCCCTCTTGCAGATAAAAAATTGAATGTAGCTTGATTTATTTTTTTATTTATGAGAGATGTTGCTTGTATGACAAAAAGTTGGAATTTTGTGAATTCATTTTTCATTAAGCCTGATTGAATGAGATGAGATTGTCTCAGTTGAATGAGCAAGAGTTTTGTGGCTTGATCGTCTGGAATGATGTGAACAAGCAGAGCCTCTGGAGTATGTAACGGATGTGCAATGGGCCGCTATAAAGAAACGACGGTGTGACGATAGGCCGTCATAATGGAAGCACGAAGAACCCTGTTCTCTGAGGGATGTAACGGTCAAGACTCAGGCCGTTAGAGTAAGTAACGGTCATAACCCTGGCCGTTAGAATGATGGCTACTGAAAGAAAGAAAGCTTATTGATGTGACACGACCTCTCAGACCTAGATTTGCAAGCAATCGAACCGAACGGCGGACCCACTCAAGCGGGTTCACCCGCGTCGCGCACACCCGGGTCCGTAGGTGGACTGACGATAGTGGTGAGGGTTCGAGGATGGTCCTCGCCTTTCTGGGGATTTGACTAGCTTGGGATGAACCCCTAAGGGCCTGGGATGCCCAATTCCGTGGGCAGCCAGCACGCCAAGGGCATGGGTTGTAGGGTCGCACTCTCAACTCACTCCGCGGTGGTCGCTCAAATCGATGATATTTTTGAGATCGGGCACTCACTCGCCGACCGACGGCACTAAGAAGCATTACTAAACAAGCAAAGCAATTTCAGCAGAGTAGTGCAACCCGAAGCTCACCTGATCGGTGTGAATACACCGATCCCGGCCAGAGACGAGGGCGAGCGGGGAAGCGTGGGCCACCCGCACGCTGCGTCGATGAAGCTTCCACCTATTAAAATTAATTACATCCACTACTCCTCACACAGGAGGGTTCGACTAGGGGTGGGGAATTAGGGTTTACACACAAACACTACCTCCACGCAGGGAGGGGCGATAAGCCGGCCAGGCGGGGAAGGGAGTTATGCTTGATTAGCGCCGATGAAGCACCCCGCCGAATCTGCCTAGGTCTGGGACAGCAGGACAGGGGGTCGGTGTAGTCATCGCTGTGCACTCCTCTGAACTCAGAATTCAACGAGACCAGTGCTGAAACGACGCTGACTGATCCAGGCACGTCTGTGAATTTTTGTGGGCAGTCCTGAAGTCGTCACCGGCTGGGGCAGGCTCTGGAACAGGGCCCCTGCGCTCAGATTTGTACTGTTCCCAGGGTGCAGCAGCAGATGGATGTAGTCACCACGACCGCTCCCGAAGTCCGATTGATGCGAGACCAAGTCGAGGACGACCGTGGACGAGTCTTCTTCGAGAAGCAACCAATCAGAGCACCAAAAAATGTCGGGATGGAGAGGAGGAGTCCGTTGAGTGAGGGAGGGTCAGGGCAGGACCTAAACGATATGTTCTACGCGCCCGGGAGAGAAAAATTGGAAAAGGCTCTTCCTGATGGCGAAAGGGATGCCGCTTGTTGGTGATGGTAGATGCCTTGTGGTAGCAGCTCTCAGCCAACTGGCGCCTTCAGAAGTTGAGGGGTGTGGCTGTGGTAGCTTCTGCACTGCAGCTCTGGTCTAGGTTCTGGTCCCGGTTGCGCAGTCGGACGAGAATGGGCACCACGATCTGTAGTGAAGTCGGAACGAGACGATTCCACCTCATCTGCGAAGAATACTGGAAGACCTTTCCGTCGATGTATGTTGTACCTCAAGATGACATCGGACAGCACCGGGGCAGTCTCTACAAGTCGGGCTCCAACTGCTGCCTACGAACTGAGATGGATAGGGTGATGAAAGGTGATGGGAGACGGAGTAGATGGGGTGGGAAATGGGGTGGATGGGTGTGGGGGTGACACCTAACTATGTGGGGGTCTATTAGGGGGTGATTCAAGGTGTGGGAAGGGCAGAAAGGGGGCTGGGAGGTGGTCTAGCAAGTGGAGGGAGGGGGAGATGCGAATTTGGGTTGGGAAGGAGAGAGGGAGGAGAGATGTCTCCTTTGTTTTGAATGGTGGGTTAATCGAGGGGTTAATGGGGGCCTAGGAAATGGGAAGGGTTGCCTTGGGGAGGGGAAGGGGTGTTTGGGAGAAGGGATTCTCCCTTGGGAAAATGAAAGGTTGTATGGGGAAGGGGAAAGGTTGCTTGGGCGGAGGGAGAGGTGCCTAGGAGAAGGGGATTCCACCTAGGGGTTGGAGGGGACTTGAATGGGAGGTATGGGGAAGGGGGAGGGGTCTTAATTAGAGGTGAATAGGGAGGAGAGAGAGTGAATTTCGAATTTTGGGGTGGGGATGAGAGAGAATGGGGTTCGCCCCCTTTAGAGAGAGAGAGAGAGAAATAGAGAGAGAGAGCTAGAGAGAGAAGGAGGCACAATTCTTGTGGATAATTCTTTTCTCAATAATTCATTCATTCATTAGCTTCAAATGGTGGGATTGGGGTCCTATTTATAGGAATCTCACAATTTAACATAAGACCCTGAGTTTTAGACTAGTGACAATAAACTAAGGGAGAAGGGGGTGCCCATGGGCCTAGCCCACTTAATTGGGCCCAAATGACTCATTAACCACTCTAATGCCAATTAACCTAGGTAGATGACACCTTAACCTAGAGACTTGACTCAAATAAAAGGAAAATTACATAATAAGAAAATGAAAAATACATCATATGACTCGGAATAAAGTGGCGAACAAGATGTAGCACTGCTGGCGAGCATCAGGATCCTCGAACAAATGAGATCGCCGGTGATGTCCCCATCACTTATGCAAGAAGAGGAGTGACGGTAAGGATATGACCGTTGGATGACTGTAGCGGCCTGGTGATGACGCGTTACAGCCTTTGAATCTGCATAATTGTGAGCTTCTAACTTTGATCTTGATCCTGTGTTCTGCGCACACTTTAAACATGAAACAAGTTAGATCTATTCTTAGACTCAACCCCTTGCCTTGAAGCAAGTTAGATAATGACCGTTTCTCAATATTTTGTCAAGGGGTGGAGCCTTGTTAAATAGGCGGAAAACATAATAAAAATAATGCAATGCATGCAATGCATATGATGGTGTTTTTCGGGGGTTTTGGAGAATATCTGATTTTTGTGAGACTTTGAAAATATTTGATTTGTTTAAGTTTTGAAAATATTTGATGTTTTTTTTTGAAAATATTTCGATTTTTTTTTGGATTGTAGAAAATGTTTGATTTTGTTTGGATTTTGAAAATATTCAATTTGTTTGGATTTTGAAAATATTTGATTTTTTTTTGGATTTTGAAAATATTTGAGCAGCGTGAGCCCTTCCTTGTTGATATCGAGTACGAGGGTTGGTGTGAGAGAAGGTGACGACCCCTGGAAACGGTCCAATTGTCATGACGGTGTTTCTGCCAGGGCCATACCCAGGGTACTAATCTTGGTCCTAAAAGAAAAACAGAATACGGGGGGTAAGCTTTAGGCCAGATATAGAAGTTTTTTAAGACTTGATTTCCTTTCCGTACAACCCATTAGAGATTTGGTCTGTTGTGCCGGGGCTTTGAGTCCGTCATCGAACCTTAATCCACCCTAGGCATGCATGCGACCGAGCTCATAACGTCCCGCGGGGAACTGTACTGCCACTCTTGTCATGCCTAGCTTTTCTTACTTTGCCTTTCTGGAGCTTTGGAATTCATAATTCATACTATATCGACTTTGAGGTGATGCTTTTGATTTTGTCATAGAGATTGCCCCTTCGCTGTCTCTTTTGTTTCTTGTGGCGTCAGGTCATAACGGACTGCCCCTATTTGAGACCTCCTCTCGTGAGGGTGTTTGGATCGGTTATCGCCTCCTTATTCACCTCTTGCCCCTGGTTTTAGCTGAAGGAAGAAACGGACAGGGACCTCGACTTTCCCCCAAAGCATGGCCAAGGAGAAACGTTGTCCTTTCTCAACGTGGAAAACCTGACCAGGGACGTCGTGTAGTGTGTGACTGCCTCACTCGGGACTCCTTTAGTGAAAGGAGGAACATCTTGCTGCTGGGGTAGCACATGGTTAGACTCTAAGGAAAGAAACGCTTAAGATACAACCCATTCCACGGGTGAGAGAGCTCCTCACCTTCCGCGTTTACTAAACGATAAGTATTTCCCGGATAAGCTTCTTTTACGACAAACGGCCCTTCCCAATTAGGTTGTAATTTAGACCTAGGACCTGCAGACTGAATGAATTTTTGTTTCAAAACCATATCACCCTTTGAAACTTACGTTCGATTACCTTCTTTTGAAAATAACGCGAAACCCTCTTCTGATAAACGGATACATGATCGGCCGCATTCATCCTCTTCTCATCTAAGAGTTCCAACTGAACCAGCAACGCCTCTCGACGTTCATCGAGATTAAGTTCCTTATCAAGCTACACTCTAAGGGAAGGGATCATGATCTCATATGGGAGCACCGCCTCCATCCCGTAGGTAAGAGAATAGGGAGTTTGTCCCGTAGGGGTACGGACGGAGGTGCGGTAAGCCCACAGAGCTTCCACTAATCTTTCTGGCCAATCAAAAAACTTATGAGCTTCACATGTTTTCTTGATGATTTTAAGAAGGGTTTTATTAATGGCCTCAGCTTGGCCGTTGCCTTGTGGATAATATGGAGATGAATGATCCAATGTAATTTTGAACTTCTTACATAGGTCCTTAAGCTCTTGGGAAACGAACTGGGGTCCGTTGTCGGTGATGATGTTGCTTGGCACTCCGAACCGCGAGATGATATTCTTCATAATAAAGCGGCACACCGTTGTAGCTTTGATCTCTACGTACGCCTCGGCTTCGTCCCACTTGGTGAAGTACTCAGTGGCGGTGAGGATAAAGGATTTCTGCTTGATCTGGGAATTAGGATCATCGAGCGGGCCGACAACGTCAAAGGCCCACATAGAGAATGGCCAAGGAGCGGTCATAGGATGGAAAGACGAAGCTGGAGAATGAATTTTATCAGCGTGGAGTTGGCACTTAAGACACCTCCGGACATAGAGGGAGCAATCTTCCTCTAGAGTGGGCCAATAGTAGCCCTGCCTTAGGATCTTCTTCTCTAGAGCCTGGCCATTGACATGACTCCCACGCTCACTAGAATGGGCTGCTTCAGCCACCTTCCAAGCTTCAACATCATCTAAGCATCTCATGAGCATCCCATTAGTAGCGCGCTTGTACAGTTCTCCTGCGACAATAGCATACCTTGCGGCGGCTCTTCTGATTGACTTGCATTGCTCAGTATTTGCCCCTTCTGGGAACAATCCCTCCTTACAAAACAACTCGATCTCGTGATACCAAGGCAATTCTTCTTCGTCCAGAATCTCTTCTACATAAAGATACTTCCTTAAGATCTTCCTTCTCAGCTCTTGCCTCTACAGATTTCCTAAGATTGATGAACCAAGGGTCCTAAGGAGAGGGTGCGTCCAATCTCTGAACGATGATAGTCTCAATGCTCCGACTGAGAGGGAAAGATAGGGAAGAAGCAAGGGATGCCAGAGCATCAGCTAGAATGTTCTGAGAACGGGGAGTATGGATATAGATCAGCTTACGGAATTGCCTGGCAAGGAGCGTGACCAGATCTTGATAAGGCTTGAGCTTGGGGTCACGAGTATGGTAAGTGGACAGAACTTGCCGTAAGATGAGCTGAGAGTCTCCGATGATGTTCAAATAGCGCGTGCCTAAGAGATAGGCATGCTTCAGTCCGGCCAGGAGAGCCTCATACTCAGCGATGTTGTTGGTGGCAAGAAATCGAAGTTGATAAGCAAAGGGAATGGTCACCCCCTCTGGAGTAAGCAGAACAGCACTGATCCCTCGGCCTTGAGAATTGAGTGCACCATCGAAGTGTAGAGACCAGAAGGGATGGTGAGAGAGAACTGAGAGATGCTCATCCGGGAAATCATCCTGAATGGAATCAGAGTGAGGAACAGGAAGATGGGCAAGATGCTCAGCGATGGCGTATCCTTTGACCACCTTCTGAACAACAAAGGTGATGTCGAATTGAGAGAGGAAGCTCTGCCAGCGAGCTAACCTACTAGAAAGGACGGGATTTTCTAAGAGATAGCGAATCGGGTCCATTCTAGAGATCAACCTAACTGGGTGGGCAAGAAAATAGTGTTTTAAGCTTCTGAGCTACCCATACTAAGGCGGCACAAGTCTTCTCCATAGCGGTGTATCTGGATTCAGCTGGATTAAACAACCGAGAGAGGTAATACGCAGCCCGCTCTTTTCCTTCATCATCCACTTGTGCTAAGACCGCCCCTAGGGAGTCCTCAACGACCTCGATATATAGGATTAGGGGTTTCCCAGGGATAGGAGGTTGCAAAACCGGGGGATTGGATAGATATTCCTTCAAGTCCTCGTAGGCCTTTTGACAATCTTCATTCCATTCAAACTTAACCCCCGCCTTAAGTAATTCATAAAATGGACGGCACCTTTGAGAATGCTGGGATATGAATCTTCTGATGAATTGCAATCTACCGATCAATCCTCGAAGTTCCGTAATGTTCTTAGGCGGAGGCATATCCATGACGGCATGTGCTTTGTTAGGATCAATCTGGATCCCCCGTCTGCTCACTATGAAACCTAACAGCTTCCCTGAGGAGACTCCGAATACACACTTCTTCGGATTCATCTTAAGCTTGTACTCCCTGGCTCTTTGCAGTACCTTAGCCAGAATAGAGGGGTGTTCTTCTTTAGTTCTTGACTTCACCAGAATGTCATCCACGTAAGCTTCCATATAGATATGCATCATGTCATGGAAGATGGCCATCATCGCCCTTTGATAGGTGGCTCCCGCGTTCTTCAAACCAAATGGCATAACCACATAATAGTACGTACCCCAGGGCGTGGTGAAAGAAGTTTTCTCTTGATCTTCGGGAGCGAGACGGATTTGATTGTAGCCCGAATATCCATCCATGAATGATAGAGCTTCATACCCGGCGGGGTTGTCTACTAGGACGTCTATATGAGACAGCGGGAAATCATCCTTAGGATAGGCTTTGTTAAGATCCCTGAAATCGATGCAAATACGCACTTTTCCATCCTTCTTGATAACAGGGACTATGTTTGCCACCCACTGAGGATATAGAACAACTCTGATGAATCTGGCCTTATATAACTTGTCGACTTCTTCCTTGATCCTCAAGACCATGTGGGGGTGAAATCTTCTTGACCGTTGTTTCACCGGTGTTGCCCCTGGTTTAAGCACGAGTCAATGTTCTACTAAAGAGGGGTCAAGACCTGGCATGTCCTTATAAGACCAGGTGAAGGAATTGCTATACTCCCTTAGAACTTTGATTAAATCATCTTCTACTTGTGGAGGGAGGTTAGCAGCAATAATGATAGGCCTTGGATCTTCTTCAGTCCCCAAGTCGATTTCCTTTGTAGGTTCGTCCACTGCTGTCGACGGCTCGTCGAATCTCTTTAGCCCTTGTGCATACAGATCGACAGTGTCATCTACATTGTTGTCCTCATTAACTGGATCTTTTTCACCCAGGATTTCATAGACGCCGAGTCCGTCATCGCCCCACGCCCCTTCTATTTCTTCTCCATCCTCAATCGTAATTTTCGTAGCAATAAATTCCGGACATTTTAAAAGGGCATGACAGCGCTGAGCTAGGTCTTGCAAGAACCTATCAGGAACAGAGTTGAGAGGATGCACAAGCGGGCGTGGCTCAGAGGAGGAAGGGTTGGATGACCTAGAACAAGACCCTACTTCTTTAGATCTAACTAATTCTACTTCCTTAGACTCGATAGACCCTAATCCTAACCTAGGAGAAAGGAAACCTAGTAGAAGGGAAGGAGTAGGGGACTCGTGCCCCTGGGATGAGGATGGAGACAGGGTAGCATAATCTTCCACTGAAATCTCCATTTTGAATTTGACGTTTTTTTTTGGAGATCAGCAGAGACTATACAGCAAGATGGAGGAGGCGGGAGCAGCATAGAAAATAGCTCAGGGAAGATGCAGTCAAAGAAGGGATCGTAAGATG
Source organism: Amorphophallus konjac (assembly GCA_022559845.1). Lineage (NCBI taxonomy): Eukaryota > Viridiplantae > Streptophyta > Magnoliopsida > Alismatales > Araceae > Amorphophallus > Amorphophallus konjac. The sequence goes on from CM040122.1 coordinate 45,753,031, forward strand.
AGAACCACATCTCGTGGAGTTGGGCGTTGGGAGGAGGAGGAGTGAATAGAGTGGATAGATCAATGGGCGGGCAGTGCCCGCAAGCGCAAGGAACAAATAGAATCTCGGGCGGATCAACGAAGGATGGATTTACCATGATAGGAGGAAGACGGGGTAAGAACTCCCATTGCTGGAGGAGAGATTGAAAGCGGGAGGGAGACCAAGAAAAGACAATCGGCGAGCTCCCCTCCTCCCGTGGATCATCGTCTGGCCGCTTCTTCGGTCTCCATTGCATGAGCCGAACCTCTTGCTTCTTTTGGCAGTCTTCTTCATGAAACAACCCCTGAAGGGATTGACCATAATCAAGCATATCATGTTCTGGCCTTTTTAGTGCCGGCGGAGGACTGGCAATCGGACATACTATATTTCTCTCTAACGGAGCTGGCTGCAGAGCTAATGTGCCGGGCTGGAGAGGCCCTCGGATAAAGTGCTGACGGTAGTCCCAGGTGAGTGGCCCAGAATCACCCATCATAGATAATGCAGTTTCTTTGTAGCCAAGACCTCTCCTGCCCATCTTTCTTCCCTTGGGAATGGGCTTGGTCGTTCCTTGTAATTGTGCACCGAGGCCTCTCCCCGGTTGGTAGCCCAGTTTCAGTATAATGTTCCAGCCTTTTGAGTCTCGGATCTGGGGCTTCATCTTGATGTTAACTGGAGTAGTGATGGGCCTAGGAGGTGTATAAGCCCAAGGGAAGTTTAAGTCCAGCACTGATATGACGGGTCGGCTGCTTGGCCAAAGTGTAGGAAGAATCTGTTCTGAAATGGCCTTAACCGATTGCACTGTAGATAGGCTTTTGACCTTGATGACCCTCCCTTGGAAAGGGAATTTGACACACTGATGTGCGGTGGAGGGCACGGCACCGAGCGTATCCAGCCATGGACGACCCAAGATAGCCTTGAACATAGGGTCGATGTCTAGTACATAGAATTCCACGGCCATTGTAAGGGGTCCGAGCTCTGCTTGGATAGTGACTACCCCGTGACATGCTCGCCTTGAGTTGTCATATGCTGCTATAGTGGTAGGGGTAGGTCGTAATAACTCTTCAGATATGTTGCAAGCTCGGAGGGTACTGAGTGGGCACACATTGATTGAAGCCCCTGTGTAAACCAGTGCTGCTTCGATGCTCACTTTGTTCAGAGTGATTGTAATGCAGAGCGGCATTTGCCGAGCTAGCTCGGATTCTGAAAATGTAATCGCCGGCCCCTTTGAGATAGTAGCCAGTGCGGTCGGTAAACTATCGACTACCATGTCTTCGCTGACCATTACCTTCTGTAAGAAATCTCTCAGTGCATCCTGATGAAGGGTAGACCTTTTGATCAGCTCCAGCACGGATATCTTGGCGGGTACTCGGTCCAGATGATGCAATAAGTCATATTGAGTACCCGGCAGAGGTTTGGCTTCTTCTTGCTCGGATGTTGGCTGAGAGGACTGGGGATTGGAATTAGTAGGATAATTCTGATGAAATGACTTCCCGCTCCTTAAGGCGCAACTTGTAGCGGCCGCGGCATCGGTGGATAGTATGATGGGCCCTGCGGGGTGAATAAGCGGAGTAGGCTGTGTAGGGGAGATGATTTGGTGGGGTGTGAGGTTAGTGGGGGTAACAGGCGGTGGTGAGCGGATGATGGATGAAGGACTGGTGAATGGCGGGATGGTGATGAGTGTTGGTGCGGGTGGAGGGAGCGTAAAGACAGGTGAAGGGTTGAGTGGTGGCGTGATGATGGCAGCGGGGGTAAGTGGCGGAGGGTATGACGGAGTGGTGGGTGGTAGTGAATTTGTTGGAGCAGGTGTAAATGGGAGGACAAGTGGAGAGGGTATTGGGTGTGAGGGAAGGACGAAGGAGGTGGTAAGAGGATTGCGGTGGTTGTGGTGAAGAGCCATGACTTGCGGTGTGGCGCCATCGTCATCAAAAGACCACTCGGCACTAGGGGCCGGGGGTTGAACTACGTTCACTTGAGCCTGGGTCGGCGGCTGGGGTTACTGTGGAGCAGGCGGATGATTTGGCATCTGATTTTGATGGATCCCCAGATCCTGAGCCTGTTGTAGTTGCTATTGTGGGGGTAGCTGCTGTGGCTGCGGTGCATGTTGCTACTGCACTTGCTGCCTCGGCTGCTGCCCTCTCTTCTCTTTAATCTCAACAATGGCCCGATGCATCGCGGCCTAATCGATTCTCTGTCCCTCATGGAGATCGTATACCAGATCCCGGAACTGATAACATCCTTCGATAGTGTGGCCTGGCAGCCTATGGAACATGCAATAATTCGTCTGATCAACGGCTGGGTTTTGGGGGAAGCGGAAAGGTGTGGTTTGAAATGGAAAGGCAAAGGCTTGTACCTGTTCGTTTGTCTGGACCCCCTCGGTAACCGGCCCTTGTGGTTTCTTGTGATATTTGGGCTTTTGGTTTTCAAATAGGGCGTGTATGGGAGAATCCTTGAACTGGGTTTGTATGAAGCGCGCCCGGCTGTAGAGTTGATGCATGTTAGCTATATCATTCATTGCCAGGATGTTCTTGAAGGTCGGGGTAGCATTTGAAATGAGCAGCTTGACCTTCTCTTCCTCTGGAATGTGGCCAGGCACTCTAGCAGCCATCTGTCTCCACCTGTCTGCATAAGTGGCGAACTCCTCATCTGGCTTCATCTTCTCGGCTACTAGATCTATAAATGTGTATTCCGGGCCGACCCTGTCTTGGAACCGCTGGATAAATTTGTCCTTTACTACCTTGAAACTTTCAGCTTCTTCTAGCGGCAAAGAGTAGAACCACTCCAGAGCAACACCATCCAAAGATCGGCGGAATAAGTACACCATAAGGCGATCATCATATTGGAACTGCGTCGACTCATATAGAAAATCCCTCACATGAATGAAGGGATTGTCGTTCCCGTCGTACTTGTGATAGCTGGGGAGCTCTGATTGCGGAGGGAACCGAATGTTCTGAAAGCTCGGGACAGGAACATCTGCCAAAGAGTGTGGGCCAACCCGCTTCTGGAGGAAATCGAGTTGTTGCTGCATGGTGGCCCATTTATCAAGCAAGTCCTGCTCTCGGGAGGGAGCAGGGGTAGTGAAGGACGCTGATTGAATTTGAGGAGCAGATGGAACGATTGTGGCAGAAGGTGGAAGCCCATAGGCAGGAGTGGAGGGATAAACAGTAGAGATGGGGGGCCCATAAGAAGGATATTGGGCCTGAGACTGGCCCAGATTAGAATGGGCTTGTGCCACCCCTTGCTGAGGGCGCTAGAAATCTGAAGGGCCCATGAGAACTTGCGGAGCTATCGGGCCCGATGTATGATGATCCACCTGAGCAAAGTAAGGGACTGGTGACTTCCCTTTATCAAAAGATTGATAGGCTGAGTTGGAAGATTGGCCCGTCTCCATGCCTGTGAAAGTGATGGTCCGGGGTTGGACCGGGGTGAGATCAATCGGAGTGGGCTGGACAGAGGGCCCACTAATTCTAGATGGATCGATAGGAGGGTTGGATTTAGAAGGAGATGCGTTGGACCCTTGCATGGCCTGATAAAGAACTTGAAGTTGGGTCGGATCCAATTGGGCCACCATCTGAAGAATGGAGCCCGCGGAAGGAGTGGAGAGAGAAGGGGTAGCTTGACCACCTTCTATAGATGTGGAGGATGGAAGAGGGGTAGTCCCCTCTCCAGAAGAAAAGGTGATAACCCTAGGAGGGTTTTCAAGGAGCCCTTGAGGAAGAGAGTCCTCTTGGGAACGGGGAGGATTGAATGATGCCATGGCGGACTCAAAGAGAGGATTGGAATAGAACGTGAAGAAGGAATTGACTTGAGGAGATGGTTCGAACGGACGAAAACAACTCCACATGCAACGGACAACCTTGACGATGCAAACAATCAACACAAACAATCACACAATGAGTAACCAAACTCGGATGTTTTAACAAAAGATGTAAGTGATAAAAGATGAAGACACCCCAAGTCAACCAAGTTGTTTAAGATGATGCAGCAAGATTCTTGTGATTTCACCTTCGGAACTTTAGTGAATTGATTGAAATGTGCTCTCAACAATGGGTTCCTAACAGGAGATGGGTATGGGACTTGGCTTGACTTTAAGTGTAATCACTCCTTCACTTATGCAACCCTAGACACGAGGTGGGAAAGGTACAACCAGCCCGACGTCCGTGTGGGAATCCACGGCTCGCGGGGACTTATGGAGGTCCCTGGTGTGATTTCCTAGTCGGCCCGAAGGAATATGGAGATGAGAGGTCCTCACAACAAGGTAGGAAAATGCAATCTAAGATATGAATGTATGAATGCCCCTATGTGCACCGGAGTGCATGCAAAGTCTAGCCTATGATCTAACAAACAATGATGCACGCAATGATATGGAGATATGAAACAAAGCAAGGAGGAAGTCAAGTATCACCCAAGTAAAGAGTCACAGTAGAAACTGCGGAAATAAATGCACCTCGGATGCGTACCTGTCTGGAGTATAACGGTCGAGGAACCCTGCGTCAGAATAAAATAACAGTCGAAGACCAGACCGCCAGAAGTAATATAACGCAAGGAGGTAGGACCGTCAAATGAGCCTGAGAGCCAAAATCAACCAGAAGTAACAGGAAAGGACCGTGAAAACTCACGCAGCAGAACAGATATGGCGGTCTAATGACCCTGCATCAGAGGACTCCAACGCAGGGACACAGGGCCGTCAGAACGCTCAGAAAACCAGGATCAACAGGAAATAAGAGGAAAACGGGAGGGGAACAACACAAGTGATGATGGCAGGTTTAACAGGAATCAAAAGCACGATTGGCACAAGTTGTCCCACCGTGATCGCCAAAAAAATTATCTGTTGATTTTATTTTGCTTCTCTATCTTCTTTTTCTTGGGGTCTTAATGATGATATGTAGCAAGACGACAAGCAAATAATCAAAGATCTGCACTCAACCTATGAACATGTGATCATGAACCTAGGCAACAAAAGCAAGCTGTAGCATGGGCATGCTATCTCAAACAAACTAAGCTAAGAAATAAATGAAAAACACACGCCGGGGCGTGGAGCAAGGAGTAAATAGAAACACACCACAAGGGGTGGAACAAGCAAGGAAATAAAAGATGTGAGATGCGAAAGAGAAAGCTAATGCCCAATACTTAAGAAAGATGTGATCGCCACCAAAGTAAAAACAAGCCAAAGACCTGAAAATACCTTGGAAATAGGTGGATGAAGCACCCGCCCACGGGAGAGGAAAAATCAAAGAAACCTGCAGGTTAGCTTGATGTAACGGTCAGAACCCTGTGCGTCACAGTGTAGTAACGGTCGCTCGATAGACCGCTGGAAGAATATGACGCGCCTGCACAAGACCGTCAAATAACCTGCAGTAGCAAAGCGTGAATCCTTTTAACTCCAACTCTTCCAGCCGGCTAGAAGACTTGGGCCTCGTATTGGTGGACCTGTAAACCTGCCAAAGACATAGAGAACAAGAACAAATAACCCAAATTAGCCCTTTCAACAATATAGCATCAATTCTTCAATAGACTCAATATCATCAAAAGGAAAGGGGAATACCGGGAGGTTTTGGTTTTTTAACCCCTCTGGGCGTTTTAAAAGATTGGGAGGAAGTTAAGATGATGAAAACCAGTGAAAAACGTGGAGACAGGAGAGAAATAATGCTTATGATGAAAGGGAGATGGAAAAGGAATTCAATATGCAAATATGAACTTTGGAACCAAGAGGAACAGATACTCCCTTCACCAGGCAGCAAACGAACGTAAGAAGCACTTCTCCTTGATCAATCGTGGCTCTAAAATGCGGCAGCACTTCGTCGCAAATTCTAGAATTTCCTCCTCCTGGAGCATGAAGTCAAGGGTTCTATTTATAGACCCTCAAACCCTCAGGTCGAGCAGAGGAAAACCCAACAAGATAAAGGGATAACTCTTAACAAATCCTTGAAGATAATATCACCAAGAGTCCATAGAATCAAACAGAAGGTCCTGAGGATTAGATTTGGAAGAGATATCGTCAATCCAAGTTCTTATCTCGATCACGGAGTAGCAGAGAAAAAGGCCTGAACTGCCAAGACTCTCTGAAGGAAGTAACGGCTGCACGACAGACCGCCACAGTGAAATAACGCATCAAGGAACATCCGTTACTTTCAACCTTATCCCAAAGAGATAAGATCAACAAGAAGAAGATCAAAACAATAGGACTCTGTAAAGAAAGCAACTACCAAGGCATAGGGCGTCAGAATGAAACAACGGCTGCACGACAGACCGTTATATTCAACATATAGGCCAAAGGATAAGCTTTGGAACAAAACCTTAAGCTTCATGACTCTTCAAGAAGCAACGGCCCAGGACCCATCCGTTAGAAGGAAGAAACGCGCCTGGGACAGACCGTTATTATCAATGGAGTTCAAAAGAAGGAATGGAGGTTTTGCTAAGCTTTAGTCAAAATGAAATGCCACAAAGAGCCACATCCAATCAAGGAGTCAAGACCCAAGAAATGATCTTCAACTAAACAAAGAGACTCGATGAAGAGTGAACAACTCGGAGCATCATATATAATGAATAAAGAGATGACCCGACTTATTGGTCATAAAACGGGTGTCAACAATGAACAATATGCATGTCATATGCAAATACTAATGCAGAATTTTTTGATTTGGTCTGAGAATCTTTGCTCCCTACTTCTTTTGTTTCATTTTTTTATCTTGCTCATCCTCATCTTCAGTAGTCTTCTAAAATTATGGTCACCATTGCATTTCTTTGTGTTTGGTGTCCATCTTCATCTTAACAGCCCCTCAAAGCAAGGGCCTCACTACATCTTGTTTTTTTTATGGTTAGGATCATCAACTACACATCTTGCTGCATATCAATTTTTTTAGTCATTCTTTGGTTCAGTCCATTCTCCATTATTTCTCATGTCATTAATTCAGTAATTAGTTCATGTTTCCTGACGAAAATTCGGCAGCACCTCCCCTAGACCCGGAGCTTTGGAGGGGGTTAGGTACTCGTCCACGGAGAAAATCTTAGACGGCCCCAAAATAAGGAGGATGCACACGACAACGGCAACATCCATAGTATCGCCCACATGGGTCCCCGAAGGGAGTGAGTGGGCACAATGAAAACATATGTGGTTCAAAAACCCGGATCCGGCAGGAACATTTCTGAATGTGCTAGTTCGGGAAAATCAGCCCCTTGTGGAAGGGCATGAAACCAATCCCCTGGGGGGTGTGTAAGTAAAGACCCTAAAAGGAAAGCTAAGAGCGAAAAAAAATCTAAAGAGAATCGGGGAAGCTGCCCAATAGGATCCCGGGTTGGCGTGAATCCCGAATCATACTCATAGCGCTGTGTAAACCCAGGACCCTTCCTAAAGGCCATCATTTGCATTTCTTTCCCAAAACAGCGAAAACCGAATATCATGTAATGTATGATCTGGGACTAAGCCCCGTATTTCTCACCCTTTTGGCATCATGACCATGAAATTGGCCAAATCCCAAAGCGGGGTTCTAAGAAGAAACTAAGATCATCGCGAAGCGAGCAAGAAACTAAGCGAATTCCCAGTGGTTGGCAACCCGGAGCCATACCCATGAGTTTGAGCAAGCCTCGGATTGGTGGCCACCGTGATAAAAAACTAAATTATCATGTGGATGGCATGCTAACAATCGGAGAGAAAGGGGATCGAAGCGAAGAAAGATGCACCGCACACATTAGAGAGCTGCATGTAAGCTCATAAAAATCAAGGCCAAGGGCCCTATATTTCATTCATCTTTGAATACAAAGATTTACATCTAGGCCAAACCAGGCCTCATAAAACGTAAAGAAAAGGAAAAAGAAAGAAATACAAGAACCCACCCTTCTTTACAGGCATCTCTCACACTCCCTCTCTTCCTTCCCCTTGGCTCTCTCTCTATTTTTTTTTGTTTGCATGCTCTCCTCTTCTTGTTTTTCTCTCCTTCTTCTGTAGCTGCAGCTTCCTGAGGGTGAAGAAGAGGCATTTTCTTCACCAAAGTGCCCTTCTTATAGGGACACAGGGGTCTCTGTTCGGAGGGAGACCTCCGTGATTTTTTTTATCTTTTTGTTGTTGTTGCTATTGCTACTGCTATTGCCGTTGCTTCTTCCCAGGGGGAGCGGCGGAGTAGGGAGGAAACCTTCCCTTGCGCGGAGTGCGCCGGCCGCATCCTGCTTGGAGTGGGCTGGCTGTGGCACTCTCGTGTGCGTGGAAGCTGTCCGAGGCTGCGTGCGTGAGAGAGAGAGAGGTCAACGAGCAATTAATGCTCACGCGGGAGAAAGAAATGCGAACGGGGAACACAGCCCATGCATTTTTTCTTCCTATTTTCTTTTTTTTTACTTCTCTTCTTTTGTTTTCTTTGCCCCCTTATTTCTTCTATTTCGCATCTACCCTTCTATGCTTTGTCTTATTCTATCTCTTTTATTTTTTATCGCCAACACTCGCTCACTCCATGGGTCGACCTGCTCATGTAAAAGCCATTTCACTCTGGCATTCTGTCTGAAGAATAGGTCTAACTGTTGACCCTCTTGAGTCGACATAACTGGTTGCATATCCTATCTGCACTTCCTCTATCATACACCACCATTGATTCCATGATACACCAATTTGTGTGTGTGTATTTCCTAATGTGCATCATTGTCTTGTCTCCTCTTACAACATCTTGTAAGTCATTCATTGAGGGGGAGATTTTATTTTCTACAAATTTGCACTCAACGCACAAATCAATTCTTGCATCCTGCTGCATGTCATACTACGCACAATTGCTATTGTCATTGAATTCACTTTTGAGTCCATCAAAATTCAGCTCTCATTGTTCTTTGGAACTTCTGAAAATCTGCCATTTGTTCCCCAATGCTTGAACATATTTGGAACATCTTCTACCTGTGTGATGCATGGCTACCTATCCCACATTTCCCTGAACACCCTTGAATTCATGGAGTTTTTGATCTGCTTACTTAGCTTATGTGACGACCTGGATCCCGGGTACCAGATATACCCGATAGGATTACCGGATACACCTGATACCACTTAGAACCCGCGAGGCCTCCCAAGAGCGGTAAAGCTCCGAAGGGATAAAAGGTATGTGTAAAGTACATTGAAGCCACAGAGATATAACAGTAAGCAATTAAATTACATTAGATCAGTTTGCTAAAGTAGAGGAATTAAGATTACTTTTTAATTAACAGTTTCAATTTAACATTTATATACCAGAGTCAAGCCCAAAGCTAAAGACAGCAAGTCTAGCAAGTACAGTCGACCAAAAAGAAAGACGTACCGAGAAGTCGGGGGAAGCCCGACGTAGGCACCAGCTGGCCACAATGACATGCTACAAGCACGCGCACCAAGAACCACAGAAGCAGAATGAACGATAGCCCACTTGAAAAGTAGGGGTGAGCCTCGTGTCACTGGCTCAGTAGGGGTCACGCGGATCCCCACTGAAAAACACGTAGTAACACGGAACAACAAAAATGACAGGAAGAACGGCAGGTGTAGTAAAGCGGGAAAACTACACTACAAAGCTGTAAAACCACCCTAGAAGCAGTAAAGAACAGACGGGGAGTAGGAGTAGGGAATAAGTAGGAAAGGGGGGAACCCGTACCAGACAAGCAGCTATCGAACTAACCTCGGCACCCCCAAACTACTCCAAGCAGCGACAGAAGGGCGACTCTGATCTGACAAAGTCAGGAGTTACTGATCTATCGACACGACGCCAGGCCTAAGACGAAGACCAGCAAGGATAGGCAAAAGGTCAAAAAAAGACCCACACAAATGACAGACAGACTCGATGATACACACGACTAGAATGTCGTGCACACGACACAACACTGGCCTCGGTTAGGGCCACAAGAGGGCTAACCCGGAAAGGTCATGACGCACAAGAAACGCGAGAGTCACGTGTCACGTGACGGAAGCACCTCCTCACAAGAAGAACAGCCAGATGCGTCCACTGACGTCTTATACTGCGCCACGAGTGTCTCGCCTACGGTACCGCCGAAGTCACGGCAGAGTCGCAGACACGCATTGAACCAAACATGAACTACAGTAACAAGTGACTAGTCAGGGCTACGCCCGTCGACGTAAGTCCTCAACCCCTGACCACGTGTGCACACACTGGCTCTTGCCTAAGCCAGGCCCTCTAGCTAGTTTTCTCCCTCGGTAGGACGCCACTGTTGACTGGGAGCCCACGGAACTAGCTTGCAAACCGTATTACGGGAACTACCCTTTCCACCACTCCGAGGTGGGTCAACACACTGGATCACGTGCATCGACAGGCTACAACAAGCGGAGGCTCACAAGACAAGAGACACAGAAACACAAGTGCTAGAGTACAGATAGGCGGGCACGCACTGTCGTGCGTACTACAAAGCACCAACTAGCAGTGCAACCACTACCGACAGACTCAGGACTAGGCAACTAGACCTACTACGTAACGATCTTTGAGTCGGACGACTCAAAGGTAAGATCGTCACTGACAGTGGAACAAGCCTCCAATCGGTCTAATCCTAAGCCAGAGGAAACACTGCTCCGCAGAAAACGACTCACGGAGACCTGAGGGAACACCGAGGACCCTCAGACACGCCTGGACACGCAAATCAAGGTAAAATGGTACCTCGAGGCACCCAGAACCAGTGTCTCGGACTGGACAGAACCGCCGAGACACCTACACAAGGTCACCCGTCAACCACTGGGTCACCCCGGGTTGACCGGAACCAGACAAAGACACTATATAGGAGGAAAGAGAATCCTACCTCAAGTAAGAAAACACCTGGCTACCTTATAACGTAGTCTTAGCCCTCATAGGATGTCAGGAGACATCCGCGGGAAAACGGGCAGGCCACAAGATTAAGCCAAGACAATCAGAAACCAAAACGATGGAAATCGGAGCTCTGGGACTGTAACGCACCACCCTTAGACCGTTACACGAATGTGGCGGTCTAACGCTAGGCCGTTACACTCTAGAGAAAACAAGACTGTAGCGGTCTAATGAAGACACGCTATAGCGACATGATGGTCGAAGAATGATCCGTCACAGACACCGCCCTCTCCAACACCTAAAATGCACAAGACATGTAACGGCCTAACCTAGGCGCGTTACACAGCTCTGACGCACCCATCTAGGGCCGTCAGGGCCAACAGACTCAAGCCTAAAAACTCAGACGAACAGCATGTAACGGTCCAAGATGGACGTGTTATAGCACTGTGATGCATGAGGGTAAGACCGCTACACGAACCGACTTAAACGGTCAAATCCGGTCAAACAGAACGTAACGGCCTAGTACAGGCGTGTTACAAGGCTCTGACGAACCATGGAAGGGCCGTCAGAGGAACCAACTTACCCAAATCTCAACAAGATGAAATGGCCATGACGCACCTACCTGGATGCGTTAGAGGGCTGTGACGCACCAATACTCGACCGTCACACTCCCACAGCCACAAAAAGTTTAAAACGTTAAAATGCTATGGCGGTCTATCGTAGGGCCGTCAGAGACTGTGACGGTCTCTGCAACGACCGCTACACCGGTCACGGCGGGAAAAAGGTGGAAACGCCGAATCGGCCCGTTCCACGCCCCATTCACGCCGAAGCGCAGGGGAAACAAAGCTAAACGATGAAAAATAACTTCGGGAGGCTAAAGAGCCCACATGCTCGCACTAAAATGCAAGATCGGGGTGATTTGGACAAATCGACCCTAAACGAGCCACCGAGGTTCCCGGACTCCTACTAGCCTCGAATGACGACCGATCAACATGAAACTAACATGAATGGGATCCAGACATCCCAGCGGTCATTTTGACGGTAATTAGACTAAAAATGGTTGCCGTTTTCCGGCGAACCCTGAAAACTCTGAAAATGACGGTTTTCACTAAATCGGCCCGATCTCTCCCGATCGAGCACCAAACTACGCACAGAGGCAGGGAAAATGTGCAGAATAGGTAGGCGATCCATCTCCCTACCTTCACCAAAGAAACCGTGCCCCATAGGGACTAAACTGCGTCGAAAACTGCGCCGCGAGCTCAAACGCCGGCTTTGAATCCACCATTCGGGATCGCGCAAAAACCACTCCATCCTCCCCCCATCGCACACCCGACCAGCTCCACAGCATCCCCAGCACGCGCCCCTAGGTCCTCCGTCTGCAGTCGGAGCCGAGAAGGCAAAACGGAAGAGAAACGGGAGAGAGAGAGAGGGCGGCGGCGAAATGAGAAGGAGGAGAGATGAAAGGAAAAGAAAAAGGAAAAGAAATTAGGAATTTTTCTAATTTATGAAAATCTGATTTTTGGCCCTATCTCAGAAAAATACGCAAAAATAGTCAAAACGACCGGCTCGGAGTGTACATCGTCGATGTAACATCCTCGAGTCGATGAATTGACAACTAAAGTCACCGTAGGGTTCCGTAACTAGTACGAGAGAAAAATCCCTATGGATCGTAAAACTCAACTCAGGAGCCACAAAAGCGAACCGAAACTCACCGAAACAGACCCGAAAGATCCAATAAAGATCTAACAAGACCTACTAAGGATCCAGGGCATTACATCCTCCCCTCCTTAAGAAATTTCATCCTTGAAATTTAAGGACTAGCAAGGGTAAGCAGGGAAGAACAACCCGACAGCACAACTACGGAAGCGACACAAATCTCGAGAAACACAGCTCAGAGGAACATTGTCAGACCACAATCACGAGCACATGCTCTGGATCGAGCACGACACAAGTGGACACAAGTCTGACACCTCCGAAACAAGGCAATGTCGTTCACGTCTCACAGGGAAAGAGACACGACTGCCACAACAACAGATATTGAGGAAACAAAATGACAGACACGGCTAGTATCAGCTCAAACAAGGAGACACAATCTCCTCAGCTGATAGCTCGATAACATCATCGGCTCCAGTGCCCAGGGCAACAGGGAACACCTGGCACACAGGACGCCTACGACAGCACTGGACCACAAGCATAATCAAGTCAGTCCTCACTCAGATATTACATCTGATCGAGCCGTAAGCTAACTCTAGGGAAAAAGAGTACAGCAAAGCTAACCGACAAGACCTGGTCCACATAGAGCCAAGACAAACAGACAAAATCATAGAGAAACAGTGCCAAAACAACAACAATAACAGCACTTGCAAAATTCCGGTTCCGTTCTGAACACAGAACCATGGAACACAACTACAAACAGGGTCACATCAAGGCACAAGAACAGCTGAACACACGACCTCAAGGGACGGGTCACGCATCAGACTACTCACCAAGAAAAAACCCACGACAACGAGAAACGACAACAATCTCGGGGAATGCAACTCAAGGACTACGAACACGCCTTGAGAGCACAACACCCAAGAAAACACATGCGGAGCAGAGGGTACTCAATCAGTAGAAATACCGATAAATTCCCCAATACTCACAAATGCCAATGCCAACACCAGAATAAGTCCAGCAACAGCGCGGAAACAGGAAACATCAAGGCACAGGAAGCCAAGATGAAGTCACATCGAGAAAGAACAAACCTCTCGACCCATGGGTAGTCAACCCACATGCTTTAGCTACACACTCATAAAACACACAAGTGCACCGGCAATAGACAATACCTCAGTATACGCATCTCAACACACACTCGGCGCCATCGCAACTCCTGAAAATCGCAACGTAACATGCCAAGAGTACCGATCTGGCGAATAATCGATCATAAGTCGCCTAAGTGCAAAAAAGAGGAGTACCAGCTTCAGCACAAGGCCCAAGGAAAAGGCTAATCTCAGCTTACCTTCACGTCCTGAAAATGGTAAATGAGCCTTCACAATACATCGGCCGCTGGACACGGTACGACAAATATGGTACACAACAGCTCTTAACACTGTGATGGAGTCCAATGCCAAGTAACCGTATAGCAAAGAGCAGATCAGGCTCAGAATAAAGCTGTCCACACTTAAGCAGACACAGGACAAAGGCATCACTAAGATAGCAATTCCAAGGCAAACCTCGAGAAGATTCCACCAGAAGGGACGAGAAGCAATAAGCTCAACCACGAAAGCTCACCAGGAAGGGAAAATCACAGCTTGCCTGAGCAACTTCTCAAACATGAAACCTAATCGAGCACTTCAATAGAAGCGAGACACATCAGGAGCTGAACAGACTCAAGCCGGGATGACCAAGACAACGTGAGAACGTGTACGGTCATCAGACCAAGGCCAGGTCAACAGCAACCTGAACAACACACGGAGAAAACCTCGAACAACGTACTGCAGATTCAAGCCTTTCGGCGAACTCTGCCAAGTACAACATGATCGAGACAGACACAATGATGAAAAAGAAACACCTCGTCACATCCTGACGAGAGTAGGACCATCTCGTACAGTGCCAGGACAGCACGCACAAGACAACACATAGAAAATGAAGCGACAAAGAATCGTAATCCTAAGCCAGCGAAAGACTGTACTGGACTTTTAGGACTCTGGATACAGTATATCTCGGATTCCCATGTACTTCACACAACAACGCTCTGATAGCTCAGAAAAGAACTCCGAACATCTCAGAACACCGCTCTGATACCAACTGTGACGACCCGGATCCCGGGTACCAGATATACCCGATAGGATTACCGGATACACCTGATACCACTTAGAACCCGTGAGGCCTCCCAAGAGCGGTAAAGCTTCGAAGGGATAAAAGGTATGTGTAGAGTACATTGAAGCCACAGTGATATAACAGTAAGCAATTAAATTACATTAGATCGGTTTGCTAAAGTAGCAGAAATAAGATTACTTTTTAATTACCAGTTTCAATTTAACATTTATATACTAGAGTCAAGCCTAAAGCTAAAGACAGCAAGTCTAGCAAGTACAGTCGACCAAAAAGAAAGACGTACCGAGAAGTCGGGAGAAGCCCGACGTAGGTACCAGCTGGCCACAATGACACGCTACGAGCACGCGCACCAAGAACCACGGAAGCAGAACGAACGATAGCCCACCTGAAAAGTAGGGGTGAGCCTCGTGTCACTGGCTCAGTAGGGGTCATGCGGATCCCCACTGAAAAACACGCAGTAACACGGAACCAAAAAAATGACAGGAAGAACAGCAGGTGTAGTAAAGTGGGAAAACTACACTACAAAGCTGTAAAACCACCCTAGAAGTAGTAAAGAACAGACGGGGAGTAGGAGTAGGGAATAAGTAGGAACGGGGGGGGAACCCGTACCAGATAAGCGGCTGCCGAACTAACCTCGGCACCCCCAAACTACTCCAAGCAGTGACAGAAGGGCAACTCTGATCTGACAAAGTCAGGAGTTACCGATCTGTCGACACGACGCCAGGCCTAAGATGAAGACCTACAAGGATAGGCAAAAGGTCAAAAAAAGACCCACACAAATAACAGACAGACTCGACGATACACACGACTAGAACGTCATGCACATGACACAACACTGGCCTCGGGTAGGGCCACAAGAGGGCTAACTTGGAAAGGTCACGACGCACAAGAGGAATAACGTCTTATTAAGCTACATTTGATGTTTCTTATTTCGTTTTGTGTTTTCCATCGAAACTCTGAATCTACTTTCAGTGTGTGGTGCTGTGTTGACAGCAGTATTAATCCGGTAATCTGTTTTAGAGACCAGTGTTGTGGTTTTGGCTGCAGTGCAACCGTGTGGTTATGGGGAGTTGTCCCCGTTGTTTGTTGCACTTGCAGCATGTTCTTGTTTTGTGTTTTTGTTTTTCTTTTGGGGCTTGTCCCTGTGTGTGTTGTAGTTCTACAACGTGAGGACTGCATCCTCATAAGGACCACGTCCTCGTGTTTGTGGGACGTCGTCCCCGTGTGGTGCTGTGTAGCACCGTGAGGACTGTGTCCTTGTGAGGAGTTGTTCCTCGTGTCAAGATGTATGACAACGGTTATAGGGGACTTGTCCCCGTTGCTACAATTGTAGCGTAGGGAAGGCTCATCGGGTTTGGTGAGGGGTGGATGTAGGTCTGCGGGTTGCAGACTAAACCACCTTAAAAATATACTATGCAGTGGTGTGTGCCTATGAGATTGTTCCTTGTCTTCTACCTCCGTTCACAGGATCTTGAGTGTTTCAGATTTACACATTCTTATATGTTGTTACACTGCACACGCACACAAGCACTGTGATCACATATATGGATTGGCATGAGCCATCTTCCACATGGAGTGTTGTGATCATTCTTTCTGAAGGTATGTCTTATTCTGGTTCAGCATAGGCTATTGGAAACATTAATGTTCCATTTTTTTTCTGCATTCCTTTGAGTGAATGGATTTGTTTTTTTTAATTGGGCATAATCTTTGAAAGGATCTATTCACCCCCCGTCTAGATCCTATTGGCGCACCCAATAGATCTTTCACCGGAAATCCATTTTTTGCTCCTACTGGTATGCGCAGTCTCTCGGGTGCTCTTATTACTCCTGCTCTTCTTGTTCTCCTTCTTGGGAATGGCATGAGATCTTTTGGGTTGGAAATGTCCAAGGCTGATGTGACACACCCTAAGGATGATGATGCTCTGATACCAAATTGATGTGACACAACCCCTTGGACCTGAATTTGCAAGCAACCGGACCGAACGGCGATCTCTCACAAGCGGGTTCACCCGCGTCGCACGCACCCGGGTCCGTAGGCGGACCGGCGATGGTGGTGAGGGTCTGAGGTTGGGCCTTGGGATTCCAAGGGTATGGCCAGCTAAGTATGGACACCAAAGGGCGAGGGATGCCCAATTTCAAGGATGGCCGGCACGCCGAGGGCGTGGGATGTAACGTCTCCCTCACAACTCACCCGCGATGGCACTCGATTAGATGGAAAGTTGGAACGAGCACTCTCTCTCTCTCTGTCGACGGTGCAACTAGAGATAATACTACGCTAAGAAAAGGTAAAAAGAACCCAGCAGAGGAGAGTGGCCCGAAGCTCACCTTATCGGTGTGAAGACACCGATCCCGGTTGGAGACTAGGGCGAGCGGGGAAGCGTGGGCTACCCGCACGCCGCGCCGATGAGGCTTCCGGCGACGACCTGCTAATACAAACACTGCGCCTCATGCAGGAGGGGGATCTTGGGGTGGAGAGGATTGGAGTACAAACAAACACTACCTCCACACAGGGAGGGGCAGTAAGCCGGCCAGGCGGGGAGGGGAGGAGAGCTAGGGACGCAGCCGAGCGAATCCTCTAAGTTCTGCCCGTCGATCTGCCTGACGGATAGGCGCTCACTGTTGGTACTGTAGTAGCTGCTCCGAAACTCAGAAGTCAAAGAGACCAGTGCCCAATCGTCGGTGACTAACCCGGGATGAAGCCTGAAGTTTTCCAGAATCTCGAAGTGTCGCCAATGGCCGGAGCAGGTGCTGGATCGGCACTGCTTGGTTCTGGCTCGAGCAAGTTTCAGGATGCTGCAGTGGGAAGACGAAGCCGCCCCGAGTGCTCCCATGATTAGAACGACACGGTACGAGGACAGTTGTAAGCGTGGATGCGTCCTCTTCGATCAGCAAGGAAGAACGGCTTCGGAGGAGGTCGGGGTCGAGAGTGGCAGCCCGAGAGGTGGAGAGGTATCGGGACAGACCCTGACTATCCTGAACGGCATCCCTGTGATAAAAAAATTGGTACAAGCAGCTCCGGTCTCCAAACGAAGTCCCGTCGGATGCGTTGGTTAGGCGACTGGCAGATCTTCATCCCGGTCAAACGGCGCACCAAGGAAATCCAAGGAGAGGCCGCAGGAGCTTCTGGACTGAGGCTCTGGCCCCTGCTCGAGTGCTGAATGCGCTACCGGGTGAGAACGGATGCCGTGAACAGATCCAACCTCGTAACGGGGCAAGACCACCTCGCCTGCGAAGCTGATTGGGGGAGCTTTCCAGAAATATATGATACGCCTCCAGAAGATGCTCGGTGAGGACGTGCCAGCCGCTGCAACAAGCAGCCTGCCTGCTGCCTGCGACCTGGACAGGGTATGGGGGTGGAAGGGGATGGTAGTGGGGAGATGGGGAGGGGGAAATGGAGTGGGAAGTGGCTGGGGCGTCCCCTGGTTGATAGGGGGTCAAAAGGGGGTCGAACCAAGGGGTGAGAGGGGGGAAATGGGGGCTGGAATGGGGTCTAGCAGGTGGGGGATTGGAGAGCTGCGAATTTGGTGTTGGAAGGGAGAGGGAGAGGGAGACCTTTGGCTTGAATGAGTGATTAATGGAGGGTTAATGTTGCTTTGGGGAGGGGAAAGGTTGTGTTGGGGATGGGAAGGGTTGTATGGGAAGGTGGAGGGATGTGCGGGGAAGAGGGAAGGGTGCTTGGGGGAGAGGGAAGGTTGCTTTGGGATACGAAGGGGTGCTTGGGTAGTGGTGAGAGTGAATGGGGATTTATGGGTCTTGGGGAGGTGAAGGGTTGTGATTAATGGGGGAGGGCTGATGTGGCAAGGAGGGAGGAGAGAGGGGGCTACGAAATTGGAAGAGAGAGGGGAGGAGAGAGAGAGGGGGTCGCCCCCTTTAGAGAGAGAGAGAGAGCTAGAGAGAGAGAGATAGAAGAGCTCACAAGATATAGTGGACACTTAATTCAAATTTTCATTCCTTAAGTCATCTTCTCAAATAGGGGATTTGGGTCCTATTTATAGTAATCCTACAATTTAACATAAGACCCTGAGTTTTAGACTAGTGACAATAAACCAAGGGAGAAGGGGGCGCCCATGGGCCTAGCCCACTTAATTGGGCCCAATTGACTCATTAACCACTCTAATGCCAATTAACCTAGGTAGATGACTCCTTAACCTAGGGACTTTACTCAAATAAAAGGAAAATTACATAATAAGAAAATAAAAAATACATCATATGACTCGGAATAAAGTGGCGAACAAGATGTAGCACTGCTAGCGATCATCAGGAGCCCCAAAAATGTGGAGTGGTCAGAGATGTCCCCATCAAAGGCTCATGCATGTCATCCAAGTGTTCAACATTCGTAGGCTCGGCATAGTATGTGTCATCCTTTTCACACATGGTCACATCGAATATGAGCATAGCAAATTGCAAGTTCCCATGATACTCAAAAATCATGAATTCCCTAGTGCTCAAAGAATGATCTGAACAAACTATTTCTAGCCAGTATCAAAAAATAGGCATCTACTCCTTTCACCTAGTCCCATAGTGTTGGTGAGGCAGGAGTTGGGTGCTAGAAGAAGGTGACCCCTAGTCTCATCATCTTCCTCTTCTACTTTATGGGTATAGAAACCCTAAGGAGGGTTTGATGACTATTGTTAATATTATTTCACTATATCATAATATATATGTGAATAGTACATTGATATAAAAATTGTCATTAAATCATAATTTAAACAAATTGTATGGTATTTGCGACAGATGGGTTCCATCGTAAATCTGTCACAAATCCGTCGGTACACTTGCAATAGGCAATTTCCCACTACTAATTTGTCTCTAAAAGGCCACAAATTATGACAGATATATATCAATCACAAAAATTTACGATGGATACATTTATATCAATAATTCATCACAAATATACAAAACTGTATGATGTTGAATGATAAATGTGGTGATGGATTAGCGACAAAAATATATCCTTCGTAAAAGCATTTGTGATTACTTGTGATGGATTATTGTTCGTCGCCACTATGTCTCTAAAATAAAAATGTTGTGACAGATAGATTTTTTGTCTCTAATCCCACTGTGATTTGCAACGTATATTGCGATGGGTTATTTTCTGTCACAAAAGTCTTTGTAATTATGACTGAATAAGCAACAAAAAATTTTCCGTTGCAATTACATCTCTATATTTGCAATGGATTTTTTTCCATCAGAAATCCATCACTAAAATAACTCAAAAATGCAAAATAAATTTAGTAGTCTGATATAGCAATGAAATTTTTATCCATTGTTGATCTGTCACTTGTTTGCAATGAAAATTTCTGTGACAAATTTTACGTAACTAATCGCATTTTTTCTTGTAGTGTTGGTGTAAGTATTTCCAAAAAAAAAATTAAAGGATAAAGATGTAATGATAAAACTATATTATGAAGTGTAGTAGCCGCTCCGGAACTCAGAAGTCAAAGAGACCAGTGCCCAATCGTCGGTGACTGACCCGGGATGAAGCCTGAAGTTTTCCAGAATCTCAAAGTGTCGCCAATGGCCGGAGCAGGTGCTGGATCGGCACTGCTTGGTTCTGGCTCGAGCAAGTTTCAGGATGCTGCAGTGGGAAGACGAAGCCACCCCAAGTGCTCCCATGATTAGAACAACACGGTACGAGGACAGTTGTAAGCGTGGACGCGTCCTCTTCGATCAGCAAGGAAGAACGGCTTCGGAGGAGGTCGGGGTCGAGAGTGGCAGCCCGAGAGGTGGAGAGGTATCGGGACAGACCCTGACTATCCTGAACGGCATCCCTGTGATAAAAAAATTGGTACGAGCAGCTCCGGTCTCCAAACGAAGTCCCGTCAGATGCGTTGGTTAGGCGACTGGCAAATCTTCATCCCGGTCAAACGGCGCACCAAGGAAATCCAAGGAGAGGCCGCAGGAGCTTCTGGACTGAGGCTCTGGCCCCTGCTCGGGTGCTGCATGCGCTACCGGGCGAGAACGGATGCCGTGAACAGATCCAACCTCGTAACGGGGAAAGACCACCTCGCCTGCGAAGCTGATTGGGGGAGCTTTCCAGAAATATATGATACGCCTCCAGAAGATGCTCGGTGAGGACGTGCCAGCCGCTGCAACAAGCAGCCTGCCTGCTGCCTACGACCTGGACAGGGTATGGGGGTGGAAGGGGATGGTAGTGGGGAGATGGGGAGGGGGAAATGGAGTGGGAAGTGGCTGGGGCGTCCCCTGGTTGATAGGGGGTCAAAAGGGGGTCGAACCAAGGGGTGAGAGGGGGGAAATGGGGGTTGGAATGGGGTCTAGCAGGTGGGGGATTGGAGAGCTGCGAATTTGGTGTTGGAAGGGAGAGGGAGAGGGAGACCTTTGGCTTGAATGAGTGATTAATGGAGGGTTAATGTTGCTTTGGGGAGGGGAAAGGTTGTGTTGGGGATGGGAATGGTTGTATGGGAAGGTGGAGGGATGTGTGGGGAAGAGGGAAGGGTGCTTGGGGGAGAGGGAAGGTTGCTTTGGGATACGAAGGGGTGCTTGGGTAGTGGTGAGAGTGAATGGGGATTTATGGGTCTTGGGGAGGTGAAGGGTTGTGATTAATGGGGGAGGGCTGATGTGGCAAGGAGGGAGGAGAGAAGGGGCTGCGAAATTGGAAGAGAGAGGGGAGGAGAGAGAGAGGGGGTCGCCCCCTTTAGAGAGAGAGAGAGAGAGCTAGAGAGAGAGAGATAGAAGAGCTCACAAGATATAGTGGACACTTAATTCAAATTTTCATTCCTTAAGTCATCTTCTCAAATAGGGGATTTGGGTCCTATTTATAGTAATCCTACAATTTAACATAAGACCCTGAGTTTTAGACTAGTGACAATAAACCAAGGGAGAAGGGGGCGCCCATGGGCCTAGCCCACTTAATTGGGCCCAATTGACTCATTAACCACTCTAATGCCAATTAACCTAGGTAGATGACTCCTTAACCTAGGGACTTTACTCAAATAAAAGGAAAATTACATAATAAGAAAATAAAAAATACATCATATGACTCGGAATAAAGTGGCGAACAAGATGTAGCACTGCTGGCGATCATCAGGAGCCCCAAAAATGTGGAGTGGTCAGAGATGTCCCCATCAAAGGCTCATGCATGTCATCCAACTGTTCAACATTCGTAGGCTCGGCATAGTATGTGTCATCCTTTTCACACATGGTCACATCGAATATGAGCATAGCAAATTGCAAGTTCCCATGATACTCAAAAATCATGAATTCCCTAGTGCTCAAAGAATGATCTGAACAAACTATTTCTAGCCAGTATCAAAAAATAGGCATCTACTCCTTTCACCTAGTCCCATAGTGTTGGTGAGGCAGGAGTTGGGTGCTAGAAGAAGGTGACCCCTAATCTCATCATCTTCCTCTTCTACTTTATGGGTATAGAAACCCTAAGGAGGGTTTGATGACTATTGTTAATATTATTTCAATATATCATAATATATATGTGAATAGTACATTGATATAAAAATTGTCATTAAATCATAATTTAAACAAATTGTATGGTATTTGCGACAGATGGGTTCCATCGTAAATCTGTCACAAATCCGTCGGTACACTTGCAATAGGCAATTTCCCACTACTAATTTGTCTCTAAAAGGCCACAAATTATGACAGATATATATCAATCACAAAAATTTACGATGGATACATTTATATCAATAATTCATCACAAATATACAAAACTGTATGATGTTGAATGATAAATGTGGTGATGGATTAGCGACAAAAATATATCCTTCGTAAAAGCATTTGTGATTACTTGTGATGGATTATTGTTCGTCGCCACTATGTCTCTAAAATAAAAATGTTGTGACAGATAGATTTTTTGTCTCTAATCCCACTGTGATTTGCAACGTATATTGCGATGGGTTATTTTCTGTCACAAAAGTCTTTGTAATTATGACTGAATAAGCAACAAAAAATTTTCCGTTGCAATTACATCTCTATATTTGCAATGGATTTTTTTCCATCAGAAATCCATCACTAAAATAACTCAAAAATGCAAAATAAATTTAGTAGTCTGATATAGCAATGAAATTTTTATCCATTGTTGATCTGTCACTTGTTTGCAATGAAAATTTCTGTGACAAATTTTACGTAACTAATCGCATTTTTTCTTGTAGTGTTGGTGTAAGTATTTCCAAAAAAAAATTAAAGGATAAAGATGTAATGATAAAACTATATTATGAGATTAATGGAGAAGATAGAGTGATGCAAGACAGTCAAGGATGACTATGTGTATGCATGCAAACGTCGTGAGGAATAAATTTAATTAAGATGGATTAGTTATCAGAACAAATGATCACCGTAAATATCAGAGTCCAAATACTTGTATCACAATCTCACAATATATAAGTGGCTCAAATAACCCCTAATGCAGGGCTATATCTCTTCTGTCAGATGTGTAATCAGTCTATATTCAGATCATGAAGCTAATGGGCTGAGTATATACATATATAGTTTACTGTTAGGGATAGGTTCATGGTAGATCGAATTGAGGAATATATTATAGTAAGAGGGTAACCATATTTCGATGGATGGATGCTCCGACAGTGGCTTCGGTGATGACCTAGTGGTGAACAAGGGTAGGGAAAACCACCCACAACATTAGCTGCAAGTTGGGGCTCGCGACGAAGATGATGCCAGCAATGGCCCTGGTGGACGGGAGCTGTTGCTACTAGTGCGATGGAGGACAGTCGAGGTTGGCATCAGTGATGATGGACAGCAGGTGGGTAGCTCTGTCTGCAAAGTTGAAGGTACCATGGGAGGCCAGCCTTTGCGTCGTCGCTGGCACATGGGCGGCCGGTTGCCCTCTTCACAAAGGGATGAGGGCCCGTGGCTATGGCGTGCGGAAAGGGCCTGGGAGCAGCGGCGTGGCTCAGTGCTAGCCGGATGGGGCTGCCTGGCAAACGGCGACGGCAGAGGTCGGCGGTGGCGTGGACTGCAGGTGGCGGCCGTGTGACAGCAGATGGTGCTGGGCTAGCTCGCGTTGGCCGCAAGCGGGCGCTATGATGGCCCGTGGGCCGTAGAACACAGGCACTAGAGAAGTGGTCCGCGGCGTCGTCGGAGGCCCACAATAGGCGACCAGTTGTGTGGCCGCAGGCGGTTGGCCGGGATGACTAACAAGGGAGGCAGTTGTTGCCGTTGAGGGTGGCACTGGAGCTGGCCACCAGTTGCCTCCCTTTTGGGGAGACGGCTTGATGGGAAGGTGGGAAGAAATGGTGGAAGAAGGGAAAAAATAAATAAAAAAGGGGGAAGACGGGGTGGGTTTGCTACGGTGGAGGAGCAGAAGAAGAGGAAGGGGCCATATGAAGGGGACTGATAACAGAGAAGAGAGGGGAGGTGTCACGCCCCGAGATTATGCAACAGAAACAATCGGGGAACGTGAACAGTCGGCTAGTACATCTCAAGTGAGAAATATAATCAGATCGTCAACACATTCATACATAAGAAATGAATGCACAATATTTGGACAAAATCCTTGCTTTATTTAATCAATAATCAAAGTACATAAGATAACTCTTGACTCCTTGACTAACTATACTCAATAAAATGAAAAATTACATAAAGACTCTTGACAATCAACTAATGACAATCTAAGGCTTCGCTCCTTCTTTAATCACTCTCGGATCCATCACTTGAATAGTCTGAATCTGACCCGCTAGAATTTTTTTAAAAAGATTGGAAAAATAGGGAATGAGCACACATGCCCAGTAGGTATCTTCGTATCAACATGAAGGTAATGTTTAAGTAATTATATTTTTTACTCTAGAGTAAAGATATATCATGAAAATACGATGAAACACGTGAATAAACTAAAGTAACAAGATATGATCAAGATGAGATATAAGAATTCATGTAGACTAGAAATACGATTAAGCAAGAATATAACAAGAATGTAATTTGACCTTTCATGAACAAGAGTGTATTTTTTCATAACCAAAAAGGCTATGCACTAGAAAGTCATGTAACGAGAATGTACTAGCAAGCATATAATTTTTTCAAGATTGCCTCGTGGATCTTCACTCATTTATAAAAAAAGTACTCCCGGCGCAATGTGAGGCCAGTGTTCATCATACCCCATAGTTTATAGTATGTTTCCAGCTATCTGCCGAGGGGACTAGAGCGGAGCCCTTGGACATTGTTCGTGCCGACTCTTGCATCTTCAAGTTATAAATCATGCTACTTCCACGAGAATATAAATATGGCCAATAATGTAACAAGTTCAAACTATGGTTCCATGATAACAAATATCAAGGTAAGAAATGCTTCAATTAAGAATATGAGAGTTCAAGATGGACTTAGAACAAGGTTATGCCATGAAGAAAAATTCGGTAGCATAATGGCATATTCTTTACTTTCCATAAGTTATTAATACCTTATTTGACAAGTGTTAAGTTCCAAGCAATCATTAGACCATCTAGGAACTTATAAAAACCCAACCCAAAGGTCAAACCTCGGGTTAGACAGAGCAGGGACCAAGCGGTCGTTTCCTGGACCGTTTAAGAACTCATGCAATTAGATCCGGACCGTTTTAGTCGAGTTAACGCTAGAACCAAAAGGCTTGACTCAGGGACACATGCAGTCATAGACGGACCGTTTGTGGGAAAAAGTGGTCTCGGGCCAACTGCTAGACAGGGCTTAGCGGTCGTCTGAGGACTGTTTAGAACCAGAACTCAAAAAAAAACACCGATAGTTTAAGTGCTTTATAGACAATTTGGGTTTTATGGTACAACCAACTCGACGTCCCAGTGGGAATCCCAGGCTCGCGGAGTCTTATGGAGGCCTTAAAAAAAGATCACTTAGTCCGGTCGAAGGAATATCCAACGGAGAGGATCACAAGTCCAAGATTGTGTGCTTAATATGTAAAGTGTATCTAATGACATTGTATCAGAATACGTGCCATGTACTTAAGAAAAGACTCTAGATGAGAAGGATCGTGATAAAATAGCGATCAAAACAAGTTTATCTATCACTTTAAAATATGCATTTAATACAAGAGTATATTATTTTGGCATGAAACTAACTTAGATTTAAAATAACGGCTAAGTGCATGAAACCATGAAACATATCCAGGTTTATGACTATAGAGCTTTAAACAGGAATAGAGTCTAATTATCTAGGTATCATATGATAAATAAGGCTAATCTGCATTATGTTTCGGGTTAACATAAATACAGAACTCAGGAAAACCTAGCGGTCACTTGAGGAGCATTTTATAGGGCCTAGCGGTCTATCATAGGACCGCTAAAGACCTCTGGCGGTCTCAAGAAGACCGTTTCTTCCTGTCTACTGTGAATAGCAATAAGACCGAGATTCATGCTAATCTAGGGCAAATGATTGTATGGAAAATCATACCAATAAGTAAATATGGCCTGATAAAACCATATTAAAACATGGAGATGCATGGGTTTGAGTGAAATAAACTAGAATTATCATGTTTGTTATTAAGGGCAAGGTTCATGCATGCTATGTTAACCCTATATGCGCAATCATAATAAAACATGAAATTCGTCATGTACAATCAATGAAAATAGGATGAAAGAGAGGGCTTTTGTTCCTAAAACGTTAATTTAGCCTTTTCATGAGATAACCTACCTTTGATTCGTTCCCTAGACTTTAGATTTCTGACTGGAAGTAGACCCTAGTTCCTATACTTCCTGTGCCAAAATAGCAACTTTCTGTCTCTCTATCTCCCGATCCTCTTAACCTAAATCTATGAAAATTGGAGGGTAGATAGAAGATACGAAGGGAAATAAAAGGTTCTAAAGACACTACTTCTAAATACCTCATTTAGGGCTTCTATTTTCCTGATCTTCACTAGACCGTCGCACTGGTTCCTATGCAGTCCTTGCGATCCAGCGACTTGCAGAGGCTCTAACTCTCTAACCGTTAGGGCTTCTAGCACGGAAATTGGAAGCGTGTTAGATAAAACTAAGAAGAACAATTTCTTCTAAAGAACCAACCTGAGTAGAAGTCTCCTTACCTTCGAAATACATGAGCCAACATTAGGGTTCCCATGAGTCAAAGTTAGGGTCTATTTATAGGATTCACCTAGGTTTAAGGGATTAGATCGAACCTAGAGTCCTAAATTGGAGTAGAGTTAATCCCTAGAGAGTTATAGAGAGTCTTCCATGCCAGGTAGCTTCGATCTAAGGTGATTTGATTGACCAAGATCCAAGCTTTTTCACGTTTCTTTGATTCACAGAACTTGGGTTGCCTAGCGGTCATAGCAGGAGCACTAGGGTGGGTCTGGCGGTCGAGCGATAGACCGCCAGGCTTTATAAGATCCAAAATTTTAAAATTTTTGTATTATCTCCCATTTATCCCCTAATTGATGTATATATCCATTTAAATCCACAAATTACCTAATTTATGTTTCTATGAATGGACTTGGGTCTATAAGCCTTGGAAATTGGGTCTTTGGGCCTATTTGAGTTGGGCTTAGCCCTTTAGTTGATATAGGGTTTTTAAATGAATTTAATAAATCCTTAATTCTTCTTAATTGTCCATTAAGCCTTTTAAATTGCTTAGGAATTATATTTAATCCCAGAAAATTTTCAAAAAATTCTCGGGCGTTACACCCTCCCCCACTTAACAGGAATTTGGTCCCCAAATTCATCGTAATAAGATTTGCTGATGAGAGTGTACTTACATTCAAATATCTCCGGAAATCTTTTATGCATGGCCTCTTCTGTTTCCCATGTTGCGTCGTGTGGCCAAGATTTGCTCCATTGGACTTTGACTATGGGAATAGTTTTATTCCGAAGTTGACGTACTTTTCGTTCAATTATTTTGATTGGCTTTTGATCATACTTCAAATTCTTTTTAATCTCCAAGTTGTCATAAGTTATGACATGGAATGGATCGAGGACGTACCTTTTGAGCATTGAGACGTAAAATACATCATGGACTCTAGCTGATTGAGTGGGCAAAGCTATTCGATATGCAACTTCACCTACCCTTTCGAGAATTTCAAAGGGGCCAATGAAGCTTGGAGTGAGCTTGCCTTTGATGCCGAATCTTTGAATACCTTGACCCGGAGAAACCATAAGGAATACATGGTCTCCTACTTGGAATTCCAAGTCGCGCCTTCTATTATCAGCATATGATTTTTTCCTGTCTTGAGCCATCTAGAGTCTCTCCCAAATAAGCTTTATCTTCTTGGTAGTATCCCTGATGATGTCGGGGCTGAGAAATTGCCTTTCTCCTACTTCATTCCAACATATAGGTGAACACACCTTCTTCCATATAGTGCCTCGAACGGTGCCATTTGTATACTAGCTTGATAGCTATTGTTATAGGAGAATTCCACTAGAGGCAAGTGGTCGTGCCAACTCCCTCCAAAATCAATAGCACATGCCCTGAGCATATCCTCCACCACCTGATTTGTCCTTTCAGTTTGACCACCAGTTTGTGGATGGAACGCTGTGCTAAAGTTGAGTTGGGTCCCTAATGAATGTTGTAGACCCTTCCAGAATTGTGATGTGAACCGAGCGTCTCGGTCAGATATAATGGTGATAAGGACACCATGTAATTTGACAATCTCCTTTATGTATAGTGCAGCTAATACATCCACAGACCATCAACTTTTGATTGGTAGAAAATGTGCAGATTTAGTCAATCGATCTATTATCACCCATATACCATCGTGTCAACCTCTTGTCTTAGGTAAACCCATGATGAAATCCATCCCTATACTTTCCCATTTCCACTTGATAATATCCAAGGGATGAGTTTCTCGACGGGCTTTAAATAGTCTGCCTTTACTTGCTGACAAGTGAGGTAGCGAGATACAAAGTCTGCTACTTCTCTTTTCATATTGGGCCACCAGAAATTTCTTTTTAAGTCTTGGTACATCTTGGTAGCACCAGGGTGAATAGCATACCTTGATTTATGAGCTTCTTCCATGATCAATTACTTAGTGTCGACGTGATTCGGCACACAGATTCGATCCTTAAATAATAGTCTTCCATCAGTTGAAATGGAGAATTTCGGCCTTTGATCAATATTAGCCTTAATCTCCATCAATGTAGGGTCATTTTCTTGTAATTTGACTAGATCTTCAATCAATATAGGTTGTGACCTTATATTTGCAATCATACATCCTTCCTCTTCTTTATCAACATCGTGATTCAAACGAGCAAAATCCTCGATAGGATAAGTCGTACCTTTCCTGAGGCTTGCTAGAGTTGCTATTGGTCTTCTGCTAAGAGCATCAACTATAGCATTTACTTTGCATGGATGATATTGGATAGTAAAGTCAAAGTCTTTGAGATACTCCAACCATCTGCCTCATGTTTAATTCCTTTTGGGTGAAGAGGTATTTCAAACTTTTGTGATCTGAAAATATAGTGAACTTCTCCCCATAGAGGTAGTGTTGCCAAATTTTTAAAGCAAATATAACCGCAGCTAGTTCTAGATCATGCACAGGGTAGTTTTCTTCATGACACTTTAACTGCCTTGATGAATAGCAAATTACCTTTCAATTTTGCATAAGAACGCATCCCAGGCCAATGCTAGAGGCATCGGTATAGATTTCAAAGCCACCACCTTCAATAGGTAGTGCCAAGATAGGGGCCGTAGTGAGATGATCTTTAAGAGTTAGAAAACTTTCTTCGCAATCCTTTGACCATATAAATGGGTTCTCCTTTCTTGTAAGTCTAGTTAAAGGGACGACGATTTTGGAGAAATCCTTAATGAATCGCCTATAATAACCAACCAGACCTAGAAAACTTCAAACTTATGACACGGTCGTCGGCCGGCTCCAATTCTTAATAGCTTCAACCTTAGAAGGATCGACAACGATACCTTCTTTTGAAATAATATGGCCAAGGAAAGAAACCCCATTTATCTAGAACTCGCACTTGCTAAGCTTTGCGTAGAGTTGATGCTCTCTTAGGGTTTGCAAGGTTATTCTTAAGTGTTCTTCATGTTCCTCCTTAGTCTTGGAGTATATCAGAATATCATCAATGAAGACGACCACAAATCGGTCGAGGTAAGGCCTGAAGACATTATTCATAAGTTGCATAAATGCTACCGGGGCATTGGTTAACCCGAACGGCATTACTACGAATTCATAGTGCTCATATCTGCTCCGGAAAGTAGTCTTGTATATGTCTTCATCTTTGATCTTGAGTTGATGATAACCTGACCTAAGGTCTATCTTGGAGAAATATTTTACTCCCGAAATTTGATCAAAGAGCTCATCGATACGCGGCAACGGATATTTGTTCTTGATATTAAGTTGATTTAGTCACCGGTAGTCGATACATAGCCTGAGGGATCCATCCTTCTTCTTGACAAATAAAACTGGGGCACCCCAAAGGGATGTGCTAGGTCGAATAAAGCCCTTGTCTAATAACTCCTAAAGCTGCTTCTTCAATTCTTTGAGTTCTGTAGGGGACATCCTGTAGGGAGCTATTGAAACAGGTGCTGCTCTAGGGATGAGTTCAATGGAGAAATTTACTTCCCTTTTGAGTGGTAAACCGAGTAAGTCCGATGGGAACACAGAAAACTCATTCACAATGGGAATATCTTCTAAGATGATCTCCTTGGACTCAGTGATGATTACGGAGGCAAGAAAAGCTTCACATCCTTGCGAAATGAGTTTGCAAGCGTGAAGAGATGAGATAATGGTAGGATGCTTCCGGTATTTGACACCAAGGAAGGAAAATCGCAGAAAACCTGGTTTCTGAAAAGAGATTCTCCTATTGTGATAATTTATATAGGCGTCGTGGTCTACAAGTCAATCTACTCCTAGGATAGCATCATAGCCTTCCATTATCCCATCATTATTGGGCACTTCATCATCATCCATAACAGCGTTAAGACGAGCCTGTCGCTTGCGTCCACCGCTGGAAGATTGATCCTTCATGAAGGGGCAATCCGGCATGCGGTGCTCCCAGCTGCCATATCTCAAACACGCCCCTAGGCGTTTCCAGCATTCTTTGGCTGAGTGACTAAACTTCTCGTAAAAAGAGCAAGCTGCCATGACTTGCTTATCTTCTTCTTTAGCCTTCTTATTCCTGGGATCATCCTTGCTATTCCCATTCCGGGATCTCTTCTTGTTATCCCGAGTGTTGTAAGTGATGCTGAATTTCTCCTCTTTTCTTCCTCACCGATCAGACTTTCGGCTCGGCTCCTCCCCTTTACCTTTGAGTTTATCGACCTTTTCCAAGGTCCGTTCACACAAGTGTGCCCGTTGGACCATCTCTGCATAAGTTTGAATATTTTGTGGGCCAAGTTGTTGGATGAAGATAGGTCGTAGCCCGTCCATGAAGCGATTTACTTTTAAAAGATCTGTGCTCACTAAATGTTGAGCATAGGGTGCTAAGCGAGAGAATTGTAACTCATATTCTGCCACTGTCATCATGTCTTGACATAGCGAAGCAAATTCTGCCGCCTTCCTCTCCTTGACATGCTCGGAGAAGTACTTTGCTCGGAAGAGGGTGAGAAATCCCTCCCAAGTGTGTGGTGCGTTTTCAGGCGGTGCCGAAATAGACTTTCACCAAGTATGCGCATCCTTATTGAGTTAGAACGTGGTGAGACGAACATTCTCTTGGTCGGCACATTGCATGACCTCGAATATATGATTCATTTCATCTATCCAGTTTTTAGCTTCGTCTGGGTTGGAAGAGCCAGAAAATCACGGAGGGTTTAGACTCCAGAAGTTGCGGTGCAGATCACCAGCACCAGCCCCCGCGCCGGCTTGGGCCATATTTTGCAAGGCCTGGGTGAGACCCACAACGGTTTGTTACATTCCACCCCAATCAACACGGTGAGACATTTTAAGAATGAGGTACATGAGAAGAGTAATAAATTTGTCAATTCTAATGGAATTGGTGGGGGTTAATCTTAGAGATAATTCCTAATTACTATCCCATCCCGGGTTCTACCCAATCTCTCTCATGGGCGGGAAATTTCTTTCCTTGTTTCATAGGTATGGGTCCTTAAGCCTTGGACTTAGCCTATGACTCAACATTTTCCTAGGAATGAGTAAGTCCTAAGACCTACGGCTCTGATACCACTTTAACTGTCACGCCCCGAGATTATGCAGCGGAAACAATCAGGGAACGTGAACAGTCTACTAGTACACCTCAAGCGAGAAATATAATCAGAGCGTCAACACATTCATACATAAGAAATGAATGCATAATATATGGACAAAATCCTTACTTTATTTAATCAATAATCAAAAGTACATAAGATGATTCTTGACTCCTTGACTAACTATACTCAATAAAATGGATAATTACATAAAGACCCTTGACTATCAACTAATGACAATCTAAGACTTCGCTCCTTCTTTAATCACTCTCAGATCCATCACTTGAATAGTCTGAATCCGACCCGCTAGAATTTTTTAAAAAAGATTGGAAAAGTAGGGAATGAGCACACATGCCCAGTAGGTATCTTCGTATCAATATGAATGTAATGTTTAAGTAATTACATTTTTAGCTCTATAGTAAAGATACATCATGAAAATACGATAAAACACGTGAATAAACCAAAGTAACAAGATATAATCAAGATGAGATATGAGAATTCATGTAGACTAGAAATACGATTAAGCAAGAAAATAACATGAATGTAATTTGGCATTTCATGAACAAGAATGTATTTTTTCATAACCAAAAAGACTATGCACTAGAAAGTCATGTAACAAGAATGTACTAGCAAGCATGTAATTTTTTCAAGATTGCCTCGTGGATCTTCACTCGTTTTTAAAAAAAGTACTCCTAGCGCAATGGGACGTCAGTGTTCATCATACCCTATGGTTTATAGTATGTTTCTGGCTATCTGCCGAGGGGACTAGAGTGGAGCCCTTAGACACTGTCTATGCCCGCACTTGCATCTTCAAGTTATAAATCAAGCTACTTCCACGAGAATATAAATATGGCCATTGTTGAACCCCTTCTTTGTAAGTGTATTTAATTCATTTTGATGATGACCAAACACTACATACTTGCATATTATCATGATCTAACGTGTGTGTGCCATGTCAGCTTGTAAGTGGAGATAAGGAACTTTCAAAGTGGAGGAATCATTCTGTTGGTAAGAAGGTTACTCTGAAATTTGTAAACGCCAACACTAACTCGAAATGTATGTCCTGACAGGTCAAAAGTTGGCATTTCAAGATTCGAATAAAGCAAGGATATTTGGTAAGATCAAAATTGTTCAAATACCATGGGTGAATTCATAGTTTGTTTGGTAAGTGGGAATGAAAGCAAGTCTCAGAAACCAAGGTAATCATTCTATTGGGGTTTCATGACATTGGCCTTGGTTTTTATTTTTCTAGTCCGAGAATTCTTGCATTTCATAAGTATTCTTTCTATCCTTTGAACCCACTAGGTTGGAATGGTATTGGAGTGGTTTTTACCACATTTTAGTGTTACCTGGCGAATGGGTCGACCCCAAGGGTCGACCCCTGGACGGTATTTGCATTCTAGCCGCTGGCTGGACAAGGGTCGACCCCAGGGTCGACCCCTATAACTTCAGTCCAACAGAAGTGAAGTGTGCCTAAGAGGGTCGACCCTGGGGTCGACCCCTTTTGTACCAGATCTAGTTTTCTCGAGGGTCGACCCCAGGGTCGACCCATTGTTCCAGCTGGGTTGTTACCCTCTTCGAGGGTCGACCCATGGGTCGACCCTTTCCGGTTGGATGCCCAGCCGACTTCCTTGACCGCCGTTTTCTTGTTCCGAATGTCCTCCAATTTATGTCTAATCACCTCTAGACTTTCCACAAACCTCTCCACAATTTGTGGATCTGGTTCCCAAGCTGTCTTTGACTGTTTTAATCATTTAATCAAACCCTAATGGCATTAAATATATATGAGAGAGGTGAGATCCGATGGATTGATAAGTGTTCTATTGTGTATGTACAGGTTTGGAGTTGCAGCCTTCAAGCCCCATTCCACCTTGCTCTGAAGCTGAAATCCAAAGGAAGGAGCTGGAATCCAAGCCCAAGATCATATACATCAAAGAGCTGCATCGAACATCAAGCTTCTACATCCATTCGTGCTGTCTTGCCTCAAATCTCCTCCAAATTCGTTCATCCTCCTGCTGGAGTATCAAAGGAGATTCGAAGAACACAAAGGGGGAGTTCTATCTAGAAATCTTTTCTACTCTGATCCTCTTTGTTGCTTATTGTTGAATCTGGAAAAGTGTTGTACTCTAAACTATCTTGAAACAGATTTGTGAGTGTGTGCTCGTGATCTGTGACACGAGTGTGTGTGTGTGTGTGTAATGGCCAAGAAAGACCATTGAGTTTGTGTTATTCGTGTATGGACACAAGCTTGTGTGTGTGTGTGTGTGATTGGGGTGCCTAGATTGGGTACCGTGTGTGTGTGTAAGCTGTTCATAACAGCGTGTGTGTGCTTGGCTCACATCATAGTGAAGTCGTTAATCCTCATGAGTGAGGGGTGGACGTAGGGGACATTGCGGTGTACCCGAACCACCTAAAAACTTTGTGTGTGTCTCGTGGTTTGTTCGTTTGCATCCCTTGTCGAGTGGGCTTCACGGTGAGTTGAGTGTTGCCACCTTCTTCTTCACACACACTCACCATCTTTCACATGCATTCATGTGTGATCATGCACGAGTAAGACCGAGCGCTTGATCGCTTTAATTTTGTCTCACAAGTTCTTTAGAAAATAAATTTTATTTGCCAATCAATTCACCCCTCCCCTCTTGATTGCCACCGTTTAGGACCCAACAATTGGTATCAGAGTGTTGGTCTCTGTATAGCCCGACCACACGGTCTTAGAGCATATCCCTTTTATGGCAAATCGAGGGATGATGCCCAAAGGGCATTCAGTACACAGGCCTCCGTTTTTTGATGGAACAAACTATACATATTGGAAAAATAGAATGTATGTTTTCTTGCATGCTGAAGATTATGAAGTGTGGAATGTTATCAACAGAGGTCCTTATAAGTTGCCTGACAATGAAGATGATTGGGATGATGACCATATCAATAAGTGCTCAGCTAACTTTAAGGCCATGAATATAATTCAGTGTGCTATCCATCCGAATGAATACTCACGCATATCTATATGTTCCTCTGCACAGGAAATATGGGACAAACTTCGCTTGATCTATGAAGGGACTTCTGAAGTCAAGGAGACCAAATCAAATCTATTGGTCCGGGATTATGAATTGTTTATGATGAAGCCAGAAGAAACCATTTCTGAAATGTTCGCGAGACTGATGGAAATCACAAATGGTTTGAAGGCTCTTGGCAAGGAATACTCAAACCGTGATCTTGTGAGGAAGGTACTGAGGTCTCTATCACCACAGTGGCACACAAAGGCCATAGTGATCGAAGACTCAAAAGATCTCAACACTCTGACTTTGGACGAGTTAGTCGGCTCCCTGATTACTTATGAGATCAACATCAAAAGGAGCGAGGACGACAACAAAAAGAAGAAAGTTGCCACAACTTTGGCACTGAAGGTAAACCCTCAAGAGTCGGAAGAAAGTGAGGAAGGATCCTCGGCCAACACTGAAGATGAGGAGCTTGTTGCTATGATCACAAGTAGAGCTACAAGATTCGTCAAGAATACAAGGAAATTCGGTGGTCAGTTCAGAAAAGGATCACGAAGGCAAGGTCCTAAGAAGAATGAAAGCAGCAAGAAGGAAGAGATAATTTGCTATGAATGCAAGAAACCCGGTCACATGCGGGGAGAGTGCCCGGAGTTGGCTAAGAGATTCAAAAAGGGGAAATTCAAAAAGCCTAAGGCCATGGTGGCCACTTGGAGCGATGAAGATGAGGAAGACTCCGGGAATGAAGATGGACTAGATGAACTGGTCCAAAATCTATGCTTCATGGCAAATGACGATACCAATGAGGTACAATCTGAAACTGAAACACTCACTTATGAACAATGGCAGATTGCATATGAATCATTGTATGGAAAATGCAAAAAATTGAAATCTAAAAACAAACTTCTGAAAAAGAAATTGGAACAAGCTGTGAGTGCTAAAAATCCTTATGAGAATTGCAATTTCATGAAATCTGAAAGTGAGAATCTTAAACATGAAAATAAAAGTCTCTTGTCTAAAATAGAATTATTTGAAGAAGAGAGTTCATGCATGCGAGAGGATCAATTCACTTTTATTAAAAAGCATGAAGACTTGCAAAGGGAACTAGAACAAGAAAGGCTTGAAAAAATTGCTTGCATTTCAACCAAGGAAACAGCTGAAAGGAAAATGGAAACCTTGATCATTGAAATAGATGAGTTGAAAAATGTTGTTGCCATATTAGAAAAAGGAAAACAAGTGTTGAACACATGCGTGGGTCCTGATGAAGGATGTTCTCCACCCACCTCTGAGAAAAGAAATAATTTTCAACCCAAAACTTACATAACTCCATGGGCTTCAAGAAGCACATTTGCCTCATCATCTAACACACAGATGCACAATTCATATATGAATGTGAACAGGAGAAGAAACCGTGATAAAAGAATCTCTACTTGCTTGTATTGTGGAAGATTAGGCCATGATATGTATGAGTGCAGAACCATGAGGTTTGATGATGAATATTTTGTTAGAATGATGAATAGATCATACAGGCCTCTTATGTCTAACCACCGAGGACCCAAGCTTGATTGGGTACCCAAAACCCCATAAGTATTCTCTTTGTATTTGCAGGTCTGCCTGGGAGCTCAAAAGAACAAATGGTACTTGGATAGTGGATGTTCAAGGCATATGACGGGAAACAAAGAAATATTTGCAAACCTGCAAGACAAGGATGGTGGGGTAGTAGTTTTTGAAGGTAAAGACAAAGGAAAAATTGTTGGAGAAGGTAAGATAGGTAAGAACCAAACTTAAGTCATTGAAAAAGTTTTACTTGTCAAAGGCCTGCATCACAATCTTCTAAGCATAAGTCAACTTTGTGACAAAGGTTGCAATGTGTCTTTTGATTCTACTCACTGCACTGTGGTAGATAGAAACACCAATGAAATCAAGTTCATAGGGGTTAGACACAACAATGTTTATATGATTGATCTTGATGATGTTTCAAATAAAAATCTTTGCTTAGTTGCTAAAAGTTCTGATGATGCATGGTTATGGCATCGTCGTCTTGGGCATGCTAGTTTCAATGTGATGATGAAGTTGCTCAGGAAAAATCTAGTTGTTGGCTTACCCAATTTGAAGCTGGTCAATGAAGGAATCTGTGGGGCATGCAGCAAGGGCAAACAGACAAGAACATCCTTTAAAAGTAAAAGTGATGTGACCACATCTAAGCCCCTTGAATTGATCCATATAGATCTCTTTGGACCAAGCCGAACACATAGCTTGGGTGGTAAGCTTTATGGATTTATGATTGTGGATGATTTTACTAGATATAGTTGGGTGTATTTTCTCTCAAACAAAAGTGATGCTTTGATAGAATTTGAGGCGTTTTGCAGGATGATTCAGAATGAAAAAGGTTGGTGCATCAAGACAGTGAGAAGTGACCATGGTAGGGAATTTGATAACCATGAGTTCAGTAATTTTTGCAGGGATCAAGGTTATATACACAACTTCTCCCCACCAAGGACCCCCGAACAAAATGGGGTCGTGGAGAGGAAGAACAGGACACTTGTTAAAATGGCTAGAACTATGCTAAATGAAAACAACCTTCCAAGGTATTTATGGGCTGAAGCCGTCAATACAGCATGCTACATAATAAACCGAGCCATGGTAAGGCCATTCTTAAAGAAAACACCTTATGAGCTATATCGAGGTAAGAAACTAAATATCTCTTACTTTAAACCATTTGGATCTATTTGTTACATCCATAATAACGGTAAGGTGGATTTGGCTAAGTTTGACCCCAATAGTGACAAGGGGATATTTCTCGGATACTCCCTTAACTCACGAGCCTATCGAGTGTATAACTTGAGAACTCTTGTAGTTGAGGAAAGTCCCCATGTCATTGTTGATGAATCATCATTCAAAGATCCTAATGAAAAGCATGTCTTGCAGGAAGAAGAATCAGAAGAGGATACCACCAAAGAGCTCTCAAAGGAAGCAAACAAATCTGGAGATGAAGAACAACAAAAGGATGATGAAAATCAGCAAACTCTAAGTGAACTACAGTTGCCTAGATAATGGACTTTTGCAAAAGATCACCCACCAGAAGTCGTCATTGGCAATGTGAAAGAAGGAATAAGAACGTGTTCCTCATTCAGGGAAGTTGAAAATCTGGATTATATTGCATTACTCTCACAATCTGAACCTCACTCAATAGAAGATGCCTTAAAAGATGATTCCTGGATCTTGGCTATGCAAGAGGAACTATAACAATTCCAGAGGAACAAAGTGTGGTTCTTTGTGCCTCGCCCTAGAAACCACTCTGTGATCGGAACCAAATGGATCTTTCGAAACAAAATAAACGATCAAGGGGTGATAACTAGGAACAAGGCAAGGCTGCTAGCCAGAGGTTATAGCCAGGAGCTAGGAATTAATTTTTATGAGTCTTTTGCTCCTGTAGCAAGACTCGAGGCAGTGAGAATTCTTTTGGCATTTACATGTTGCAATAATATTAAACTATTTCAGATGGATGTGAAAAGTGCATTCTTAAAAGGTTTTATTCAGGAGGACGTATACGTGGAGCAACCACCGGGGTATGAGGATACAAAGTATCCTGACCATGTGTACAAGTTAGACAAGGCACTCTACGGTCTTAAACAAGCACCCCGAGCATGGTATGAACGGTTAAATGATTTCCTCATACAAAATGGATTCAAACGAGGTAATGTGGATCAAACCCTTTTCACAAGGTTGAATGGTAAGGAAATCTTAGTTGTTCAAGTCTATGTTGATGACATTATATTTGGCTCCACCAAGGATACTCTCAGCAAGGACTTTGCAAAATTGATGCAAAGTGAATTTGAAATGAGCCTGATGGGAGAGCTGACATTCTTTTTGGGATTGCAGGTCACACAGACGGCCGATGGGTTGTTCGTACATCAGAAAAAATATGCAATGGAGCTGCTGAAAAAGTTCGACTTGACATCTACCAAACCACAACCCACACCTATGTCCACATCAATAAAAATTGATCAAGATGAAAAAGGTAAATCTGTGGATCAAAAACTTTTCAGAAGCATGATAGGTTCCTTGTTGTACTTAACTGCTAGTCGGCCCGATATTCAGTTTGCAGTATGTTTGTGTGCTCGTTTTCAATCCAATCCTAAGGAGTCACACTTGTCAGCTGTGAAAAGGATATTTAGATATATTGCTGGCTCAGTAGACTTGGGGTTATGGTTTCCATGTACTTCGAACCTTGATTTAATTGCCTATTCCGACGCCGATTATGCGGGTTGCAAAGTGGATCAGAAAAGCACCAGCGGGTATTGCCAGTTCCTCGGAGGTTGCATGGTTTCATGGGCCTCCAAGAAATAAAATTCAGTGTCATTATCAACCGCCGAAGTCGACTATGTGGCCGTAGGTAGTTGTGTTGCCCAGGTGCTGTGGATTCAACAACAAATGATTGATTATGGAGAGTCTTTCAAAAATACCAAAATTCTGTGTGATAACACTTCAGCCATTAATCTATCCAAAAACCCTGTCCATCATTCTCGCACCAAGCATATTGAGATAAGACATCATTTTATTCGAGATCATGTTGGCAAGGGTGATGTAGTAATCAACTTCATTGAGACAGATCGTCAAATTGTTGATATTTTCACTAAACCCCTTTGTGAAGAGAAGTTTACAACCTTTAGAAGAGAATTAGGGGTATGCAGAATAGATGAGTCTTCATCATAACCATCTGAGTTATTGTGTGTATAGATCATTGCATTTTAAGTATTTGCATTCGTTACATGCTAGTTTGCATTTCTTTCTTGTCATACATGCACATTTTGATGTGTGAAACAAAAATAACAAAAACTATTTTTCTTGTCATTTGCCTTCGTGTGCTTGTGTGTTTCTTCTATTTATACTGGTTATATACACCTGTTCGTTGTCACTTCTATGGCTTTTTTATACCCTTGTATACACTCTTATGCCATAAAAGGAGCAAATCTGGCCAAAATCTGATTTTCGGAACTATGGATAAAAGCATGACTGGATGTGATCCTAAATTTGATGTGGCATATCCCCAAATGTTTTCAACCCCTATAATAATCTTAATTTCATTGTTTCAATCATATTTCTACATTGGGGACTCGAGCCTATTAGCCTTCTTGGCCCTCCGGTCATTTGCATCTTCATTTATCAAAAATTGACTGAAAGGGGTCGACCCATGGGTCGACCCCAAGGGTCGACCCTCGATGATCCGTTCGCTGCTTGGGGTTATGAGTACAGGGGTCGACCCGTGGGTCGACCCATTCTGGCAAATCGTGGACCCCCGCGATCGGCCATCCATGAATGGGGTTATAAACCCTATGGTTGCCCCTCCTATGACTATATATCATCTCATAACCTCCTCCAAGGCCAGCCACCACCCCTTTCAAGCCCTAAAACCATCTTCTTGGCTCCCATTTCTTCCAAACCTAGCCGTGGTTCTCCGGGTGGCTATCCGCGCACGTTTTCTTCAACCGGCTCCAAGGATCATCTCTTGCTTCCCCTTTCTCTCGAGGTAAGCTTTTGGTGTTTGTGGAGGATCATGGATTCATGTATCATTCATTTCATCTATAGTTAACCCCTATTAATCCTTCCCCCATCATGTGGTTTCCTTTCGTTCCTTGTCTAGATGGCCCCAAAGAGACGTCCGTCTCGCAGTGGCGCTAAATCTAGCAGGTCTCAAGAACTTAGATCCAAACGAGCTGAACAAGTTGCATCTCTTCGCGGCCATTCTAGCCGCGTATTAGACCGGAAGGTTCTCCGTCCGTGGGTAGTCGACTTTGGAAATCTGAGCAACCACATCCCGAGTCTTGTTGATGTGCTCTGTAGTCAGCCCAACCTAGATGCATTCATGTCTGAACACCGCAGGGTGTATCCCACATTAGTACATCAGTTCTACAACAACATGTCCTTGGCAAATGACACTCCGGTTACCAAGGTTAATGGAGTGCAGATACTTCTCTCCCCCGAGCTTCTCAGCGCGGCATTTCAGCTTCCTTCCGAGGGATATGCTTTTGGTGACGTTTTGGTTCATCAAGATAAGCTATATCTCTACCTAACTTCTGAAGACCGCGCTGGTCGTTCTGTTGCTGGGTTAAATGCCAATCACTTTCCTCCGGTACAACACATTCTTCACAGGTTGATCACTACTATTTTACTTCCAAGAGGAGGCGGTCATGACAAAGTCACTAAAATTCACATGTTCTTACTTTACTGTCTTTTGGATGGGATACGTATAAATTTTTCGGCTCTCTTTTTGGATCATATGAGGTCTAGTATGCAGCACCGAAACAGAACATTACCTTATGCTGCCACCCTCACTGCCATTTTGCAATATAAGAAGATAGATCTGTCAGCCGAATCTTCAAAAATAATGCGCTCTGCCGACATATATACTATTCACTTTATTTGTCACAACATGGGCTATGTTCTTCGTGATGGTGAATTAGTTCGGCAGTTGAAAACAGTTGTTCCCGGTGCACGTGCTGCAGATAGTGATGACAATCATGGTGCTCCTGCGATTGATATTCCCTCCGAGACGGCCAGGCTATTCATTGATCGTTTGGACCGCATTGATGAACGGTTGGATCGGTATGGCGAGACCTTGGATGTTATTCAAAATGAACTTCATGATCTTAAGCTATCTCACCACGAAAGCACTCAAACCTTCACCGATGCCTTGGCCCAACAACACCTCATGTGCCATGAGATTATGGAATATATCCGCCGTGCTCCCCGTCCACTGCCTCCGGCTGATGACTAGGCCCTGGTCTCTCCTCCACATGGCTTCTTCCCTATCACTTTCACCCCTTCTTTTTGATGATGCCAAAGGGGGAGAAGTCTACCAGTTTATCCCGGCTATTATAGTTTATGCGTGTTGTATGTTTGCATGAATGTGTGTTGCATTATCTCATATTGTACTTGCATAATTAGTGGTTAGGAATGTTGCATTATCCTTGTATGGCTATTGTTGCTATTCCAAGATGATTGTCGGTAAGCCTTTTTGATCAATCTCACAACGGTTCTAAGTTGGCTCATGGTTGTATGTTGATCGGACTATTGCTTCTCATGATGTTCTGGCACATTTTTATATTGCTATTGCTTCGGCATTCTTGGCATAAAGAGACCAATTTGATTTATGCATTATAGTATTTAGTCATCATCAAAAAGGGGGAGATTGTTGAACCCCTTCTTTGTAAGTGTATTTAATTCATTTTGATGATGACCAAACACTACATACTTGCATATTATCATGATCTAACGTGTGTGTGCCATGTCAGCTTGTAAGTGGAGATAAGGAACTTTCAAAGTGGAGGAATCATTCTGTTGGTAAGAAGGTTACTCTGAAATTTGTAAACGCCAACACTAACTCAAAATGTATGTCCTGACAGGTCAAAAGTTGGCATTTCAAGATTCGAATAAAGCAAGGATATTTGGTAAGATCAAAATTGTTCAAATACCATGGGTGAATTCATAGTTTGTTTGGTAAGTGGGAATGAAAGCAAGTCTCAGAAACCAAGGTAATCATTCTATTGGGGTTTCATGACATTGGCCTTGGTTTTTATTTTTCTAGTCCTTAATTCTTGCATTTCATAAGTATTCTTTCTATCTTTTGAACCCACTAGGTTGGAATGGTATTGGAGTGGTTTTTACCACATTTTAGTGTTACCTGGCGAATGGGTCGACCCCAAGGGTCGACCCCTGGACGGTATTTGCATAATAGCCGCTGGCTGGACAAGGGTCGACCCCAGGGTCGACCCCTGTAACTTCAGTCCAAACAGAAGTGAAGTGTGCCTGAGAGGGTCGACCCTGGGGTCGACCCCTTTTGTACTAGATCTAGTTTTCTCGAGGGTCGACCCCAGGGTCGACCCATTGTTCCAGCTGGGTTGTTACCCTCTTCGAGGGTCGACCCATGGGTCGACCCTTTCCGGTCGAATGCCCAGCCGACTTCCTTGACCGCCGTTTTCTTGTTCCGAATGTCCTCCAATTTATGTCTAATCACCTCTATACTTTCCACAAACCTCTCCACAATTTGTCTTTGACTGTTTTAATCATTTAATCAAACCCTAATGGCATTAAATATGTTGGGTTTGGTGCAAGTATTCAGAGGGGGGTGAATGAATATAGCCTATAAAAACTTTCACCCAATATAAAATTTCGCTCAATTAGAATTTCGCTCACTCAACAGATTAAACACTTAGAACAAAATCTGATCAAATCATCTAATGAACCTGTGATCAAACACTTGGAGCGCCCCTATGCAAACATCTAGCGGAAGCAAACCATAAGCAATCAAACCACAATGCAAGAGGGGTTTTTAGGTGGTTCGGTCCTGCAGACCTACATCCACCCCACACTCAAACCGAGTGTGGATTCCGCTGACTCACAGCTTGAACAGCTGGGCATCACAGCTTGCCATACATCCGCTGGGCAACACAGCTTGCCGTCCGAGGAATCCTCCTCGCCCCACTGAGCAACACAGCTTGCTGTCCAGTGGAATCCTCCACTGCAAACCGCTGGGCAATACAGCTTAGCCGTCCAGAGGCAGCACCTCTGCAATCCGCTGACTAACAGCTTGAACAAAGATGTAAAATAGAAAACAGAAAATAGAACAAGATAGCAATCGGAAAGCTGTAAGCAATGAAGCACAATGTGGCTCTTAAAGAGCTGGATGGCCTGGATTTGATCCACGGTCCATCACCCTCGATCTCACTCTCTTTCTTCACTCTCTCTCTTTCTCTTTCTTCTCTGCTGCACTTCTCTTCTTCTCTCGATCTCTGTTCTCCTTTTCTCTCTTTCTCTTTTTCTTTTCTTCTGCTGGATCGTGGAAGCTCTCTCTTCTTTTTCTCTTTTTCTTCTCTCAGCTTCTGCTCTCTGCTTTTTCTTCTCTTCTTCTGCTCCCAGGCTTCGATCACGATCAGCCTCCATCTGAAGACGAAGGCTCCAATATATACCAGCAGCAGTAGGGAGATAGGGCGTGTGCTTCCCACGCCTTTCGTCCAGAAGATTCCTCCTCGGATCACGTGCTCAGCACCACCTCGGATCACGTGTCAGGTGCCAGCTTCAAGTCACGTGCCCATTCTTCAGTACGCTCAGCAACTGGAGTTAGATGGTGTCAACCCACTTGCTCCAAGGAGTTGACGCAGCCTTCAGAGATCTTCAACCTATGAAACTCAAGTCTGCTGCGTTGACTCCATCAGTTTACTGCGTTGACGCATTGATACGTTCCAGTGAACAACCAGCCTAGCCTTTTTAACTGTTGCGTCGACGCTGCTCCACTGTTGCGTTGACGCGTAGGTGATCCAGTGATCAGGTCTTCAGCAGATAGATGTGCTGCGTTGACGCTCTCAGCATGCTGCGTTGACGCATGGAGCTGCAGCGTCGATGCTGCCAATGTAATCCAGAGGCTGCAATAAGGGATACTTGAACTGCTGCGTCCACGCTACTTGATCAATGCGTTGACGCACCAGAATAATCCAGGAGCTTCTTTCTTGATTGTTTGAACTGCTGTGTCCACGTGTCAGCATTTCAGCCTCTTGGATCACGTGCCAAGTCTTGATGGCCTGAATCATCTGCAGATAGACAGAGGAAAATGAACTTAGTTCAGACGAATGTATATACTTAAGTAGAGCTGTCAGTGTATGGACTTGAACAGTGCAGCGAGTGTACAGACTTGGTAAAACAAGGTCCAGTGTATAGACTTGGTAAAGTGAAGTCCAGTGTATAGACTTCAGTTAAGTTCAGGCCTCTAACAACGAGTGTATAGACTTGGGCCTAACAATTGAATGTATAAGGTTGAAGCCTGACAACCCAATGTGTAGACTTGAAGCTTGGAAGGATGTACACACTTAGTCTTTGAGGAACGATGTATAGACTCTGAACGTGAAGGCGGGCTGTATAGACTTGAATCGCTTGAAGCGATGTACAGACTTAGTGATGAATAGACTTGGCCAGAATTCGTAGGGAAAGATTTGAGTGTATAGACTTGGCCAAAAGTAGGAAAAGCCCCCAATGTGCAGACTTGATCATCCAGATTCAAAGCGACCAAAGTATATACTTGAAGGAGAAGACGCACTGTTCACGCTGTACAGACTTGTCGTTGAAAGTTGAAGGAACAGGACGATGTACAGACTCAGATTCTAGACCAGTGGATGTACAGACTTGATGCTCCAGCAATGTATAGACTTCCAAAGAATGAATCTTGAATGAACATGATGTACAGACTTCAAGGCTTGAATGTAAATGATGCAATGCAATGCACAGAACAGAAGTCAAACACAAACAATATATCAGTCATACA
Source organism: Amorphophallus konjac (assembly GCA_022559845.1). Lineage (NCBI taxonomy): Eukaryota > Viridiplantae > Streptophyta > Magnoliopsida > Alismatales > Araceae > Amorphophallus > Amorphophallus konjac. The sequence continues at coordinate 45,797,969 of CM040122.1, forward strand.
CATGCATTCTCCAGATAATATATCAATCACAATCATATGCATTCATATTGCATTGCTATCATCAAAACACAATAGCATTGCTATCATCAAAGCAACATAGCACATGCTTGTGCCTAAGGGGCACAACATTCTCCCCCTTTTTGATGATGGCAATAAACAGTGATAGTGAGTCACACACAAAATTTTCTCCCCCTTTGACATAATCGAAAAGGGAAGAGCAATAGAAACATGTGTGCAACATGGCAGTATGCATGCAAATGACATCTAGAGCAATAAACTCCCCCAGAAGGTATGACTCCCCCTGAATTATTTCTCCCCCTAAATAAATGCTCCCCCTTTGAGAAAAAATATGAATAGATATACAAAGGTAGAGAAGGTAGGAGGGTCACTTGACAACAGCTGAATCATAGGTTCAGAAAGGAAGCATGATTATAAACAACTGTTAAAGTATAAGAATCAGCAACATACAATTTTGACAAATATTCAGGTTTAACTGTGATAAACCTAGAGTAAAAGATCTGACCCCTGAAAAAGAGTTTATAGATTCCATTTATAGCAATGAATCTAGGGTACATGGTATTAATAGATAAGTCAGAAATAATACCCTTTTGTGATTAAACATGGAAGATCAAGAATGGCAATTTGAATATGTATTGAAAATAATTTTCACTCATTGACTTTTGATTTTTCGAAGGGTTACAGCAGTTTGATTTTTATTTTTGAATTTTTCAGAACCTAAACTAAGTAAATAGATCAGTGGCATTTATGCTGTTGACATTAGGTGTACACCTTGATCAGAGGCAGGTACCCCCAGTTACTAGGCATAAACTACTAGACCTATTTCAGATCAAAGCCCACAAAGGATAGTCTTCACTTTTGACATTAAGGGTACACCTTGATTAGAGGCCAGTACCCTCAGTTACTTGGTGAGAACTCCCCCTATAGATTTGACCCTATGAACAGAGATATTCTGACGCACCTCATGACATGTGAATTCTCCTACTTCTTTGGAGGAGTTCACAGTTTCTCAGTGCAATCAGCCATTGCTCTGTCACTGTGTTCAGTTCTTAACATTAATGATCTTATTTACAGCTGCCCTTAATTCTTTTAGAGTGATTGTTTAAAAATCAGTACACACTCTTATTAGCCTGTTCTAGACATATCCAGTTCAACACATTTAGGCATTACAAAAACTTTTTCTATTTTAGCCATGAGACAAAGATTAAGAGCTATAAAAGTTTTCTTTTATCTCAAATTCTGAAGTGCAGACACTTAACTCTCCAATTTATAAAGGTTAAACATTTAGTTCCTTTCAATTTGTAAGAGTGATTCTTATAAGTGAACAATTACAATAATCACAATTCAATGTACTAAACCAGATGCAAAGCTGTTGTTCAGTGAAAATGATGGGGAAAAGATAGCAATTGGCAATATGGTTCAATGAGTAACTGATGTCAAAGAATATGAATCATTTGAATGAGAACACTTAGAAGTGAATAGGATTCAATGAATTTAATAGAACTCTCAGCTCCCCCTGACATCATGATGCAAGAGATATGCTATGCAACATACTGTCCTACATGCAGACTATGCACCAAGGATACATGAGACAAGTATGCAATCAATTCAGGTTTATGCATCCAAGTTATAAGTATTTTCATCATTTTTCAGATTTTTCAACATATGATGCAGTGCACTGTTCTACATGAAGACAGGACCCATGGTACTTGGCGGAGAACCTGGTCTTAAAGACCATCTCACACATGGTAGAAACCTCCGGGCAGATTTCCTTGCCTTTTAGTAACATACCATTTTATATACCAGGGTTAAGCATATGATAATGAAGTGCAAAGCATCCCTATTATGCATAGAAAAACATGCAGTCTACGACAATAGGCAAATGACAATCATGCAAATCAGTTCTATATGCATTGAACAACTTCAAGGTCAGTCATGCAAATAATGTATGCAGACATTAGACACATGCAATGACTCTATACACTGAAGAACTATTCACAATCAGCAAGTTATGGATTCAACAACAAGCATGCAGTCCATTTACACAGTGCAATAATCAGTGAGAGAAGAGCATCAGATATATGCAAGGTAAAACTCAGTAGCTGAGTCTGGAATGCAGACTGATCAGCTAGACATGAAGAGAATACCAGACATCAAATGAACAGTTCAACAATTTCAAATATCAAACAGATAAATTAGCATTTTCAGATGATGAAATTTAAAAACAAGTTCAGAACTAACCTGAAATGTAGAATCCTGGGGGTTCCTTTTTGAGTGCCTTAGCTAAATTATCCCTTTTATTTCTCTCACCAAGGCACACCTGCAACATATCAATCAATATGATCTTGCAGGAACCCAAGCTACCTTGGGTCCTGTATGAGCCCTAATAGGTGTTCTGACTGGTCTCTTAACAGAATTATCATCATAGCCCATCAACTTATAGCTGGACAAGGAATAGCCAAATTGACCAGACTTACCATGATAACTAACAGAATTTAAGTTCCTTTTATGCACCTTATTGTAAGTATTAAATTCATGTGCATGAACGTCAAAATTTCTGTTGTGTGCATGGGCATTTTGTTTTCTGAACTCTGCCACCCAGCACTCAGAGGCTTTGTGGCCAGGTTTTCCACAATTAAAACAAGAAAATTTCACAAATTGTTTTGCATGGAATTTGACAGCATGGGGGTTAATATGATTCTTCTGAACATGCCAACAGTCCTTGACTGTGTGGCCATGTTTTCCACATTCAAAACATGAAGAATTCATTCTATCAAGATTCTTATAGAATGCATGTCTTTTTACAGGGATTATAGCAGTTTTGGAGTTAATTGTTCTTCCCTTAGCATGCCAACAATTTACAGCAATATGGCCCAATTTGTTACAATGAAAGCAATGAAGTTTCTTTTTCAGATATGCATGATTCCTATCATGAAGCTCTTTAGCATTCAAATCATCTTGCTTCTTTAATCTACAATCATGCATAAAGTGGCCAATTCTATGACAGTAAAAGCATTGAATTCTCTTATTTTGATCATGAGAAGGTTTCTTCGATTTAGAATTCCTAGCATGAATTCTATCTGATTTCAGTTCATCCTCTCTCATGACAAAGCAAACATCCATCTCATGGCCAGATTTACCACAGTAGAAACATTTCACATTCTTTCTTTTAACATGAGACAGTTTGGCCTGAGAAATTTTAGCATACAAATTTTTATTCTGTTTTGTTTTCTTTTGTTTTTCTATCTGATTCGCAGGCAGACATGAAGGAGAAGCTGAAGTGCTAGCTAACTCAGAGCTACGCACAAAGGTTGCATACATTCTTTTTCTCTCTTCCTGTTTACTGCCTCCATCAGAGACTTTCTTCTTAGAAGTAGCCTTTGAATTTTCTTTGTTTTTAAATGACTCAGACAGAGAATTGTTCAATTCAGTGATTTCATTTTTGAGAGAGGAAATGAGAATTTCAGAATCTGTGATCTTTTCATTAAGTAAGACATTAATAGCTTTGTAGCTATCAATCTCTTCTATTAATGCAGTCACTCTCTCACGTTCATTTTCAATTGAACTTTTCCCTCTTTCAAGCATTAAGAGTCTCTCAGACATAGCAAAATTAAGCAGCTTCAGTTCTTCATTCTCCTTTCTAGTTTGTTCATTCTGAACTAATTCATTAGTTAAGATTTGATCATTTCCTAATGAATTCAGCTTATCTTCAAGTTCAGAAATCTTGGCAGTGAGTTCATGATTTTTGTTCTCCAAAACGGAACTTTGTTCCTTACTCACATTCAGATTAGCTAAGCACATTTCATGGGATTTTCTCAGATCTTGACATTTTTTACAATGAGCATTAGAATTAATCTGATCACATTTCTTTTTCAGCTTTCTATTTTCAGATTTTAGTTTCTTGGATACTTTGAACAAATCTTCATACATCACTATCAATTCATCAAACGTGTATCCATCTGATTCGGAGCTTACCTGAGATGAGGTTTCCTCATCATCACTTCCCCAGTTGGCCATTAAGCATATTGACTTTTCTCCTTCTTCATCACTGTCCAAGATGTTCCCTTTGAGTTTCGAGAATTCTGGACAGTCAATCTTCATATGGCCAGCCTTCCTGCATTTGTAGCAAACGTTAGAGTCAATATTCTTGGCAGGATTAGACTTATACCTTGTTTGCTTTCTGCCTTCATCAAGCTTTCCTTCTCTTTTTCTCATAAATTTCCTGAATTTACTGGTCATCATTTCAATGTCTCCATCAATTTCAGATCGCGAGAGACTACTTTTCTCGCTTAATGATCCACTGTGGCTGGATCTGTTTGCTTTGCTGGAGCTAGCCTTCAGCACGATTAGTTTCATTGCAAACAATCTGAAAGCATAGAGAAACTGAAGCTCCGAGACCAGGTGAGTAAGGCCAAGCACTAAACCGGTGAAACAAAATAACGAGCACAGAAAACACACTCTGGAATGCACCAAGCAGAAATGCAGTAAACCAGATGGTCAACGTAAAGCACTAAGACAGTAAATCAAAATATGATTCCAAAAGACCCACTCTGAAATGCACCAACAATTAGCAGGATCCTGTGCAGATTGTTAGATCTGTTCAGTCAGAGACCCGCTCTGATACCAAGTGTTGGGTTCGGTGCAAGTATAAAATCTCGCTCAATTAGAATTTCGCTCACTCAACAGATTAAACACTTAGAACAAAATCTGATCAAATCATCTAATGAACCTGTGATCAAACACTTGGAGCGCCCCTATGCAAACATCTAGCGGAAGCAAACCATAAGCAATCAAACCACAATGCAAGAGGAGTTTTTAGGTGGTTCGGTCCTGCAGACCTACATCCACCCCACACTCAAACCGAGTGTGGATTCCGCTGACTCACAGCTTGAACAGCTGGGCATCACAGCTTGCCATACATCCGCTGGGCAACACAGCTTGCCGTCCGAGGAATCCTCCTCGCCCCGCTGAGCAACACAGCTTGCTGTCCAGTGGAATCCTCCACTGCAAACCGCTGGGCAATATAGCTTAGCCGTCCAGAGGCAGCACCTCTGCAATGTGACTAACAGCTTGAACAAAGATGTAAAATAGAAAATAGAAAATAGAACAAGACAGCAATCGGAAAGCTGTAAGCAATGAAGCACAATGTGGCTCTTAAAGAGCTGGATGGCCTGGATTTGATCCACGGTCCATCAAGAACAGATCTCCCTCGATCTCACTCTCTTTCTTCACTCTCTCTCTTTCTTCTCTGCTGCACTTCTCTTCTTCTCTCGATCTCTGTTCTCCTTTTCTCTCTTTCTCTTTTTCTTTTCTTCTGCTGGATCGTGGAAGCTCTCTCTTCTTTTTCTCTTTTTCTTCTCTCAGCTTCTGCTCTCTGCTTTTTCTTCTCTTCTTCTGCTCCCAGGCTTCGATCACGATCAGCCTCCATCTGAAGACGAAGGCTCCAATATATACCAGCAGCAGTAGGGAGATAGGGCGTGTGCTTCCCACGCCTTCCGTCCAGAAGATTCCTCCTCGGATCACGTGCTCAGCACCACCTCGGATCACGTGTCAGGTGCCAGCTTCAGGTCACGTGCCCATTCTTCAGTACGCTCAGCAACTGGAGTTAGATGGCGTCAACCCACTTGCTCCAAGGAGTTGACGCAGCCTTCAGAGATCTTCAACCTATGAAACTCAAGTCTGCTGCGTTGACTCCATCAGTTTGCTGCGTTGACGCATTGATACGTTCCAGTGAACAACCAGCCTAGCCTTTTTAACTGTTGCGTCGACGCTGCTCCACTGTTGCGTTGACGCGTAGGTGATCCAGTGATCAGGTCTTCAGCAGATAGATGTGCTGCGTTGATGCTCTCAGCATGCTGCGTTGACGCATGGAGCTGCAGCGTCGATGCTGCCAATGTACTCCAGAGGCTACAATAAGGGATACTTGAACTGTTGCGTCCACGCTACTTGATCAATGCGTTGACGCACCAGAATAATCCAGGAGCTTCTTTCTTGATTGTTTGAACTGCTGTGTCCACGTGTTAGCATTTCAGCCTCTTGGATCACGTGCAAAGTCTTGATGGCCTGAATCATCTACAGACAGACAGAGGAAAATGAACTTAGTTCAGACGAATGTATATACTTAAGCAGAGCTGCCAGTGTATGGACTTGAACAGTGCAGCGAGTGTACAGACTTGGTAAAACAAGGTCCAGTGTATAGACTTGGTAAAGTGAAGTCCAGTGTATAGACTTCAGTTAAGTTCAGGCCTCTAACAACGAGTGTATAGACTTGGGCCTAACAATTGAATGTATAGGGTTGAAGCCTGACAACCCAATGTGTAGACTTGAAGCTTGGAAGGATGTACACACTTAGCCTTTGAGGAACAATGTATAGACTCTGAACGTGAAGGCAGGCTGTATAGACTTGAATCGCTTGAAGCGATGTATAGACTTAGTGATGAATAGACTTGGCCAGAATTCGTAGGGAAAGATTTGAGTGTATAGACTTGGCCAAAAGTAGGAAAAGCCCCCAATGTGCAGACTTGATCATCCAGATTCAAAGCGACCAAAGTATATACTTGAAGGAGAAGATGCACTGTTCACGCTGTACAGACTTGTCGTTGAAAGCTGAAGGAACAGGACGATGTACAGACTCAGATTCTAGACCAGTGGCTATACAGACTTGATGCTCCAGCAATGTATAGACTTCCAAAGAATGAATCTTGAATGAACATGATGTACAAACTTCAAGGCTTGAATGCAAATGATGCAATGCAATGCACAGAACAGAAGTCAAACATAAACAATATATCAGTCATACACATGCATTCTCCAGATAATATATCAGTCACAGTCATATGCATTCATATTGCTATCATCAAAACACAATAGCATTGCTATCATCAAAGCAACATAGCACATGCTTGTGCCTAAGGGGCACAACAAAATATATATGAGAGAGGTGAGATCCGATGGATTGACAAGTGTTCTATTGTGTATGTGCAGGTTCGGAGTTGCAGCCTTCAAGCCCCATTCCACCTTGGTCTGAAGCTGAAATCCAAAGGAAGGAGCTGGAATCCAAGCCCAAGATCATATACATCAAAGAACTGCATCGAACATCAAGCTTCTACATCCATTCGTGCTGTCTTGCCTCAAATCTCCTCCAATTTCGTTCATCCTCCTGCTGGAGTATCAAAGGAGATTCAAAGAACACAAAGGGGGAGTTCTATCTAGAAATCTTTTCTACTCTGATCCTCTTTGTTGCTTATTGTTGAATCTGGAAAAGTGTTGTACTCTAAACTATCTTGAAACAGATTTGTGAGTGTGTGCTCGTGATCTGTGACACGAGTGTGTGTGTAATGGCCAAGAAAGACCATTGAGTTTGTGTTGTTCGTGTATGGACACAAGCTCGTGTGTGTGTGTGTGTGTGATTGGGGTGCCTAGATTGGGTACCGTGTGTGTGTGTAAGCTGTTCATAACAGCGTGTTTGTGCTTGGCTCACATCATAGTGAAGTCGTTAATCCTCATGAGTGAGGGGTGGACGTAGGGGACATTGCGGTATACCCGAACCACCTAAAAACTTTGTGTGTCTCTCATGGTTTGTTTGTTTGCATCCCTTGTCGAGTGGGCTTCACGGTGAGTTGAGTGTTACCACCTTCTTCTTCACACACACTAACCATCTTTCACATGCATTCATGTGTGATCATGCACGAGTAAGACCGAGCGCTTGATCGCTTTAATTTTGTCTCACAAGTTCTTTAAAAAATAAATTTTATTTGTCAATCAATTCACCCCTCCCCTCTTGATTGCCACCGTTTGGGACCCAACAACCAATAATGTAACAAGTTCAAACTATGGTTCCATGATAACAAATATCAAGGTAAGAAATGATTCAATTAAGAATATGAGAGTTCAAGATGGACTTAGAACAAGGTTATGCCGTGAAGAAAAATTCGGTAGCATAACATCATATTCTTTACTTTCCATAAGTTATTAATACCTTATTTGACAAGTGTTAAGTTCCAAGCAATCATTAGACCATCTAGGAACTTATAAAAACCCAACCCAAAGGTCAAATCCCGAGTTAGATAGAGTCAGGGACCAAGCGGTCGTTTGCTGGACCGTTTAAGAACTCATGCGGTCAGATCCAGACCGTTTCAGTTGAGTTAAAGCAAGAACCAAAAGGCTTGACTCAGGGACACATGCGGTCATAGATGGACCATTTGTGGGAAAAAGTGGTCTCGGGCCAACCACTAGACAGGGCTTAGCGGTCGTCTGAGGACCGTTTAGAACCAGAACTCAAAAAAAACACCGGTAGTGTAAGTGCTTTCTAGACAATTTGGATTTTTATGATCCAACCAGCTCGGCGTCCTAGTGGGAATCCCAGGCTCGCGGAGTCTTTTGGAGGCCTTAAAACAAGATCACCTAGTCCGGTGGAAGGAATATCCAACGGAGAGGATCACAAGTCCAAGATTGTGTACTTAATGTGCAAAGTGTATCTAATAACATCGTACCAGAATACGTGCCATGTACTTAAGAAAAGACTCTAGATGAGAAGGATCGTGATAAAATAACGATCAAAACAAGTTCATCTATCACTTTGAAATATGCATTTAATACAAGAGTATATTATTTTGGCATGAAACTAACTTAGATTTAAAATAACGGCTAAGTGCATGAAACCATGAAACATATCCAGGTTTATGACTATAGTGCTTTAAATTGGAATAGAGTCTAATTATGTAGGTTTATCATATGATAAATAAGGCGAATATGCATTATGTTTCGGGTTAACATAAATACAGAACTCGGGAAAACCTAGCGGTCACTTGAGGACCATTTGATAGGGCTTAGCGCTTTATCGTAGGACTGCTAAAGAACTCTGGCGGTCTTAGGAAGACCGTTTCTTCCTGTCTACTGTGAACAGTAATAAGACCGAAATACATGCTAATCTAGGGCAAATGAATGTATGGCAAATCATACCAATAGGTAACTATGGCCTGATAAAACTATATTAAAATATGGAGATGCATGGGTTTGAGTGAAATAAACTAGAATTATCATGTTTGTTATTAAGGGCAAGGTTCATGCATGCTATGTTAACCCTATATGCGCAGTCATAATAAAACATGAAATTTGTCATGTACAATCAATGAAAACATGAAGAAAGAGAGAGCTTTTGTTCCTAATACGTTAATTTAGCCTTTTCATGAGATAGCCTACTTTTGATTCGTTCTCTAGACTTTGGATTTCTGACTGGAAGTAGACCTTAGTTCCTGCACTTCCTGTGCCAAAATAGAAACTTCATGTCCCTCTATCACCCGATCCTCTTGACCTAAATCCATGAAAATTGGAGGGTATATAGAAGATACAAATGGAAACAAAAAGTTCTAAAGACACTACTTCTAAATATATCGTTTAGGGCTTCTATCTTCCTGATCTTCACGGGTCCGTTGCACTGGTTCCTGTGTAGTACGTTGCGATCCAATAACTTGTAGAGGCTCTAACTCTCTAACTGCTGGGGCTTCTAGCACGAAAATTGGAGGTGTGTTAAATAAAACTAAGAAGAACAATTTCTTCCAAAGAACCAATTTAAGTAGACGTCTCCTTACCTTCGAAATATGGGAACCAACATTAGGGTTCGCATGAGTCGAAATTAGGGTCTATTTATAGGATTCACCTAGTTTTAAGGGATTAGATCGAACCTAGTGTCCTAAATTGGAGTAGAGTTAATCCCTAGAGAGTTTTAGAGAGTCTTCCATGCCAGGTAGCTTCGATCTAAGGTGATTTGATCGACCAAGATCCAAGCTTTTTCACGTTTCTTTGATTAACGGAACTGGGGTTGCCTAGCGGTCATAGCAGGACTGCTAGGGTGGGTCTGGCGGTCGCGTGATAGACCGCCAGGCTTTAGAAGATCCAAAATTTTTGAATTTTCGTATTATCTCCTATTTATCTCCTAATTGATGTATATATCCATTTAAATCTATAAATTACCTACTTACGTTTCTATTAAGGGGCTTGGGTCTATAAGCCTTGGAAATTAGTTCTTTGGGCCTATTTGAGTTGGGCTTAGCCCTTTAGTTGATATAGGGCTTTTAAATGAATTTAATAAATCTTTAATTCTTCTTAATTTTCTTTTAAGCCTTTTAAATTGCTTAGGAATTATATTTAATCCCAGAAAATTCTCAGGCATTACAGGAGGGGTTTTGGCCTCACGCTAGAAAGAAATCAGAGGGGGTTAGACATCTCTCCAGAAGGAAGAGCACACAGTGGCACTTCAATTTTTTTTTTATCTAACCATTGCCTTGTTAGGTGCAATGTGAGATCTAGAGGGGGGGTGAATCGATCCCTCTACAAAAATTAGGATCAATTAAAAACTACGCCAATTAACACGAACACCCAAACTGTAAGCTCAGATTAGATCTGAGGAACACTAGCAGAACACATGAACAGAAACTAATCTCTGAAATGACTCATGGCAAATTGAAACAATAACCATATGGCGAATGCTATGTCCTCGGAACCAAATGATATGGAATGCAGAATCAAACGGAAAGACTACTTCACAGACCCATTCAGTTCTAACAGAACTCAATTCGAACACTTAGCATATAATGAAAAAGCACTGTAGCATCTACTCATATACCAACCTGTGAAGGAGGTAGAAGAAAGAGATCAATCACACAATCACAAACATTGGACGATGGATTTTTTAGGTGGTTTGGTTTGCTACCCACAGACCTACGCCCACCCCTCACTTAAACCGAGTGAGGATTCCCTTGCAAAAGTAAGACGGCAGACTCAGTCTGCAACAAACGCTGCCTAACAACTTGAACCAATAGAAACAAATCCCTTCTCCCTGATCTCGCACCCTACAGGACCAGACCCACTACCACAGGTAGTGAATGGAGGAGGCAATCCTCCCTTCCTCTGATACCACATAGGGAACCATGAACAACTCCTAGTTACTCACAACCCAGAGGAACCAATCCTCTCTTCCTCTGAAGCATAGAGGGAACCTGGAGGAACAACCTCCACATTCTTGTTCCCCATAACAACCCATACACAGTTGTGAACTGTGTGCAACCACCTTGTGTGCACCGAGCACAACAAGGCAAAGACGAAAGCTAGAATGAAATAGAAAATGACAAATGGAAATCAAGCGCTGAACAGAACAACACAATGAACAAATCAAAACACACGAAGATGATGTAGCTTCCACTGGAAGAACTTTGAATGTGGTTTCCGGAATTGCACTTTGCTTGACAGCAGATCACTCTTCTCTTTTGCTCTCTCCTTTAACTGGGCAACTCTCTCGATCTCTTCTACTTCTTCTCACTCTCTTCTCCCTTGTTCTCTCTTCTTTTCTTATTGTTTTCTTACTAGAGAGAGCTCACAGATAACTCTCTCTCTTTTTCTCTTCTGACTTTGCAGCTCTCTTCCTTTGCTTCTATTTTTTCACCAGCATTTCTTCTGCTCTTCAGTTGATTTTTTTCTCTTAGAAGTAACAAGGCTCCATTTTATAGAGCAGTCAAATTTTTGAAAAACTCTGAAAAGTGATTCCCGCCTCTTTCATTTGTCCCAACTGATCCTTCGTCCTTAAGGTGCCATGTCACATGATCCTTGGATCACGTGCCCAATGTCCTAGGATAGTGCGCCAGATATTTGTTGATCAAAAGCACCTGACTTCCTTAAGTTTTCCACGTGCCCAACCATTTTTTAGCCTTGATGACCTATTATTCACCCTTAACGGCTATTTGTCAACTGTATCACCTATTTTTCACCTTTATCGCTAGGAGCCGTCGCCTTAGCTCTGTTGGTTAGCCTTGAGCCGTCGCCTTTAGCCATTTGTCACCGCTAGCACTCATTTGTCACCTTTGAGCGCTATTTGTCACCACCATTTTTCACCACTGCTGGCCTATTTGTCACCCGTGTCAAGCCATTTGATACCGTTAGTCGACATTTGTCTCCCTTGTGACCATTTTTCACCCGTATCAACCGTGTAAGCCATTTTTCTCCCCTGTGACCCATTTGTCACCCTTAACAGCCTTTTGTCACCCTTGCTCAGTCATTTGTCATTGATGTCGTCCATTTGTCTCCCTTGACTTTGTCTCCCTTGACTTCTTCAGTTGACAAAGACTTCTGACAAACTCTTACGTTGATTCCAAGCTATGACTACGTTGACTCCAAGTTATGTTGACTAATCCACGTGGGCTATCTTGTTTTTGACTTTGGGCTTGGGTTGACTGTGTTGACTCTTCACGATGCTGTGTTGACTCTTCACGATGCTGCGTTGACTACGTTGACTCTTCACGATGCTGCGTTGACTGCGTTGAGTCTGGGGCTTGGCTTGATTGCATTGACTCTGGGGCTTGGAAACTAAGCCTTGTTTGACTTCTTGCTTTTGCTGGCATGTTGAACTTCTAGAGCCTTATGGCGTCGACTCCATTTCCCTTTGACGTCGACTCCACTTAACATTTTTAACTTCTCAGCCCTTTTCCTCCCGTGCCAAGCTATTTGTCACCACTATCGATCTATTTTTCACCCTTATTTCTCATTTGTCGCTCTTGTGAAGTTATTTGTTAGCCCTATTCGCTTCAGCTGGTGAAGGCTTTGGCGTCCATAGACTGCTGGAGTCGACTTTGTCTACGTGAAATCTTCTTCTTCTGCTGGTTGCTGCTGTGTTGCTAGAACTTTTCTTTGGCCTGTTCTTCAAACACACACAGCCTGTTCTTCAAGCACACGTAGTCGTTCTTCAAACACACATAGCACACATAGCATTAAAGCATCAAGACATTATCAAGCGCATATCAAAATCATGATATCAAAATCATGACATCATAAATGAATCATAGTATTTGACATCATCAAAATCACAGGGCACAACATTCTCCCCCTTTTTGATGATGGCAATACTATGAGTCTTTATGATCAAAACACTATGATATTATCAGATTAATCAGCACATATAGAGCATGCAGGACTCTCTCCCTGAAGCTCTCAACTCCCTCCCCCTTTGTAGAATGACTTAATGACTCATCAAACTCTCTCCCCCTTTGACATCATCAAAAGAAAAGCAGTTTGATATCAGGAGTATAATAAATAGGAGTGTTCTCCCCCTTAGACATTGGCCAAAATAGTTTAATGGTCAGACACCAATTGAAGAAATGTACAGAATTGAATGGGGTCACATTGAAAGAAGCAGGTTCAAGTAGCAATTAAGATTTGCAGCATCAGCAGACAAGAAATGCCGTGATTGTTGATGTTTTTAATGTAAACGTGGATGATATGAAGTGAATTGTGTGAGATATGGAGGTGTAATGTGAGAGAGGTATGAAATATGGGGTGATATGTGCTAACTCAAGCAAGCAATAACATCAAGTAAGCATGTGGGTATGTCATCTCAACAATGCAAAGAAAAGCAATAGAAGGAACTAAACACACGTCGTGGGCGTGGAGCAAAGATGAAAAGTAAACACACACCGTGGGTGTGGAGCAACTAAAAGAACAAATAAAAAGAGATGAAATGTGATAACAAATACCCAAAGAAAAAGATGTGATCGCCACCAAAGTAAATAATGCAGCAAAACTACACCACGTACCTTGGAAAGAAGCCGAGTGAAGCACACTCACCCGCGGTAGAGAAAATCCAGGTGCAGACATGAAAAATGGTCCTGAGATGACCACAAGGCTGTGAAAAATGGTCGACCGATAGACCGCTAAGCGCACCCAAAAAATATGATGTGGAACTCGAATCTCCACCCCTCTTGGCCGGCCAGAAGAGTTAGGCCTCATGTAATGAGCTCTGTAGACCTACAAAAGAATGTAGATACAAGAAGAAACAACCCAATTAGCCCTAAGGAAAGTGTAGTATCTATAGTGCAATGAAGTTATTATGCATAAAAGGAAGGGTGAATACTTGGGGGTTGGTGGTTTCTTAACCCCTATGGGGTGTGAAAATAGTAGGAGGATGCTTAAAAACGTGATGTAAGTGCAGAAGAACGTAGAGAAAGAAGGAGAATTGATGCTATGATGATACTTAAAACGATGAGACTAAGAGGAGAAAAGACACCAAAACAAATAAAAGAACTTGCTACTCCCTAGACCAGACGACTCAAGGACGCAGACACAAGCTCTTCCTGGTTGGTACTCACTCCAGAATACTGCAGTACTTCATCGTAAGCTCCAGAAATCTCCTCCTTAAGCCATGAAGTCAAGGGTTCTATTTATAGATCCCCAAAATCATAGGTCGAGTTGGGGGGATAATAACACGAGAGTGGGGCTAAACTTAGATAAATATCAAATATAATACACCCAAGAGTCCATAGAAACAAACAGAAGCTTCTGAGCAGGATCAACACTCAGAGAGAAAATATCAAATCAAGGACTCTAGTTCGACCACGACCGAAGCGAGGAAGATCAGACAGAGCAGGACTCTCTCTCTCCCCTAACGATTTTGCGATAGACCGCAAGGCGAAGAAAAATGGTCGGCCGATAGACCGCAAGGCTCAGCCGATCACAAAGAGATAAGATCAAAGAAACCCAATGGGACTCTCTGCCTCCTAATGGTCTAGCAAAGGACCGCCAACGTCCCCTTAATGGTCGTGCAATAGACCGCAAGGCTAAGAGATGTGGCAAAAGAGATAAATGTAAATAAATCTTCGATTAAATCCACAACAAAATCCTCATTAGCCCTTATCCAAGCCCAATAAGCTGAAATGACGAGAAAAATAGGGAACTAGGCCCAATCAGGGAGAGAACTAATAAAATAAGCCCAAAAATGACCAAAAATGACCCAATAACCAGTGAACAACCCGAGACATCATAAAATAAGAATAAAGAGATGACCCAACTCATTGGTCATAAAACGGATGTTAACAGTGATGACTTAGTAGAAGTTGTAAGATCAAAGACAGCAGGCAAGAGTTCGTATAAAAAAATAGTGCAGTCTTATATGAACGATGAGTTTTTCAGACTTCTGATGAATGTATGCAGACACAAGAGCATATGCAGTACAAACATATCATGAACTCCCCCTTAATTGTGCAGATCAGATTAGACATGATATGCAGCTTTTCAATAATCTGAGAAGATATTGCAATTGTTGTGAAAATGGTTCAGTCAAGAAATTATTTTGGACAACCAGTCAGAGAAAAAATTGTGAAATGATCATAGCAACAGTATTGACAAACCAAGAATTTTAGAATGCGAGCAAAAATTCTGTATGAAAGTTTCATGGAGTGGAAAAATTGATTCAAGGAGTTCAAGTAGAATATTGGATCAGAGCAATCACAGTCTAAACAACATTCATTAGTGAACCTTTTAATTTTCAGATTCTTCTGTTATAAGGTTTTCTATAACACCACCCTTATTTTCTGGTTGGTTTATGTGAAATAAATTTAGAGTTTATCAATCAAACTCTTGAAGTATTTTGCACTCAGACTTAATAGAAATAAACCAAGGCTACATGTTTAAATCTAGTTTAACCTCCCTTTGCCTTACTCATTCAAAATCAATGACTCCCTTAGGAGTAATTAAAGACTAGTATTGAGATTAAACATATTCAACATTTCTGATTTTGTCCTTAGGGTTACAACACTTTTTCTAAACTTTTTGTCATAGTTTCATATTTTTCTTTTTGCTCATAATTTTTTTAAGAGCAGTCAAGTTTAGTCCACACCTTTTGACATAAGGATGCACGTTGATCAAACGCCAGCACCCCTAGTTACTCAGTGAGACTAACTATCCTGCTTCACTTTGAGCAGAGATAGCAAAGGCACTTCATGACTGAGTCACCTTCATTTCTTTGATGAAGGGCCTAGTTTCTCAGTGAACTCTTAGCCATTGCTCTGCCTTGAGCATAGATTCATAATTTTTATCAAGTGATGCCCTTTAGAATCTTTTAGATTATTTTATGTTTAAGAACAATACTTAATCTAAATTTTTCAACCAAGGTTAGCATAACCTTAAATTTTTAGGTTCTAGGAGATTGCACAGGGACACAACATGTGAGAATTGGTTGAGATTTATTAAGCTCCGAATACAACCTTTTTTAGTGAATTCAATTTTTTAAAACTCTTGAATTCATTAGGCTTAAACCAACAATTTTGTTCATGGGTTATCACAGATCCTTATATAAGAATATTCTTCAATAGGTTTGCTCAGATTAATGAATTGGTGAACAGATTGGAAATATTCTAATCACAATGAAGCTCAATGAATTTCAGCAAGACTTAACGGTGAAGGCAATTTTTCAAAAGAAATGCTCATGCAGACCAGTTTCAGAGAGAAATGACAGAGATGTCAGTTTTTCATAAAGTTTGATACCAATGGGAAAAGATTTCTCCTGTGAAGGTGTAAACTAGAGACCTTAGAGAAGCTCCCCCTCAGGTAATACTGGAATTTTGAGAACTAAAATTTTAGAAATGAAGTGTTTCAGCAAATGCAGAGAGACTTAGGAAGAAAAGTAGTGTCAACCATCCAGTGTCTTTTAGAGAAGCTCCCTCTATAACAAGTGTCAGAGATTGGAAGATAGAATTTTTATGAGAGAGAGAAATGGATTTTCAGAATCAGAGTCTTTAGAAATGAACTTCTTCAGTAAATGCAAGATTTGAAATCAGAAGTGTCTGATACCAAGGTGGAGTCAGAGACTTGCAAGGAAGTCAACTTGTATCGTCTACAAGTCGGCTTGAAAGTTTCCTGAAACATTATAATTCAGACTGAGCTCAAGTGGATGCATGAGTTTTCTAACATAAATGACATGCAATCAAATGATACCAGGTATGCACTGGCTCCCCCTGACTGAATGCAAATTATGCATGAGATAAATGCAACTTCATTGCATGAAACACTTGCTCCCCCTATCTAAATACATTGAGGGACTCATGAAGACAATGCAAATGACATATACAGACATGAGAACCCATGCAACTCAATTTATTTCAATTTCCCCTTAACTAGATGTTCTGAAATAGCAATTTCACCATGAAGGTCATGCTGTGAGTAATTGAATTTTGTTCATGACTATCTAAAGTACCCTATATGCATTCTTGACCCATGGTACTGGGCGGAGGTATGTCTTCGCGTATAGTGAAAGCATCCAGATAGGCCTAACATGTCCTTCTTCATATCACCATTTACATACTTATGGAGTCATGCATTGAAGTCATCATAAATGCAATGCAGTTTCATGTGACAGCAAATTTATCAAGTTTCAGCATATGATTCAGAAAATGATATGCATATGCAGACACAAGCCTATGTTGAGACTTCATATAGCAGATTTAAAGCAAATGCAAATGTTCAGCATGATTTAAACTCAAATATATGCAAACATAAAGACATGTTCAGCTTAGTTTATTTGAACTTTCCTATTCAAATTCAAATCATGATTTCAAGGTTAGCTTTCACAAATTGCCCTTGGTATATGGCGGAGCACTTAGGTCTAAAGACCACCTCACCCGTAGTGTGGGTTTCCAGACAGACATAATCTATCCTTCTCCCTACACCAGTTTATATACCAAAGGATTTTCATGCAGCCAACTTCAAAATCCTCAACAAAACAATTAAACAGAATAAGCATGAATTCTTATCAAATAACATGATGTGCAGCTTTTAACATGAAAGAAGGCTGAGAAGAATCAGTTAACCAAGACAGTGAATGTAGAGATTGGGGTTTTACCAAACCAGGGTGCCTCGCTTATTGAACCCCCCTTTTATTTGCTTGTTCCAAGGCACTCTTGCAAGAAAAGTTCTCATTTTTTGTTGAGAGGTACCCAAGATCTCTTGGGTTCTGAAAGGTTAGCTGCACCTCTGGGAGGTGCTTTCCACATTCTTATAGCATTAAAATCATCAGATTTCATAATAACACAATCATCCATGACATGTCCTAACTTCCCACAGTAATGACAGCAACTAGAGACATTCACATTCTTCTTCATAGAATATGCATGAAACTTCTGTGGGTGGGCAGAAGTTCTGCCACTTCTATCATAGAAATTTTGTTTCCATTTCAAATGCCAATAGCCCTTGACTGTATGGCCATGCTTTCCACAGTTATGACAGTAAGGTCTCTTGTTTGAGAATAATTTTGGCCTTCTCATCATCATTTTTCAGAACAAAACAATCATGTATTGTATGACCAGATCTTCCACAATGAAAACACTGAATTGTCCTTCTCTAGACAGCATGATTTCTAATATGACTTTTTCTAGTATGTACATGAAAGTTTTGAAATGAATTCTTTCTGTTTGAAGCCATTTTCACATTTTTAGATCCATTTATTTTCTTGCATGCATTCAGGTCATCAGACTTCAAGATATGGCAATCATGCATTAAGTGACCAACTCTACCACAATAATGACATGAGATTTTCTTCTTGTGTGCATGTGTGTGTGTGACATATTTATGTACAACATGCACTGTGGTAGTGGCAACATTTTTAGCCTTATTTTACATATTATTTTTCTTTTTCAGTTTTTCAGTTTGGTTCTCATTTTTCTTTGCAGTGAACTGAAAAATTGGTGGGTTTGAGGTGCTGTGTGATTCAGAGCTACATACAAAGGATGTTTGGAGTTTATTTTCAAAGCTCTTTTATTCACAGGGTTATAACCTATCCCCTCTCTTTGAAAGTTGATTTTACTATCAAGAAACTTATCCAAGTTATCTTTTCCATTCACAAATCTCGACAGGGAGTTGTTTAAATCGGAGACTTAATTTTTCAGGGATTGTATTTGCAATTCAGAATTTATGATCTCTTCTTCACACTCAGCAACTCTGATTTTTAAAGCTTCATTGACTGACTTGTAATCCTCAATTTCCTTTTCTAGAGTTATCGGTTTTTCAGATTCATTTAAGACATCATCTTTCCCTTTCTCTAGAGCAAGTAGTCTATCAGAGATGGTAGTGTTCAGCTCTTTCAATTTTTCATTTTGTTCTTTCAATTTTTTAATTTGTTCAACATGCTTATCATCATTGGACATTGAACTTAATTTTGCATTCAAATCCTCTTCTATTTGTTCAAGTTCTAATTTCTTATCTAGTAGATTTTTATTTTCTTCTCCCAAGGAAGCAATTAGGTCTTTCTGCCATTCAATATCAGAGTGAAGTGATTAATTCAATTCTTTCACAAATAAACAATCATTACAAGCAGAATTATCAGAGCTAGCATTTTCTGCCACCTTTTTTAGTTTCTTTTTTTCATTTTTCACTTTCTTATATTTCTCAAAAAATTTGCAATACATTTCCATCAAAGCATCATAAGAAATTTCATCAATTTCAGATTCAGAGTTTACCTCTTCATTTCCTTCGCTCAATTGATCACTTTCATTGGCCATCATGCATCTTGGCCCCTCCTTCTTCTCACGGTCTGCAATCAGGATATCCCAGATTTCCTTCGCAGACCTGCATGTAGAAATAGATGGAAACACATTGACATCTATAGCAGCTTTCATTACATCCAGAGCTTTCAGATTGTCAGCATTTTTTAATTTATGATCCTTAGTCCATCTAGATTTTTCTCTAAGCAAATTATGTGGACCATGAGAAATCAGATTCCATAAATTCGTATCATAGAATTGATGAATATGTACATCCTACCCAACCAAGAAGTAAAGTCGACACCATCATATATGGGTGGATAAACTGAACACAGTTCAGGGCGATAATCCATGATTCTAAAGAATGCACCAATACAGTAGGATCCTCTCTGCAGATTGTTAAATCTGATTTAACAGAGACCCGCTCTGATACCAATTGTTAGGTGCAATATGGTATCTAGAGGGGGAGGGGGGTGAATAGATCCTCTACAAAAATTAGGCTCAACTAAAAACTACACCAATTAACACAAACACCCAAACTGTAAGCTCAGATTAGATATGAGGAACAGAAACTAATCTCTGAAATGACTTATGGAAAATTGAAACAATAACCATATGGCAAATGCTATGTCCTAGGAACCAAATGATATGGAATGCAGAATCAAACGGAAAGACTACTTCACAGACCCATTCAGTTCTAACAGAACTCAATTCGAACACTTAGCATATAATGAAAAAGTATTATAGCATCTGCTCATATACCAACCTGTGAAGGAGGTAGAAGAAAGAGATCAATCACACAATCACAACCACTGGATGATGAATTTTTTAGGTGGTTTGGTCTGCTACCCATAGACCTACGTCCACCCCTCACTCAAACAGAGTGAGGATTCCCTTGCAAAAGCAAGACCGCAGACTCATTCTGCAACAAACGCTGCCTAACAACTTGAACCAAGGGAAACAAATCCCTTCTCCCTGATCCCGCACCCTAAAGGACTAGACCCACTACCACAAGTAGTGAACGGAGGAGATAATCCTCCCTTCCTCTGATACCACAGAGGGAACCGTGAACAACTCCTAGTTGCTCACAACCCAAGGGAACCAATCCTCTCTTCCTCTGAAGCACAGAGGGAACCTGGAGGAACAACCTCCACGTTCTTGTTTCCCAGAACAACCCACACACAGTTGTGAACTGTGTGCAACCACCTTGTGTGCACTGAGCACAACAAGGAAAAGACGAAAACTAGAATGAAAAAGAAAATGACAAACGAAAACCAAGCGCTGAATAGAACAGCACAATGAATAAATCAAAACACACGAAGATGTTGTAGCTTCCACTGGAAGCACTTTGAATGTGGTTTCTGGAATTGCAGTTCGCTTGACAGCAGATCACTCTTCTCTTTTGCTCTCTCCTTGAACTGGGGCAACTCTCTCGAGCTCTTCTTCTTCTTCCCACTCTCTTCTCTCGTGTTCTCTCTTCTTTTCTTCTTGTTTTCTTACTGGAGCGAGCTCACAAATAACTCTCTCTTTTTATCTTCTGACTTCGTAGCTCTCTCTCTCTCTCTTCGCTTCTATTTTTCCACCAGCACTTCTTCCACTCTTCAGTTGCTTTTTTTATCTTAGAAGTAACAAGGCTCCATTTCATAAAGCAGTCGAATTTTTGAAAAACTCTGAAAAATGATTCCTGCCATTTTCATTTGTCCCAGCTGATCCTTCGTCCTTCAGGTGCCATGTCAGATGATCCTTGGATCACGTGCCCAGTGTCCTAGGATAGTGCGCCAGATGTTTGTCGATCGAAAGCACCTGACTTCCTTAAGTTTTCCACGCGCCCAGCCATTTTTCTGCCTTGATGACCTATTATTCACCCTTAACGGCTATTTGTCAGCCATATCACCTATTTTTCACTTTTATCACTGGGAGCCGTCGCCTTAGCTCTGTTGCGTTAGTCTTGAGCCTGTCACCTTTAGCCATTTGTCATCGCTAGCACTCATTTGTCTCCTTTGAGCGCTATTTGTCACCACTAGCTATCTATTTTTCACCGCTGCTGGTGTATTTGTCACCCGTGTCAAGCCATTTGTTACCGTTAGTCGACATTTGTCTCCCTTGTGACCATTTTTCCCCCGTATCAACCGTGTAAGCCATTTTTTGCCTCTGTGACCTATTTGTCACCCTTAACAGCCTTTTGTCACCCTTGCCCATTCATTTGTCACTGATATCGTTCATTTGTCTCCCTTGATGAGAAGGATCATGATAAAACAACGATCAAAACAAGTTCATCTATCACTTTGAAATATGCATTTAATACAAGAGTATATTATTTTGGCATGAAACAAACTTAGATTTAAAATAACAGCTAAGTGCATGAAACCATGAAACATATCCAGGTTTATGACTATAGTGCTTTAAATTGGAATAGAGTCTAATTATGTAGCTTTATCATATGATAAATAAGGCGAATCTGCATTATGTTTTGGGTTAACATAAATACAGAACTCAAGAAAACCTAGCGGTCACTTGAGGACCATTTGATAGGGCTTAGCGATCTATCGTAGGACCGCTAAAGAACTCTGGCGGTCTTAGGAAGACCGTTTCTTCCTGTCTACTATGAATAGCAATAAGACCGAGATACATGCTAATCTAGGGCAAATGAATGTATGGCAAATCATACCAATAGGTAACTATGGCCTGATAAAACTATATTAAAATATGGAGATGCATGGGTTTGAGTGAAATAAACTAGAATTATCATGTTTGTTATTAAGGGCAAGGTTCATACATGCTATGTTAACCCTATATGCACAGTCATAATAAAACATGAAATTCGTCATGTACAATCAATGAAAACATGAGGAAAGAGAGAGCTTTTGTTCCTAATATGTTAATTTAGCCTTTTCATGAGATAGCCTACTTTTGATTTGTTCTCTAGACTTTGGATTTCTGACTGGAAGTAGACCTTAGTTTCTGCACTTCCTTTGCCGAAATAGAAACTTCCTGTCCCTCTATCACCCGATCCTCTTGACCTAAATCCATGAAAATTAAAGGGTAGATAGAAGATACGAAGGGAAACAAAAAGTTCTAAAGACACTACTTCTAAATATCTCGTTTAGGGCTTCTATTTTCCTGATCTTCACTGGTCCGTTGCACTGGTTCCTGTGCAGTACGTTGCGATCCAGCAACTTACAGAGGCTCTAACTCTCTAACTGCTGGGGCTTCTAGCACGAAAATTGGAGGTGTGTTAAATAAAACTAAGAAGAACAATTTCTTCCAAAGAACCAATTTAAGTAGACGTCTCCTTACCTTCGAAATACGCGAGCCAACATTAGGGTTCGCATGAGTCGAAATTAGGGTCTATTTATAGGATTCACCTAGTTTTAAGGGATTAGATCGAACCTAGTGTCCTAAATTGGAGTAGAGTTAATCCCTAGAGAGTTCTAGAGAGTCTTCCATGCCAGGTAGCTTCGATCTAAGGTGATTTGATCGACCAAGATCCAAGCTTTTTCACGTTTCTTTGATTAACGGAACTGGGGTTGCCTAGCGGTCATAGCAGGACCGCTAGGGTGGGTCTGGCGGTCGCGTGATAGACCGCCAGGCTTTAGAAGATCCAAAATTTTTGAATTTTTGTATTATCTCCTATTTATCTCCTAATTGATGTATATATCCATTTAAATCTATAAATTACCTAATTTACGTTTCTATTAATGGGCTTGGGTCTATAAGCCTTGGAAATTGGTTCTTTGGGCCTATTTGAGTTGGGCTTAGCCCTTTAGTTGATATAGGGCTTTTAAATGAATTTAATAAATCTTTAATTCTTATTAATTTTCTTTTAAGTCTTTTAAATTGCTTAGGAATTATATTTAATCCCAGAAAATTCTCAGGCGTTACAGGAGGGGTTTTGGCCTCACGCCAGAAAGAAATCAGAGGGGGTTAGACATCTCGCCAGAAGGAAGAGCACACAGTGGCACTTCAATTTTTTTTTATCTAACCAATGCCTTGTTAGGTGCAATGTGAGATCTAGAGGGGGGGTGAATCGATCCCTCTACAAAAATTAGGCTCAATTAAAAACTACGCCAATTAACACAAACACCCAAACTGTAAGCTTAGATTAGATCTGAGGAACACTAGCAGAACACATGAATAGAAACTAATCTCTGAAATGACTCATGGCAAATTGAAACAACAACCATATGGCGAATGCTATGTCCTCGGAACCAAATGATATGGAATGCAGAATCAAATGGAAAGACTACTTCACATACTCATTCAGTTCTAACAGAACTCAATTCGAACACTTAGCATGTAATGAAAAAGCACTGTAGCATCTACTCATATACCAACCTGTGAAGGAGGTAGAAGAAAGAGATCAATCACATAATCACAACAACTGGATGATGGATTTTTTAGGTGATTTGGTTTGCTACCCACAGACCTACGTCAACCCCTCACTTAAACCGAGTGAGGATTCCCTTGCAAAAGTAAGACCGCAGACTCAGTCTGCAATAAACGATGCCTAACAACTTGAACCAAGGGAAACAAATCCCTTCTCCCTGATCTCGCACCCTGTAGGAACAGACCCACTACCACAGGTAGTGAATGGAGGAGGCAATCCTCCCTTCCTCTGATACCACAGAGGGAACCGTGAACAACTCCTAGTTGCTCACAACCCAGAGGAACCAATCCTCTCTTCCTCTGAAGCACAGAGGGAACCTGGAGGAACAACCTCCACATTCTTGTTTCCTAGAACAACCCATACACAATTGTGAACTATGTGCAACCACCTTGTGTGCACCGAGAACAACAAGGCAAAGATGAAAGCTAGAATGAAACAGAAAATGACAAATGGAAATCAAGCGTTGAACAGAATAGCACAATGAACAAATCAAAACACACGAAGATGATGTAGCTTCCACTGGAAGCACTTTGAATGTGGTTTCCGGAATTGCACTTTGCTTGACAGCAGATCACTCTTCTCTTTTGCTCTCTCCTTTAACTGGGCAACTCTACCGAGCTCTTCTTCTTCTTCTCACTCTCTTCTCCCTTGTTTTCTCTTCTTTTCTTCTTGTTTTCTTACTGGAGAGAGCTCACAGATAACTCTCTCTCTTTTTCTCTTCTGACTTTGTAGCTCTCTTCCTTTACTTCTATTTTTCCACCAGCATTTCTTCTGCTCTTAAATTGCTTTTTTTCTCTTAGAAGTAACAAGGCTCCATTTTATAGAGCAGTCAAATTTTTGAAAAACTCTGAAAAGTGATTCCCGCCTTTTTCATTTGTCCCAACTGATCCTTCGTCCTTAAGGTGCCATGTCACATGATCCTTGGATCACGTGCCCAATGTCCTAGGATAGTGCGCCAGATATTTGTTGATCGAAAGCACCTGACTTCCTTAAGTTTTCCACGCGCCCAACCATTTTTTAGCCTTGATGACCTATTATTCACCTTTAACGGCTATTTGTCAGCTGTATCACCTATTTTTCACCTTTATCGCTGGGAGCCGTCGCCTTAGCTCTGTTGGTTAGCCTTGAGCCGTCGCCTTTAGCCATTTATCACCGCTAGCACTCATTTGTCACCTTTGAGCGCTATTTGTCACCACTATTTTTCACCACTGCTAGCCTATTTGTCACCCGTGTCAAGCCATTTGATACCGTTAGTCGACATTTGTCTCCCTTGTGACCATTTTTCACCCGTATCAACCGTGTGAGCCATTTTTCTCCCCTGTGACCCATTTGTCACCCTTAACAGCCTTTTGTCACCCTTGCTCAGTCATTTGTCATTGATGTCCTCCATTTGTCTCCCTTGACTTTGTCTCCCTTGACTTCTTCAGTTGACAAAGACTTCTGACAAACTCTTACGTTGATTCCAAGCTATGACTATGTTGACTCAAAGTTATGTTGACTAATCCACGTGGGCTATCTTGCTGTTGACTTTGGGCTTGGCTTGACTGTGTTGACTCTTCATGATGCTGCGTTGACTCTTCACGATGCTACGTTGACTCTTCTCGATGCTGCGTTGACTGCGTTGAGTCTGGGGCTTGGCTTGATTGCATTGACTCTGGGGCTTGGAAACTGAGCCTTGTTTGACTTCTTGCTTTTACTGGCATGTTGAACTTCTAGAGCCTTATGGCGTCGACTCCATTTCCATTTGACGTTGACTCCACTTCACATTTTTAACTTCTCAGCCCTTTTCCTCCCGTGCCAAGCTATTTGTCACCACTATCGATCTATTTTTCACCCTTATTTCTCATTTGTCGCCCGTGTGAAGTTATTTGTTAGCCCTATTCGCTTCAGCTGGCGAAGGCTTTGGCGTCCATAGACTGCTGGAGTCGACTTTGTCTACGTGAAATCTTCTTCTTCTGCTGGTTGCTGCAGTGTTGCTAGAACTTTTCTTTGGCCTGTTCTTCAAACACACACGGCCTGTTCTTCAAGCACACGTAGTCGTTCTTCAAACACACATAGCACACATAGCATTAAAGCATCAAGACATTATCAAGCGCATATCAAAATCATGACATCATAAATGAATCATAGTATTTGACATCATCAAAACCATAGGGCACAACATTCTCCCCCTTTTTGATGATGGCAATACTATGAGTCATTATGATCAAAACACTATGATATTATCAGATTAATCAGCACATATAGAGCATGCAGGACTCTCTCCCCGAAGCTCTCAACTCTCTCCCCCCTTGTAGAATGACTTAATGACTCATCAAACTCTCTCCCCCTTTGACATCATCAAAAGAAAAGCAATTTGATATCAGGAGTATAATAAATAGGAGTGTTCTCCCCCTTAGACATTGGCCAAAACAGTTTAATGGTCAGACACCAATTGAAGAAATGTACAGAATTGAATGGGGTCACATTGAAAGAAGCAGGTTCAGATAGCAATTGAGATTTGCAGCATCAGCAGACAAGAAATGCAGTGATTGTTGATGTTTTTTTAATGTAAACATGGATGATGTGAAGTGAAGTGTGTGAGATATGGAGGTGTGATTTGAGAGAGGTATGAAATATGCGGTGATATGTGCTAACTCAAGCAAGCAATAACATCAAGTAAGCATGTGGGTATGTCATCTCAACAATGCAAAGAAAAGCAATAGAAGGAACTAAACACACGTCGTGGGCGTGGAGCAAAGATGAAAAGTAAACACACACCGTGGGTGTGGAGCAACTAAAAGAACAAATAAAGAGAGAGATGAAATGTGATAACAAATACCCAAAGAAAAAGATGTGATCGCCACCAAAGTAAATAATGTAGCAAAACTACACCACATACCTTGGAAAGAAGCCGAGTGAAGCACACTCACCCGTGGGAGAGAAAACCCAGGTGCAGACGTGAAAAATGGTCCTGAGATGACCGCAAGGCTGTGAAAAACGGTCGACCGATAAACCGCTAAGCGCACCCAAAAAATATGATGTGGAACTCGAATCTCCACCCCTCTTGGCCGGCCAGAATAGTTAGGCCTCGTGTAATGAGCTCTATAGACCTGCAAAAGAATGTAGACACAAGAAGAAACAACCCAATTAGTCCTAAGGAAAGTGTAGTATCTATAGTGCAATGAAGCTATTATGCATAAAAGGAAGGGTGAATACTTGGGGGTTGGTGGTTTCTTAACCCCTATGGGGTGTGAAAATAGTAGGAGGATGTTTAAAAATGTGATGTAAGTGCAGAAGAATGTGGAGAAAGAAGGAGAATTGATGCTATGATGATACTTAAAACAATGAGACTAAGAGGAGAAAAGACACCAAAACAAATAAAAGAACTTGCTACTCCCTAGACTAGATGACTCAAGGACGCAGACACAAGCTCTCCCTGGTTGGTACTCGCTCCAGAATATTGTAGTACCTCGTCGCAAGCTCCAGAAATCTCCTCCTCAAGCCATGAAGTCAAGGGTTCTATTTATAGACCCCCAAAATCTTAGGTCGAGTTGGAGGGATAATAACACGAGAGTGAGGCTAAACTTAGATAAATCTGAAATATAATACACCCAAGAGTCCATAGAAACAAACATAAGCTTCTGAGCAGGACCAACACTCAGAGAGAAAATATCAAATCAAGGACTCTAGTTCAACCACGACCGAAGCGAGGAAGATCAGACAGAGCAGGACTCTCTGTCTCCCCTAACGATTTTGTGATAAACCGCAAGGTGAAGAAAAATGGTCGACCAATAGACCGCAAGGCTCAGCCGATCACAAAGAGATAAGATCAAAGAAACCCAATGGGACTCTCTGCCTCCTAATGGTCTAGCAAAGGACCGCCAACGTCCCCTTAACAGTCGTACGATAGACCGCAAGACTAAGAGATGTGGCAAAAGACAACAAAATCCTCGATTAAATACACAACAAAATCCTCATTAGCCCTTATCCTGGCCCAATAAGCTGAAATGACGAGAAAAATAGGGTACTAGGCCCAACCAGGGAGAGAATCAATAAAATAAGCCCAAAAATGACTAAAAATGACCCAATAATCGGTGAACAACCCGGGACATCATAAAATAAGAATAAAGAGATGACCCAACTCATTGGTCATAAAACGGATGTTAACAGTGATGACTTTGTAGAAGTTGTAAGATCAAAGACAGCATGCAAGAGTTCGTATAAAAAAATAGTGCAGTCTTATATGAACGATGAGTTTTCAGACTTCTGATGAATGTATACAGACATAAGAGCATATGCAGTACAAACATATCATCAACTCCCCCTTAATTGTGCAGATCAGATTAGACATGATATGCAGCTTTTCAATAATCCGAGAAGATATTACAATTGTTGTGAAAATGGTTCAGTCAAGAAATTATTTTGGACAACCAGTCAGAGAAAAAATTGTGAAATGATCATAGCAACAGTATTGACAAACCAAGAATTTTAGAATGCCAGCAAAAATTCTGTAATGAAAGTTTCATGGAGTGGAAAAATTGATTCAAGGAGTTCAAGTAGAATATTGGATCAGAGGAATCACAGCCTAAACAACATTCATTAGTCAACCTTTTAATTTTTAGATTCTTCTGTTATAAGGTTTTCTATAACACCACCCTTATTTTCTTGTTTGTTTATGTGAAATAAATTTAGAGTTTATCAATCAAACTCTTGAAGTATTTTGCACTCAGACTTAATAGAAATAAACAAAGGCTACATGTTTAAATCTAGTTTAACCTCCCTTTGTCTTACTCATTCAAAATCAATGACTCCCTTAGGAGTAATTAAAGACTAGTATTGAGATTAAACATAATCAACATTTCTGATTTTGTCCTTAGGGTTACAACACTTTTTTTAAACTTTTTGTCATAGTTTTATATTTTTCTTTTTGCTCATAATTTTTTTAAGAGCAGTCAAGTTTAGTTCATACCTTTTGACATAAGGATGCACATTGATCAGACGCCAGCACCCCTAGTTACTCAGTGAGACTAACTATCCTGCTTCACTTTGAGCAGAGATAGCAAAGGCACTTCATGACTGAGTCACTTTCATTTCTTTGATGAAGGGCCTAGTTTCTCAGTGAACTCTTAGCCATTGCTCTGCCTTGAGCATAGATTCACAATTTTTATCAAGTGATGCCCTTTAGAATCTTTTAGATTATTTTATGTTTAAGAACAATACTTAATCTAAGTTTTTCAACCAAGATTAGCATAACCTTAAATTTTCAGGTTCTAGGAGATTGCACAGGGACACAACATGTGAGAATTGGTTGAGATTTATTAAGCTCCGAATACAACCTTTTTTAGTGAATTCAATTTTTTAAAACTCTTGAGTTCATTAGGCTTAAACCAACAATTTTATTCATGGGTTATCACAGATCCTTATATAAGAATATTCTTCAATAGGTTTGCTTAGATTAATGAATTGGTGAACAGATTGGAAATATTTTAATCACAATGAAGCTCAATGAATCTCAACAAGACTTAATGGTGAAGCCAATTTTTCAAAAGAAATGCTCATGCAGACCAGTTTCAGAGAGAAATGACAGAGATGTCAGTTTTTGATAAAGTTTGATACCAATGGGAAAAGATTTCTCCTGTGAAGGTGTAAACTAGAGACCTTAGAGAAGCTCCCCCTCAAGGAATATTGGAATTTTGAGAACTGAAATTTTAGAAATGACGTGTTTCAGCAAATGCAGAGAGACTTAAGAAGAAAAGTAGTGTCAACCATGCAGTGTCTTTTAGAGAAGCTCCCTCTATAACAAGTGTCAGAGATTGGAAGATAGAATTTTTATGAGAGAGAGAAATGGATTTTCAGAATCAAAGTCTTTAGAAATGAACTTCTTCAGTAAATGCAAGATTTGAAATCAGAAGTGTCTGATACCAAGGTGGAGTCAGAGACTTGCAAGGAAGTCAACTTGTATATTCTACAAGTCGGCTTGAAAGTTTCCTGAAACATTATAATTCAGACTGAGCTCAAGTGGATGCATGAGTTTTCTAACATAAATGACATGCAATCAAATGATACCAGGTATGCACTGGCTCCCCCTGACTGAATACAAATTATGCATGAGAGAAATGCAACTTCATTGCATGAAACACTTGCTCCCCCTATCTAAATACATTGAGGGACTCATGAAGACAATGCAAATGACATATACAGACATGAGAACCCATGCAACTCAATTTATTTCAATTTCCCTTTAACTAGATGTTCTGAAATACCAATTTCACCATGAAGGTCATGCTGTGAGTAATTGAATTCTGTTCATGACAATCTAAAGTACCCTATATGCATTCTTGACCCATGGTACTGGGCGGAGGTATGTCCTCGCGCATAGTGAAAGCATCCAGATAGGCCTAACATGTCCTTCTTCATATCACCATTTACATACCAATGGAGTCATGCATTGAAGTCATCATAAATGCAATGCAGTTTCATGTGGCAGCAAATTTATCAAGTTTCAGCATATGATTCAGAAAATGATATGCATATGCAGACACAAGCCTATGTTGAGACTTCATATAGCAGATTTAAAGCAAATGCAATTGTTAAGCATGATTTAAACTCAAATATATGCAAACATAAAGACATGTTCAGCTTAGTTTATTTGAACTTTCCTATTCAAATTCAAATCATGATTTCAAGGTTAGCTTTCACAAATTGCCCTTGGTATCTGGCGGAGCACTTAGGTCTAAAGACCACCTCACGCGTAGTATGGGTTTCCAGACAGACATAATCTATCCTTCTCCCTACACCAGTTTATATACCAAAGGATTTTCATCCAGCCAACTTCAAAATCCTCAACAAAACAGTTAAACAGAATAAGCATGAATTCTTATCAAATAACATGATGTGCAGCTTTTAACATGAAAGAAGGCTGAGAAGAATCAGTTAACCAAGACAGTGAATGTAGAGATTGGGGTTTTACCAAACCAGGGTGCCTCGCTTATTGAACCCCCCTTTTATTTGCTTGTTCCAAGGCACTCTTGCAAGAAAAGTTCTCATTTTTTGTTGAGAGGTACCCAAGATCTCTTGGGTTCTGAAAGGTTAGCTGCACCTCTAGGAGGTGCTTTCCACATTCTTATAGCATTAAAATCATCAGATTTCATAATAACATAATCATCCATGACATGTCCTAACTTCCCACAGTAATGACAGCAACTAGAGACATTCACATTCTTCTTCATAGAATATGCATGAAACTTCTGTGGGTGGGCAGAAGTTCTGCCACTTCTATCATAGAAATTTTGTTTCCATTTCAAATGCCAACAGTCCTTGACTGTATGGCCATGCTTTCCACAGTTATGACAGTAATGTCTTTTGTTTGAGAACAATTTTGGCCTTCTCATCGTCATTTTTCAGAACAAAATAATCATGTATTGTATGACCAGATCTTCCACAATGAAAACACTGAATTGTCCTTCTCTAGACAGCATGATTTCTAATATGACTTTTTCTAGTATGTACATGAAAGTTTTGAAATGAATTCTTTCTGTTTGAAGCCATTTTGACATTTTTATAACCATTTATTTTCTTGCATGCATTCAGGTCATCAGACTTCAAGATATGGCAATCATGCATTAAGTGACCAACTCTACCACAATAATGACATGAGATTTTCTTCTTGTGTGCATGTGTGTGTGTGACAGATTTATGTACAACATGCACTGTGGTAGTGGCAACATTTTTAGCCTTATTTTGCATATTATTTTTCTTTTTCAATTTTTCAGTTTGGTTCTCATTTTTCTTTGCAGTGAACTGAAAAATTGGTGGGTTTGAGGTGCTGTGTGATTCAGAGCTACATACAAAGGATGTTTGGAGTTTATTTTCCAAGTCTTTTATTCACAGGGTTATAACCTATCCCCTCTCTCTGAAAGTTGATTTTACTATCAAGAAACTTATCCAAGTTATCTTTTCCATTCACAAATCTCGACAGGGAGTTGTTTAAATCCAAGACTTCATTTTTCAGGGATTGTATTTGCAATTCAGATTTTATGATCTCTTCTTCACACTCAGCAACTCTGATTTTTAAAGCATCATTAACTGACTTGTAATCCTCAATTTTCTTTTCTAGAGTTATCGGTATTTCAGATTCATTTAAGACAACATCTTTCCCTTTCTCTAGAGCAAGTAGTCTATCAGAGATGGCAGTGTTCAGCTCTTTCAATTTTTCATTTTGTTCTTTCAATTTTTTAATTTGTTCAACATGCTTATCATCATTGGACATTGAACTTAATTTTGCATTCAAATCCTCTTCTATTTGTTCAAGTTCTAATTTCTTGTCTAGTAGATTTTTATTTTCTTCTCCCAAGGAAGCAATTAGGTCTTTCTGCCATTCAATATCAGAGTGAAGTGATTCATTCAATTCTTTCACAAATAAACAATCATTACAAGCAGAATTATCAGAGCTAGCATTTTCTGCCTCCTTTTTTAGTTTCTTTTTTCCATTTTTCACTTTCTTATATTTCTCAAAAAAATTCGCAATACATTTCCATCAAAGCATCATAAGAAATTTCATCAATTTCAGATTCAGAGTTTACCTCTTCATTTCCTTCGCTCAATTGATCACATGCATTGGCCATCATGCATCTTGGCCCCTCCTTCTTCTCACGGTCTGCAATCAGGATATCCCATATTTCCTTCGCAGACCTGCATGTAGAAACAGATGGAAACACATTGACATCTATAGCAGCTTGCATTACATCCAGAGCTTTCATATTGTCAGCATTTTTTAATTTATGATCCTTAGTCCATCTAGATTTTTCTCTTGGCAAATTATGTGGACCATGAGAAATCAGATTCCATAAATTCGGATCATAGAATTGATGAATATGCACATCCTACCCAACCAAGAAGTAAAGTCGACACCATCATATATGGGTGGATAAACTGAACACAGTTCAGGGCGATAATCCATGATTCTAAAGAATGCACCAATACAGCAAGATCCTCTCTGCAGATTGTTAAATCTGATTTAACATAGACCCGCTCTGATACCAATTATTAGGTGCAATATGGGATCTAGAGGGGGGTGAATAGATCCCTCTGCAAAAATTGGGCTCCATTAAAAACTACACCAATTAACACGAACACCCAAACTGTAAGCTCAGATTAGATATGAGGAACAGAAACTAATCTCTGAAATGACTTATGGCAAATTGAAACAATAACCATATGGCGAATGCTATGTCCTCGGAACCCAATGATATGGAATGCAGAATCAAACGGAAAGACTACTTCACAGACCCATTCAGTTCTAACAGAACTCAATTCGAACACTTAGCATATAATGAAAAAGCACTATATCATCTGCTCATATACCAACTTGTAAAGGAGGTAGAAGAAAGAGATCAATCACACAATCACAACCACTGGATGATGGATTTTTTAGGTGGTTCGGTCTACTACCCACAGACCTACGTCCACCCCTCACTCAAACAGAGTGAGGATTCCCTTGCAAAAGTAAGACCGCAGACTCATTCTGCAACAAACGCTGCCTGACAGCTTGAACCAAGGGAAACAAATCCCTTCTCCCTGATCCCGCACCCTAAAGGACTAGGCCCACTACCACAAGTAGTGAACGGAGGAGACAATCCTCCCTTCCTCTGATACCACAGAGGGAACCGTGAACAACTCCTAGTTGCTCACAACCTAGAGGAACCAATCCTCTCTTCCTCTGAAGCACAGAGGGAACCTGGAGGAACAACCTCCACGTTCTTGTTTCCCAGAACAACCCACACACAGTTGTGAACTGTGTGCAACCACCTTGTGTGCACTGAGCATAACAAGGCAAAGACGAAAGCTAGAATGAAAAAGAAAATGACAAACAAAAATCAAGCGCTGAATAGAACAGCACAATGAATAAATCAAAACACACGAAGATGTTGTAGCTTCCACTGGAAGCACTTTGAATGTGGTTTCTGGA
This sequence comes from Amorphophallus konjac, assembly GCA_022559845.1. NCBI lineage: Eukaryota > Viridiplantae > Streptophyta > Magnoliopsida > Alismatales > Araceae > Amorphophallus > Amorphophallus konjac. The sequence goes on from CM040122.1 coordinate 45,831,618, forward strand.
ATTGCACTTCGCTTGACAGCAGATCACTCTTCTCTTTTGCTCTCTCCTTGAACTGGGCAACTCTCTCGAGCTCTTCTACTTCTCCTCACTCTCTTCTCTCGTGTTCTCTCTTCTTTTCTTCTTGTTTTCTTACTGGAGCGAGCTCATAAATAACTCTCTCTTTTTCTCTTCTGACTTCGCAGCTCTCTCTCTCTTCGCTTCTATTTTTCCACCAGCACTTCTTCCCCTCTTCAGTTGCTGTTTTTCTCTTAGAAGGAACAAGGCTCCATTTCATAAAGCAGTCGAATTTTTGAAAAACTCTTAAAAATGATTCCTGCCATTTTCATTTGTCCCAGCTGATCCTTCGTCCTTCTGGTGCCATGTCAGATGATCCTTGGATCACACGCCCAGTGTCATAGGATAGTGCGCCAGATGTTTGTTGATCGAAAGCACCTGACTTCCTTAAGTTTTCCACGTGCCCAGCCATTTTTCAGCCTTGATGACCTATTATTCACCCTTAACGGCTATTTGTCAGCCGTATCACCTTTTTTTCACCTTTATCGCTGGGAGCTGTCGCCTTAGCTCTGTTGCGTTAGTCTTGAGCCGTCGCCTTTAGCCATTTGTCACCGCTAGCGCTCATTTATCTCCTTTGAGCGCTATTTGTCACCACTAGCTGTCTATTTTTCACCGCTGCTGGCGTATTTGTTGATAGGGTGCTATGTCCGGATACAGAGGGGGGTGAATGTATCTCCTTCAAAATTTATGCCCAAATAATATCTCTAAAGCTCAGATATGCGAAATAAAAACTAATGAGCTTTCCAAGATGAGATGATAACTAAACAATTGATCAAACAGTTGGACTGCAACAATGCAGCCACCTGATCACACCAGAAACGCAGGCAGAGCTAAACAAACCAAACACACTTAGCAGAATATAATGCTCAAAGTTTACTCCCAAGATAACACAACTAACCGAGCATGCACAATCTATGAATGGGAGGTAGAAGGCAAGGAACAAACGCGCAAAGCAAAACCATTGCACAGTAGATTTTTAGGTGGTTCGGTCACCAAGACCTACATCCACCCCTCACTCCCAACCGGAGTGAGGCTTCCACTAGCACACGCTAGAAACCTGCAGACTCAGTCTGCGAACAAGATGCTGCCACACAGCTTGACCAGGGGAACAACCTCCCCTCTTCCTCCCAACCGGAGGGACACCCCAAGTGACTCCCAGCCACTTGAAAACCAGAGACCTAAGTCTCCCTTCCTTCAGACCAGGAGGGAACCCACCAGTGACTCCCAGTCACCAGCAAACCAGAGGTCGAAGACCTCTCTTCCTCCAGACCAGGAGGGACCCTTGGACTTGCAACCCACAGGTCCAGAACCGGAGATCAGATCTCCCTTCTCTTGAGACCACAGGAGGAACCCGACCTCAGTCCAGAGGATCGGAAGAACACAGTAAATCAGATCAAATAAAAGAAAAAATAAGAAACGAAAATAACACAGCAAACACAAGCTGTAAATGAAAGAACGTCAGATGTGGCTCCCATGGAGCTGACTGGCCTAGATTTGATCCACGGTCCAGTAGATAGATCTTCAGTAGCTTCTTCCTTCTTCTCCACAAACTCTCTCTCTCTCTATCTCTCTTTCTTTCTCCTCTGCTCTCCTTTTCTCTCACGCTGTTCTCTCCTTCTTCTCTGCAACTCTTTTTCTTCTGCCGGCTCACTCTTCTTCTATTTCTTCTTCTTCTACTATTTCTTCCTCTTCTTCTATTTCTTCCTACTTCTGCTCAAGGCTTCAGTCCTTCTACTTCGATCACACTTCATCTGAAGACGAAGGTTTCTATTTATATCAGCAGCAGTAGCAGCTAGGGCGTGTGGTCTCCACATGTAACGCCCCGCCTCGTACCCGGTTCAGTATAACACTCCCGTCGGATACGAGGGGCGACGCCACAGTGGGAAAATACCCAACAGAACGGAAGACGGGTTAAGAATGCACAAATAAAACATATAAATTTTTACAGCGGAAGAATATAATTTTCCATCAGCAATGTCCAATATCATAATAGCCAAATAAATTAAAGTCTTACAAATTTTATTTTAATATCCAGAATTGAAACTTAAAGTTTACAAGAACTAACAAGTAGATCCAACAATGGGAAAAGAACTACTAAGATCACGCCCGCGCCACCGACTCGGGCTCACTCGGATCTACTTCCTCGCTCCCACTAGCAATCTCGCCTGAAATATCAAGTGTAAGTCTACGGGTAGACTTAGCAAGAAATAGAATTCAAACACGTATATTGTACCAGCATAACAAATTAAACTATCATAATTTAAACCACAAGTTGTAACAAAGACTATATCGGTGTACTATGGCATAACTAATCGTAATATGCAGGAGTGATATCCAAATATGCAGGAAGAAAGATTGAAGAAGACGGGAATCAATGTAGGTATTCATAAGTGGAGTTCAAACCTCAGTAGAATTTGCAGAACAAAGACAGATAACAGATACAGATATAACAAAAAGCCCAAAGGCCATATTTTTATCACAATTCCGATCTGAGGTAGACAGAAGAGGCAGAATGACCCAGACACATTGCCCAAACTACTATTAGAAGGTCAGAAACAGATACAGATACCAAATCACCTAGGCAATGGCGATGAGGTCTTGATTACAGCGCAGAATCGGAGGAAGATATTCCCCACCTTGACCAGTGAACAAGTTCACCTCCAGGATTTCACCCCCGTGCCCTCGGGGTCAGAAGGACCTCCCCATAGGGGTATTTCTACAGTTTGGCCCCAGACCCTTCTATAGTAGCAGTGTCCATATGGTCAAATGAGATCAATAAACAAGTTAAGAAGAATTTGGATAGATTCTAACTCGAATACAAACTGAAATGGTGATACTAACGCATGGATGGAATATGAAATTTTACAATGCTTATACTAACTCATAAGATAGAGTTTTTCAAACAAAATTTATCCTGTAACAAAGTTTAAACAGCCATGGTGGAAGTCAATTTAAAATCAAACCAAAATATGCAATTCTAGGATAATTTTGTTATCAAATTAACATGGTTATACTAACCAATTCCAGGATAACATTATTATCAAATTAACATGCTTATACTAACTGGTTCCAAGATAACACTGTTAACATGGTTATACTAACTAATTCCAGGTTAACATTATTATCAAATTAATATGCTTATACTAGCTAATTCTAGGTTAACATTGTTATTAAATTAACCTGCTTATATTGACAATCATTATTAGCAAGTTATATTTACAATCCAGGATACCACAACTCCAAGGCATTCGCATTTCCAGAGTATTAACATGTAATTCCATGGTGTTAATACACAATTCCAGGATATTAACACAATGTTCCAGGGTATAATGAATGAAAATAGTATAATTCTATATTAATTTATTATCGCACTAACAATGCTAACAATGTTATACCATAAATAATTCCTAAAAATAGTATTAAATTGCTAACATATTGGTGATCACTTTTGTCTTCTATGCCTAATGCTAATAAAATTGTTTGTAAGACCTAATCAGTGATTTAAGCATGACTTAAATCACCATTCACTCGGAAAACACTATTCACACAGAAATTTTACTATCTTACAAAAATGTAAAAAAAATAAGAAAATGGTACATCCGTATTTATAGAACACTTTTGTCTTCTTGAGTATTTTTAGGAAAAATCTATATTTGGATCTATACACCTTTTAAGGTAAGTTTAATAACATGGTTATACTAACCAATTCCAGGATAACATTATTATCAAATTAACATGCTTATACTAACTCATAAGATAGAGTTTTTCAAACAAAATTTATCCTGTAACAAAGTTTAAACAGCCATGGTGGAAGTCAATTTAAAATCAAACCAAAATATGCAATTCTAGGATAATTTTGTTATCAAATTAACATGGTTATACTAACCAATTCCAGGATAACATTATTATCAAATTAACATGCTTATACTAACTGGTTCCAAGATAACACTGTTAACATGGTTATACTAACTAATTCCAGGTTAACATTATTATCAAATTAATATGCTTATACTAGCTAATTCTAGGTTAACATTGTTATTAAATTAACATGCTTACATTGACAATCATTATTAGCAAGTTATATTTACAATCCAGGATACCACAACTCCAAGGCATTCTATTTCCAGAGTATTAACATGTAATTCCATGGTGTTAATACACAATTCCAGGATATTAACACAATGTTCCAGGGTATAATGAATGAAAATAGTATAATTCTATATTAATTTATTATCGCACTAACAATGCTAACAATGTTATACCATAAATAATTCTAAAAATAGTATTAAATTGCTAGCATATTGGTGATCACTTTTGTCTTCTATGCCTAATGCTAATAAAATTGTTTGTAAGACCTAATCAGTGATTTAAGCATGACTTAAATCACCATTCACTCGGAAAACACTATTCACGCAGAAATTTTACTATCTTACAAAAATGTAAAAAAATAAGAAAATGGTACATCCGTATTTATAGAACACTTTTGTCTTCTTGAGTATTTTTAGGAAAAATCTATATTTGGATCTATACACCTTTTAAGGTAAGTTTAATAACATGGTTATACTAACCAATTCCAGGATAACATTATTATCAAATTAACATGTTTATACTAACTCATAAGATAGAGTTTTTCAAACAAAATTTATCCTGTAACAAAGTTTAAACAGTCATGGTGGAAGTCAATTTAAAATCAAACCAAAATCATAACAGATTAACCCAAAACAGTACTGCTTGCACTTAACCAAACTACCCTCTTACTTAATTCTAACAAGTTTAATAAGCTATCCATGCACAATAGAGATGGTTGAGATACTAAACTTGCCTTAAACCGTGGAGAACAGGGAAGCCTCTGCAGGATCCATGAACTCTCCAGAGCCTTGCTTCCCTCCCGTAGATGGCGTTCTGAACAACACCCAGCCCTCTCCCCAGGGCTTTAACAAAGTCCCAAGCACTCAGATTGGATGAGGCAGGCTGGCAGGAAGGGAAAAAGAACGACATCCCACATGCTCCCGTAGTGCATGGGCTACCCCATGAGGACCCTCCCCATAAACTTAATCACTCATGATAAGGTGGGGGGGGGGGGGGGGCATGGAGTTACCAAAAGGGGAAGGTAAGAAGAGAGTTACGTTCTTACAAATGTGAATGGCACTATTCACCAGTCCAAACTAAAAATCATAACTATTTATCTAAAATGAATTTGAGAAAACTAATAACTACCCATTTCTAATCATCATGGGCCCCATCTAGGAAAAATATAAAATAAATAAAAACTCTCAAAAATAAAACCCAACCCGAAATATGAATAGTAACAATCTTAATTAATTAATCTTAGTGTTAAGGTGTAATTAAGCAATTTGGGCAAAATTTAGACAAATGTGGATGGTGAGATTCGAACCTTGGACCTCAAGATGAAAGGGCAAGTGTCTTAACCAACTACTCTAGGAATTCAATTATTACATGAATGACTTTGTTTCTACTTTCACTTAAACCTTCTATAGGGGTTTTTATAAGTTATATGTACATATATTTGAGATACTAATTTAGTTGAATTATTAATAATACTAATAATGATAATAATAACATTATTATTATATTATGTACATTTTATAAGGGGTGCTACACCACTCTAATTCAATCAAATCAATTATTTCTTAATCAAATTTATTATCATAGAACTAAATCATGATAAAATTTATTGGGTACTACACTCTCTCCCCCTTAAAAGAAACTTCATCCCTAAGTTTTACTGAAGTACATACCGAAGAGGTGGGGATATGTCTTCTTCATCTCCAATTCAAGCTCCCACGACGCCTCCTCGTGAAGCGCATTACCCCACAGAACCTTTACCAATGGAATGGACTTCGATCTGAGAACTTGTTCCTTGCGATCCAAAATCTGGATTGGTTGAACTTCAAATGACAGATTCGGTTGGAACTCCAAACCTTCATAGCTGATCACGTGGGATGGATCATGAACATACTTGCGGAGCATGGATACGTGAAACACCGGATGAATGGCCACCATTGATGGGGGTAAGGCCAACCGGTATGACACGTTTCCTATCCTGTCCAGAATCTCAAAGGGTCCAATACATCTAGGTTGCAGCTTCCCACGCTTTCCAAATCTTGAAACTCCTTTAGTTGGTGACACCTTGAGAAAAACATGCTCTCCAACTGCAAATTCTAGATCCTTCCTTCTATTGTCTGCATAACTTTTCTGCCGATCTTGGGCTGCCTTTAATCTCCGCTAAATTTGTTGAATCTTATCTGATGTTCCTTGTACCACTTCTGGCCCAATTAACTGCCTTTCACCAATTTCTTCCCAACACAGAGGAGATCTACAGGGTCTTCCATACAGAGCTTCGAACGGGGCCATGCCTATACTTGCATGATAACTGTTATTGTAGGCAAATTCTACCAATGGTAGATGTCGCTCCCAATCTCCTCCCCAGTCAAGAACACAGGCCCTTAACATATCCTCTAAGGTGCGAATGGTCCTCTCAGACTGACCATCTGTCTGGGGATGGTATGCCGAGCTTAGTTTCAACTGGGACCCAAAAGCATTTTGTAATCCTTGCCAAAATCGGGACGTGAAGCGAGAGTCTCGATCCGAAATAATAGACTTCGGCACACCATGCAATCTGACAATATTATCAATATAAAGATGAGCTAAACTCTCCATAGATTGCTTCTTTTTCATTGCCAGGAAATGTGCAGTCTTCGAGAATCAATCTACGATCACCCATATAGCATCATTACCCTTTGCTGATCGGGGTAACCCTGTGACAAAGTCCATGGTGACATCTTCCCACTTCCATTGTGGTATTTCAATCTTCTGCATTAACCCAGACGGCCTCTGGTTTTCAGCCTTTACTTGCTGGCAAACCAAACATCTGGATACAAATTCAGCCACATCCTTCTTCATACCCGGCCACCAAAAAGACCGTTTCAGATCTTGATACATCTTCTTACCACCAGGATGAATGGAGAACTTTGACCTATGAGCTTCTTCCAACACTTCATTCTTTAATTCACTCACATTAGGTACACACATTCTATGCTGAAATCTGACCACACCATCTTCATCTCGAGCAATCCCAGATTTACCAATCATACCTTGCAATTGGGGATCATTTGGCTGAGCTTCTAATACTCGCTCCATAACCGTTGACCCAATACATAATTGAGCAATAAAGGCTTGGCAAAGCTGAGACTCAACTGATGTCATAGAACACACAACATCTTCTAGCATTTTCCAATCCTGCTGCATTAAAGTCCGCTTCTTACTGAGCGCATCGGCTACAACATTAGCCTTTCCAGGGTGATAAAGCAACTCAAAATCATAATCTTTCAAAAATTCAACCCATCGCCTTTGCCGTAGATTAAGCTCTTTTTGAGAAAACAGGTACTTGAGACTCTGGTGATCAGTGAATATCTCAAACTTAACCCCATAAAGGTAATGTCTCCAGATCTTCAAAGCATGAACAACAGCAGCCAATTCTAAATCATGTGTAGGGTAATTCTTCTCGTGCTCCTTCAACTGTCGAGAAGCATAAGCAACAACCCTACCATCTTGCATGAGAACACATCCAATCCCGACCCTAGAAGCATCAGTGTAGATGGTAAACATATCAATGTTATTTGGTAGGATCAGGAGTGGTGCTGAAGTTAATTGGCTCTTCAACTCTTGGAAGCCTTGTTCACATTCCTCGGACCACACAAATTTCACTCCTTTTCTTGTCAGCCTCGTCAATGGTGCTGTGATAGAAGCAAAGCCCTTAATAAACTTCCTGTAGTAGCCTGCCAACCCGAGAAAACTCCAAATTTCAGTGGGGGACTTCGGAGCTTCCCATTCAAGCACGGCTTGAACCTTAGCTGGATCAACTGCCACGCCACTACCTGATATTACGTGGCCAAGAAAATGAACTTCTTTCAACCAGAACTCACACTTACTGAACTTTGCAAACAGCTTGTGTGCCCGCAGAGTCTCCAAAACAACCCTCAAATGCTCTTTATGTGATGCTTCATCAGGGGAGTAAATTAGGACATCATCTATAAACACAACCACAAAGCTATCCAAATCAGGCCTGAACACCCGGTTCATTAAGTCCATGAATGCTGCAGGAGCATTTGTTAGACCAAAGGGTAGAACCCAGAATTCAAAATGGCCATATCTGGTTCTAAAGGCTGTCTTGGAAATGTCTTCCTCCTTGATTCGGAGTTGATGATAACCTGACCTCAAATCAATCTTCGAGAACACCGAAGCACCTTGCAATTGATCGAACAGATCATCAATACGTGGCAAAGGGTAACGGTTCTTGACCGTCACTTGATTGAGCTTCCGATAATCAATGCATAGGCGAAGTGATCCGTCCTTCTTCTTTACAAATATGACTGGGGCTCCCCATGGTGAAACACTAGGTCGAATAAGGCCCTTGTCTATAAGTTCTTGCAATTGCTTCCTTAGTTCTGCCAACTCAGCAGGTGCCATCCGATACGGGGCCTTGGATATAGGCATCGTACCGGGCACCAAATCAATAGAGAATTCAATCTCCCTCATAGGTGGCAATCCAGGTAGATCTTCAGGAAAGACATCAGGAAAGTCTCGGACTATCTCAATTTCACCCAGCTGTGGAGACTGAGGATTCTCCGTTGAGGTTACCACCAGAGCAAGATAAGTATTACCACCCTTACTTATTAGTCGAGCAGTCTTCATAGCAGATATTATAGACTTCCCCGACTTATTTTGAGGCAAAGGATGGAAGAACTCCCTCTCGCCAGGAATGCGAAAGACCACTCGCTTTTTCCGGCAGTCGATAAGAGCATAATGCCTCTCGAGCCAATCTAGCCCAAGGATAATATCATAGTCCTTCATCTTTAATAGATAGAAGTGACCAGACAACTCCTTACCTCCGAAAACTACGGGTAAGGAGGGATAGCTCTTCTTAGTGGACAAAACTCCAGCAGGAGTGTGCACTTGAAGGGACACATCCAATATTGATGGTGTCAAACCCAAATCATCAGACAATATCTTGGAGAAATGTTCAGACACAAATGAATGAGTAGCACCAGTGTCAAACAAAACTCTAGCATAGAAACCTGATACAAGAAGTGTACCTTCTGACACGTCCTCTGCTTGCTCCACATCCTCTCCAGCCAATGCAAATACTCGTGCCGGTGCTCGGGGACGCTTAGCTGACTTCATTGGTGCTGCAGCTGCAGTCACTGCAGGAGCTTGAGCTGGTGAAAACAGCTGCTGCTTCGGACAATCCCTGATCTTGTGCTCCGAGCTTCCGCACCTAAGGCACTTCCCAGTTACCATCCAGCATTCCCTGCCTCCATGACGTTTCCCACAATGCTTGCATTCACTCTTGATATCCATTGCTGATCTACCTGCACCACTTGCTTGTGTAGAAAATGGTTTCATGGTTGATTGAGGATACGATTGAGTAAAGGGTTTCTTCATGCGATCCTTGCGTTGAAACGATGATGACGGCCTCTTCAGTTGGGTCTTCTTTTCTTCCTGGTACAGCTCCATGTCACTTTCCTGCCGACACGCCGCACCGAGAGCCTCTTCCATCGAGTGGTGGTTGAAAGCAACCAGTTTTATCCTCAATGATGATCGAAGACCCGATACGAACTTCTTCACCTTCCTCCTCTCATCGGCCACAATGTGAGGTGCATAACGCGCCAACTCAGCAAAACGAGCTTCATATTCCAGCACGGTCATAGACCCTTGGGTCAAAGTGAGGAATTCTTGCTCCATTTTATCTTGAATATGCTCGGGAATGTACTTCGCCCGGAATAGGTGAACAAAGTCATCCCAAGACACCTCTCTAGCCCCATCTTCAAATTGGTTCCTCAGCACAGAATGCCACCAAACATCTGCACGTTCCTCCAGCATAAAAGTTGCCAAGTTGACCTTCTCGTCATCACAATGGATGCTTCGAAAAATCTTTTCCATAGACCGCAGCCAATGCTCTGCCACTAGGGGTTGGCTCTCCCCCTTAAAAGAAGGCGGGTTCATCCTCCGGAATCTCTCCATAGCTGACGGTCCTTCAGCCACCCTTGGTACTACCTCTTGATGCAGTTGAGCTTGGGCCTGAGCTTGGATCTGAGCTTGCAAGTCCGCCTGCGCATTTGCCTGGGTCTGCATCACTTGAACCAGTCCTTGCATGAAGGTGCCATAATCAACTAATGGCGGTGGTGGTGGCGGCGGAAATCCTTGTTGACCGCCCTCTGTTTCTCTCCTCGGCTCTTCATCCTGAGCGGAACGACGACGAGGTGCCATTTCCTGAAAGAAAGTGATTAAGTTCGGCCACGTTAATGGAGCTATTTAGATCTTGGGATATAGACTTAGCTGATGATCTTATTCATGTAGACTCAACCTGTGGGCGCTCTGATACCACTTCTCTGTAACGCCCCGCCTCGTACCCGGTTCAGTATAACACTCCCGTCGGATACGAGGGGCGACGCCACAGTGGGAAAATACCCAACAGAACGGAAGACGGGTTGAGAATGCACAAATAAAACATATAAATTTTTACAGCGGAAGAATATAATTTTCCATCAGCAATGTCCAATATCATAATAGCCAAACAAATTAAAGTCTTACAAATTTTATTTTAATATCCAGAATTGAAACTTAAAGTTTACAAGAACTAACAAGTAGATCCAACAATGGGAAAAGAACTACTAAGATCACGCCCGCGCCACCGACTCGGGCTCACTCGGATCTACTTCCTCGCTCCCACTAGCAATCTCGCCTGAAATATCAAGTGTAAGTCTACGGGTAGACTTAGCAAGAAATAGAATTCAAACACGTCTATTGTACCAGCATAACAAATTAAACTATCATAATTTAAACCACAAGTTGTAACAAAGACTATATCGGTGTACTATGGCATAACTAATCGTAATATGCAGGAGTGATATCCAAATATGCAGGAAGAAAGATTGAAGAAGACGGGAATCAATGTAGGTATTCATAAGTGGAGTTCAAACCTCAGTAGAATTTGCAGAACAAAGACAGATAACAGATACAGATATAATAAAAAGCCCCAAGGCCATATTTTTATCACAATTCCGATCTGAGGTAGACAGAAGAGGCAGAATGACCCAGACACATTACCCAAACTACTATTAGAAGGTCAGAAACAGATACAGATACCAAATCACCTAGGCAATGACGATGAGGTCTTGATTATAGCGCAGAATCGGAGGAAGATATTCCCCACCTTGACCAGTGAACAAGTTCACCTCCAGGATTTCACCCCCGTGCCCTCGGGGTCAGAAGGACCTCCCCATAGGGGCATTTCTACAGTTTGGCCCCAGACCCTTCTATAGTAGCAGTGTCCATATGGTCAAATGAGATCAATAAACAAGTTAAGAAGAATTTGGATAGATTCTAACTCGAATACAAACTGAAATGGTGATACTAACGCATGGATGGAATATGAAATTTTACAATGCTTATACTAACTCATAAGATAGAGTTTTTCAAACAAAATTTATCCTGTAACAAAGTTTAAACCGCCATGGTGGAAGTCAATTTAAAATCAAACCAAAATATGCAATTCTAGGATAATTTTGTTATCAAATTAACATGGTTATACTAACCAATTCCAGGATAACATTATTATCAAATTAACATGCTTATACTAACTGGTTCCAAGATAACACTGTTAACATGGTTATACTAACTAATTCCAGGTTAACATTATTATCAAATTAATATGCTTATACTAGCTAATTCTAGGTTAACATTGTTATTAAATTAACCTGCTTATATTGATAATCATTATTAGCAAGTTATATTTACAATCCAGGATACCACAACTCCAAGGCATTCGCATTTCCAGAGTATTAACATGTAATTCCATGGTGTTAATACACAATTCCAGGATATTAACACAATGTTCCAAGGTATAATGAATGAAAATAGTATAATTCTATATTAATTTATTATCGCACTAACAATGCTAACAATATTATACCATAAATAATTCCTAAAAATAGTATTAAATTGCTAACATATTGGTGATCACTTTTGTCTTCTATGCCTAATGCTAATAAAATTGTTTGTAAGACCTAATCAGTGATTTAAGTATGACTTAAATCACCATTCACTCGGAAAACACTATTCACGCAGAAATTTTACTATCTTACAAAAATGTAAAAAAAAATAAGAAAATGGTACATCCGTATTTATAGAACACTTTTATCTTCTTGAGTATTTTTAGGAAAAATCTATATTTGGATCTATACACCTTTTAAGGTAAGTTTAATAACATGGTTATACTAACCAATTCCAGGATAACATTATTATCAAATTAACATGCTTATACTAACTCATAAGATAGAGTTTTTCAAACAAAATTTATCCTGTAACAAAGTTTAAACAGCCATGGTGGAAGTCAATTTAAAATCAAACCAAAATATGCAATTCTAGGATAATTTTGTTATCAAATTAACATGGTTATACTAACCAATTCCAGGATAACATTATTATCAAATTAACATGCTTATACTAACTGGTTCCAAGATAACACTGTTAACATGGTTATACTAACTAATTCCAGGTTAACATTATTATCAAATTAATATGCTTATACTAGCTAATTCTAGGTTAACATTGTTATTAAATTAACATGCTTACATTGACAATCATTATTAGCAAGTTATATTTACAATCCAAGATACCACAACTCCAAGGCATTCTCATTTCCAGAGTATTAACATGTAATTCCATGGTGTTAATACACAATTCCAGGATATTAACACAATGTTCCGGGGTATAATGAATGAAAATAGTATAATTCTATATTAATTTATTATCGCACTAACAATGCTAACAATGTTATACCATAAATAATTCCTAAAAATAGTATTAAATTGCTAACATATTGGTGATCACTTTTATCTTCTATGCCTAATGCTAATAAAATTGTTTGTAAGACCTAATCAGTGATTTAAGCATGACTTAAATCACCATTCACTCGGAAAACACTATTCACGCAGAAATTTTACTATCTTCTAAAAATGTAAAAAAAATAAGAAAATGGTACATCCGTATTTATAGAACACTTTTGTCTTCTTGAGTATTTTTAGGAAAAATCTATATTTGGATCTATACACCTTTTAAGGTAAGTTTAATAACATGGTTATACTAACCAATTCCAGGATAACATTATTATCAAATTAACATGTTTATACTAACTCATAAGATAGAGTTTTTCAAACAAAATTTATCCTGTAACAAAAAGTTTAAACAGTCATGGTGGAAGTCAATTTAAAATCAAACCAAAATCATAACAGATTAACCCAAAACAGTACTGCTTGCACTTCACCAAACTACCCTCTTACTTAATTCTAACAAGTTTAATAAGCTATCCATGCACAATAGAGATGGTTGAGATACTAAACTTGCCTTAAACCGTAGAGAACAGGGAAGCCTCTGCAGGATCCATGAACTCTCCAGAGCCTTGCTTCCCTCCCGTAGATGGCGTTCTGAACAACACCCAGCCCTCTCCCCATGGCTTTAACAAAGTCCCAAGCACTCAGATTGGATGAGGCAGGCTGGCAGGAAGGGAAAAAGAACGACATCCCACATGCTCCCGTAGTGCATGGGCTACCCCATGAGGACCCTCCCCATAAACTTAATCACTCATGATAAGGTGGGGGGGGGGGGGGCATGGAGTTACTAAAAGGGGAAGGTAAGAAGAGAGTTACGTTCTTACGAATGTGAATGGCACTATTCATCAGCCCAAACTAAAAATCATAACTATTTATCTAAAATGAATTTGAGAAAACTCATAACTACCCATTTCTAATCATCATGGGCCCCAGCTAGGAAAAATATAAAATAAATAAAAACTCTCAAAAATAAAACCCAACCCGAAATATGAATAGTAACAATCTTAATTAATTAATCTTAGTGTTAAGGTGCAATTAAGCAATTTGGGCAAAATTTAGACAAATGTGGATGATGAGATTCGAACCTTGGACCTCAAGGTTAAAGGGAAAGTGTCTTAACCAACTACTCTAGGAATTCAATTGTTACATGAATGACTCTTTGTTTCTACTTTCACTTAAACCTTCTATAGGGGTTTTTATAAGTTATATGTACATATATTTGAGATACTAATTTAGTTGAAATATTAATAATACTAATAATGATAATAATAACATTATTATTATATTATGTACATTTTATAAGGGGTGCTACACCACTCTAATTCAATCAAATCAATTATTTCTTAATCAAATTTATTATCATAGAACTAAATCATGATAAAATTTATTGGGTACTACACCACAGCTCCCGCCCAATCGACTCTGCCACGTGTCAACATCTCAGCTCCTTGGATCACGTGCCAGACACCTGCAAGACAAATGAGGAGTTCAGTGGATTAACAAAATCAACTGAAGACAGTGTATAGACTTTATAACTCATACTGTAAAATACAGTGTATAGACTTTATAACTCATATTGTAAAATGCAGTGTATAGACTTTATAAGCAGCAAATGAGCAAGTGTGAACACTGAGTGAGTGTATAGACTTTGAGTCTTCATGCGAGCTCAGTGTATAGACTTGAGGAAATTCAAGCAATGCAACACAATGTATATACTTAGAATCAGTAAGTGAGTAAGTATGTGGACTTCATGCAATGCAATGCAGTGTATAGACTTAGAAAGCATTCAGCTCGTGTAATGTATATACTTCATGCAATGTACAGACTTGATGGCGTGGAGACAATGCATAAACAAGCCTAACCAATGTATAGACTTTAGGATGCTCAACCACTGTATAGACTTTACTACGTGATGCAGCGTTGTACAGACTTGAACTCAAGGAATGGCTGTACAGACTTTGAGTGAAGGCATGAACAGTGAGTCAATGTGTAGACTTCACTTCAAGCAAGCTACAGCCCAATGTATAGACTTGCCACCAACGCAATGTGTAGACTTGACTGCTGCGAGCACAGGCTGTACATACTTAGTGTGAAGAACACAAGCCAAGTGCAGTGTATGGACTTTATGTAAGAAAACAAGTGTGCATTGTATAGACTTGAGTGATGAGTGGATTTTCAATGAAGAGGCTGTACAAACATGATGAAATCATGATATGTAGACTTGCCAAATATAGCTGGTCGATGTACAGAGTAGAACAAGGCTAAGTCTGTACAGACTTGAACAAACACAGTGTATAGACTTTGGCAAGGCAACGTCGGTAAAACTACCAATGTGCAGACTTTCAAAGCTGAACGTAGGTAAAGAACCCAATGTGCAGACTTGGAAGTGTAACGTAGGAACAGATGCCAATGTACAGACTTTGGCAAGCAACGATGTACAGACTTGCACAGTTCCAGCTGAAGAATGTATAGACTTTACCTATAAGTCCATTGTACAGACTTTAACTGAAGACCAATGTATGGACTTCAAAATAGATGCTAAGACCAAGAGGAGTGTATAGACTTTCACGATGTATAGACTTGGTTTTGTGAAAGCTACAGTGCAGTAAGATGTACAGACTTCCTATATGAAGGCAATGGCTGTACAGACTTCACCTCAGGCTATCTACAGTGCATCAAAGTATGGACTTAGCTTCGTGCATGCTACAGTCCAATGTATGGACTTTGAATGCAAACACCATGTCTGTACAGACTTCACTTGACACAGTCCGATGTACAGACTTGCTGATGAAACAGTCTGATGTACAGACTTTGAGGTATGAAGCCAATGTACATACTTGCAGATGTGAAGCCGATGTACAGACTTTAAAGGCTGTGAACAACAAGGCATGCTGTACAGACTTACTCAATCAAACTGATGTATAGACTTTGAAGGATTTGAACGGGAGAATGTATAGACTTTAAGAACCGAAGCTCACGTTGTACAGACTTTGTTACCCAAACGATCAATGTATGGACTTTGCATGAACAGTCGATGTGTAGACTTCACATGTAGAGATTTTGAACGTGTGTGCTGGCAGTGTACAGACATTGATAGTCTAGGGGGGTCGACCCATCTAAGAAGGGGGGTCGACCCACTTCAGTCCTGACAATGCTGACAGAGTTTACACTTGAACAAATAATGCATGTGAAAGATTTATGCAGCAGATAACATGACTGAACATATAATGCAATGTTTCATGATCTGATGAACTGACTGAACAGCAAATTAACTGAACATATGAGAGACTGCATTATGATCAGAAAATGACTGAAAAATAGCATGATGACTCACACAGCAAGATGACTCACAGTGATTAACTCACATCAAAACCAATCATCAAAAGATTAACTCACATCAAAGCCAATCATCAAAACCACAGGGACACAACAATCTCTCCCTTTTTGATGATGACAACACTACACTGTGAGTAATTCTGATGACACAAACTATTCTCCCCCTTTGACTTCATCAAAAAGAAAATAGTTTGAGAAGTTAAAGCAAACCAACATGCAATGATCGAATAAAATTCTCCCCCTTTGGTAAAAATCTCCCCCTTTGATATAATCAATATGAATGCAGATGCAGAAGGAGATACCAAAATGCAAGAGCTCCCCCTAAAAATATAAATGCAAGAACACAATTCTCCCCCTTTAAGAGTTTCTATGCAGCATGATGCATATGACATGGAAGCTCCCCCTCAATAAGTGGAATCTTATGAGATGGATAACAAGGAGAGGTTCAGGTCAATGAATCAATGATATTGAGCAGAAGAGTTTCAAGTAGCAGATTTTTAAAGAAGCTCCAATCACAAGAAATTCAGTCAGATTTTCACAGAGATATCAATCTCATAAATCCAAAACATAAGTTTTCAAAGTCTTCTATTATAAGGGCTTATGAATGAGCTTTATTGAACAGCATGGTTTAAACATGATGTATGCGGAGTTTATCAATAAAATTATGTATTGATATCTAAAATCATGGTTTAATAAAAATGAACCAAGTCCTCATATTTATCTTGATTAATCTCCCTTTCTCTTACACAATCAAATTTAATGACTTCTTTCGGAATTACATGCACTAGTATTGAAATCAAGCAATTATGAAGTCATATGATTTTGTCTAGGGTTGTAGCAATTTGATTTTAGCATCAATATTCAGATATTTCAATTTGTTCAACAATTTTCTTGCTACAAATTTTACGAGCACTCTAGTTCAGTGCACACATTGTAACTAGAGGATATACCTTGATTAGAGGCCAATATCCCTAAGCACTTAGTGTGACTAACTGTCATGCTTTATGTGAACAAAGGTAGCATTTACACATCCTGACACACTCCAAATCATTTCTGGATGAGTGAGTTGTATTTCTCAGTGTGCATGCCATTGCTCTGCCTGATTTTCAATGAATTTTATTTTACAGAGTTAACTAAGGCACCTCATGACACAATCCTTTGGACATGGTTTCTCAGTGACCAAAGTTATTGCTCTGACAACACTTTACCCTTTAGACATTTCAGACTAATTCATTAGCTTCAAATCAATAATAATTTCATGTACTTAACCAATTAAAGCCATGAATTCAATAATGCAGATTTCAGAAGATTTTACAAGACACAGCATGAAATAGATGGTTAAGGTTTATTAAACATGCTTCAGATATTTTTAAGAGATTTTAAAGTCAAACTCCATGAACATTAAACTTAAACCACATGAGTTATTTCAGACATTCATAAAAATGTATAATAGAAGATTTCTAGTTCAAGGGTTTTCAGATTTATGATCGAGATAGTCCATTGAAATCTTCATGAAAGACTGATGGAATTCTGAAGCCAAATGATACCAATTGATAAGAGAGATTTTGAAGCCCAGTGATTATTTTTCAGAGTATGATCGAGGTTTGTCAACCAAATGAATAAGAAAGGATATGCAATGAATTTTGACAAATGTATGCATTTGACAACCTATATGCAATGCATTGACTCCCCCTGACAATATGCATTCAAACAAACTTTTTGACATTTTTTCAAATTATGGAAATGCAATGCAATTAACCATATGTATGCAAAAACATGCAAAGACTCAATATTGAATGCTATGCAAAGATATGCCATTTACTCCCCCTGAAAACATGCAATGTTTGCACTGAAAACTGAACATATGATTCCAAAATGATATTGTGACTTGTGCACATTCAGACTGTCCTATCCAGCAAAGTGACCCATGGTACTAGGCGGAGCACTTGGTCTAAAAGACCACCTCTCACATAGTAAGAACCTCCAGACAGATTTCCCTGCCTTTTGGTAGCTTACCATTTGATATACCATTGAGGTCAATCATGATAATTCAACATGGGCAGCATGCATGGATCAAATTTCAGCTTATCAGATTTTTCAGAATGCAATAGTCAGATTTCAAGCAACATACATATGCAGTTCAGATTTTCAGAAATTACAAGTTTATTCTCATTTCAATATCTAAACAGCCAATTCATATGAGCATTAAGAGACACGAATGCTCATAGTGTTCAAAAGATGACTGATATGCAAGAACACATCAAACCACATATGCAATGAGTTTCAAAAACAGGAAATGCAGAGAATTTACCTGAAAAGTTCAGAAGGGGTTTTCATTCTTGAGTGCCTTGGATTAATACCCCTTTTTATTCCATTCCAAGGCCCACCTGCAAAGCAAAGTTATTTTGCACAAACAGGTACCCAAGAGGTCTTGGGTCCTGAATTGACAATGACATTCGTAGCAGGTTTTCTAAATAATTTTCTAGCTGCTTGGTCATCAGATTTCATCAAGTAGCAATTATTCATTGAATGACCAATTTGTCCACAGCAATGGCATGAATTAGTAGATTTCAAATTCCTCTTATGCACATTACTGTTGTCATGAAGTTTATTGGCAGAGAGAGAGTTCTGTTTACTATAATGATAGTAAGATGCATCAGGTTTCAGATTTGATCTATGCACATTCTTGTTAGCATGAAATCCATGTGCATATGCATGAACCTTTTTGTTGTTGACAGAATTAAAATTCTGTTTACTAAAACCGGCCAGCCAACATTCAGCAGCTCTATGACCTGGCTTTCCACAGTTAAAATAATGAGAAGAATTCATTCTCTTAAAATTCTCATGAAAAGCATGTCTATTTGCAGGGATTTTAGCATGTTTAAAATTCTCATTTCTACCCTGAGCATGCCAGCATTCAATGGCCCTATGGCCATGCTTTCCACAGTGAGAGCATTTGAGAGAATTTCTTTTAAAAGAACCTGACCAGCATTCAGAGGTCTTGTGACCAATCATGTTACAGTTAAAACAGATGATGTGCTGGTTCATTGAAACAGATTTATTTTTCCTAAAAACATGTTGGTTTGCAGGGAATTTAGCATGATATGAATAAAAGGTTTTCTTACCACTAGCAAACCAGCAATGAGCAATTGAGTGTCCTAATTTGCCACAATTAGAACATGTGACACTCCTTTTCTGAGGTGAAGGATTTTTATCATGAGATCTCCTAGCATTCTTATCATCCTTCTCCATCAACTTACACTCATGCATCAGATGTCCAAATTTATGACAGTAATGACATATCATTTTCTTTTTGGATGCATGTGAATGTGTGTGAGGACTGTAATTAACATGCAGTGATGAACCCTTTTTATTTATTTCCTGATTTACAGTCCTTTTTTGATTTTTATCCTGTTTTCATGTTTTCTTAGCCTTGTACTGAGTTGGAGATGAAGTAGAAGGCTTTTCCTGTTCAGAAGATTTAACAAAAATAGTTTTCAGGTTGGCTCCATCAACCTTCCTCATGACTGGACTGTAACCCAGTCCTTCTTTTTTAAAATTAATCTTTGTTCCCAACTTTTTCTGAACAGTGGGCTGTTTGTCTTTTGATGTTGTGGCTACATTTGAAGCATTTACAAAGGATGTTGTTACTTTGTTCTGCAGAGCCTTTTTATTTAGATTATTGTAGCCCAACCCTTCCTTTTTGACATTGACTTTTACACCTAGCAGCTTGTCTAGGTTTTCTTGCCCATCAACAAATTTAGATAAAGATATTCTCAAATCATGATTTTCATTTTCTAAAGAGGAAATATGCAACTCGTAACTGGAAATCTCTTGATCACTGCAATTCACACATTCAGTTAACACATTGTAAGCAGTTTTGTATTTTTCAACTTCCTGTTCCAGATTGCTCAGTTTATCAGAATCTTCAACGCAAACACTTTTACCTCTTTCTAAAGCTAGAAGTCTCTCAGACATGGTGAAGTTCAGCATTCTTAACTTCTCATTTTCTTCCTTAAGTTTGTCATTTTGAACCAATTCATTTGTTAAAAGCTGATCTTCTGAATTGACTTCATACTTTCTTCCATTTTTAATTTCCTTCATATCTTTTTGCTGTTTTTCAAGATCTTTCTGTAATTCTATGTTTACAGACTTTATGGCATTAAGTTTTTCAATCAGCAATTTGTTCTCTTGTTTAAGTTTCTCTAATTTTTCTTCATCTTCTTTGGAGAGTTTTCTGAGAGAGTCATTCTCATTTTTCAACTTGTTTAAATCAGATTTAACACATTCAAATTCTTTCAGCAAATCCTTGCTCTGAACAGAATCATGACTAGCCAGGCTAAGCTTCTTTTCAAGTTCTGAGATTTCTTTTACATGATCTTGATTTTCAATTTTTTGCAATGAAATTTGTTTCTTCAGCATTTGAGTATCAGACATACTAGCATCAAGAACATTTTTCAGTTCAGCACAATTTCTACAAGGAGAACTTGAACTAACTAACCCAGTACCCTTCTTCAATTTTTTATACTATTTTCTTAACAGTTCATGAGATTCAAGTAGCTCAGAATATGCATTTTCCCAATCATCTAAAGTATAGTTTTCAAAGGGATTTACCTCATCATCATCATCATCTTCATCTTGACTGCTGCCTTGATTATTTCTGTCAGCCATCATGCAGCTGTCCTCATTTCTTATCTGAGTTCGCTTCAGTATATCCAGAATGTCTTTAGCAGACCTGCAATCATGAAGGCAAGACCATAAGGCTCTGTCAGTAGCTGCTTTCATCAGATTAAAGGCTTTCTGATTTTCTCCATCCTTTGATCTGTATCTGTCGGTCCATTTGGATACTTTCGTTGGTAATGTGTGAGGACCTTGTGAAATTAATTTCAACAGATTTGGATCAACAGATTTAACATAAGCACGTAAAGCACTGTGCCACTGACTGAAATCAGAAACACTAAAGACAGGTGGATGAGCCATTGAAAACAAATCAGATTAATGCAACAGGAATATTGATGCACTAAAAATAAATTAGCACCGAAGACTGTAAGATCGGATCTGCAGGTCGCTGGACCTTCTAAGCAGACACTGCTCTGATACCAATTGATAGGGTGCTAAGTCCGGATACAGAGGGGGGTGAATGTATCCCCTTCAAAACTTATGCCCAAATAATATCTCTAAAGCTCAGATATGCGGAATAAAAACTAATGAGCTTTCCAAGATGAGATGATAATTCAACAATTGATCAAACAGTTGGACTGCAACAATGCAGCCACCTGATCACACCAGAAACGCAGGCAGAGCTAAACAAACCAAACACACTTAGCAGAATATAATGCTCAAAGTTTACTCCCAAGATAACACAACTAACCAAGCATGCACAATCTGTGAATGGGAGGTAGAAGGTAAGGAACAAACGCACAAAGCAAAACCACTGCACAGTAGATTTTTAGGTGGTTCGGTCACCAAGACCTACATCCACCCCTCACTCCCAACCGGAGTGAGGCTTCCACTAGCACACGCTAGAAACCTGCAGACTCAGTTTGCGAACAAGATGCTGCCACACAGCTTGACCAGGGGAACAACCTCCCCTCTTCCTCCCAACCGGAGGGACACCCCAAGTGACTCCCAGCCACTTGGAAACCAGAGACCGAAGTCTCCCTTCCTCCAGACCAGGAGGGAACCCACCAGTGACTCCCAGTCACCAGCAAACCAGAGGTCGAAGACCTCTCTTCCTCCAGACCAGGAGGGACCCTTGGACTTGCAACCCACAAGCCCAGAACCGGAGATCAGATCTCCCTTCTCCTGAGACCACAGGAGGAACCCAACCTCAGTCCAGAGGATCGGAAGAACACAGTAATCAGATCAAATAAAAGGAAAAATAAGAAACGAAAATAACACAGCAAACACAAGCTGTAAATGAAAGAACATTAGATGTGGCTCCCATGGAGCTGACTGGCCTGGATTTGATCTACAGTCCAGTAGACAGATCTTCAGTAGCTTCTTCCTTCTTCTCCACGAACTCTCTCTCTCTCTATCTCTCTTTCTTTCTCCTCTGCTCTCCTTTTCTCTCACGCTGTTCTCTCCTTCTTCTCTGTAACTCTTTTTCTTCTGCCGGCTCACTCTTCTTCTATTTCTTCTTCTTCTTCTATTTCTTCCTCTTCTTCTATTTCTTCCTACTTCTGCTCAAGGCTTCAGTCCTTCTACTTCGATCACACTTCATCTGAAGATGAAGGTTTCTATTTATATCAGCAGCAGTAGCAGCTAGGGCGTGTGGTCTCCACAGCTCCCGCCCAATCGACTCTGTCACGTGTCAGCATCTCAGCTCCTTGGATCACGTGCCAGACACCTGCAAGACAAATGAGGAGTTCAGTCGATTAACAAAATCAACTGAAGACAGTGTATAGACTTTATAACTCATATTGTAAAATGCAGTGTATAGACTTTATAACTCATACTGTAAAATACAGTGTATAGACTTTATAAGCAGCAAATGAGCAAGTGTGAACACTGAGTGAGTGTATAGACTTTGAGTCTTCATGCGAGCTCAGTGTATAGACTTGAGGAAATTCAAGCAATGCAACATAATGTATATACTTAGAATCAGTAAGTGAGTAAGTGTGTGGACTTCATGCAATGCAATGCAGTGTATAGACTTAGAAAGTATTCAGCTCGTGTAATGTATATACTTCATGCAATGTACAGACTTGATGGCGTGGAGGCAATGCATAAACAAGCCTAACCAATGTATAGACTTTACGATGCTCAACCACTGTATAGACTTTACTACGTGATGTAGCGTTGTACAGACTTGAACTCAAGGAATGGCTGTACAGACTTTGAGTGAAGGCATGAACAGTGAGTCAATGTGTAGACTTCACTTCAAGCAAGCTACAGCCCAATGTATAGACTTGCCACCAACGCAATGTGTAGACTTGACTGCTGCGAGCACAGGCTGTACATACTTGGTGTGAAGAACACAAGCCAAGTGCAGTGTATGGACTTTATGCAAGAAAACAAGTGTGCATTGTATAGACTTGAGTGATGAGTGGATTTTCAATGAAGAGGCTGTACAGACATGATGAAATCACGATGTGTAGACTTGCCAAATATAGCTGGTCGATGTACAGAGTAGAACAAGGCTAAGTCTGTACAGACTTGAACAAACATAGTGTATAGACTTTGGTAAGGCAACGTCGGTAAAACTACCAATGTGCAGACTTTCAAAGCTGAACGTAGGTAAAGAACCCAATGTGCAGACTTGGAAGTGCAACGTAGGAACAGATGCCAATGTACAGACTTTGACAAGCAACGATGTACAAACTTGCACAGTTCCAGCTGAAGAATGTATAGACTTTACCTACAAGTCCATTGTACAGACTTTAACTGAAGACCAATGTATGGACTTCAAAACAGATGCTAAGGCCAAGAGGAGTGTATAGACTTTCACGATGTATAGACTTGGTTTTGTGAAAGCTACAGTGCAGTAAGATGAACAGACTTCCTATATGAAGGCAATGGCTGTACAGACTTCACCTCAGGCTATCTACAGTGCATCAAAGTATGGACTTAGCTTCGTGCATGCTACAGTCTAATGTATGGACTTTGAATGCAAACACCATGTCTGTACAGACTTCACTTGACACAGTCCGATGTATAGACTTGCTGATGAAACAGTCTGATGTACACAGACTTTGAGGTATGAAGCCAATGTACAGACTTGCAGATGCGAAGCCGATGTACAGACTTTAAAGGCTGTGAACAACAAGGCATGCTGTACAGACTTACTCAATCAAACTGATGTATAGACTTTGAAGGATTTGAACGGGAGAATGTATAGACTTTAAGAACCGAAGCTCACGTTGTACAGACTTTGTTACCCAAACGATCAATGTATGGACTTTGCATGAATAGTCGATGTGTAGACTTCACATGTAGAGATTTTGAACGTGTGTGCTGGCAGTGTACAGACATTGATAGTCTAGGGGGGTCGACCCACTTCAGTCCTGACAATGCTGACAGAGTTTACACTTGAACAAATAATGCATGTGAAAGATTTATGCAGCAGATAACATGACTGAACATATAATGCAATGCTTCATGATCTGATGAACTGACTGAACAGCAAATTAACTGAACATATGAGAGACTGCATTATGATCAGAAAATGACTGAATAACAGCATGATGACTCACACAGCAAGATGACTCACAGTGATTAACTCACATCAAAACCAATCATCAAAAGATTAACTCACATCAAAGCCAATCATCAAAACCATAGGGACACAATATTTGTCACCCGTGTCAAGCCATTTGTTACTGTTAGTCGACATTTGTCTCCCTTGTGACCATTTTTCACCCGTATCAACCGTGTGAGCCATTTTTCGCCTCTGTGACCTATTTGTCACCCTTAACAGCCTTTTGTCACCCTTGCCCATTTGTCACTGATATCGTTCATTTGTCTCCCTTGTGAAGTTATTTGTTACCCCTATTCGCTTCAGCTGGCGAAGGCTTTGGCGTCAACTCCATAGACTATTGGAGTCGACTCTTTCTACGTGAAATCTTCTTCTTCTGCTGGTTGCTACTGGTTGCTGCTGTGTTGCTG
Organism: Amorphophallus konjac; assembly: GCA_022559845.1. Classification (NCBI taxonomy): domain Eukaryota; kingdom Viridiplantae; phylum Streptophyta; class Magnoliopsida; order Alismatales; family Araceae; genus Amorphophallus; species Amorphophallus konjac. The sequence goes on from CM040122.1 coordinate 45,856,529, forward strand.
GAACTTTTCTTTGGCGTGTTCTTCAAACACACATAGCCTGTTCTTCAAGTACACGTAGTCGTTCTTCAAACACACATAGCACACATAGCATTAAAGCATCAAGACATTATCAAGCGCATATCAAAATCATGATATCAAAATCAAGACATCATAAATGAATTATTGTATTTGACATCATCAAAATCACATGGCACAACATGCCTAACCCTAATTAGGGTTGGCACATCTATTTATAATGCCTAATGAAAGTTACATGATAGTCCAGAAATAATAAAAAAAATATAACCCATGAAAATTAAATATTTATTAACTGACATAAAATAAAATTTCTAATCTAATTAACTTTTGTCGGGCTCCTTGGGCCTCTGGCTGCGTCGTGGCCCATTGTCCCCATCATAGAGTTATTATATAACTATCTAAGGGATGTCCATTAGCAATTTAGCATCCTTTGTCAAGAAATTTCGCTAAATATAAATATAGATATAGATATCACCTTCCAATGTGTTTCCGCCATTGCATAGCATTTAATTGTGGAAAGTACCGGAAAGATCAATACAGTCTAATATATTGTATACTCAAGATGTGGCATGCAAAGCTCACGACGCCGGTAGGTCATGATAAACGAAAGAATAAAAAGATGATTCAAAGAAAGAATAAAAGTTGACATCAACACAGTAATCACATTTTAACCAGACTTCAAGCCCTCATATACATGGTTGTTGGCCTGTATATATAACTGCAGAGGAAATAAAAAATGGTTGTTCGCCTGTAGAGGAAATAAAAAATGAAATAAAAATCAGCTTTGAAAAGGAAGTTTGAAGGATGGAAGACTACACAAAGGGTGTAAACAGTCACAATTAATCTCGATTGGGTAGTCATCTTCCAATGTGACTTTGCCTTTAAGATTTATTATCCTTCTGGAGGTTTTACTATCCAAATTATGAATGGCGAAAGAGCAATAGCAGACTTTGCTCTTCATGTACATATTTAGATAAATATGTACATGAAGAGCAAAGTCTGCTATTGCTCTTTCGCCATTCATAGTTTGGATAGTAAAACCTCCGGAAGGATGATAACTCTAATTTTGCCAAAACTCTTGATTACACCAATTGATATTGGCTCCTATATCAATAAAAATTTGACATTTCCTCCATTTCTCATTTCCTTCTATAACAACTAACCCAGCTATAACAATACTTTGTGTAAGCTTAATCATGTTTTTGATTTGCATCACTTGATGGTCTGGAATTAACTGTCTGTGGGTTGGAAGAAGAATTTCTGGACCAAGATTCCTTTTATAATCACTCTGAACGGAAATAGATGGTGGAGTTCAACATTCTGTAATATCAGCTTGTTGGCAAAAAGTGGTGAAAAAATCTTCATTTTGTTCTTCTAAAAAAAGAATTATAGTAGAAGAATATTCTTCCTCAATGTCATAATAAATGGAATGAGAATGAGATGATATAGAGAGAGTAGTAAGATTCAATAATTATATATTTTCTTCATCTTCTAAGCTGGAGCTAAAATATAGTGCTTTATTATAATTATCTTTTAAATGTATCATTTGTAATTGAAGCAAACCACCCTCATCTGCTGAAGAAATAGAATAAATAGAACTAGAGGTATCTGAATCAGAAATTAGTTGATAAATAATTTCTCCATTATTATAAGCTTGAAGCATTTGATCTTCGTTTCAATAAGATCCTAGTCTGCTTTAATTTCTTCAATCTGAAACATAGCTCTAACTTGGCGAGGTGCTTTACTAGGGCATTATCTTGCATAGTGTCATTTCTTTTCACAAGCATAACATTCATCATCTTTAGAAGCTTTGTGACTAAGAGTTCTTCTTCTGCGAAATAGTTTATAAGGTCTGAAGAATTTTCTGCGCTTTAAATGCTAAAACCTCAATTTTCTTTTGAGTTTTATGGGATTCTTGCTGAAAAATATTTGTGGAATATCATAAGTTTCAACTCCTTCAATTTGAGAACATGCTCGCTGAGAAATTCTTAGAAGAGTTTTTCGAGCATTCATATTGTAGCATAATTTCTTTATCTTTTGACGGACATGTTGAGCAATATCAACAAATAAAAGACTTTCTAGAGATATATTTATATATCTTAATTCAGTTAAAACAAGATTGTTTATTGCTTCAGGAAAAGAAGCTAAAAATTATGCTTTTGTTATTGTTGAATACTGTTGTCACAGTTTATAAACTTCTTTAATATAGTCATTCACATAATTCTCAAAATCATCCAAACTGCTTAGACGGCGTCTTGATAACATTAACAGATATATTCCAACTTGATGAGCACATATTGGATAAAATTCTCTTAAAATAATATTAGCAAGATTCTGTACTCCTTTCTATATATATATATATATTAGATCAGCTTTAAAAAACCAAAAAAGAATGGATTTTGCAAAAAATGAGCCAACCGAAATAATTGGACCATAAAGGGAGTGTGTTCATTTATTTGTTTAATTGTTTTTCTAGCCATCCGATCCAAGATGAATGGTACACACAAGTAGCTTACATGACGGGCTACCTTATAAAAAAACTACAATGCACTGCAGTGTACGTAGACACCGCCGGCTGTGCATTAACTCTCAAATAGCCATTATATACCTATTTTCAATAAGAATACCCCCTTTTTTCTGAACTTCATGACATTTTCTTTAGGTAAAACATTCTGATACAGTGGCTATTGATTATTCATTACTGATTATTGGAATAGTGCATGCAGAACATATCATCTATGGCGCATATATGTGTGCTTATCATGAAAAGGATAACGTACGATCTATTGATTCAGAACTCACGTCATAAACAGATAGTCAAATAATTAGATTCAGAACTAATTAATGTCGTTTTTCTTCTTCTAAATGTAAGTATATTGGTTATAAATGGACAATCTAATTTTAATTAGAGTTAAAATTAGCTAGCTAGCGTGCATTCACTTCTCCCAAGTAAGGAGGAGATAAAAAAATTGCATCTTGTCAACTCATCAGGTGTGAGTGGATTTAACTCTATATATGATGAAGAATAGCATCTTTCACTTTCACACGCACAGTGTTGCCTATGGATACTATCTGTTAATTAACTCATTAATCTTCGAATCGTCCTGCATCAAGTACAAATGAAAGCATATATAACACAACAACATCATGTATTGATGTTTTATCTAATATTAGTCTTAGCATTTAAGTGGATAGTCAAATAATTGTAATTTGATAGCAAAAAATTATGATTATTATGTATACATGTAGACCATATACTTTGTGTTTTAATGATTTATATGATGGGGATTAAGTCTTCCACATACGTGAAAGGGTGTGTTAGAATATCTTACACTTAGTATAGATAAATGTTATGCTAGAATAACTTGAAAGTTTGTTATTCTTTGAGGAAGGGCATTTTTCTTCCTACAAAATGTATGACGAGAAAAGTATTTTTTATGTAATTGGAACTTGTTATGAAAGGGCAAATCTTATGTCGATCAATATTGTTATGCTTCGGCCATTGGTAAAGAAAGAAAGAGATATCCACGTACAGAAATAAGAGAGAGATATATATGATCTTCTCTTCTAAAAAAAAAATCTTAAACCTAATGGTAGGAAAAACATTGAAGTACTTTTTCCATTCGAAGAACAAAAGGTTTTATTTTTCTAGATGGTTAACATTGGGAAAAACAACTTTTTCCAGAAACTATCTAGACTCTTCCACCTGGTTTTTTTTTTAAAATGTTAACCCACACAAAAGCAAACCACATTTAAAGGCAAAAATAAAATATAGCAAGAATACAATTATGTGGGAAAGGCAACTTGTACTCATTCAGGGTACTCCATTTATTGAATGGAGCAATTTATCTAAATGGTTAACATTGGGAAAAACAAACTTTTTCCAGAAACTAGCTAGACTCTTCCACCTAGCTATAGTTTTTTTTTTCAAAATCTTACCCCACACAGAAGTAAACCATATTTAAAGGCAAAAATAAAATAAATACAATATGGGAAAGGCAACTTGTACTCGTTCAGGGTACTCCCTTAATTTATTGAATGGAGCAATTTATCATGATGATTACAGATCACTTAATGAAGGATATATATATGAGGGATCGAGTACCTTAATTAATTAGAGAGTATGAATAACATCATTCATATACAGTATTATATATAATGTCCCTCTAAATTAAATGACCCAAAAACTTTAATAATTAATGCCAGAATAACTTATTGGCATTTCGTTCACCTTCACAGTAGCAAAAATATATGTTCATAGAAGACGCTTCTCTACGTACGTACGTAATCGCACACAGATGCAGCCAGTGTTTCAGAAACCATTACAAGCACCGAGGGGCTGCAGCCAGATGCTAAATATCACTTATATAACATATGATAATATTAATAAAATAAAAGATTCAAGAAGAGGAGCTGAGGGATCAGACGGCGCTCTTATCGGACATGGAAGTATGGGAAGAGATGTGAATCTTGAGCTGGAAAGCCGTGCACGTACAGCACCCAGGTGGCTGAGAGATCAGCTCCATCCCTCAAGCCACGAAGAGACGAAGGAAAGCCATCCCCACGCACATCAGGAAGGAGATGCCGAGGCTGGGGGATCCGCAAACGGTGGGGCCGTCGGCTCCGCGGACCAGGTCGCCCCCGGGCACCGCTGCGGCGGCCGGCTGCTGCGCGGCCTCCTCCTGCTGCGGCAGCACCTTGACGTGCAGCTTCAGGCCGCCCCTGCAGCTCTCCGGCCTGCCGCTGGCGAAGTAGCGGGGGCCTTCACCTTCGAGCGGCACCTCGTTGATCCCGTCCGTGTACATCGTGATGGGGTTGCTGAGGTCGCAGGCGTCGAACTCCTCCTTGCTCCCCAGCTCCACTATGCTCTCGTCCCCCGCCGAGTATGCGAACCCTAGCACAAACATAAACATCATATACATATAGAGTTAATGGGATGAGCATAGCAAGCAGATAGAGCGCTACTACGTACGGACGTCGTGGCAATGCCGAATGCGAAGTAGAAGGGGGGAGGGGGGCAAGATCACTCACAGATGCTGTCGCCGACCTTAAAGATCCTCCCGAGAGACCACTCGGCGATGTTGGAGGAGACGTCCCACCCTCGGTCCCCGCCTACCACATGTTGGTCAGGTTCCGCCCCTGCTGCGCCCACGGGCGCCATGACCAGAGCAAGTGCCAGACCCACTATGACGCCATGGGTACGAAGGAAACCTGCAGCCATTGTAGCTTAACTACGAGACGACGGAAATTAAGCACAGATAGTGCTGGTGAAGGGGAGGGACTTGTTGAGCACCGTCTTCTGCTTCTCTTTGTGACCACCCTTCTTGTGTTTCCCCTTGCTGTGTTAATTATTCCGGCGACAAGGATGACCCAACAAAATTAAGTGTACTGTTCGATCTCTCTTGTTCGCCGGAAATTTCCAGCTCGGGTGATTGTGCTGGCTTTTGGAGGGAGAGGGAGGGCGGATATATAGCGCCAAACGGGAACCCCATGTCGAAGGGTCGGTACTCGGAAGCCTTCAGGTTACGCTTCGTCGGGTGATGGTGACAGTTGATGTGTTCACCTGCCGTGAGAGCAACAAGAAGTTTCCGAAGGAACCTCTCTTGGCACAAAAGGGCACGCTGATGCGACGCGCGCTGACAGGGATTGGATATGTAGTTTTCCCTCCCAATTGCTATATATATATATATATATATATATATATATATATATATATATATATATATATATATAATTTTCTTGGCAGGGTCCACGGTGCGTACGGCGCGGCAGTTTGCAAGGAGTGCCGGGAAGGGTAGAAAAGAAACACGAAATTATCCGATGTGTCAGAATGGTAATGGGATAAGTTATATATATATATATATATATATATATATATAGAGAGAGAGAGAGAGAGAGAGAGAGAAGCCGGCATCTGGCCATTGATCACATGGGATTGATCTCATGCGATCATCGATCTTATAAGATGGAGGGCTCAGATACTGACACTATGACAAATAGTCATGGGATCGATCCTATGTGAACATCTCCCTATATATTATTATTATTATATATATATATATATAATTTCTATTTCTAATCATATAACAGTATGTGATTATACTTAAAAGTACGAACATTTCTACTGCAGATCCTCGATCAGAATGTGCATTCGAGAGACTGGACATTTACTATATATATATATATATATATATATATATCTTGCTAACTGACAAATGATGACGATAGCATTGTGTAATTAATTACGAAGGTGAGAAATTAAGGGATGTGCACCTAATTACAAACAATTGAAAGCACCATACAAAATGAAGTAAGGCATGCTCAATACCTAGCCATCAACCATGTGAAAAGAAATTAACATCATTATATGATTTTGATGGGAGAGCAAGAAAAGGAAAATCGCGGAAATGGACAAAATCAGTTATCATGAAAAATGAGAGACATATATAGTGAAGAATATAAAAAACAAAAACAAACAATGAGTGGACTTTGAAATTAAAGGTTTATTTTAGGGCATGCATGGAAGACTTGAGAAGATGTAAATTATTGTCATATATTTTTCAGTATAACTTAGCCATTAAGTAATGGGGTGCTCTCTTGGTGTGAATTACCTGTGACTTATTTCTTTATCGTCATTTTTGTTATATTAATTAAAGATTGTTAAAAGAGATCTCTTATTAATTAGTGATGAAGAAGGATATATAGATTATTTTATATACATTCTGATGTAAGTTTACCAAAAGGATATATATATATATATGTATATATATATACATGATATTAAATTCATGTAATTAGGAGAATATACATACAAGTAAAAATACAGTATAAAGTTTTACATAAAATTCACTTTTCATAAGGCTAGACATGCGAGAAAGACCCCTGACCGATTAGATCTCCCTATTATCATGATGTGCTCATCGGATCAAAGAATAAAAGATTGTTCCATTGCTGGACGTAGTGTGTACTTTAATGAGGGGTTCTCAATCTGGAGATTTTTTTTTGAGAAATTAAGAATCAAGGGGAATATTTTCTCGAAAAATGAAAACACATGATAAATATTTTCAATAATATATAAAGACATGTTTGAATTTTCCGTGGAAAAAGTTGTGAGAATAAAAGTTTTGAGGACCCATGTTTCGTGGGCTTTGACGCCGAGACCCGACAAGATTCTATTCCTCGTGATGGAACCTCTCCGGACCCAGAATAATCATCTGTACTAACCACATCACCGGACCCAGAATAATCATCTGTACTAACCAAAAAAAAAAGTCACATGTGTAAGTAGAATCATCGCAAAATTACGTGAAAAAAATCTCCTAATTAATAAGGATATTACTTGAGAGGTTGTTTGCTCAGAATTTGTGAGCGACGACGCTAGTTGCAACATCGTGTTCTATCTAGATTTGAAAGGTCTTTTGTTCCTACCCCCCCAATGCACAACCTGTCCAAAACATTCTTCTATCGTAAATTATTTTTGGAAAAACATAATTATTGCCACCTTAGTGCAAACTGATGTACCGTCGATTGTGGTGGGGTAGACGGGTGTACTGCGGATTGAGACGCCGAATTCTCCCCGTTTCTTACAGGCAAGCGTTTGGTGGTACAGATCAAGAGAGGGATTTTAGGGATTCCACTTTATGATCTGTGGTTCCAATTAAATGTCCCATGGCACCTCGATTTCAGAGATTTCACGAATTTTCTGATTAAGTTAGAGAAATGCACGAGGGGAGAGGAGAAAAAAATCCGCAGAAACTCCCACGAATGATCAGCTTCGGGGTAGATTTTTTTCTATTATATTTAACCCAACCTAAAACAATGTTTAACTATATTTAAACCCCCCACAAATCATTAAATAGGGACTAACCAAGCATTTACGGTGGGATTAGAAGCACATGCGCGATGTGACCTTTTTGACTTTTAAATTTTAATTAATGACATTAATGATGTTATTTATGAAAATTATTTATTTTCACCATATATTTATTTTATAAAATATAAATTAATTATTTTAAAATTTAAAATAAAATAAAAATTAAAATAAACTATAACTTTAAACCATAGTTAATGACAATTTTACTTTTAAATTTTAATTAGTTGTATTAATGATATTATTTACAAATTTTTCACGATATATTTATTTTATAGAATATATTTAAAATTTTAAAAATTAAAATAAAATAAAAGAATGTAAAATAAACATTAATCTTAAATCGTAATTCTATTCGATTAGATAATTGTTTAAAAAATATAGATATAGAGTATGCCAATCCTAATTAATTATTTAAACAGCGTCGATGGTTGGGAGACACCAATTTTATATACAGCATAACAGATTTTGCAGAATCTATATATACTATCTCACTCTCTATACGACGGAGTAGATTTTGCACAATCTCTCAATCTGCAGAACGTTTCAAACACTGCCTTACTAATTAGGGTGAGGATTAGATGATTTCGTGAAAAAAAATAAGGATTTTTTTATAAATATCTTTCTAAATATTAATTATATCAAATATACCTCTCATTTGAATATATTATTTAAATTATCCTCCATTTAATCCCATGTGTTACAATTATACCTCTACGGTAATCCTCGTTGACTTAATTTGAGTAAAATGCCGATTAAGCAATGAAATTATTAATCTACTCTCTCTCTCTCTCAAACCACAAACGGGAGATTTGGGGTTGTTGCATGGGTATTAGAGGAGATAGCTAGCCGGAGATCGCTCAGAGAGAAGATGGAGACCCACTCCCAGAAGTGATAGTGCCCGCCTCTGAGAAGATCTTCGTTCGCGAGCTGGAAAGATGTCATCAAGTAGGGGAGATTGCCCACATATATATAACTGCTGCCACCTCCTCGGCACGCGTGCCTCCCATTCCAGCCACCGCTGACACCCTCCGCCACTCACCTCCACCATCACCTCCGCCCACGTTCGAGCCGTCGGCATGGTCGTCGTAGTGTCGACTGCGGCGCCGACGAAAGCGAGGATTTGCCACCATGGTTGCAAGTGGAGTAGAGTCAAAGAGAGAGGAAAAATGGACCGGTCAGAGTCCGAACGTGGGGGTGATGGTGTCGGCGGACGAAGGGCAAGGGCCCGACGAAGATGGAGGTAACGACCATGACGGCACACTGGAGAGGGGGAGGGGGAGCTGATGGGGAGGGTAGTCCCGCCAAGAGGCACCTCCACCTCCTCTGCTCCCTTGGCCCCCTCCCCCTCCACCACCTTGTCGTGGCCGTTGTTCTTATTCCTCTACTATCGGACAATGCCGCTCAAGTACCAACTTCGCCGCTCCAACTCTACCATCGCCCCCTCCATCTCCCCCTCACCTGTTGGAGCAGCGGATGTGAAATGGGCACAAAAGTGAAGAAAGTAATAATTTTATTGAAGAAATATTACGAGTACAAAAGATCTTGTACAATGTAAAGGGGATCTGGAAGAGGAAAATGCTTGAAGGGTTGATGGAATGGAGTGAGGCTCTTTAGCTCACTTCTACTTCTACTTGGATCTCTTTGATCTCTTCTTAGATGCTCACAAGGGTGCCTAGGTAGTGGTATTTATAGCCTCCATAAGAGGTCTGAAGCCCTTTCTAGAAATTTTTTAGGCACCGTCATTCTAGAGAATTCTTCTCTCATCTTCACTCTAGATAACTGTTTTTAGACTTCTCTCCTTTTACTGCCATTCTAGAACTTTCTATGCCACCATCTTTCTTCCACAATATATTGGAGTTTTCTTCATGCTTCTAGAGAAGTCCAGCACATTCAAATTATTTTAACACCCCCTCTTAATTTGTAATGTGCATTCTTCTTCTAAAGTGTATAAACTTGTCAGTGGTTAAAGGCTTTGTGAAGATGTCGGCGACTTGCTCCTCTGTCTTTATAAACTTCAAAATAATTTCTTCTTTTTCGACCAAATCTCTGATATAGTGATGACGCAGCTCGATGTGCTTCATCCGTGCGTGAAAGACTGGATTTTTTGTCATAGCGATGGCTGACATATTATCACAAAGTATAGCAGTTGGTTCTTCTTGATTTTGTTGAAGCTGTGATAATGTTCTCCTTAGCCAAACAGCTTCGCATGCGGCACTTGTAGCAGATATATATTCGGCTTCTGCTGAAGATAGAGCGATTGCTTGTTGCTTCTTAGATGACCATGAAATAGGCTTTGTTCCTAGACAGAACAAATATCCAGAAGTACTTTTTCGATCATCTGTTGAGCCTGCCCAATCACTGTCTGTGTAGCCAATAAGATTATTGTTTTCTTCAGAGACATACTTGATGCCATAATTTGTAGTTCCTCGGAGATATCTCAAAATACGTTTAGCCGTTGCAAAGTGTAGTTTGTTCGGCTCATTCATAAAACGTGATACCACACTTACTGAATAAAGAATATATGGTCTTGTATTTGTGAGATATAAAAGAGAACCAACTAAACTTCTAAGCACTCTTTGATTTTGGAATAGTATAACGAGGAATACTTACATGATGAGAGGGAAAAATGGATCCCATTGTGCACTACAAAAGAGGGTGTCTAATTAAGCAGGGGCGGATAGCGTTTTCGCTCCCACTCACTTGAATACGCTACCCCAGAATCAAAGAGACCTCTATAGACTGAAGCATTAATCTTCTCTGCATCATCATGTATAGAGAGCTTTGTGTTTGCTGCCATAGGTGTAGCCACAGTCTTGCAGTTGACCATATTAAATTTCTTCAACAAATTTTCATAATATTCTTCTTGGCTGAGAAATATTTCTCCTTTGATTTGTTTTACTTGTATGCCAAGAAACTAACTCGACATGCCGAGATCGGAAATTTCAAATTCTTTCATAATTTTCTTCTTGAAATTGTCTAGCATATCATGGCTAGTACCAAAATAGATTAGATCATCAACATATAGACAAAGGACTAGGAAGTCCATACCTTTCTTCTTTATATATACTGAGGGCTCACTCGGACATCTTAGAAAGTCATCTTGTTGAAAATATTGATTGATCTTGTTGCTCCATGCTCGAGAGGCTTGTTTTAACCCATATAATGTCTTATGTAGGCGATAAACTTTATCTTCTTGTCCTTTGATTTGATAGCCTTGTGGTTGCTCCACATATATTTCTTCTTCAAAATTGTCATTCAGAAATACAGATTTGACATCAAGCTGAAATACTGGTAATTTCAATTGTGCTGCCAATGCTAAGATAGCCCATGTAGTTTCCATCCCTGCAACTGGTGCGAATGTCTCATTGAAGTCAATATCAGGTTGTTGAGAATACCCTTTTGCTACAAGCCTTGCTTTATATTTATGAATGGAGTCATTCTCATTATACTTAATCTTGTATATCCATTTTAAACTAATAACTTCTTTGTCTTTCGGCTGCTCAACTAGCTCCCATGTGTGATTTTTCTTAATCATATTTATTTCTTCATCCATGACTTTTATCCATTTCTCATCTTTAACTGCATCCTCATATCTTTGTGGTTCACAGCAAAAATAAATCACTTTACTTCTTTCATATATTTCTTTGAGAGAGCATTCCTTTCGTCGTGGTGTGTTTGAGTCATTACTTGACTCACCTTGCTCTCTTGGACTTTGTGGAGGAGAAGGAGCTACTAATTATTTTTACTTCTTTTTCTTTCATGATTTTTGGAACTTGTTTTTCTTCTTCCCATTTCCATGATAATGTTTCATCAAATATCACATCTCTAAAAATAATCAATTTATTTATCTTATGCTCAAGCAATCTATATGCTTTTGATTCCTCACTATATCCAATGAATATATATTTTTCTCCTTTCTCATCAAATTTTTCTTCTCTAATTTGTGAAGGAATATGGCCATATGCAATGCATCCAAAGATTCTAAAATGACTTACCTTGGCCTTTCTCTTGAACCAGGTCTCATATGGTGCTTTGTTTGGAACTGCTTTTGTTGGAGACCTGTTTAGAATGTAAACTACAGTATGTACAGCCTCAGCTCAAAAATTGTTAGGAAGATTCATACCTTTTAGCATGCTCCGGTCCATCTCCACTATTGTCCTGTTTTTTCGCTCGACTACTCCATTTTGCTGAGGTGTATATCTTGCTGTTAACTCCTTCTTTATTCCTTCCTTTCTGTAATATTCTTAAAATTCTTTTGAAGTAAACTCTCCTCCACGATCGGTCCTTAAAATCTTTAGCTTTTTACCACTTTATTTCTCGGCAAATGTTTTGAACCGTAAGAACATTATGAATGTCTCTAATTTTTCCTTTAGAAAGTATATCCACATAATTCGATTATAATCAACCATTAAGTGAGGCAGTCATTGTTGGACCACAAATGTCATCATGTACCAATTGTAATGGCTCTTTAGCTCTCCATGATGTTTTAGTGAAGGATAATCTGTGCATCTTTCCATAGATGCATCCTTCACAAATTTCGTTTTCTTCTTCTTTAAGATATGACAATCCAATGACCATTCTCTTCTTCTTGAGTAGTACGAGACTTCTATAATTTAAATGGCCAAATCTCTTATGCCATATGAGAGAGCTATCTTCTTCTTCAATTTTTAGAACCATATTTTCTAGTGACATTTTCAACGGAAAGACTTTGTTGGAAGCCATCTTGATTTTTGTCACAATCTTTTTACTTATGTCTTCTATAATGATGCATTCATCTTTTGTAAAATTGGCTGAATAACCCTTTTGCATTAACTGTCCAACACTTAATAAATTTTGAGTTAAGCCAAGAACATAAAGAACATCTGTGATAAACTCCGTCTTACCTCCCTTTATATGCGCCGCTATCACTCCCTTGCCTTTTATTTCATATAGCTTGCCATCTCCAGGCTTCACTTGAGAATCTAACTCGTCATCTAGTTTAACAAAGCTGCTTTTATTTCCTGCCATATGATTGCTATCGCTACTATCCAAATACCATATATTGCTAGAATTTGAATGACTGGTAAAGCATGAATAAAATAGTTGATCCATCTCCGAATAATTAGCTTCACTTTTCTGCTGATACTACCAGTCTCTTTGGGAGTGATTAGCATTTTTACATTTGGTGCATTTAAATCTGTAATCTTTCATAAAATATCCAAACTTTTTACAAATTCGACATTGGGAGGTAGACGTACCTTTTGGATAATTTTTCTCATACCCTCTTCCTTTGTCCTGACCTTGTTTCATGAACTTCTTCTGCCTTGAATTGTCTTTCCCGAACTTATGTTGTGAAGAATAGGCTTCCATGTTCTCCTTCTTTGACTCTTCTCTTTTATCAGATAATGATACTTTTGATTGAAATGCTTGCTCTATATTTTGATGAGAAAATCTATTCATTCTTTACTCATGCGCCTACAGAGAACCCATTAATTCGTGCATAGAAAACTTTGATAAATCTTTGGATTCTTCAATGGCAACAACAATATGATCGAACTTGAATGGAAGACTTCTCAAGACTTTCTCAACTATTTTCTTCTCTTCTATTTTATCCCCATAGATTCTAATTTGATTTATAATGTCGGCAACTCGAGTAAAAAATGCTTGAACAGTTTCATTATCTTTCATCATAATATTATCAAACTCTCCCCATAATGATTGTAATTTAATGGAGAATACCTTCGGCGACCCTTGGAATTCTTGTTTTAGAAATCCCAAGCATCTTTCGAAGTTGCGAACGTCATAATACGGGAAAAGATAGATTTGCCTACCCCTTGTTAGACGAATAATAATGTCTTCACATCTTTCTTCTTGTTTTCTTTATACTCCTTTTACTTTGCCGACGTCCACGATGCAAGAGTTGCTCCATCATCTGGTATCTCGTATCCGCCTTCAACGAGCTCCCAGAGATCTTGAGAGATGAAAAGAATCTTCATTTGGAGACTCCAAAAATCATAGTTTTCTCTATCAAAAATAGGGATAAGATTTTGAGAATAGTTGAAAAGAGTGGTGTTGGGTGCTACCATAATTGGAACTTGAGGAAATGAAGGCTATGGCTCTGATATCAAATTTGTTGGAGCAGTGGAAGTGAAATGAGCACAAAAATGAAGAAAGTAATAATTTTATTGAAGAAATATTACAAGTACAAAAGATCTTGTATAATGTAAAGGGGATCTAGAAGAGGAAAAGACTTGGGAAAGGCTTGAAGGGTTAATGGAATGGAGTGAAACTCTTTGGCTCACTTCTACTTCTACTTGGATCTCTTAGATCTCTTCTTAGATGCTCACAAGGGTGCCTAGATAGTGATATTTATAGCCTCCATAAGAGGTCTGAAGCTCTTTCTAGAAATTTCTTAGACACCGTCATTCTAGAGAATTCTTCTCTCATCTTCACTCTAGATAAATATTTCTAGACTTCTCTCCTTTTACTGCCATTCTAGAACCTTCTATGTCACCATCTTTCTTCCACAATATATTAAAATTTTCTTCATACTTCTAGAGAAGTCCAACACATTCAAATTATTTTAACATCACCTCTCGCTCTCTCTCACACACGCATAACACTACCCCGTGAGCAATTCCGACACGACCTCGACCCTTTCAGATGCCACCTCCTTCCTCCCCTCCACCACCACGACCACCCGCTCCCTTGTGGCTTCCACCTCTCTCGGGATATTTTAAATGTTTCATTACACCTAACAGCAATATATGATATACTCTATGCAATGCCTGACTCCCATGGACGACAGTAAACCGGAAAGGTATAACTGTAACACATAGGGCTAAATGGATGATATTTTTTATAATATGTTCAAATGAGGAGTATATTTGACATAATTGATATTTAAAAAGATATTTATGTAACTAAAAAAATAATAATGATGATAAAGGATATGAGAAGTGTCTTGCAGAAAGGATAAATGAACTTCTATGGAGCAGGATTCAGATGAAGCTACCGTAACATTTCTCCCTCATCCCCTCCAATGAGCAAGGAAATCATGCCAGAAAGCCCCACGCCCCACTCACATCAACTAAGGCCTCTAGAATAGAAGCGGGGCTGAAACATCATTCATGGCACAAACTCTTGTACTCCACGGGAGACGTTCAAAATAAGCCTTCACGTCAACAAGTACAACTGTAACATTATAAAAGACAGCTCAGGATAATCCCCGCATTTAATCCAAAAAACATTATAGAGATCTAGGTCAGCTAATTCCCCTTGGTTTACTTGTGATGCTCAGAGTTCCCAAGTACAATGAACACATTGACAAAATTTAAAGGCTAATTAGTTAAATGTTCCTACACGTCAATGAAATGAAAGGGGGAAAAAAAGTAGGAAATAGAACAGACAGAAGAAGAGTATCCTCGATATACTAACCCGACATTATATATAGCTCTGATTGATCTTACACAACTACCAGCAATCAATACCACAGGGCGTATGTATTATGATGGCTTTTAACATCATGGCAGTGCAGGTACACGTTCATCCCCAGAAGCACAAGGGGTGGCTTCCTCACTGGAAACAGCCACATAGTTTGCTGGAGCTGCATGCCTGCTGCTCTCTCTCTTCGCATCCTTACTTGCGGGTCTGGTGGCATTGCTAGAGTTTTGATTAGAGAGCCTCCTATTGGGGGTACCATTTGATGCACTTCCACTAACAGCTGGACCCAAGACCTTTTTAATCCCAGGCTGTCTATTGGGAATTACCCTGGAGCCAAATGCAGTTTCTTGTTCAGGGTTTACTGGCTCATTAAATTTCTTCTGATCCTGGAAAAGTACAATGGCACAAGGAAATGGATCACGGAGAATGATATGTTACCCAAAAATATGTGCATGATAGGACTGGTGTTATGTTAGTCAATGACATACATCCACAATAGGACTATCTTTGTCATGAATTTAAAAACATTACGCTGACTAAGAATCCCAGTAGACATCATTAAGATAAATTATAATACATATGTGCAAGACAAAAAGCTATCTTTCATGCATCCAAACCAACTGATATATTATTTAGAAGCACCGAGAAAACATCATTTAATGTATACCATATTATCTAAGATGCACCCCCTGCACATTATTCTTTATCGGTTTGTTTCGCAGTTAGGATAGATTGACCGATGAGAGAGAGCGGTGTGGGCCCCACCGCTCTCTCACACACAAAGGCGCTAACCGGGGTCGGTTAGCGCACTCGACCCCCTGGGGTCGGTTGCGCTAACCCCACCCAGTTAGCAAACAGGCCCTAACAGTGTTTTGTGCTGTAAGTGTGTGCTCAAATGGAAATGTGAGAACTTTTGCAAGTGATGTCAAGTACTTCATCCAGAAACGGGACCAGATACAAAGAGAACCAGACGTTACTCCTTGCAAGCATAAGAGACCAGTATAGAGTGCATTGTTCACTAACCACATGCTTCCAAGAACGATGAAAATGTCCTTGTATCTTGCAGCGGGGCTGTTACACTCTGAGGAGGGTAAAACCCGCCAGACCCATTGCGGCCCACCAACACCGGACCCGCAATGGCCCGACCCAGTTGGGATCGAAGAAGGCCACCCGATAGCCTACAACCCAGACCTGGTGGCCCAACAGAGGCACAAAAAGGATTCGCCAGCTCACAGGAGACATCGAAGCGAGCATCCCGGGCAACGGACAACTATCCAGCGACTGAATGTTGCTCCCGCCATAATAGGCCTCTTCTCCGGTAGGAACGAGACTGCACCCACGACACCAAGATCCTCGCCCCAAGGTCACACTTCCCGATTAAGCAGGTGCACAACAGGAAACTCCCCCCACTATCAAGGAAGCGTTACTCCACAGCCTATGTCTTTCTCCGCTAGGGAATGGACCTCCACTGCCAGGGCAACCTATAAAAATAGGCCTCTGATCAGACGCCAGGACACACACGTAAAGAAATACTAAGACACACACAGAGAAAAAGGAGAGAGATAGGAAGACGGAAGTAGAAGCTCACAAAGGGAAGCTAGCTCCATCATTTTGCCGCATCCCCGCGACTCTCTGAGCACACCCTGTGCCCAGCGAGTACTCTCCGAGCACTCGCCAGATGCATCGAGCACCTCCGAGGACCCGGTTCTCACACCTAGGCTTGTCCACTCTACTCTCACGCTCTCTCTCTCTCTCTCTACCTCCTGCTATTCCTCCCCTCAGTGTGATCCTGACTTAAGCATCGGAGGGTTGTCCCCTGGGATAATGTCCAGGACTCCTTCTAACATCATCTTTCTAGTGCTTGTAGGCTTCCACGGGTGGTTGGACGTCCTTCTCAACCAAATAAATCTTAAAAGTGTGGTACGAGATCTAGGGATCATTCTCCCACCTCTACACACTCTAAGAAGGGTAAAATGACAATTTACCACCACAGCTAAAACTTAACTGTGGTCTAACTAATAGAAAACCTTGGAGAAGTAGGAGATAGGGGTCTAAAAAGACAAATAAGTCAAAGCATATGAGGATTAAGTCAGACTTTTTGAAGAAACAGGGGACTACAGAACCAAACACCATAAAAGGCAGTGATTACCTTCATTCTCCGTTTCTCTTCCCCTCTTTCATGCTTGAGCATGGCATACTCATCCAGCATAGCAAGAAGGGGAACACCGTCATACATAAATGACATGCTGTGATCCTCCTCCCACAGACGAGTCTTAGCTACCAGATTGTCAACAAGAGCTGCAGTATAAGCATAAGAATCTAGTTAATCATCACCAACAGTCATACCTGGATCCAGGATATTATCTGTGTATAAAAATATGAACCAATAATGTAAGATTGAATGCATCCCTTGAAGGTATATTTCCAAATCGGTGACATGTATGTTTTTTGCTTAGATGGAAATAGGCCTTTTTGAAAGAGGTGTTGAGCAGAAACTTCATCAGATGTAACAGTCACACCTATTCTATATCTAAAACTCAAAGACATACAATTCCAATTGAAACTTTAGCTCTGGATGGGATCACAAGGTCAAAACTGATGTAAAGTATTCATTAGGAGCTTCATTAGATGGAGGCCAGAAAGAATAAACCTGGAATTTTGTTCACCAGCACACGAGCTTTCTCTGCACGCTTTAGGTTTAGATGTGCACCTCTGCTCGAATTGTATCTGTTCTCATCCTGTTCAAGATAAGAGCAAGTAACAGCAGAGTTGAAATGAACAAGATAGTCTTGAAATGTGAAAAAATACAAATCTGCAGCAACTCTTATTTTCATCATTCCTTCTATATTCTAGAACACTTCAACGCTATAAACTCCTAGAAGAAATAACAAGAACACTTTAACGCTATAAACTCCTAGATGAAATAACAACATTAACTGAGTGCAAAGATGAGTATTAAATATTACCAAAGACATGAACCACACGAGGCATTCTACATAGCATGTACAAAGTAGAGTTTTTTCAAATGCATAGGCCCATGCATTATGATAAATTTCAATAAACTTCTTCTGCACTACATGAATAAAACATGGGTCCTTAAAACACAGGCCAGCAACCGTGATAAACCGGATAAACATTAATGAAATGCACAGCACCTGATGCAACTACCTTCAAAGTAGTGTTATTCTATAGGTAATATGATTCTTAGATGAAAACAGAGCTTCCCTTTCCTTGATAAGTAATGAAAGCATGTCAACAATTAAATGAATAGTAGCCACATGGTAGAGAAAGTTACATCATGTTATCAAGCACATCACCTAAATGCTAAATATATTTAGGTCTAATGGGAAAAAAGGTGAGAGGATTACGCGATTATAATCTTCAAGCCAGCTTTCTTGTTCACATGCTGACATCCATCTCTCAACCTTTTCCAATATTTCTTTCCTGCTAAGTGCCTCCTCTTTGGCTTTTAAAATCTGCTTATCCATGTCAGCCACCAACTCTGAGGGTTCAGCATTCCCTGAATCAATAATAGACATTATTTTCTCTCGGGCAGTGACACAATCTATCCCTATGTGACCATGGGCATATATTCCTTCGAGTTCAACTTGTTTCTTGAAGGCAATCTCCTTCATCTTGCTTGCCTTCAGGTGATCCAGTCTCTCAACTTCAACTTCAGCCTTACAAGCAATGAAAGATACAAGAAGATATCAATGTATATTTTTAGCAAGGCCTAGATACAATGGTCTGAATACCATTGCAACCTCTTTACCTGCTCAATTACATCAAGGGCAAGAGCTCCAGGAACCGTAATCTCATCCACTGTTGTTGAGATGTTGCATGTGACATGACTGAACAAAGTCCGTTCAATCATAGGGATATCCATAAGGCTCCAAAGATCACTCAATTGTGCAGATAATTCTTGGACCTGTTGCAGAAAGAAAGTCATAATTACATCAAACAAATGCTAGGTATGTCATTGCATTCATAGAGTATCTGATGGTTTAACTACAAAACTATGGGAGAAACACAAGGACAGTATTAGAAGGGAAAAAGAAAATAAGGGAATTTATAAGTAGGTTATGATTGAGAAACATAAATGTAAAAAGATGCTAGCACTATCAAATTTTAAGAGCAATGACACATTTATTGTTGGTCCTTGTCAGAGAATCACAAGATCATACATGAAAATATATTCCATTGGAGGTGGCAATGAGCCAAACCAAGGCTGTGTTATTTAGGCTTGCTCAGAGCCAATCAGAAACTCGAGCTCCGGATCAAGGCTGGGCCAGTTTGAACCCAAAATATGTGCCCGACCTCAGAGTGGGACCTAAGCTTGATTCAAGTTGAGCTCAAGGCCAAATAAGTATACTTGGACCCATGATGACCATTGGGCTTATTCAATCTAAAGAGCCCATAGGAGTGATCAGTTCGGTCCACAAGGGTGTTGTCTAGTTAACAGGAGCAGAGTTCTGCCTTATTCACAGGGTCTAGAACCCACATGTAGGGTAGATTTCCAATGTGGAATCTCTGATCCAAGGTGGTTGAGCTGTTCCCAACATTAGCATTGATGGTCCCACGTTGAATATTCTATCAAATGTGGGTGGGGGTCGAGACTATAAATACACACTCAGGCCCTTGAAGTCCATAACATGTTCAACTCTTCTCGAAACAATGGTATGCTTTGAATAGTTTGATTAGTGATAGAATGAATCATAAAGTCCTTACTGGTCAGCAATCCAACAAGATGACTCATCTTAGATGACTTGGCCCTTTTAGCTTATTGAGACCAACAATGAGCTCGAGTTTAGCTCATGTTATTAATGATTGACCAAGGCTGAGCCAAAACCAATGAGTTTGATTTTCCAGTTCAGAGCCTCAGCCAAAGCATTTATCCAATTAATTCCTGCTGGTCATCATCATTACAGAGTTGGAAAATCAATAAATTTAATGTAATTCAGCAATGTGTCTAGAATAATGGTCCAAAAGAATGCTTTAAAGATATCGGAGTGGTACATTAACAGAGTACTAATCATAGCGGTGTCAATTTCATAAGTCCTTTCCACAATATTTTTAATGTGTCCATGCCTCCATGGTAAACCAAGGATGGCAAACTCGGTTTCGGACTCGGTTTCGCCCGGGTCCGAAACCGAGTCGACTCGGTTTCGGTTTCGGTTTCGGCCGAACCGGCCGAAACCCATATAACAGGTTAAAAAAATTAAATTTAATTCTAAAAAATCTGAAAAAAAATCATAAAAAATATAAATAATCACTTAAAATCACAAAAATCATAAAAATCATTACACATGCATTTGACTGTATAAGTTAATGCAATAACCTTGAAGTAGACAACTACAAAAATTCAACTTCAAACATTGAACATGTGAAAGTTAAAGTCATATTCCATTGTACATTAATAGAAGCAGTACAATAAACCAATTTAGACGAAATAAATATTACAAAAATTCATTGATTCTTACCTAATATGGATAATAATTACTAGAAGAACCTTCTCCCTCATCGTCTGGCCCTTGATGTCGATACCCATAACCAGGTTGCATGTATGGTCTATATTCACTATAACCAAATAATGAGGTAGCCAAGTCCTGCATCCCTCTTTGGATCCCTCTTGGAGTGTTTGGTTGGCTTGATTCGAATCCAGTATCAACATAGGAATCTTGAGGAAGAGAAGAGTCACTGGTCGGATATGGATGGAACTGAAATGATGGTTCATAATTCTGGGCCCCATAAATAGCTGCTTCCTGTTGGCCACCTTCGTAACCTGGTGAACCATATCCGTGTTGACCTTGACTATATCCAGTAGTACCACCTGCAGCACCTGCATCACCTGTACCACCTGCAGGACTAGTACCACCTGCAGCACCTCCGGGATGATCATCATCATCATCAGAATCATAAGAAACCAGTCACCTTTTAACCTTTGAGGATGTTTTTTTCTCTTTTGGAGTGCTTTTTTCAATCAACTTTGACACGAGTCCTTTTCCCCTTGGTGTGTGCCTTACATAAATCTGCTTCAACTCCTCAATTGCTGGGTCCTCTCGAGCAGCAGCATTTGCCCTCTCAGTTTGCCCATGCACTGATGTACTTCTTCTTAAGGAGGATATTCTAGGAGTGACTGGCCTGCTATCTGTATCTGAGTGTCTAGCAGGCTCAAACTCGAACTGCTCCTCAGTGTCATCAACCACCCTAGACTGGTGCGCATGAGTATCTATGGCCCTCTTTGATTTGCTTCTTAATTCGGGATCTCTTGCCTCATCTTCATCAAGTATGCCATTTGCCCATCTTCTATCATCAACATCAAAAACGGGCTCATCAACCTGCTCTCGTGTCTCCACCCAAGACTGCAAGGGATTATCATCATCAAATAAGGCATCCACATCAATCTCTGCGGCGGCATCCTCGGCGACGCGTTTGTCTCGCAGCTGTTGTCTCAACCTCATATTCTTTATTCTCAACCTCATATTGTAGTGGCAGTATACTAATTTCTCTAACCGATCAGCCTTTAGCCGATTGCGAACCTTTGAGTGTATAAGGCTGAATGTGCTCCAATTCCTTTCACATTGGCTTGCTGATGTGGTTTGACTCAACACCCTGATTGCAATGAAAGCCAATGCAGAACTGCCCAATTCTCTATTGTTCACCATGATCCACCAGTCAGCTGTTACACCAACCAACCATAAACAAATAAATATAAGATGTAAATAAAAATTAATTAAGGAAGATGTAATTGTAAAGAAAGCACAAAGATGAAGTATACCTGGGCTCACTCTTCCCACTGCGTATTACAATTGGAAGTCAGAATACGTCCCACTTCTCATTCTATAGGAGGTCATCTACAAAAATTACATAATAGATTAGCATTATTACGTAAGTAAATTCTATACCTCTTATTCATGAAATCAAAGTTATCAAACAGGCCAACCTCTACTTCCGCCTGAAGCCTCTTATCTTGTGTCCTCGATAAACGACCAATGACTTTTAAAGTGCCTTGAAGCACCTCGACATCAACATGTGCATTGGTATTGTACATTAATCGAAGGTTCAGAAAATAACCTGCATTTGTATATAGTTAATGTATGGTCAATAATATATGAATACAAATAATCACTCACCAGCTGCATGCAAGTCGTGGTGTAATGTGGTGTCCCATCTATGGTCAATAATCTTCCACCACTTTGCATGTTCTTTGGGAAGGGACTCTTGCAACTCCAATTTCGCACGGTCCATGGCCTCATACAGATATCCCATATCATTCTTGTCATCGCCATCCACCAATCTTAGGACCTTAACGAGGGGGGTGACTACTTTCATGTATCGTGTTACTCTGCCCCAGAATTTGTTGTTTTCCACGATTTGACAGACATCCAAATAATCCATCTGAGCATCAACATTGCCCTTGTCGATGTATTCCCGCAGGGCATTGTGGTACATGAAAGCTTTCAACTCATTCGTATACCTGTGCAAAGAAATAAAATTTGAATCAAATACGGATCATAACTATAAGGATAAAGAAGTAATAATTGAGTTCAATAGTATACCTATGCAGAGACTCCAAAGAAATGAAATTTGAAGCAAATCTAGTTGGCCCTTGTTGTAACCAGAAAATAAATGTATATATACGTTTATATATGTACGCATGTGTGCGTCAAAAGTCCATGCTTACGGTGTTGGCTCAGTCCAACCCGTTCTATCCCGTGGAAGCGAGGAGAACCCGCGATAAACCCACGGAGACTATTATAGTCATGTGGTTCCGGGTCTTAATCAATCAACCCAAGCCCTAAGGGTGTGAAGACGTGCTATGCACATTGTTTTGGTACCTCGACGGCGTGTATCACGTCTCGTAGGATCAAAAACTCCTTCCCCGACGGACGAGCGAGGCGCGGAAGACAACGAACAAGGCGAGGAGAAGGCTTTTCCTCTTCCACGTGGAGTCAAGTGCAGAAACGTCGCTGTCGGAGCCGTACGGAGATTTTTAAAAGAAGCCAAGGGGACTGCCCGGGGGGGGGAACCCGCCCGGGGTATAAGGCCCCCGGGCGGGTCTCCCCGCGGCTGCGCGGGGGCTGGCAGACCCGCCCAGGGTCTGCCCACCCCGGGCGGGTCCGCCCGGGACCGCGCGCCCCGTGGCGGGTCCGCCCGGGGTGCTGCGCCCCTGGGTCGGTCCGCCCGGGGTGCTGCGCATCCGGGTCAGTCTAGTAACTGCCCATTTTCCAAAAAAAAATTTTGATTTTTTTTTTTGGAGGGAAAGGAACCCGCCCGGGGTCACCTTGACCCGCCCGGGTCCCACTCCCCCCGGGCCGGTTCCCTACTTTCTATAAATAGACCCCATGGGTCCCATTGAAGGGGGACGGACAGGAAGGAAGAGGAGGAGAGGTGGACTTGCCTAGACTTCAAGTTCAAGTTGTTCGTTGTTTTTGGTCTGAGTGGGGTAAGTCCCCGGGCCTTGTGTATATGTCCCTACGGGGTATATTTACAATTATGCCCTTCAACGGGCCGTGTTCGTAATGTGTTATGCAACGGAGTGACGGACTTATGCAATTATGTCATTATGTCATTACGATGACAAATTGTAAAAATGTCCTCCTCGAGGTCATGAAAGGCCTAAGTCCTGTAAATTGCAGTTTTACCCTGCAACTTTTGTAATGAGGGGTATGCCCCCACTTCCCGCCCTGATGCAGATGTATGTACGGTCGATAATTTGTCGACACCCTCTGTACTCATGCAAAATTATAAGAGCACCTTATTATGCTCGGCACACTTCATTAATGCAATATTGCATATAAACCCTGACTCTCTAAAAACTTGCATACTTACCCCTACTTCCAACCAATTGAACCCGTGAGTGTCTTCTCTAGAACCTCTCGTTGTCGGTTTGGTCTGGGAGTGCTGTTGGCTCAGTCCAGCGCTCGGGGGTCATCTTAAACCTAGGCCTAGGGTTTGGTAAAGTTACCGAAATACCCCTGCGACCTAAGAAGTGATCTAATGGTCTCATAAACCTTCTGAAATGGGCCTCAGAGCCTTGGAAGGTTAGTAACCCGGCTTTATGCCTACCCCAGCCCAGAAACTCCTAAATCCCTCTGATCTGGTTATTTACTAAAAGACCCCTAGGTCTAAGACCGCCGCTTAAACCCCAGTGGCCCACTTCAGCGTGTTCAGACAGGGTCCCCGTCAGCTCCCCCGTCCTGTTTTAAGCAAACCTGCCCTATTGGTTAGAGCCTCGAGGAAGAACTTTATGCTTTCATGTTGTCATTTAATCAACGGTGTTCGGACATTAAGCCGATGTAAATCAACGTCGACTCCGGTCGACGGGGAGAGGTCCAGCACTCGAACCTATATCGTCTGATACGACACGCACCCACGGAACCCTCTCTAAGCAGAGGAGTGTTTCTTTTCAAAAAGAACAAAAATCTACCCTTTATCTACGATAAAAGTCGACGTAGATTTTTTCCGTGTCTCACAGACTGGCACGCCCGGTGGGACTTTTCCCGCCTTTCTTCTCTTTGACAACAGAAGGCTTGCACCTCTTTGAGGTTCTTATTGCTCTCCCTCTTACAGGACGAGGGAAGAACGCTTTGCTTGCCAGTTTCAAGCGCTCTGTCACATCATGATCACGACAATGGCAGCGGTGACGTATGGACCGCAGGTGATCGCTACCCACGCCAGGTATGGCTACCTGGCGACGCCGATTGCTTTCGGCGACTTTCCCCCGGTGGTCGGTTCCCCTTTCTTCTTAGGGGTAGTTCCGATCACTGAGGAGGACGCAGTGCCAACTGCTGGCCGGACTGCTCCGGCTAAGAAGACTGCTGCAGAGGATGCTAGGCCCTCCGTTCGTGCTGTAAGCCGGGTTCACCCGGCTTCGAAGGTGTTCGCCGGGGGCGTCAGGCCCTCTGTTCCTGCCATTGGTCGGGCTGTTCCGGCCGAGGCAACTGCTCTGAAGGGCGTCAGGCCCTCTGTTCCTGCCATTGGTCGGGCTGTTCCGGCCGAGGCAACTGCTCTGAAGGGCGTCAGGCCCTCTGTTCCTGCCACCGGCCGGGTCCGCCCGGTCCGAAAGATGCCTACCGGGGGTGTTAGGCCCTTATCTGCTGTTGGCCGAGTCAGGTCGGCCGGACAATACAACATGGCTGGGGGTGTCAGGCCCTCGATGAAGCCCACGCCTGGAGATGTCAGGCCTTCAGTCTTTCAAGCTAGCCGAGTGTTCTCGGTCAACCAGATTACGGTTGAGACTGCTCCTTCCCGACAGGGACAACACCGCCCTCGTCGTCGCGGGAGCCGTACTGAGACGGTTACCCCTGCTCAACGGGGGCAACGCCACGCGAGGAAACAACTTCGGCCCGTGGCCACTACTTCGCGTTCCGGCAAGACTATTCTCGTCGGCGACGTCCGTATCAGGCTCGATGGAGGCGAGCCGATTGTACCTCGGGACCGACACGTCCCCACCATCCCAACCTCCAACCGATTCGAACTCCTTCGGAAGATCCGGGAGGAGGGAGCGAAGGCAAAGAACGTCGCTACGCCGCGGCCCAAGGTGGCGGCCCCCAGAGTCAGGTCTGGGGGCAACCCAACTGAGGAGCGTCAGCTCCACCGAAAGGAGATATGGGTCACCAAGGAGGAGGCCCAGGCAATTAAACGCGCCCGGGCTGAGAAAGGCCCACGCCAGTCTGGGCCGCACTCGGGGCAGGGCCCCTCTATTCATGAGTTAACTAAGCCCTCCTCCTCTCACAAGCCAGGCGCTCGCCGACAGCGGGGGCAGTGCCGCGCCCCGCCAAAGCCGGTACGTCCGACTTCCCCCTGGGCTACCTCAGACAATTCAAGAGGGGGCAATGCTCGACAGCGTCCGGCCCCTCGAGCATCTGTCTTCGACCGGCTGGGGGACATATCTCCCCCGGTGCGGCATCCGCCGAGGAGGAGGCGGGTAACTCGTGTCGCAGATGACACTGTCAGGGTGTTCACCTGCTACACCTCCTCCACGGACAAGCACACGGAAGCGGCTCAGGGAGACCTCACCCAGCCATTGCAAGCTATGAGGAGGTCGAAGCACGTCTCTCGGGTCGTGGCTCAACTAGACTCAGTTCCTCTAACAGGAACTTCACAGCCTGACCCTGCACGACAGGAGGAGCGCCAAGATAATGATCATGGCGCTGTCGGGGAGGGCCTTTTCCCTCGCGAGGAAGGTACAACGGAGGGGATTCAAGCTCTCACCCTGGAAGAACTCCGGCGCGAAAACCAGGAGTTGAAAGGTCTGTTGCAAGCACTCCTGCGCGATAAGGAGCCTCCTGCCCAACCCGCTGCAGTACCGGCAAGCGTTGAGCAGCAACCATCTCCAGCTCCGGCCACTATTAATGGGTCGGCTATGGCGGCCAGATCACCTGTGGCCCTGGAAGTGGAGGTACCTCAACAGGAGCCTAATACAAGGTTTTCTGCTACTCTTGCCGAAAGTTTGGCGGCTCAGCGGCAGATGATTGAGCGGATTGTAGAAGCAAAGTTCGCTCAGCATGGTGAAGGAGTGGCCACAGTCGATCTGTACAGTGTGCCCTACCCTCTCCATCACCAATTCAAGAAGCTCCCTCCGGACTGCCCCAAGGCCCCGAAGCTGCAAAAGTTTAATGGGCAGGGTTCGCCCCATGAGCACCTGGCTTACTATGTAACCGCCATGGGCGAACTGGCTTTGGACGAGTCCTACCTCTTGCGGTATTTCGCCACTTCTTTGACGGGTTCTGCCTTTCAATGGTATTCCCGTTTGAAGCCCAATTCGGTACCCGATTGGGCAGATTTGTAGAAGAAGTTTGTAGACCGGTTCCAAACCGCTGAGCGTAAGGTTTCCTTAGCGGAACTTTGCGCTTTAAAACAAAGAAGGGGTGAGACAGCCCTTGACTTCATCAAGAGGTGGAGGGATGTTAGCATGCACTGTGATAACCCTCCCACGCCGGAGGATGCTATTACCATATGTCGCCGAGGTCTGGCGACCGAAGTTAGTGAAAAGCTCTTGGGTTCCAGTATCCGGGGCTTTGATCAGCTCAACTCGGTGGTCGCGGAGATCGAAATGTTCTTCGCAGACCATCCGACACATTCCTCGGCCAAGGGCAAAGCCCCCAAGGACCGCCCAGTTGGGGGAAAAGAAATCAATGCAGTGGATTTCTCCCCGACAAATGGCGAGAAAGGAGGCGCTAAGGGGAAGGGTAATGGCAAAAAGTCGGAGGCCAAGAAGGCTGCTGAAGCCTTGGCGGGGAATATGAAGAAGCCGTACTCCTTCAGGAAAGAGCACACAAAAATGCTCTTTGATTTGTGTATGCAGGAGGAGCTGTTTTCCTTGCCAGAGCCGCGGAGGCCGGCAGAGGTAGACAAGACGGATGACCCCAACTACTGCGTGTACCACCGGAGATTGGGGCATACCATTGCAGAGTGTTATGTCTTTAAAGACATAGCTGAAGACCTTATTCAGAAAGGTCTGATAAATATGCTTGGTCACGCGGTTGAGCCTCCGCAGCCGCACCACTGGAGTCGATCCACTCGATCGGCCAATGTGGTTTATATGGCGGCACCGGTTTCAGCATCGCACGCCGCCGAGGCTGGGTCTTCAAACCAGCAACCTCAAGCCATTCCCGAGTCGTCGTGCTGGCCGGGGGCGGAATACCTTGCTGTGAGAAGGCTCCTCTGGAAAGTCCGCCGGGAAATCCACCAGCTGAGACAAGAACAGCGAGAGTTGCTGCAATTTCTCCATTATTTGGATGATCAGCTCGCTGCTCTTCCCCAAGCCCAGAGTGAACAGCTCGCAAACCTTCATGGAGCAGAGGCAAACCCACTTCCACCTGTCTCACAGAGGTCAGGGTCAAATGGTTGGCTGTCCGAGGACTCATCAAGCTCGTCAGAAGAGGCGGAACCTGCAAAGCCATTTTCTTTTCACCGCGAACAAACTCTACAGATTTTCTTCGCGTGCTGCCGTGCTGAGCTGGTAACCCCGTCAGTGGCAACTAATCACCAGCAACCTGAAGCCCGGTTCTATCAAGATTACTGCCCTTTTCATGAGGCATCGGGTCATATTATTTTCAACTGTCAACCCTTTAAGGACCTTGCAGAAGATTTCATCAGGCGAGGGATAGTTGATATGGGTGATTCCTTAGTGCGCCCTCCACAGCCACATGCGCGTGGGGCGATGACGTTCTCAGTTAATGTCATCCATACGCCGTTGGCATTCAACCTGCCTGACCCTTCTGCTGAAGGGAATGTTTCCCGACAGCCGGGAACCGAGGCCACACTCTGGTACCCAGGACAGCGACCTTCCCATCAGTGTTCTTTTCCCAAGGAGGACACTGAGAAGATATTTAACAAGCTTCTGGAGGATGGGTGGGTGTTGGCATATGGCCCTCCGTCTTATTACAACGAGACGGCCAAGAGTCATCCTCGCTATTGCAAGTATCATGCGAGGGTGTCCCACCCTACTCAACACTGTGAAGATGTTCAAGACTTCATTGAAGCTCTCCTTCAGAAAGGGGTTGTGGATACCCAGGGGAATTCTATGACGAGGCTACGCCTCGCAGAAGCCGCCAAGGAGATTCTTCAGCAGGTTCGGTGAGAGAACGAGGCCTTTGCCCGGTTGGCCCGCCCAAGCGAGCCTCAACAAAATGGGGAGTTCCCGTTGCTCGCCAGGGACAAGACTACTCGTGAGAAGCCTAAGGCTCAGAGCCCGGGAGACTGTGCTGTGCGACGAAGCCCTGGGGCTCAACCCAAACCGAGCCAGCCAGGTGTTGTCATAAGAGGATGTCCTCGGCCAGTTGATAAAGGAAAGGCCAAGGTCCTGAATCCTCAGGGTGAGGCTCCGGCTGGATCAGCCAAGCTACAAAGCCTGGAGAAGCCTCAACCGGCGCAGCCCGTCAAAGGGCCGGCCAAAGCCCCCATGCAGTCCGGTCGCCTTGAGAAGGTTGCCACTAGCTGCCCACAGAGCAATGATAAGGGCAAGCGCAAAGTTCTAGAGGTTGAGCCTAAGACTCAGCCTGGAGCTAAGTCAACAAATCCTCAACCTGCGTCAAAGAAAGAGTCGGCGATTCCGCAAAAATCTTTGGGGCTCCACTTCAGCCAGATGGAGTTCCAGGAGTTGCCACCAGAAATAGTTGCTCAGGCGATCGAGGCCACTTTCCAACCCTCCCCTGAGGCAGAGGAGTGGACCCGCGTGGGCCCAAGGAAGAGCCGCGAAAGCCAAAGTGCCAGACGGCCAGTGCGACGCGGGAGTCAGAGTGGTGGCGTTAAGCAACCTCGTTCCGCAAAGTCATCTCCTCCTTTAGAGGAGGTCGCCCGCCTCAAGAAGCAAGAAAAGAACCGGAGAAAAAATTTGAAGAGGAGGCTTAAAAAGCAGGCGGAACAGGCAGCTGCCATGGAAGCCTCCAAACAACTTACTCCCGTGCAGCGGTTGCAAAAGCTCAGAGACCAGCTGGAGGAATATGTGCCACCTTGCCCCACCGGGATGGTCACATTAGATAAATATATCCCCTGGGAGAAGTTTGGGCACAAGACCCGGCTCCTCAATTGGCTACGGGAGACTCTACATCGTCTTGAAGACGGCGAGAAGATTCCAATTCCGGAAGAGCTTTTGTTATTTTACAAGGACGAAGAGCTCTCGGTGGAAGCCCTCGAACAGGTTATGTAGGAGTTGTCATGCAACGTGGTGGCCATTCCACCCCCGGACAACATAAATGCTCCTGGCAGAGAAGGCTATGCACCCATGGCTACATATCAACGCCGATCAGGGAGGAGTCGGCGGGCTCGTGGTCGAGGTCGCGGTCGAGGGCGAGAAAATCCTTTGACCCCCGACCGGGTTATAATGTTCAGAGGAGAAAAATCGGGCCCTATTCCGGTGCCACGAGTACGGGGTGTTCCCTTCATCCCTACATCCTCGGAGAATGTTGATAGAACCCCGGAGAATCGAGGGACGGGCGGCGTCCCTTTTATAATTCTCTCCTCAGAGAGAGAAGAAGCTCCCGCGGATGACTCTCCGTCAACGCCGGCTCTTGAGCAGGCGGGTCCTTCGAACAGTGCCTCGGGAGAAGGTCCCTCGGGTCATGCCGAGCCAGCCGGATCTCAGTCGGCCTCAGATGTGTCTTTGGCACCACTCTTTCAAGAAGGAGCAGAGATGCAAGATGAAGGTCAACCTCCGTTTAAGCGGAAGAAGCCCTATGGAGCTCCAAAGACTCTGGAGGAACTTATCCCCCCATTTGACAAGATCCGCGTTAGGGCGGACCGTAAAATTATTCAACACATGAGCTGGTTCCCAACTAGCATTACTGTATGGGAAGCTATCGCCTGGAGCAAGGATCTCCGAGAAGCTCTGGTAAAGGTGCTCCAAGACCCCGAGGCGTATGAGGCTCATGTGGCAGAGTTGCAAGCCCAAGCATATGAGGCTCTGGCAGCCAATATTGTTTTCACAGACAAGGATATGCTACTGGCTTCCCCTTGCCACAATCGTCCCTTATATATGAAAGGGAGAATCAACGGCCATGAGGTGAATCGAATCTTGGTCGATGCAGGGGCCGCAGTAAATATCATGCCATTAAAGACGTTCAAGTCTCTTTATTTGGCACCTTACTTGCAAAAGGTCAACGCTGTCAAGATTTCGGGGTTTAATCAGGGCTCCGAGGAGGCCCTTGGACGTGTCGAGGTGAAGCTTGTGCTGGGCGACTTCACCACCAAGGCGATATTTTACATCATTAACTCTGACACATCCTACAAGATGTTGTTGGGAAGACCCTGGTTGCATGAAAATTGGGTCGTCCCATCAACATTGCACCAATGCCTTAAATATTCAAAAGGGGGAAAGCAGTATACAGTCTTTGCAGACCATGCTCCTTTTCACCCCAATGAATGCCACCTGGCGGATGCCTCCCTGTACTTCGGGGAACCCACTACTTCAATCCCCGATAAAGTCCAAGACAAGGGGAAGCAGAAGGTCGAACCTGAACCAGAAGGAAGCCAACTCTTCACGGTCAATCGTGAGATGTTAAAGCTCCACCAGTTGAGTCTCAAGCCTGCGTCGAAGCCTACGCAAGCAGAAAGAGGCAAGATTGACTTTGAGGTCAACCTCATCAGTCAAGCTATCAACTGCAGTGTACCTCTGCCCCCAAATTGCAGTCAACTTCCCTTTGTTAAGGAAGAGCACGGGGTGGAAGAATTGAAGACCTTTGTAGTTTCTTACATACGCAAAGGTCGAAGGAGAGACCGTCACCCGGTTCAGCTGATTGTCTTCTACAGAGGGGACCAAATACCGCCAAGTCCGCCGGAGGACGACTTCGGGTGGGCATCGCCAGCTGACAAGGTGTCAGAGCCTATCCAGGCCATGGCTCATATGCCTGCCCGGCTCAAGCACATGTGCATGAAGCAGGGGATTCCACAGCAGCAAACTTCTACGCAGAAAACATATTTTTCTAATCTCTGAAATCCTCCACATGTCAGGGGGCAACCTCCATTTTCTCACAAAGACACCCGAGGATTGGGCTATGAGCAGGAGCCAGAATTCCGGGTCCATTATGCTATTAATGCCATAGGGCTCTTATCATCCTCTCGTGAGGAGGCCCGAAAGGAGCCTGCGGCTGAAGAACTCTATCAGGAGTCTATAAAAGCCATGGCGTCTCCTCCGTCAGTGTCCGGCGAGGATTCGCAGACAGGAGAAATCTCCTCAACTTCTACTGGCGACTTGGTGATACCAGAGGAGTTTGAGATCTGCGAGATCAGCCCTGACGAAGCTGAAGACTTCGTTGACCTCCAACCAGCTCCACCTGAGCTCGAAGACGGTGGTCAAGCAACTGTTGATGAGTTGGTCGAGGTCAACCTTGGCACTCATGGCGAACATAAGCCCACCTTTGTAAGTGCCCTCCTTAGTGGGGAAGAACGACAGGCATACCAGCAACTCTTGAATGAATTCAGAGACTGCTTTGCCTGGACGTACAAAGAGATGTCGGGCCTTGATCCATCCGTGGCAGAACATGAACTGGCGATACTCCCGACAGCCAAGCCAGTTAAGCAAGCCCAGAGACGCATGCGCCATGAACTGGAGGTGAAGGTGAATGCGGAGGTCGACAAAATGTTAGACGTGGACTTTATAGAGCCATGCAGGTACCCTGTGTGGCTCGCCAATATAGTCCCCGTCAAAAAGAAGAACGGCCAAGTCCGGGTCTGCATCGACTTTCGGGATCTGAATAAAGCCTGTCCAAAGGACGACTTCCCGGTCCCGATCATCGAGACGATGGTGGATATGACTACTGGTCATGAGGCCCTGTCTTTTATGGACGGGTCATCTGGTTACAACCGAATCCGTATGGCTGTCAAAGACAAGGATCATACGGCTTTCAGAACCCCAAAAGGCATCTTCAGCTACAAGAGAATGCCATTTGGCTTGAAAAACGCCGGTGCCACATATCAAAGGGCAATGACCAAAATCTTTAATGAGATGCTGCACAATGTTGTCGAATGTTATGTCGACGACCTGGTCGTTAAGTCCAAAAGGCGAGCTAATCACTTAGCCGACCTACGTCGGGTCTTCGAGCGGCTTCGACAATATCAGCTCAAGATGAATCTGATGAAATGCGCCTTTGGAGTCTCCAGCGGCAAGTTCCTCGGTTTTATCGTCAGATACCGAGGGATAGAGATAGATCCTGACAAAATCAGGGCTATCAATGAGCTCCCTCCACCCAGGAACATAACGGAGCTCAGATCTCTGCAGGGAAGGCTCGCTTATATCAGGCGATTCATCTCTAACCTCTCAGGAAGGTGCATGCCCTTCGGCAAATTGATGAAAAAAGGAGCACCCTTTATCTGGGACGAGAGCTATCAAAAGGCTTTCGAACAACTCAAGGAGTATCTCTTGACTCCACCAGTCTTAGGGGCACCTGTCAGAGGAAAGCCTCTCATTCTTTACATCGCAGCCATGGAGGCTTCCCTTGGGGCTCTCCTGGCCCAAATTAATGAGGAGGGTAAAGAGCAGCCACTATATTATCTCAGCAGGAAGCTGATCAGCCCCGAGTGTCGGTACTCACCTATGGAGAAAATGTGCCTTGCTTTGGTGTTCGCTATCAAAAAGTTACAGCACTATCTGTTAGCGCACCGAGTGGAGCTCATCTCTAAATGGGACCCGTTCAAGTACCTACTTAGTCAACCTGTCCTCTCTGGAAGGTTAGGGAAATGGGCTCTTATCTTGATGGAGTTCGACATTACATTCGTCCCACGCAAGGCGATCAAGGGACAAGGGATGGCTGATTTTCTTGCTGCACACCCTGTGCCGGCGGAGTCGTTCCTCAACTTCGAACTACCAGACGAGGAGAAGCTGATGCAACCACCTGATGCTGAAGAGGGTGCAGATGTCTCACTCCATCCTGAACAAGAGGTGTTGTCTCTCGGCACACCATGTTGGGAGTTGTATTTTGACGGTGCATCTAGGACCGTTAAGAAGACAGGCGACCTCGTAAGCTCTGTAGCCGGCGCCGGCATAGTCTTCGTATCCCCTCAAGGGGGTATACTTCATCATTCCTGCGCTCTCATGAAGTCATCGACTAATAATGAGGCGGAATATGAAGCATTAATCATTGGGCTACAGCTAGCGCTGGAAATGGAGCTCAAATGTATTAAAGTGTACGGGGATTCTCAGCTCATTGTCCGTCAAGTCCTCGGTGATTATGATGTGCGGAAAAAGGAGTTGATCCCTTACTTTGAGGCCGTTATGAGGCTTAAAGAAAAGTTCTATCTCTTTGAGATAAACCATGTGCCGAGGAGTAGTAATTCTCAGGCAGATGCGTTGGCAAAGTTAGCAGCCGCGTTGAAGCTTCCACCTGACGGTGAATTGAATATTACAGTCAGGCACAGAAGGCTCATGCCCAGCATGCTTGATGAAGAATCGGGCCTCACCATTTATGAGGTTCACCACCTCGAAGAGGGAAATGATCCAGAGGAAGAAGATTGGTGCGAGCCAATTATACAAATCAAGAACGGGCAGTTTCCTCCGGAACGAGCTCGAAGGGT
Source organism: Amorphophallus konjac (assembly GCA_022559845.1). Taxonomy (NCBI): domain Eukaryota; kingdom Viridiplantae; phylum Streptophyta; class Magnoliopsida; order Alismatales; family Araceae; genus Amorphophallus; species Amorphophallus konjac. The sequence goes on from CM040122.1 coordinate 45,890,856, forward strand.
GCAGTTGCTTAGAAGGGCTGCGTCATATCGGTTGCTTGATGGTATTCTCTTCAGGCTCGCCCAGGAAAAGGACCACCCGGTGCTCTTGCGATGTCTCTCACTTAAGGAAGCCAGGACCGTCATGCGGGAGGTCCACTCTGGGTTGTGCCGGGCTCACCAGGCCGGGACGAAGATGAAGATGAATATCAAACTTAAGGGCTTCTATTGGCCTACTATGTAGGAGGACTGTAACCAATATGCTCGCACCTGTCACCAGTGCCAAGCTTTTGGGCCAATCCCTCGGAGGTCTCCAAGTTCTTTACACCCAACGGCTCCTACATGGCCGTTTGCAGAATGGGGCATGGATATAGTGGGACCATTCCCTCCATCCTCTCAAGGGCATAAATTCATTCTGGCAGCCACAGATTATTTTTCTCGCTGGGCTGAGGCTATTCCTCTGCGAGAGGTTACAGGTGAGGCAGTGGCTCGCTTCGTAAGATATCATATTATATACAGATTCGGAGTCCCTAGCCGAATTATTTCAGACAATGGGACGCCCTTCAGAAACAAGACAGTGTATGCACTGGCGGCTAAATTCCACATTGATTGGAGAACCTCCTCGGTTTATAACCCTCATGCTAATGGTTTAGCGGAGGCTTTCAACAAAACACTTTGCAAGTTGATGGCAAAGATTATAAATGGCCGAAAAAGGGATTGGAGCGAAAAAGTCCACGAAGCCCTCTGGGCCTATCGGACTGTTTATAAAACCCCTACGGGGTGTTCCCCATTTTCACTGGTGTACGGGGCTGAGGCAATCACCCCTGTAGAGATTGAGCTGGCTTCATATCGGGTGGCAGTTCAGGCAGGCCTACCCGGCCAGGAGCAGTCTGAAGTCGAAAGGAGGCTGGAGGAATTATCCTCTTTAGAAGGCAAAAGACTTCAAGCCTATCAGCATTTGCAGATCTACCAAGCTCGCATGGCGCGCGCTTACGACAAGTTAGTCAAGCACCGGGCATTCAAGAAAGGCGACTTGGTCATGCTTAAAGAAAAAGAAGTCATTGCCGGCAAGCCAAGCGGGAAACTCCAACCCAATTGGCGGGGGCCTTACATCATCCAGAAGGTCTTCGAAGGCGGGGCTTACACGGTGGTGGACCACAAAGGCAACAGCCCGTTCCCTCCTCTCAATGGCAAGCACATGAAGCTCTACCATGCGCCACCGCAAGAGTTTCCACAGCAGTCCTCACAGGACAGTGCCTCTCGTCAGTGAAGGTTCAAAAAAATAATAATAATAAAAGGGGTTAAAAATACTGATACCCCGGCGGACTCAGTCAGCCTTCAACGGTTGGCTGAGGGTAAAAAGGCCACAGACCCGGTCGAGGTGAAAACCCGAAAGGGCACCTCGGGCAAAAATGGGCAACCCCTCGGTGTGAAAACCCGAAAGGGGGCACCGGAAAAAGCTAAAGGGGGCCAACCACGGCGAAAACCCGAAAGGGCGGTGAGGTTGGTAATGTGAAAGAAAAAAAAATTTCCTCT